>MUAA02000103.1:0-600000 GCA_014180765.2 Marchantia paleacea
TACTTCACTATTGGTGGAAAGGTAGTCAAATTGATGTGTAGATATTTTTGGTCAAATGTATGATATGTGATCATGTTCAAGCATCATTCAATGCCTCTACACCATATCATCAGTCTCAATATGATATTTTGAGGTAATAAGATTGCAATCAACGTTTGATCACATTATGCTTGAAACTCATCCAAAAACTCAATACCATAGTCAATCAATACTTCCTTGAGTGCATCAAATTGGCTAAGCAGGAAAGCTAAAAATACATAAGTTATTTGGCATGTCAGTCAATGCCACAAACTCAATCCACTTGGAAAAATATTAAACCATGACCAAAATATATTGATGATATTGTACAATCAATGAGAAAGGTCTTGCAAAATCCAAGATTCAATTATTACTAATTTTCATAATTGGTGACGGATGCAACTATGGTGTAGAGGCATTGAATGATGCTTGGACATGATCACATATCATGATCACATTTATGGATTATTTATCTCCTTGCTAAATAATTTTTAGTAATTGTTGAATCTTGGATTTTGCAAGACCTTTCTCATTGATTGTACAATATCATCAATATATTTTGGTCATGGTTTAATATTTTTCCAAGTGGATTGAGTTTGTGGCATTGACTGACATGTCAAATAACTTATGTATTTTTAGCTTTCCTGCTTAGCCAATTTGATGCACTCGTGGAAGTATTGATTGACTATGGTATTGAGTTTTTGGATGAGTTTCAAGCATAATGTAATCAAACGTTGATTGCAATCTTATTACCTCAAAATATCATATTGAGACTGATGATTTAGCAAGGAGAGTTGTTTATATAATGAAGAAATTACTAACAAATTTTGGATTAGAGAAATATTTTTAATGAGATTGAGACATACTACTACCATGGTTGGCCATGGGCTATATATTAAGGCATGAAACATCTTTAGCATCTCCCTCACTGTACTTTATATTGTATGTTAGATCAAGAATTACATGTAGCTTGTCATGATTTATAAAATGGCATCCCTAGTTAGGTAGGTTTACGGATGCAAGACCATATATAATAATTAGAGTTGATTGTGCAATTAGCGCAATTTGTATTGGAACTGCCGTTAGGGCCGATAACACCGTTAGTATACCTAGGGCTCAAGGGGTAGAGTTCAAATTAAGTCACCTTGGGGTGCAGTTTTCGAAGTTGAGCCTTTGAGAATATGGCTATGATGAAGAGTAGCTAATGCTAGAACTTGGAGTATTTGAAACAAAAAGTTGGTTTGGCTCAACTTTAATCTTCTTTTTATGCTATGGTTATGAGCAGAGTGTCCTTGTGGATGTTTGAGAGAAGAAAAGATTACTTCAAAAACTCAAATTGGATGTTGTGGTGAGAACTATGAATTCTTGAAGTGCTGAAGATATTTTGGTGAGTTTTGATTAATGGTAGCTTTGTTTTTTTCCCATAGATTGTGTAGGGCATTGATGAAATGAAGGCCGTGGTGGTGATTTAGAAGTAGAGTAAATTTGAAGTTGGGATGATCAATTTCAAATTTTTTGTTTGTGCTTAAATCTTAATCAAGGATTTTGGAGGACAAAAGCGCTACTAAAAATTGACAAAATAGGTCGATGCTTATTGTTAGCTTGGGGCTCTAAATCGAGATTGGCCAAAAAATATTTTTGACAGAAGTGCTAGAAGTCCAAGATTTAGTGTTTTGAAGTTTACTGTAGGAACGGCATGCTATAGGATTATCATATAGTGTATGTTTGATCTGAAATTTGGTGAGGTGATAGAAGATGTAAAGTATCTTGCGTGTGGATAGAAATGTTAGGCACAAGGTTGGTAGTATCAGAATTGCAAAATTTTGACATTCAGGGAATGTCTTACACAGCCAGATTACCACAGTTATATCATCGATCTGGAGAGCAAAAGGCCTCCAAAACTTAGTTTTAGTGTTTTTCAATGCCCTCCGGTGTCTATGTAAGTTCAGGTTGGGTTGGTTTGACCCCTTTGATGGATATTCTTGAGATGTAGTTTTGTTATTTATGTTTGTGAGTGATATACCTCCATCTTTGCTTCCTATTTTTGCACCTCATTTATTTGTTTTGGTGCTTTGTTGTTTGGAGTGTGAGAGCTCATGTGTGCTACCAATAGTGAGGCTGGATTTTCGGACCAGTTAGATTATCCATGTTTCTTCTTAATGAGAGATGACTTGCGGACTTCTAGACTATGTGATGGCATGTTTCAGATTGCCCTTGTGTTAGCACCTTGTGACGCCTCATAGTACCTTCTATTGTGATTTCTTGTTCCAGTTGGGAACCTGTTGTTGTACGGTTACGGAGATGAAATATTGGTGTCATAATGAAGTTCTATGGAGGATCTAGAGGATTATTCAAGTAAGCATTGGATACATCAGTAGCGGAGTGCGGTACCAATCTTGGCCTTTGAGGTTCACATAAGACTTTGATTTGATTTTTGAGAATGACGGAGTTGATCTTGATGATATCTTGGATTGTATATTCACATCATTGTTGTGGGACATGGGCGATATCTATGAAGCCATCAAGTATCCCAATGGAGTTAGTCGAGTTGGAAAGAGTTCAGACGTCCCAACCTTTAACCCTATTCTAGAGTTCTTTGCGGGATTGAGGAGAGACTACCAAGGGGTGAGGACTAACAAGCTACGAGGTTTGCGGGAGTTTCAACTCATGCAAGCCTCATTGCTTGTTATGGGATATTGTACAAGGAGGTGAGACGTAGAGCGAGACATCACTTACGTTGGTCATTGTGTTTTATCTTGTTGAGCATATTGAGCTCAACATGCAAGAAGAGAGAGTGTTGACTACTAGGTTCAGCAAGGATTTACCAACTTTGTCAACTTCTTCATGTTATGTGTCTACAACACAAACTCGGAGTGGTTATGGTAGACATGTGGGACAGTCTCGTCTATCCGGATAGAGTGATGAAGGTGCTGCATCGAGACTATTACCATCCTTTTCATATCAACAATCAATTATTGGCATGGGTGTGTTGTACATGTGGTGGACCTTATCACAAGAAGGATTGACTTCAAGATCAAAGGATGGATCTGGTTGGATCAAAATCATGTGAGCATTGTCATATATATAGTCATATGATGGAATGATGTTTTGATCTCCATCGAGAATTACAATCAGTTAGAGTTGCCATGACACTCCTTGGAAGACGACGAGGAATTCAAGATGGCATGGGTGGTGATAGAGGATCAATGCATAGTCAAGTGTTAACGTATGAGGCTAGTCATGAGGTGAATATGACATCTCGACTTGAACGGTTGGAGCATAAGATAGCAAGTATGACTATAGCCTAGCAAAGGTCAGATTCTGGAGCTGGTGCTTTAACATCATATGATAAAGATGTTGTAGATTACATGTGTGCAACAACACAACCATGTGCAATTGTTGTGAATCGTACTGCGACACATACTATTGAGTCTAGAGGAGCGTCCGTGGAGTTGGATCCACAAAGACGGGAGACTAGCCCACAAGTTAGATTTTCTCAGTCATTCACATTGTTTGAGACACTAAATATCTCATCCATGGCTTCTAGATGACCTACATGAGAGATAAAGATGCAAGCCCTTATCATTGGTTGATGTAATTGGAGATGAAGCAAGTAGAGCCCAGCCATCAATATCGTGTGAGGTAACATCCAACGTAATGTTGGGGACGGCAAAGACTCTTGTTCATTCTCTTGTTTTCTCACCCAAGGATTTATTGGTGTTGGGGGTGTCATCATCCCATGTATTTCGATTAGCAAGCATATTTTATGAAAGCAAAGAGGATGTGTAGGTTGCTTCTAGTAGTGACATCACTTGTAGTGTTAATAATGGAATCATGACAACTACTAGTGAAACTTGGCAAGCTGTCGTCGCTTGAATGATGGAGTTATTAGCGAGGCCGGCATATGAGCGTACCAAGGTGTCATAAAGTTCCATGATATTGGATATCATGAGTGGTGTTTTCTGTTTGGTCAGATTTTCATGAAAGGTTTATCAACCTCAATGGGTGTTGTTGGAATCTAGTGCACAACCCTTTATGTTGGGTAAGAATGCAGTGTTTTGTCTTGATTTATGAAAGACTGATGTGGAGAGATGTCCATTTGAGATTCAGACATCTCTTGGAGGTTCTAGTGATGCCCTAGCATCATATATCACACAGATGGAGTTGACTGTGCAATCATGACACGGATATCTCTACAACGCGAGCACGTGTTGTAGTTAAACTTGCATAGTCCTATGATGTATTGGTGGATATTGAAGTGTTGTACTCGATAGTGTTTAGCATTGATTATTGGGAGGAGACAACCTCTTATTGGCCAGGTTGGCAATCTAGTGAGGGTCTTCTTTGTCTATTATTAGTTTGATTCATTATTGATTCTAGCCCATTATCAAGTGGAGGTTTCGCATATGTTGCAACTTTCAATACTTATGTTATTTGATCTAGTGATTTGTTGGAGGGCAACATAGATGCACATGATAATCCTTGTCGAGAGAATGTGACTATCATGTCAAGTCTTAGTAGAGTAATGTCATCCACGTTGGATGAATCACTAAGTACTTCACATATGTAGCTACAACACATGGCAGATCAGCTCATACATCAGGCTTGGAGTGAGTCTTTTGAGATGGAGGAGGCGAAGGAAGTTATTCCCACTTCCACTATGTTGTCACCTTTAGATACAACACCTATTTCTTTCCAATATCCAGAGGAAGGTATATGTGTGTTAGATCTATTTGGAGGAATTAGCACAGGTTTGGCTGATGTTTTGTAACCGGACATATGAGTATATCAATACTTGTATGTGGATTGAGATGAGATTGTGAGGCGTGTTTCATTATGCCATGTGGCATTGTTGGTATGTTAATACCTAGATCTTCTACCATTGTTGGTGATTCAAGGATTTTGATATGCCTTGCCATCATATATTTTATTGTTGGGGGCGCAAGACCTTACTTGTACAACATATATTTGGTTATTGTTGGATGGCCATGTTTGGGAGATACTAGTTGGTAATGATCATGGGCTAAAGGATTCACATTTTGACATATTTTGGAAAATGTTAAGTGTGTTACAATCTCTCCAATCACATCAAACTTATTCAACGGCATACATTTTGGAGAATGTTTCTTTGTTGGATGATTCATAGGTATGAGTGATGACAAATGTACATCAAGTGTGATCATGGATTGGAACAGCGGTATTGATGGATACAACAAGAATAAGATCTCGTTCACATCGTCCACGCTTATGATGGATAAATCTTCTTTCAATGGAGGTTTTATTACCAGCATATGACGGAGTGCAGAGTCCCTCACATCTCACAATGGGGAGTATTTTGGATGTGAGTAGACACTTTCAGGCAGTGGTTTATGCTGACAGGTCACCCATGGAAGTGGTGAACCTTGTGGGTCAATCAAGAGCTGTATTATCTACATTGTTGAGTTATCAAGCTTCCCATGCATACAAAGAGGGAGGACTTGGACTTGTATGGGATTCTCACTTGCAACGGTTGATGGAACCCAAGAGAGAGAGAGAGAGAGAGAGAGAGAGAGAGAGAAGAGCTATGGGATTTTGTACAGATACTCGATCAATACTGTAAGACCCAGGGTTGTACATATAGGATCAAATGCAAGTATATCTAAATTGTGCCTAAGTTTATCTTAGTCATGATTATATTTAGCTAGTTATGGTTAAGTTGGAGGAAAATATAGAGTAACTTTTGGTGTGGTAGATGAGAACTACTATTTTGTTATTTAGTAGGAATCAAGGAATAGATTCCATCACATGGGTATCTTGACTTCCCTTGACTTGGACTAGTTTTCATTGGTTTGACTTGGTGAAGACCCTTAAATCTAGGGGTGAGATTGACTTGGTACACTAGAAGTCAATTAGGGAGTAGTTGGGCTTCTAGAAGATCCAAGTGGACCAATTGCATGTTGCCATGTACCCTTTTCATTGGGGTTTGTGATCTCTACCTCGTTTAAACTTGATAACATGAAGTTACATGGTGATTACTTGTAGTTACTATGGTAAGATTCTAAGTAGTATAAATAGAGAGGTTGAGAAGCACCTCTCAAGTAGTTTTTCAATGGAAGTTAGTTTTGGGAGAAGATAGTGTGGTGATCTTAGTTTTGGGGAGCTTGGTTCTTGGAGACGTCATGTTCGGAGTGGAGCCTTGATTCTTGAACTATTTGACATGGATTGTGAGCCTTGTATTGCTTGAGTAAAGATGCATGTTGTCCACATGTGTGACTGCAAAATCATTGGTAAGCTCTTTGCCTACCGAGATGATGGAGGCAAAGGCTTGGAGCGAGAATGGTTGGAGTTTTTTGGATGGAGCAAGCGGTGGTTATCACTACAAACCTTTATAATACAATTGAAGAGTTTACAGCTAGAGAAGTTTGAGTTGTTCACACTAAGATAGTGGAGCTTGATATGAGAGAGCAAAAAAAGCATTTTGCTCAAGAGGTTGTTATTAAGCAACCATATACTATGTCTTCTATCTCTAGTGTTGATGGAGAGGAGATTTGGGATATTGAGATTGGTCCCAAAGTGACAGGAGGAGAAAGATGTAAGGTGTGGAAGTTTCTGAAGAGTTTCAAAAATTGTTTTTCCTTTAGTATGAGGGATTAAGGCTATTTGAAGAGACTTGGTATACGGATTGACTTGACAAGTGATGCACAAGTCTTCCGTTGTCCCTATCAATACAATGATATGGAAAGAAATCTGATACAAAGTAGGTGTCAAGATCTTCTTGAGGCTGGATTAGTGGAGATATCATATGGAGAGTATGGTTCTACTGTGGTGATGTGAATCAAGAAAGATATACATGGAAATTATACAGATAGATGTATATGTGATGACTACTGAACTATCAATCGACAGCTAAAATTTGATAGATATGTTATGCCTACACATGAGTATATCTTTGATACATTTGGGCATGCAAAGGTTTTCAATACATTATATTTACAAATATGTGATCATCAATTGTGGATTCGAGATGAGAATAAAGCCAAGACAACCTTTTGGATAATTGATTCATATGGCAAGGATGTGTTGTATCAATGGAAGTTCTTACCATTTGGATTGAAGAATGCACTTGCTAAGTTCTAAAGAATGATGTATAAGATCCTAACAAAACTTGCTTGTGCTCGAGCCTACATAGGTGATATTCTAATATATAGTGCTATAGTGGTGGAGCATGAGAGACATTTGCATGAGGTATTTGAGTGATTGATAGCTCATGACCTCAAGTTGTATCGTGGAAAGTGTAAGTTCTTTGAGGAGCACCTAGAGTACTTGGGTCATACCATATACTTAGTAGGATAAGGAGTTTAGCAAACCAAGATGGAGGCAATTTTACGTATTCCACAACCCTTAGATGAGAGTATTCTGCGACCCTTCCTTGGACTTGCAAATTTCTATGGTCGATATGTGTGAGGATTTAGCACAATTGCCAAAGCCTTGACAAAGTTAGATCAAGAGTTGGGAAGATGAACAAGAGAGAGCTTTTGTTGAGCTCAAGGAATGGTTGACATTTGCCTATATTTTTAGGAGAATAGTGAGAGGTCGTCCCTTTCAAGTACATATTGATTGGAGTATGTTGATTTTGGGAGCAATACTTAACAAACATGATGATGAGGGGAAGGAGTTTGCAGTAGGTTATGCAAGTCGCTTTAACAATGCAGTGGAGTCAAAATATAGTTCTTATGAAGGAGAATGTTAGTCAGATGTTTGGGTGGTGGCACATTTCATATGTTAGTTGTTTGGAAACTCCTTTACTCTCATCACAAATCATCCACCATTGAAATGGTTGATGGAATCAAACAAGATTACAAAAAAGTTTGCACTATGGGCTCTTGTTCTACAAGAGTATGATTTCACGCTTGTACACAAACGTGGAGTTGTGAACCATGATGCATATGGGTTAAGTCAAAACCCATGTACAAGTCAAGATGACAAAACCGGGGCTCGATGGCACGATGATATTGATGAAGAGATGGTGTCAGGTTGGCATGCATATGCCTTTTTGTGTATGTTGGTGTTTGAGAACTATGTGATATCTCTCTTGATTTAGAGAATGGATATGTAATCCTTGGAGGCTGAGACTCATGACGGATTTATGGTAAGCCAAGACATCCATGACAACATGGTGGTGTTAGAGTATCTTCGTATGTGTGCTTTGATGGGCATTTTGAATACCAAGGATCGGGATCGAGTGTTACAATGAGCTCGGCGGTTTAGATAGGAAGGTAGATACCTTCTTCGAGTATGGGGAGATGGCATCCTTTGTGTTATGCCACTTCCATCTAAGACGGCACAGTTGATCAGATATGCTCATGAGGAGTTGATCATTTTGGAGTGAAGCGGACATATAGCTAACTTCAAAGTCACTATTGGTGGAGAGGTATGCAAACTAAGATGCAATAGTTTTTGTCTAGATGTATGTATGATATGTGATCATGTTCGAGCATCATACAATGCCCCTTCATCATAGTTACATGCTCCACCGATTATGGAACTTGGTTATTGTTGGAATTGGATTTTGCACGACCTCTATCATTGAATATACAACATCATTGATATGTGATGGTCATGGTGGAGCATTTCTCCAAGTGAATTGAGTTGGTGGCATTGCATAACAAGTCAAATGAGGAAATAAAGTATGCGTTCTTAGTTTCAGTGCATAACTAATTTGGTGCACCAACAAAAGTGTTGAATGATCAAGATATTGAGTTTTTGGACAAATTTTAGGCTTTGTGTCATCGAGTGTTGAACGATCATCGTACAACCTCAAGAGATCATCTAGAGGTTGATGGTCTAGTAGAGAGAGTTGTTTGGATGGTGAAATGAGGACTAAGAATTTGGCTTGAAGAAAGTTCATTTGGGAGATTGGGATATTTAGATACCAAAGTTGGCCATGGGTTATAGATTTAGCCGGCAATCATCTCTAGCGTTATTCTCACCGTACTTTTTATATGGTAGAGATCCAGACTAATCTGCGGCTAATTGTTGGGAATGAGCTGAATTCTTGGACTTGGATTACCTTGATATTTGAGTTAAGATGTGTTCTCAAAGGGCAAAACTCTTCCATAAGGTAATGCCCATGGCATTTAAGAACCTGACTATTGTTCAGAATAGAGATACTTTTCATGTTGATGATTACTTTTACTTGCAGCAGAGTGCACCAACCACATTGGATGTTATGGCTGGTGATACGATTCTACGAGTACGTGAGGTTCTACCTTAAGGAGTTTTGATATTAGAGGATCGTGATGGTGTGATTTGGAAGGATCATGTGCATAATTGTATGTCATGTTACCTTTTAAACATTGATAGTACTATGGATCCAAGCGTGACAGTTGTGCGAACAAGCTTGAGATGTTTGTTATGTGGATCAGCTAGTGGAGTAGCGAGTATATTGACTTGTGATTCTTGTTTGATAGTATAGCATATGTCATGTTTGATATTTCCTCTCAATGCGGTGCCTAGTGGTCGGTGAAGATGTCCTCAATGTAATTAGGAGGCAAACTGGTTTGACCGTTACATGGTATGGATTGCAGATAGTCAACTAACGATAGGGCATTGTAGCACATGGCCTCCTAATCTTAGCCCCATAAAGGGCATATCATGTTATGAAATAGATGGCTATCTAGTGTTAGAGGGACCTAACCGACAATTAGGGGGACGATTGTGATACACTTGTGATGATGTCTGATGTGTAAGACCCAGGGTTGTACATATAGGATAAAATGAAAGTATATCTAAATTGTGCCTAAGTTTATCTTAGTCATGACTATGTTTAGCTAGTTATGGTTAAGTTGGAGGAAAATATAGAGTAACTTTTGGTGTGGTAGATGAGAACTACTATTTTGTTGTTTAGTATGAGTCAAGGAATAGATTCCATCACATGGGTATCTTGACTTCCCTTGACTTGGACTAGTTTTCATTGGTTGGACTTGGTGAAGACCCTTAAATCTAGGGGCGAGATTGACTTGGTACACTAGAAGTCAATTAGGGAGTAGTTGGGCTTCTAGAAGATCCAAGTGGACCAATTGCATGTTGCCATGTACCCTTTTCATTGGGGTTTGTGATCTCTACCTCGTTTAAACTTGGTAAGAGGAAGTTACATGGTGATTACTTGTAGTTACTAGGGTAAGATTCTAAGTAGTATAAATAGAGAGGTTGAGAAGCACCTCTCAAGTAGTTTTTCAATGGAAGTTAGTTTTGGGAGGAGATAGTGTGGTGATCTTAGTTTTAGGGAGCTTGGTTCTTGGAGATGTCATGTTCGGAGTGGAACCTTGATTCAATGAAGACTTTGATTACCAAAGTATCCCTTTCCTTTGAGTGATATCTTACTCTTGGTGATAATGTGCATAATAGAGCTTGGACTTTGAGAGTTTGTGTAAGAGTGAGCAATAGGATCATGGGCAAAGGGTGGGACTAAGTCCTTCTAGATTCATGATGAGCTTCAAAAAGCCATCGGAGGTAAACCTGAGTGAGAGTCAGCCCGGAGGTCACATTTTTGGTTCCGTTGCCGGGACCTCGGTCTAGAAGGAGAAGAGATGTTCGAATCCAGTTTATTGCCCGTGAGCGCAACGATGAGAACTCATATGGAGAGGACTGTGGGGGAAGAGCGAACCGAGATCATGATGCATAGTAATGTACCATTTGTGTATCCGGTAGTGTTATATGATAGCCTGGAAGTTATTTTGTACATTTTGTTTACTTAAGTGTTGTTTGGGATGAGGCGAGAGTGCTATAGTACGTATTTGGGAGGAAAACTTTATTTTCCAAAAGTTTTTCCGATAATTTTATTGGTTTTAGATTAGTAGATGGGATACGTTTTGCACTTGAAATAACAGTCATATCATGTCTAGATCAAAAGTTATGATGTTTAGAATTTGCTAGGGTCTTGACGGGTTTTGAAAGATAGCTCTCGGGAAAAAGTGTACAGAGCTTATCAATTCGTGCAAGAATTGAATCAGGATTTGAAACTTTGCACGATTGTATATCAGGAGCTAAGCTACATGTGGGTTCAAATTTCGTTGAGAGATCATTTTATAGAGAAAGTTATGATACCTGAAGTATAGGGGGGTATAAAAGTGAGCAAAACTGCTTTACTTTTCAGATTTACTTTTTCCTTGTTTATGGTCATTCCGAGAGAGTGAATGCATGAGTGTTTTGCATAGTGAGGATGACTTGACACTCATTGGAAAATGGGAGATCAACCTCTTTGGAAGATCCGCTATCTAAGATACCTCAAGGGCTGGACGTGATTGTTTCAGCGGATTCGAACACGAGGGAGTTCAGAGTGGAGTTTGAAGAGAGGACACTAAAAAGTTCCCCGAGAGCGAAACGTGAGAGTTGCTTCTATTGTGGAGAGGAGGGACATAAGCTTGTGAGTTGTCCTTTGAGGACCAAAGATCGGAGGTTGAGAGAGAGACGAAACGTGGGAGAGCTAAACCTTCATCTGGGACCATCATCCCCCCCATGAATCCAAGAGTGGAAACTATTGTGAAAATTGTGGAGTGACCGGACTTCCCTTAGGACACGAGTGTAGTGGCGTGAAAGCTGTTGGAGTCACTAGTGGAGGGCTTTGAAGATAAATTGAGTGCAGATACCGAAAAGTTGAAATCTCCATGTGGCTCAAGTTCTAACTGAAGATGGAGATCATTTTCAGAATGATCAAGAAGATGTCGATGAGGGTAAAGGCTCATAGTGTGTTTAGGAGAGGAGAGCCATGGCAATCTTGGACCAACCAATTCCGTTCATTTTGCCATTGATGAATTACTCTAGAATGGAGCTAGTTTTGTTTGTGTTGTATTAGGGAGTCCGTATAAATTTCCAACAACAACGACAAAAGGAGTTGGAAATGGGGAAGCTTCCGATTGTTCTATGGGAGAGAGAAAGAAGATGTAGAATCTTTTGTGAGAGACTTCAAGAGGGCATGCATAGGAAACAATGAGAGAAGGAAACCCGAATGGGCTATCCTTTGCCCGACTTCTTGGAGGATTCTGCATTGAAGTGGTACAATGAGTACAAGAAGGAGCATGTGGAGGAAGACACTTGGGAGAGTTTGACGGAGAATCTTGTTGAAAACTTTCTTCCGGATGAAAGTTACGAGAAGCTGATGTGTGAAGTCACCTTTTTGAAGCAAGGAGAGAGTGAGAAGGTGAGATCATACGTAGAGAGAACGGAGAAGCCGGAGTCACGCTTTTCGTGTGGTGTTGAGAAAGAGTGGAGAGGAGGTCGAGCCAACCATGGTGGGGATTGTGGCGATGTTGACAAAGAACTTTATTGGAGGTTTGAAGCCTCGGATTCGAAGCAAGGTGAGATATGAAAAGCCCTCTTCTAAGGTTGAGGCTATTCGCATTGCTATTCGAATGGAGGAGAGCCTAGAAGACGATGATTCTAGCTTGGTGGCTAGAGAAGCATCACCACCGTTGTGGTTAGAATGGCAACTCCTACCTTGTTGTTCTTTGCGCCGGTAGTAAATTCTCCAAATTGGTAGACTTGCACCATGAGTTGAAATCTATCACGTAAACACTCGCTGATCTCAAGATTAACGTAGTACAACTATGGGAGAGGAGGAATCAGAATGTAGGGGAGGATCTAGAGGGTATGGGAATTATCCTCCAAAAGGAAATCCACCACAAGGGAACTTCACGGTTTCATGCTTTAGTTGTGGAGGCCCTCATTTCCAAACGAAATTGTCCTAATCCTCGACAACATGATGGAGTTAGACACAACAATTCTACTCCCCGCCTCCAAGTCAATCGAAGGATAAGGGAGTAGCGTCTATTGATGTGTTTCCTCATCAGTGCACGTTTGAGAAGGGAGAGAGCTCTATAAGTTCGAGTTGATATTCTTGCACACGAGAAGAAGAGAGCAAGATTTGCGAGAGGAGTCCATCTCAATGGAAGATCAACCAAGCCGGAGCACTCGATCCAAGTGGTGTGAGTCAACCGAGAGAGCACCGAGAAAGAAGTTGGGAATGGATGATTTCTCCATTTCATCTACCCACTCAAATACGACGTGGTGGAGGATGTGGGGAATCAAAAAGCCAATATACTGTTGGCCAATTGATTTGCTCTAAATCCTACGATAAGAAAGGAGTTGAGGGAGGCCTAAGCTCCAAAAGGACCAAGAAGCGACGATCCAAGGGGAAAGCTTCCATGGCGAATGTTGGAGTAGGAGTGGTGGATGCCGCTGCCTCGGAGGTATGCACTCAAGGCTTCAAGATTGAAGTGCGCATTAATGGACGTGATGTTTCGGATGTACTAGTGGATGGTGGATCTGCGGTGAATGCCATGTCGAACGTTTGTTGAAGAAGTTGGGGATGAAGCTTTCAAGACCTTCCAACATCATTGTTGGGATGGCCAACAAGCAAAAGGTGCGACCCATTGGAGTGGTGGACAAGGTGGTGGTAAGTGTGATGGGAGTTCAAACCTTGTTGTCCTTTCAAGTGCTTGAGGAGGCTAGCTACGACTTGTTGTTAGGAAGACCTTGGTTGAGGGCTGTGAGGACAACTGATCGGTGGCATAAGGGTTACCTTCGTATAGGGCGAAAAAAACCATCGAAAGTGAAGGTCCCTCTCACAAGTGGCGGAGGAGCGGTCTCGCACTCGGATAGACCTACGAGTGATTACTCGAGTCCGAGAGTGAAGAAAGTGGTAGTTTTTTTCAGAGGTTGACACCAACATGTCGGCCGATGAGGAGACATCATCTGAAGATACCTCTCGGACGATGATGTTCAAGTTCAAGTTCTTGCTGCAATGGATTTACTTCCTAGGCCGGGGGTGGTGAAAGATCCCGACAAGATGAAGATGGGTAAAGATGAGATAACTCGACGGCTCTCCACTCTCAAGTTTGGTCCCAAGGTTACTATGGAGGAGAAGTCAAGGTTCTTGGATATATTTCGAAAATATATCCATGTCTTTTGCCTTTAACTACAAGGATTTGAAGGAAGTAACCTTAGAAACTCATCGCATTGAGTTAGAGGAGAAGGCTCGCCCAAGACGTCGGAAGCAACGTCGGATAAATCCACCAACGGGCTGTGGTGGTCAAGGAGGAGATCGACAAGCTAAAGGATGCGGGTTTCATCTATGAGGTAGAGAATTCTGAATGGGTTTCTCCTATTGTGATAGTCAAGAAGAAGAATGGTAAGCTACGTGTATGCGTAGATTACAAGAAGTTGAATCTTTGTCACAAAGAAGGATTACTATCCTTTACCTTTCATAGATGAGATTCTAGAGGAGGTGGCAGGTCATGAGTGGTATAGTTTTGGAGATGGTTATAGTGGTTATAACCAAATTCAAATTGCTCCGAAGATAAGCTCAAAACCACTTTTACCACGCCATGGGGAACTTTTGCCTTTAGGGTAATGCCCTTTGGTCTATGTAATGCTCCAAAGAACTTTTCAGAGGTTCATGAACAAGGTGTTTGAACCTTTTATTGGGAAATTTGTGCGAGATTTCATAGATGATTTTTTGTGTATCTGGGAAGAAGGAGGATCATTTTGATCATTTGATCAAAATTCTACAACGGTTGGAGAAAGCCAAGGCCTCGCTCAATCCAGAAAAATGCATTTTTGGATGTGAGGAAGGTTTGTTGTTAGGGCACATCATCTCCAAAGATGGTATAGCGGTGGATCGAGAAAAGGTGAAACGCATCCTCGACTTACCTTTTCCGGTGGCGTTGACCAAGTTGAGGCGGTTCCTTGGAATGGTGGGATACTATCAACGGTTCATCTTTTCCTTCTCCAACAAAGCTTATGCCTTGACGGTTTACATGAAGAAGGGGACGGATTACGATTTAATCCTCAAGGATGGAGAGGCAAATTGTGGCGTTCGAACTTCTTAAGAAGGCGTTGGTAACGGCTCCTATTTTAGCCAAACCAAATTGGGGTAAACCTTTCATTCTCTACACGGATGCATCAAACATTGCTATAGGATGCACTCTAAGCCGATTAGATGAAGATAGCCATGATCATCCAATTGCTTATGCTAGTAGGCGGATGGTGCGGTGAGAGAGAAATTATTGATGGATCGAAAGGGGAGGCTTTAGGCGTGATCTTCTCACTCAAGAAGTTTCGACACTATCTATTGGGAGGAAGTTTACTATCGTTATCGACCACAAGGCTTTGAAGTACATTTTCAACAAGCCTAATGCTGAGGGTAGGATAGCCAGATGGAAGTTGTTACTGGCGGAGTTTGATTACATCATTGAGGATCGACCCGGTAAGAAACATGCCAATGCTGATTTGATGTCTCGAGCATACGATGAGGAAGGAGATCAACGAGTGGATGATACATTTCCAGATGAGAATTTGCTGATGATGGACACCATAACAAAGGTACCGGTGAATGCAAGGGGATATGGGATTTCATCTCGGAGGGAGAGTTTCCCCAAGGCATGCATTCACGGGAGAAGAATGCATTGGTGAAGCGATGTGAACCTTATACCATCATAGAGGACGTGTTGTTTCATCAAGGAGCAGATGGACTACTCGGAAGGGTTGTTGGAAGGGAGGAGTCAATTCAACTTATGAAGGAGTTTCATGAAGGCTCGGTATGTGGAGGACACTTTGGGGAAAGGTAGCGCATTTAAGATCCTAGATGAGGCTATCATTGGAAGGGAATTTTCAAAGATTGTGTGGAATTTTGCAAGAGTTGTGATGTGTGTCAAGCTTTTTGCTAAAAGTCCATGAAAACCCCTCCTTTGACATCAGTTCCTATTTTGGGTCCTTTTGAAAAGTGGGGAATAGATTTTGTAGGACCCTTGAATCTTACTCCTCGGGGTAACAAGTTCATTGTGGTAGCTACTGCATTATCTAACCAAGTGGGTAGAAGCTAGACCTCTAAAATCTACTAGTGAGGAAGAAGTGGGTAGATTTTGTATGAGAGGATAATAACTAGATTCGGATGCCCTCTAGAAATTGTATCGATAGAGGTGGTGAGTTTGTTGGAAGCATTATACAAGCCATGCTAGGTCATTTCTCCATCAAGGCACGGGTGACTACTTCCTACAAACCAAATGCTAATGGGTTGGCGAGCGAACCAACTATACGCTTTGCATGATGTTGGCCAAGGATGCAGACATGGACGGGAGCAAGCAAAATTGGGACAAGAGGCTGCATGCTATCTTGTGGGAGTATCGGACGACTTGGAAGACATCAACGGGGTACTCACCTTTCCGTATGGTATATGGTGTCGAGTCAAAGCTTCCAATTCAATTTGATTTGACGACCTTCTTAACTATCCAACGGAAGTTAAAGAGGAAGAATGGAGTAGAAGCTATCAAATCAAGATGTCAACAACCGTTGAGCCTGGAGGAGGCTCGATTTGTGGCCATGGTACGTGTGGAGCGGGCTCAACAATTGCGAGAAGAAGTATCATGATAATCGATTTGGGACGAAGAAGATGAAGATTTTCAAAGAAGGTGATTGGGTAATGCTTTACGACTCCATTTGATATAAGAGAGCAAGAAAGAAATTTCTTCCAAAGTACTTTGGTCCTTTCATAGTTCACAAGGTGTGGGGAAACTTTACTTACGATTTGAAGGAGTTGGGAGGGCGACATTTTGACCGGGTGAATCACGACAAGTTGAAGCCGTTTCATCGACGATCAGATTCTTTCACTCCGAGGACGGAGTGAAATCTTGGTCCGGGGTAAATGTAAGACCAGGGTTGTACATATAGGATAAAATGAAAGTATATCTAAATTGTGCCTAAGTTTATCTTAGTCATGACTATGTTTAGCTAGTTATGGTTAAGTTGGAGGAAAATATAGAGTAACTTTTGGTGTGGTAGATGAGAACTACTATTTTGTTGTTTAGTATGAGTCAAGGAATAGATTCCATCACATGGGTATCTTGACTTCCCTTGACTTGGACTAGTTTTCATTGGTTGGACTTGGTGAAGACCCTTAAATCTAGGGGCGAGATTGACTTGGTACACTAGAAGTCAATTAGGGAGTAGTTGGGCTTCTAGAAGATCCAAGTGGACCAATTGCATGTTGCCATGTACCCTTTTCATTGGGGTTTGTGATCTCTACCTCGTTTAAACTTGGTAAGAGGAAGTTACATGGTGATTACTTGTAGTTACTAGGGTAAGATTCTAAGTAGTATAAATAGAGAGGTTGAGAAGCACCTCTCAAGTAGTTTTTCAATGGAAGTTAGTTTTGAGAGGAGATAGTGTGGTGATCTTAGTTTTAGGGAGCTTGGTTCTTGGAGATGTCATGTTCGGAGTGGAACCTTGATTCAATGAAGACTTTGATTACCAAAGTATCCCTTTCCTTTTGAGTGATATCTTATTCTTGGTGATAATGTGCATAATAGAGCTTGGACTTTGAGAGTTTGTGTAAGAGTGAGCAATAGGATCATGGGCAAAGGGTGGGACTAAGTCCTTCTAGATTCATGATGAGCTTCCAAAAAGCCATCGGAGGTAAACCTGAGTGAGAGTCAGCCCGGAGGTCACAGATGAACTATGTAGAATGATGTTTGATGTGACAACGATGTATGTTGTGATGCAATATGTATATGCACGACAACTATCATGACTTATGTAGCGGCACCCCTATTCATGTAGGTGTGCACATGCATGAGCAGATATAATAGTTAGACATTAGAAGATCTAGGGCTCAAGGGAAAGAGTTTGAATTATGGCTCCTTGGGATGCAGTTTTCAAAGTTGAGAGTGTGTCTATGCTGGAGAGTAGCTAGTGCGGGAGTCTGGAGTCTTTGAAGTGTTTATTTCAACTGTAATCTCTCTTTTCTGCTATGGTTATGAGCGGAGTGTCCTTGTGGATGTTTTGAAAGTAGAAAAAATTATTGTGGTACATTTTTGTTGATTAATGATAATCTATGTAGTGTGATGTTTGATGTGACAGTGATGTATGTTATGACGCGATATGTATGTGCATGCCAAGCTATTTGTCGAGAATTGGCTGAAATCTTGGACTTGGATATCCTTGATGTTTGGATTAGGTTATGCTTTTAGAAGGCATAACTTTTTTGTAAAGTAATATTTTATGTGCATGGCATTTGAGAACTTAGCTATTGCTTAGTATAGAGATATTTTGTGTTATTGAACCACATTGGATGTTGATGTTGGTCGCACTATTCTACAAGTACATGAGGTTTTACCTTATGGAGTTTGAAATTTGAGTGTGATGATGGTGTGGTTTGGAAGGATCATGTGTGTAAGTGTGTGTCATGTCACCTTCGAAACATTGATCATATGATGGATCCAAGCTTGATAGTTGTGCATGTAGGCTTGAGATGTATGTTATGTGCATGAGATAGTGGGTGGTGGAGATCTCCTTGATGTGGTTAAAAGGCAGTTAGAAGACAAGCTGATTTGACCATCACATGTTATGGATTGCAAACTAGGGACTACTGATGGGGCATTGTACCACCTTGCCTCCTGATCTTAACCCTACAAAAAACATATCATGTTAATGGACTAGTTGATAACTTGGTGTAAGGTGTTAACAACAGTTAGTGAAACAATTGTGGTGCACTTGTGTTGGTGTATGACAATCTATGTATTGTGTTCATTGATGTGACAACAATGTATGTTGTAATATGATATATATGTGCATGACAACTATTATGATTTATGTACTCACACCTCTAATTAAGTAGATGCACATAGTCAATAATCGAGCCAATAGTTAGAGTTAGTAGTGTAGTTAGTGGCGTTTGCACTAGACATGATGTTAGGGACCAATAGAGTTGTTAGGAGACAAAGGGCTCAAGTTCAAATAGGTCCTCTTGGAGAGCAGTTTTTGAAGTTGAATTTTTGAGAGTGTGGCTATGGTGAAACATTGCTATTGTCTTGACTATCACAAAGTTATGACAATAGCAACAACTTTTGCTATCAATGGTTATGACCAATAAAATTTTTCAAAGTTGTAGCTTGAATTCTTGAAAAATTGATTGTGAAATTTGATAACATTATAAAAAAAATATTAAAATTTATGATACTATTTGTTCACTAAGTTCTATATATCGTGTTGTAATATAGTGGATGTTTGGAGCATTATTTTGAGAGATCTAAAAATGAAATATATTTAAAACTTTGCAAAGAGTATATATAGATTCAGACGCAATTACTCTTTAAGTTTGGGTAAAAGTTAATGTTCCACTCATGACATTTAATGAGCTTTGCATTAAATTTTCCAACCCCTAGAATCAATTTGAATATGAATTGGTATAGTGGAGTGTGAGAGTTGCAACTGATAGGAGTGTCAAGAAGTGTCTTCTACAATTAGGCTCTCAAGAAAAAAACTTGAGATATCTCTCATGCGTTGTCAAAGTGAAACAATTTGTGGAGATATAGTTGATGGAGAGAAAATCTGAACTTACTCATCGAGGGTACATATCATATTTCACTTAGAGAGAGTCTAATGTATAGATAGTACTACAGGTATATTCTTTTATAAAAAAAATATACTATATATAATCTAATTGTTAAATTAGACCACTAAACGGATGCCCCCATCTACTTTTCCAGTACATACTCTAGTGTCATGTAATCATTTATCATCACTTTGGGATGGTTTTGAAATAGAGCTTCTTATCCCATGAGTCTAATTTTCTTCTTTCACTTTCATTTAAAATGAAACCGGTCCATTTGATACTATGTAAAAAAAAATATGTTTTCTTATTTTCAGGTATAATGGCGGGATTTAAACCAATTATGTAACTTAAAAAATTTAAAACGGATATTCAAGAATTGTACATGTTAGTCATGATTAAAAATTTTGTGATAGCTATATTAACTAGCATTGATAAGATCAAAGTGTTATATCCATCTCGCCTCTTTACTCTCGACGGAAACCTAAGAAGCTCGAGTGGCACTCACAATTACACCACGTAAATTAGTCCTAAGTTACTCAGATGTATATAACATCGTATTTTTCCGGAAATCCCAGAAATGCATGGAGATGAGAAATAAAATATATTTATCATTCGTATCGTATCGGTAGAGAAATGGAGACAGAAGTGCTAATTTAGGCCGGGGTAGGGCCAGACTCGCCCAATGTGGCAATAGCGCGCCCTCCTCACTGTGGCCTTCTTCAAATTTCAAATACTCGAGTACTGCGAATGCCTCGACAGCGAAACCGAAACGAGACCCGTCCTCTTCGAGGTGATCCCCGATCAGGGGATTTAGCTTGCGTACGTTCGAGGAGGAGCAGGCCATGGTTCACATGATTCGGGGATACGCATTTGTGGGAACGATTCATCAGTGACGTGTTTCTCGGTCGAGAATCGGACGCAAATTCAACATGGAGTGGGAGCTTAGTAAGGAAAATGTGCAGCCGATGAAGTCAGGACGTAATGTAGAGGTTTTAAACGACGCTCTGAAAGCTAAGGTGGAAGGGCACCCTCGTGTAAATATATTCGAGACTCAGCGCAGGTCTGTCCAATTTCATCGAGCGAACAGTCTGGTCCTGCAAAATTGGTTGTGTCTCACACTGGGTGGTCTTGTGCCTCCACCCTGACCTCTATCAATGCGCCCGGTTCAGTTTTAACATTCACACTTGGCTCTGTTCTAGCATCTAGTATCTGAGGCAACTGACCTCTGCTTATGACTACAATGAAGTACAATTCCGGAAACAAACAGGGGCCATTCGTTTGATGACCTGTCCTACTCCACCATACTTTACCTCGTACATTTTTTGTACATTTCTTCAGGAATTCTGTGTACGATGTCCATTCTAGCAGCATGTGTTTCACATTGTGCGAATTTCATGTTGTGATATGAAGGCTGAGTGGGAATTCAGCCTTTCTCAGATCTTCCAAAGTGTGTGATCTTCAGCTGGGGTCGTTCTGACCTGGTTCACCCTGGGCGATTGGACAGGCAAATGCTGGATGCTATCGAGAACTATACGGGCGATGACCCTCTACAGCCTTGGATTCGGTAGGTTATGAGACTTGCCGATAATATGTCTGAGAGAGCACATCGAAGATATCAAAGTCTTCTGTTATTAGTTTGAAAAGAGAAAGTGGTTCTAACCCGTAATTTTACATCTCGTACCTCATCTCTGTATGGTCGTGCATTTCATTGTGTCCAAAGTCTAAGACCTGCGTCTCTCTGATCATGCGCACAGGTGCATTAAGTGGGTTAAGGATGCCTTTCCAGCTGGTGGTGCACAATCAGAACTTTTGAAGCTGTTGGAAGGGTGCACACGCCAATTCCACAAAGATGAATTATATCGTAACGACGTGCGCTACCTCAGAGTGTGGGTGCAATACGTAAGTATGGATAAGAATGGCAATTCAAATCCGAATTCAAACTTTCAGCTTCTGTTCCTCCTGTTCTGCATGCATCGGTTGAGCTACCTTGGGCTCCTGTAACCGGAACCGAGGCTTCAGTTATTCATCTTTTCTCGTCATGCTTTATTACCATGATGTGGTGTAAGGCTTGTTCCCGCGAGAAAACCCGTCTCTTCATGTGGTATTACCAACTACGTTTTCTTAAAAAACAGTTGCTTTTAGTTCCTGCAGAGGACCTGCATTGGCAATAAATCTTGAACTGTTGCTGTGATAGTGGCACTATTCTTACAAGCACCGTGCAAGCCCCTTCTTCAATAATCCGGTCCAATTTTTATGCGCAGGCGGACTGCTGCACTGATCCAAGTGACGTTTTTGCGTTTTTGGAAGCGAATGAGATTGGACAAACGTATGCTCTCTTTTATGAAGCTTACGCCACATCCATGGAAGTTCGCAGAAATTTTAAAAAAGCCGACGAGACCTACCGACTTGGCATTTCAAGGTGATCGGCGCAGACATACTCATTACGAGCAGACCCATTGTAATCAGAATTCGAGTTTAGAGGAGAAAAAAGTCGGTGGTTTTCTGAACGTTGTCTGACCTAGTTCTTCTTGCCTTTTTCTTCTCCAGACATGCGCAGCCCTTGGGCAGGCTGGAGAACATGTATAAAAACTTCCTCAACAGAATGGTTAGGCGTGGTGAACGAAAGATTCGCGAAGTATGTCTTCCTTGCTGTCGATGCCGTAATTTGCTCCCCAATTTAAAACACAAGGATCTCAATATTTTTGACTAGAAGCAGCATTGAGTGACGTCCTGAGTGCAAAGAAATCAGGTCATGACCGTGTGATTTTGTCTTTTTATCTAGGAACAGCAGCAGATATCTAGTGGCTCATTTTCTGAGAACGAGGCACCATTTCGAACATTTGGTCCAACCTCTCACTTTTCAGGTAGATCGACATTTTATCTGACTAGACTTGAGTTTGGAACTAAAGTAAGATTCTGTATAAACTTTTTTTGATTGATGTCTGATCCCTCTTTCAGCCATTTCCTCTATTGAGAATCTCTTAGTATGACGTCTTTCTCATTCGTAACAATCAGCTCGGTCTCCTGATTTGCTATCAAATGGAGTGAGGCAACTGCATGCAGAACCAATATGTTGTTCCCATTACCTCAAGGCCAGAATCCTCAATCTTTGAAATATCTAGTGCCCTCATGCTAACCCAATTTTCGTGTTCAACTGTCAAAGGAACTAGTGAGCAGCATTATGGTAGAGACCGAGGAAGACAATCCTCGATGCAGCCCCCTCACTCGAGGTGAACATCGGCAATCCAGGGTCATTCACCTGTTTGTTAAGTTGTTTTGTCATGACAGAGAGTTAGATGTTTTGATTTTACCATAGTGACCTGCTTTGCTCATCCAAAATTTCTAGAGCGTTTGTCCGAAAATGGATAGTTTTACAAACCTCCTGTCATTTGTCACGCAGAGGAAATAAACCAAAAAACGCCAAACTTTCGATATTTGTCGATCCAGAGTTTGAAAGCTCTAGAAATAACAGCGCCCAAGACCTTCCTGGTGAAGATCCAGGCCCGTCTTCAAATCAATCTGCGGCCTGGTGGCACCTTCCTGCTGAAGCGGATAGGATAAAAGAAAATGTTCAGCAACCCACAAAGTGGACTGAGGCAAAGGTTTGTACCTGTCTGGGCCCCTGTTCTCCCATTGTCTCCAACATCAGGATTGATAGTACTGTAACCACAGGGTTTGTGTTCAATAGTCACGACGAGAAGTTGAAGTATTGAGATTTCTACATTGCTCTCAGCAGCTGTGTTGTGAAATGCAGATAAAGCAGAAGCATCCATTCTCCCATGGTCAGCAATCTGGACTGGACGTTTATGTCGATGAACAATTTTCAGAGTAAGTCTAGGTGCCTCTAAGGAGCGCTTGAAGCATCTCTGTCGAAGTCTTTGGACTTTCCTGACATCAAGTGTAACACACTAGTCAGCCTTGTATGAATCTGATGGCATTGGTTGAAACTTACCGTGCGTTATTCACAAATGCAGAGTAAACAGTCTTAGAGACCAGCCTAAGCCAGTGAAGCCTGCTCCGCCTCCTATATTGAAATTGAGGCTCGAAGACATGCAAAACATGAAAAGGTTTGAAGTTTAGGCCTTCCAAACTGTCTATATTATCAGCAATATATTGTCAGGATTAAATCAGTACATGAACACAGTTTTTAGATATCATATGCTCCGCTTGAGTACTGCGGCATGAAAACTATCTGTCACTGCTCTGACTGTATAATATGACTTTCTTTGATAGCAGGACCTCGCCACGCCTGAAAGGCTCTTTTCTGGACTTCGCATCCGCGGCTGTAGGTTCCGCCAGTAATAGTGTTGAGAGCCCTGGTAAGGAGACCCTTTACAGCATTGTTTTTAGGAGAATTTTCGTTAATTAAAAGTTTGATGGCATGGAAGTGACATTAGAAGTAACCGAATTGGACACAGGAATTCTGGCTGGTCAAGAGGCGTGTAACCTTCCAAAACCCCATTTTCCTAGCGTCCTTGCATACGACACGCACATGATCAACGAGAATGGAGAAGAGAAAAGTTTCGAGGAGGTGAGGTTAAAATTGTGGAGAGAGTTTCATAAAGGCCTCTTGGATCTGGACCAAGTTGATCACATTGAAGGTTGCAGGGAGGAAGAAAGTTTGCAGTTCCTCTCTGGTGTCCAGGACAGTGATCGACCTGTCCAGTCAGAAGGTCAGGTTACTCACAAAACTTCTCCTTGCCTGAGTATTCCTCCAACTCCGATGCTGGTAGAGACTGATACAGAGACCGTGCATAGTGTAGGGGACTCTTCCCCTAAGAATGGTGATATCGTACACGATGATGAAAAATCTCCGGAAAGAAATGATCGTCTTGATTATCTGGTTGATCCCCCAGCAAGTGGATCAGCTACAACAGGGATAAACTCCACTATTGTCAGTGAGCAGCGAACAGAAGAAGGTTTGTCCCAACTTGAAGGTTCATCAGGTCGTCCATCGAGTGCCTCCACTTCCTTCTCAATGCAGGGTGATGAAACTATTGCAATTAAGCGCTTCGCTGATGAGATTATAGTTCTTGGCACAGACCCTCGGGTCAACAGCATAGACGCAGGCAGTCATCACGGGCTTGTGGATCCAACAATCAATACGAAGGAGTGTGTAGCGGACATCCTCGACATGTTCAACAAACCTCTGGAGAGCGACAATTTAAGATCTAAGTTCAGGGTGTCCAAGGACTCCAAGAAACGTACAAGCAAATCTGGAGGCTTCCATATTTTTGTTGATGATGAATTGCAGATCGAAAGACACATGGAACCTTGCAAGAATGAAAAGCGGGTGAAAGGCTCTTCTGGCAAATTTTCTGTAGCAGCTGAGGATGAACTCAGTGGCTTTCAAGTATATATGGATAAAAATCTTGGGGGTGAAAGGCCAGTAACTTCCAAAGGAAATTTGGCAAGTGCTAAATCGTCCATCAACTTGTCCAAGAAGTTTGAACCGGAATCAGGCAAGTTCCAGATATATGAGGATGAAAACTTTGCAGTCCAGCCTGCGAGATCCAAGCAGAGTCAGAGAAAGACAGTTATATCCAAATTATCTACCGTCCAGTCCAAAGACTTCCAGATATTTGTCGATGACGAGTTTTGTGACCCAACCCCTGTCCAGAGTGGAAAATGTGGGGAGAATCAGAAGCTATCTGACGAAAATGCGGAGAGCCGGAAGGTTGTCGAGAATGAGGAAATGGTTGACAAACTGTTGAAGGCCAAGTCAGTCCAAACGAGGGCTATCAAATCTTCTTCCCGGTCCTCAATCGGATTAGGTGTATGTGTTGATGAGGAATTCCGTGATTTGTCACTGAGTTCACGCTTGTCAGAAGAGCAAGGTTTTGATATTCGTCCCGAGGAGAAATTAATCTCATCAGGGGATAAGGAGAACGCTGTTGAACCTTACCGAGTAGAAGAAGCTTCAATTAGTGTCGAAGGTTCAAGTCCTGTGCCAGCAGGATTGTGCTTGGTAAGTTTTGGGACTCGTGGGTCGGACATCTTGTGTGCTGAATGTGACTCTTACTTTTTCATGGTGAAGTATAAAATTAAACACGGGTCGTTGAACTGCCCAGAGAAAAAGTATTACCTGATTGGATGTTTGTGGACCTCTTTCAGGATCAAGTGCTTGAACAGGAAACGGCAGCAGAACTCCAAACATCTGAAAGGTTTGAATTCTACCACTTGCTATTTCTTCTTCATTCAACTTTTCTTCGGTACTTAAATAGTGCAGGTCACAAAAGCTATTTCTTTTTAGTCTTATCAACTTTAAGATAGTCGACGCTCTGCAGTTTATTATAATCCCTTCCTGCATTCCCAGAGCTACACCCTTCAAGGCAGTCAGTTATATTTCTTCTTTGGCACCTGAACACTGAATCTAAAAGTTCTGTAATTCCTGGCTCTAATGCCCCGAAGTGGGTGCAAGTTTAACTAAAATGGACACGCTCATTATGTTTAACTGTACTCATTAGTATTTGCCTGTCATTTTCTGAAGACCGTGGACCTGGTGCCATGGCTGAGCGGTGCAAGAGGAGAGGGGTTAGAAGTAGGAGAAAACTAGAGGACTACTTGACAGTGAAGATGATTTTTCTTGTTGTGGAATATCTCCCCATAAATGAGACTTGTTCGGAGTTATGAAAGAAGAACTTGATTAACTCATCAACCTCAACATTATAAATGCCCCATAAAATGTGATTGAAAGTGCGGTTGCTTTGGGCCATGGATCAAGCCAGTGAATTCCGGAAACAGCTTGGACTCCACCAGCAGAGAGATGTTGCGAAAGAGTAATATGATATAAGAAGTGAACAAAGTGTCTGTACTGTTCTGAAGTTTTGAAGGGGCTCTCTAATCTTCATTAAGAGGATAAATCTCCCTAGTGATAAGATGCATCGTTTGAAATTGTGTGTGAATTGCATCATCTGACAGTTTCCGATGATGTTAACTGCAGTTATGGATCTCCGGCAATCAACTCCATACGTATGACGAATATGGAAAAAACTGTTCGTATCAATCCTGCGGTTCCTGTGGAGGTACTATAGACCAAAGTTTGCTCTCACAGTAGTTTCTCCTTCACCATCCACTTTATCATCAGTACCCCTACCATATGCACATCATTGTACCTTAGATATGTACGAAGACTGAACCGAGACGGCTGCTTTACATATACGAAGTACCTTTTATTTGCAGTGTATTTAGTACCATGTGCCGTTAAGGTTTATTCATGTACATTTTCTAAGGACTACATTGTTCGTATTTGATTTGTTCACGACTTTTCATTTTGGTTCGCTTCCTTGAGACAATTGAAATGTACGTAGGTGGAGGAAAACTCGGATGCTGCACTGTCACTCGAGAATGTCGATCCATGGGACGAAAGGACCATCAAAGGTCTTCTGTCAAGGATCCACTCGTCTTTGTTCGACTACGAGGTATGCTTGCACCTAAGGATCACTTCTTTACGTCGTGTTGTCTACATACAAAAGAATGAAGTAACTGTAGTACAGAAAATTCGTCTTTATGTGTGTATCAGTACTGCGTAGAAAAGCCAATTTCCACTATCACCACTTTCAATTTCAGAAGCTTGTTCTAGGTGTTCTATTTCGTGTTCGCAAGTCAGGAAATTAGGTAATCGCGCTCATTGTTGGAACATTATGTGAGCTAACGCCTGGTTGAATGTAAGACAGGGCTTTTTTGAAAGTAACACAAAGTATAGTGGGCCTCTTCCCACTTCGTCTTTGAGGGCCAGTAACGGCCGAAATAAGGATATAGACCTTGGTTAGTGATGTTTCAGCCTTGACGTTCTCGCAAATGACTTATATCATGGTTGTTGACTTGGTCCAACGATCGATTTCTGCTGTAGCATGCCTCGTTGTACTTTTTGCAAAATATTTCTGTTCTGGTCTTCTTCTGTAATTTTTTACCTTTTTTGTTGTCGTTCATTCCATTTAAAGACACTTGCATCTCATACTAAAAAAATTTAAATTCAAAATAATGTCCTAGTTAGAATATTGGTTGAAGGCCGAAACTACATTTGATTGGCAGGCTCCCTCCATGTCGTTATGAGGTCCTCTGGGTGATATGATATGATTTGATACTTCCAAATTATTCACTTTAGAGGTAATTAATCATTGCATTCGATGAGTTGTGGAATGAATATCAAATTCAACTTTTCTATCCTGGACAGGTAGCAGCACCTATCGTCTCAAGGGATGTCTTGGCGAAGGTGCTTTTGCTCATGTGTTCGAAGCTGAAGATGTCGATGATGACTTTTTTGATGATCCGCCTAAAATTGCCCTGAAGGTAATCGCAACTGTTTCACTTAACGGCACCGCCAAAGGCAACAATACGTACTCATTGCCCTTATTGCACTATCGAACAAAAAGCACAGCCGGCAACGAGTAGATTGAATTCTTCTGAATACTCACCATCTAGGCACCACCGTTGTTTTAAATTGTTACCACGTCGGTGCGCTTACTCCAATCTACTATTAAAGATGGCATGTCCCCGCATATAATTATTTCCACTCCTTTCTTATTTCGAAGTTTTGTTACTTAAAGCTGAGGCTATCTCCCAGTGCACTTCAAAGGCAACGTATACAACATGTTTTGAGCTTAGACTATCGATGCATGACTAGATAACACCATTTCTGGTTTTCCAACAATTTTGATTTGTGTTAATGCAGTTCCAAAAGCCCGCTTGCCCTTGGGAGTTCTACATATATCGACAACTGGATAGGCGTATATCTGAAGAAGATGTAAGCCGAGATTACCTTTGAATCCTTCGCTTCACTATAATTAGTCGAGATATAGCTATTGATACTGCACATCAATAGGTTCTGGGTTCGTTAACGGATTCAGTGGTTATCAGCTATTTCCTGTTCAAACTTGTCTCCATGTTCATGACTGTATTGTTCCCTTGCGTTCGCATCATCTTAAACAGAGACGGTATTTTGGCAATGCGCGAAGAATGCACCTCTACACGAATTGCAGTTTCCTTATATGCGACCACGGAGACAAAGGCACTCTTCAGGTAAAGAATAACTGATCCTGTTCTAACACTTGCATCTCCTGAAAGATGATCAAGCTTTCACAAACCACGTACAGATTTCTGAGTGGAGATGGCTTTAATTTTCTCCTCAATTGTTGCAGGATGTTGTGAATGCGTACCTAGCAGTACATCTACACATGGAGGAAGCAATGTGCATGTTCTACACCATAGAATTGCTGCGCATGCTGGAAGTCTTGCATTCCGTTGGTATTATCCATGGTGATATTAAACCAGACAACTTTCTCATACGAGACCAAGACGACAGGTAACTAGCACCGTCTATCAAATGAACTTTCCTAAGTTTTGAGCGTCTGAAGAATCTCCTTCTATATCCTCTTACTCGATCAATGTTGAGGTGTCGCAGCTTTGAACTGGAGGATTGGGCTCCTAATCATCCTGGTTGCTGGAAATCTCAAGTAAGTACATGAGCATGTACTCTTGAATGTTTATTGATTTGTTCATGAGGCAGAAGTTAAAATTTGCTTCTTCTTTTTTAAGCTTTTCAAGGACTGTGTGATTGAAATGTCTCGCTGTGCGAGACTTTTCAATCACAGTCCTTGATTCTTGATGTAATGATCCTCATAAATCGAATCTGCTCTGGCGTATGCAGGGGTTATGCCTTATTGATTGGGGTCGAAGTATCGACACAACTCTATTTCCAGATGGTACAATGTTTCAGGGTGATTGCAAGACTGATTCGTTCAGATGCCCAGAAATGTTGGAGCGGCGTCCATGGACTTTCCAGGTAGAAACTACACCAACAGATGGAATTGTACGGTCATCCATGTGTAGTTCACCTAGTCCACCGAAAAATTTATTAGCTTGAAAACTTTTCTCGCGGCTCTTGTAACTGTTAAAGGAACTCAAGCTCTTAACAGAGTTTAAGCTTCATTCCATGTGCAGGTCGACACTTTTGGACTGTGCGGTGTAGTTCACTGTTTGCTACATCAAAGCTACATGCAAGTAGAAAAGGTCACGACTGCCGAAGGACAGTCTCTTTATCGGCCGAAAGCTGCCTTCAAGCGGTAGGTGTATCCTGAGTACACCATGTTCGGCGTTTAACAACATTGCCTTCAAAACTTAGAAAAATTAGGCCGTTGTCTCTCATCACATCTCATCATTTAAGTGACAGTGACAGTGACACTGATACCCGATATGCTGACATAATTGACACATTGTCCAGGTATTGGAATGTGAAGCTATGGAAGGAGTTATTTGATACTTTGTTGAATGTTAAGGATTTTAATGATCGTGAAGTATTGACACGGTTGAGAAAAAGCTTTGAGAACCACCTGGTCGAGAATAATCTGGGGAAGAAGCTGAAGGGGATCATAAGAAAGCAGAACATTATGATGTTCACGTCCAGCCGCCGATAAGATGTTATGCGCTCTATCGTCCTTGAAACAAATGGACAAACCGGACTGTACTTGCTGTATTGGCAGAGTGCCTTGAAGGTCGTTGTCATTGTTTGGAGCGACGTTCGTTCTAAGTTCATTCGGTCGTTCCAATCATCCATACATCTTCCGAGGCAAAACCTTTGGGGTCTCCTTTTGGTTGTATAGTTCTACTCTGGAAGTAGCTCGTAGGGCTGATTAATACAGTTTTTTGTTTTGCGGATGACCTTTTTGTACATACGTTGATTCGCGAAAGGTTTCGACTGGAAATTAAGACTGTGCATTAAAATTGATATCATCCTCTGAAGTCCTTGAAGTAAAGACGTACATTTCATGAGAACATGAGAGAGTGTTTGCGCATACGAAGACCTTGTGTAGAATTTGCGAGAGACCACATGTATGAATGTATTGCCAGTACTGGTGTCTGTCTCCCCCTCATACTTGCATCGTGAGCTATGTCTACTATGGATTTGTGGCAATCTTATAATGCGAATCCTCGATGCTGATGCCCATTTCTAACTACGAACGTAGGTCTGAAGAGAAATTGAAGAGAAATTGATGAATCTTCTCGTGAGCTCTGATCCTTCAGCCAGGTCATCTTTACAAGACAAGTACCTCTCGTATCCAAGCTGATGCTCATTTGTAACTCCGAAGGTACATCTGAAGTGAATCTAAACATTTTCGAGTTGAATCTTCTCTCGATTTCTTGGCCTTGAGCAGATTCTATTTAACAAAAGAAGTATCTCCGCACAAAGTTTGTTTCCTCTACATTCAAGGTAGAGCACCCAAAACTAACAGGTGAAGGAATGCAAAACGCAAGAAATTAAATGGCACTGGAATGTGTTTCTCAACAGTATCGAACTCGTGCTGCTTCTGTAGTAAAATATTCCCCTTATACCGTGCCCCTTCAGTTGCAAAGTCCAATTTGCGACCTTACATTTGAGAGCGTCAAGAATCTGGAACTCACTGAACAGGAAATAGAATCGTCGCTCATTGAGCTTTGACCATAATTGTACAAGATCTGATGATGAGCTGTTGATGTACTATTTTCGAACGCGGCTTAATCTCGTAGATGATGTCGAGTGGCGAGAAAGTTGAGATAAGGTGATGCATTGCTGTACTACGTCCTTTTCAATCTTGATCAGCGTTCTTGCTGTGCTGGGACAGTATCCTGACCACAGTATAGGATTCAAAAGCCAGTTAGTGACTCGTGTTGCTAGCTGAAGGACAACGTTTCATTGAAGAAACGAACGGGGCCACATGAGTGCCCAATAAACATGATAGGGACCTGAGCCGTTGGAGAAATTTGTCGAGTCTGATGTGTGTCAAGACCGTAACGCTTCTTTCGCTTGAGTTTGTGCCTGTTCATGGAATTTTGCCCGCCCTCCTCGCCTTCAGCTTCCCTCCAGGATTCGAAGGCAGTGACAGGGAAAAGGTACACATTCGGCGACAGCTCAATGGACTGAGGAGCACATATCCACTGCAGTAGGTTCCAGATCTTTCTTTTCTTGAGGGACCGGTTGATTCACCCCGTACAGTATTGTTAGCCATCAATTATGATGACACTCGGTCACTGCAGCAGCGGGGTTCTACTTCTGGTATATGTGAGCCTGTGTCTCTCTCAAGTTGGAGATCTTACCGAGACTGCAGCTTTTAAGAAACATTTGATATGGACGTCATTTCGGCTTTCCTTTGGATATTATGCGTTGTTGGCACCTCTGCAGGTCAGTCCTCAATCTCGATCCCCGTGAACCTTGAACGTACTTCACATAAACTGCACCTATTACTGTCGTCTTAAAAGTCGCTATAAGAGTGCAATACGATATCAAGTATACTTGTCATGAATGAGGAATATAACGTGCATGAGTTAAGTTTATTCACTCGATCTAGACTTAATTACATTCTTCTCTTTCTTCCTACTTGCATTCTTCATCTATGATTTGCAATGCGTTGAATTTGTATATCATACGTACTTGAACTAAAGTTGCGGGTCCGTCAGGGCCATATGTTGCACGAACCTGACGTCATCAATATAAGGATACTTCGTGATTCAACTTTGTAAGCTTTCATGTCGTCTCTAGAACAAACAATGTGTTTGATTGTTGCAGCCTCGACGTCAACTACAGACGATGACTATCCAGTGAATAAGCATGACGATCCACAAGATCGATTCGATTACAGTCTAGGTCCTTATGGTCCTGAAAACTGGGGTCGTTTGCGATCGGACTGGCATCTCTGTAAGGATGGCCTCAATCAGTCTCCAATGGTTATGGAGCCAAATATGATGATCCTCGACCCCGACATGGGGCCACTCAGGGCAGTCTACAAAACTGCTAACGCCACCATAATGAATGTGGGCCGATCTGTTCAGGTAATTCAGAACACATGTGATGGCAGCATTGCCCCCTTTGTCCGATGTCAATGGATCACTATTCGGTTATTCTTGTGTTTAAGCAGCAGAAGGAATCATTTTCAGTCAAGGAGTATCAGTTGATAGTCTTGGATCTACAAAGCTAACGTTCAACTTCTCTATCTTCTGTTTCACTATCCGACTGGTTTTGAGTGGTTTCTTTCTGTCAGTTATGAGTGATTATCAACCTGTAGGACTTTATTGAGAATGAAAATATTTAAAAAGCGTGCTGCAATTTGAGACGCTGCGGGTTGAACTTACCAAGCTTATGCTTATGAGCAGCGTGCATGTGCTGGAAGGTTGTTTATTGTCCACGCTCTCCACATTATTGCATTGAAGAGTGAAGTGCGCAATCCACAGGTGTGGTGGCCTGGAGCGGGCAATTTAGTTATCGGTAATGTCACGTACTACATCAAGGATATCGACTTCCACACGCCAAGTGAGCACACTCTGGGTTTATTCAATGAAAGGTTTGATATTTTCATTTCCTCATCGTACATTATACTCTGCTTATATCCTGAACCACTGCTATGTAAACACTCAATAAATAGCATAATCCTTCTCAAGTAATATACAACATTGTAAACTGTCCCATACAATTGATTTTCACGATCATTTGAGGAACAGGCATAAAACATGCAGCTGCGTACTGTCTTGTCGTCCATTCAAAGGGAAATTATGTTGCCACTTCACTTTTATCACTTTTTCAGGTTTCCGCTGGAGATGCACATGGTGCATCGAACAAGAAACCGGGAGAAAATTGCAGTCATAGCTATCCTGTTCAATTTTGGCGACGAAGATCGGTTCCTTGCTCAGGTACTTACATCACTTTCTTCGCAACCGATGACGTCTCATTGGTATCCATCTCTTACAATGGGTAAGGTCTGAGCTCTTGTACGTCGCGTACAGTTTTTTGATCGGCTTCCACCATTGTCAGCGAAAGGTCAGATGTTCCCCCTCGGAGAACTGAGTCCCCGCTACTTGACTGTTCCTTTGGGTCAACATTATGGGCGCTACTATGGTTCCGAGACTCATCCACCATGCAACGAGGACATTCTTTGGACAATTGTTCATGTAGAGGTAACAAGCCTGTTCGATAATACTTTTAACAGTATCTATCCATGAAATCAGAGCATATATAAATATTGAAGTCTAGTCTATTTGTAGCTTGTAGCTGCAGTGCACTCTCAAGCCTCTCAAGGTAGTGATGACAATTTCTGTTTGCCCGTTCGTAGGGGCACACTGTGTCGATTCAGCAGCTCGTTAAACTGAAGATGGCACTGGAGGTAAATAAGGCTTTTTCAAGGTTCCACTGAGTTTGTGGAAGAAGCTGTTAGCTAAGTTGCTCCTAACGTATCCCATTCTCATTCAAATGGATCCTCAAGTACTCTTTCTTAATCAGCTTCCCTCATGCATTTGAGGAGTAGATTCGAGGCTCAATTTGCTTTTTGTTATTCTTGATATTTCTTTCTGTCTTTGCTTTGCAGAGTGACAATGCACGACCATTGCAGAGAGGCAATGGCCGTAAGTACCACTTTCTATGAAGTGAACTGCTGGAAATTACAACCCTGGTAGAGAACTGAACCACAACGCACACCAAATGGGTAGTAGTAGTAGTAGTCTTTAGTACTGAGGCCTCAGTTGGCACGAGCAGTTGTGGTTAGACGACTTGGAAGGATGGTGAGCCAAGAAGCCAAAGCCGTAAACCTCACTACTTGTCAGATCCATCAGTTGCATGGATGTGGTAGATTTCGGCTTTGGCATTGATTGCAGGATTGTTTGTTCATTTAGAGCAGGAGGTTTTGTTAGCAGTATAGTCTTACTGTACAAGATGAATGAGAGCTCCGACCTTTAAAGCTGCAGGATGAACGAGGGTGAATCGACTTCTCAAACTCATTAGCTGCGCATCGTATGTCCTGGTAGACTCTTGATTGCACGCCTCTAGGACATGCATTCGGTCTGCCACAAATAACGATAAATTTTTATATTTCTTACTTCAAACATATTAGAGTTGACATTCTAGCTTCTTCCCGAGTGACAGGTATCAAAGCATCCACTTCATGCATTTCTTGAATCAGTGAATCCAGCATGAACATCTTATTCGTTATACAGCGGCCCGTAAACTGGTGTGTGATTCAGAACTAAAGGAGCACAAAGTGTATTCGGTTATTGTATATAACACGTGTCCAGAACTAGGATATGGTTGGTCTGATACAACAAGACTACACAATGATCATCATGATCCAGCTGACTGCGAGGCCAGCGGTCCACTTGCCTCACAGTGGATGTAGAAATTTCTGCAGCGATGGAAATCTCCAGTTTTTGTCTGTGAAACTTACTTCTGTTTCGGATAAGCTGCTCTATGATCGAGAGAATGTACAAGATTTGTAAATGGATTTCGAATTTGAGGTCTTGACGCTCAAGGCCGGAACGCCATTCAGATCCCTGTTCTTCATGATGTCGTAGACCTTCACTCTAAGGGCCGAGTCACTTAAATGAATACAGACATAGCTAAGACACATACACTTACTCTTAAAAAATATGTTCAGAAACATAAAATTTTCTTTCATAAGAGACTAGCACAAACGTTAAATGTCATGTACATATATTGTATCACAACGTATATTGTTGTTGCATAAAACATCAAAATATATAACAATACAAGTTTATTATAATACAAGTTTTCTCCATCTCCAATCTTGGAGATAGGGGAACGCTCGAAAATTCTTGTATGTGTTGGTCAGTCAACTGATGTACCTTCTCCTAAACAATTAACAAGAGTCGCTCTATGTAACTTTTCAAATTTTCATGGTGGATTCTGAAGTGAATGATGACTAAACTATGATCTGGATCTCTCACTCTAGGTTTCAACTCCATGTACAATATCCCACGTCAATATTGGATGACTTGTGCCTTTGTCATCCCATGGGTAACACTAATCAATCGACCTATTTGAGTATACTCTTCTCAAAAACTCTTTCCAATCTTTCGTCGGGAACTCCTACAAGCCTCGTAACTTGTTAGTCCTCATCCCTTGGTAGTTTCTTCTCAAATGTGCAAATAATTCTAAAGTAAAGTTAAAGGTTGGAACCTCTGAACTCTTCCCAACACGAGTACTATGTAACCAAAAATATGTTTCTCCTCGGTCTATGCTTCCTATCTTCAGTTCTATTTGTTTGGACTCCTGGCGGAAGCATCCCCTCCAATTGTATCATTAGTAACATGTGCATATGATGAACTTGCATCACCAAACATTATACCAGAAGTAATAGAGATGTAGTTTGGAGACCAGTATTGTCTACAGAATTCAATCTCTTTAGGATGTTCACACCAAAACTCATGATAATCATCCATCGGCGAATCTCCAAATGCATGAATAATCATTTTCAAGCAATAAATGGACAAAAAATATAGAGTTACACATTTGCTAAAAATCGCACAATGAATCAAACTCAAGTATCAAGTCATCCAACTCAATGATACCAAGCTCAACTCTCTTACTATGATACACCAAATCAGAGTCTTTTGTGAACCTCAAAGGTCAAGGTTGGTACGAGATTCTGCTATAGATACATGCACTATTAATCCTAGCAGTCATTCATCCTGAACCTCTAGAAAACTTCACTATGATACCAATGTATCACCTATGTAATTGAATCAACAACATGTGGTCCCCAACTAGAACCAACAACTATAACAGAAGATAGCCGAAGCACCGCAAAGTGCTAACACAAGGGCAACCAGAAATCTGACATCACCCCATGCACTCATCAACTCTATACGTCTAAAAGTCTTGTCTCATTGAGGAGAAAACATAGATGGTCTAACTGGTTCACAAATCCAACCTCACTATTGGTAACACACATGAGCACTAACACTCCAAAAAACAAAACACCAACACAAACAAACGTGGTGCACAAATAAGAAGCCAAGATGGAGGTATATCAATCATAAGAAACATAAATAACCATCCTCCATCTCAAAAGCATTCATGAAATGGGTAGAACCAACTCAACCCATACTCATATAGTCTAAGGAGGGCATTTAAAAACACTAAAACTTAGCTTTGGAGGCCTTCTGCTCTCCATATCAATAATCTTATGCTAGTAATCTCGTTGTATAACACATTGTCTTGAGAATTCTCTACCTAAATCAAATTTTTTTCTCTAACGGATACCATTTGAAACTTCTTAGGAATTTCAAAATCTTTGATTTTAATTTTTGACCCCTAAACATCAAAATTTTGTAATTCTAACATTGCTGACTTTCTGCCTGATGTTTTTATGCATCCAAAATACTTTACATCTTCTATGGCCCCATTCAATTTCAGATCAAATGGACACTATTATAATTCTATGGCATGCCGCTCCTATTTTGACGAGAATACTTTGAAACACCAAATCTTTGACTTCGAACACTTCTGTCCAAAATCTTTTTAGGCCAATCTCAGTTTTAAACATCAAGGTAACTATAAGCATTGACCGACTTGTTCAATTTTTAGGAGCACTTCCACCTTCCAAATTCTAGATTCAAATTTTAAGCACTATAATAGAAAATATAGAAATTTGAAATCAATCACATCAATTTTGAATCAACTCTACTTTTAGATCACCACCACGGTCTTTACTCCATCAAAGCACATATGCACACTCTACACCATGCACGCCATCAAAGCTATTATCTACCAAAACTTGCCAAAACACCTTCAGCGCTCCAAAAACTAACAATTCTCACCACAAAATCCAATTTGAGTTTTTGAACTAATCTTTTCTATTCTCAAAACGTCCATAAAGACATTCCACTCATATCCATAATATAAAAGAAAGATTACAGTTGATCCAACCCCAATTTGAGCTTCAAAGACTCCAAATTTTCGCTATTATTCACCATAGTCACACTCTCAAAGTTTCAACTTCAAAAACTGCACTCCAATGAGCCCTAATTCAAACAATATCCCTTGAACGTTAGGCCTCCTAACGTTATCAAACCTAACGGGAAGTCTTGTACAAATTGCTAGTTGCACTATTGATTCTAATTGATGTATCTACTCTTATCTGCGTGTAGCTCTCTATCTAGAGGTGTCTGACTTCTTGTTATTATGTTTTAATTCTTCACGAGGGATAATATGCTCGTATATTAAACAAAAACAAGCATTAACTTGTGATTTTTGACTCTTAATGGTCAGTACTTATGAAAAAAGATGGATGAAAAGTCCATTACAAACTATGATGTAATACTTCATATTAGTCCCCTAAAATTTCTCCCAATCAATATTACACAAGCAAAGTTAACCTAGATACTTCTCTACCTCAAGAAATATCTTGCACATTTACAATTGTGCAATATAGTTCTTGAAAGCTCTATTGAGCTTCCTTAATGATAGTTGGATTTGAAAGCTCCATTTAGTTCATTGAGCTCCAAAGCCGTTAGGAGTTTCATGATATTGATTATCAAGCATTGATAAGGTAATGGCTCTATTCATGAATGATGAAGGATGAGAGTTATTTTCTAATAATGATAAGACATCAAATTTTTAGACCTTGTAGAAACCATGGTAATGGATGCAAATCCAACAATGAAGTAACTAGTGGTAAAGAGGATTTCCTTGCTTAAGAGATCCTAGAGGAGATGACACAGGGAGTAAATATTTGTTGGTAATCTGCTAGAGCAAGAGACGGGTAGGTTTGTTTCTCATATGGATATCCAAGAGGGAAGGATGTCTGATTATCAAACCTAATAAAGAGTTTTCAGTGAAAGATTGTTTGTGCATTATAAAAGTGTTAGAAAGGATTAACTTCAACCAAGGTTCTCCATTTTTCAATCATGTGAATTTTGACAGGTGGCGTCAAATACATCATTTGTTGAATGCAATCAAAGTTCAATGATATGCAACAGCTATGTTTGAAGTTATTAGAAATTTTTCAAAGTTAAAGTTATTTTTCATCCGCTTGACTATTTTCTAGCACAAACATTTAGTACTCAAATTTTTTCCTCTTTAATATTGCTTCAATTTCATAATTAAATGGTGAAGTATAGTATGATTATGATATATCAATTTTTTATTTTTAATAATATTTCAATTTATATTTTTAAATAGGATCATTAAAATTTTATTTTTATTTTATCCTTACAATTTATTGAATAATAAGATGTCTTTGTGAAAATAAAAAAATAGTTTACTTAAGTTATTTTTTAATACATTAATTTATTATTTAATTTATATATAATTTTTAAATTTATATTTTTCAAAATAAATTAAATTTTTGAATTTTTTGATATAAAATTAATTTAAAATATTATTTTATTATTATTATATTTATATCGTATCAAATTAAATATAATTATAAATATTATATACAAATCATGTTTTATTTAAAAATTTAAAATATATATTTTTCAAATTATTTTATTGGAACACAATTTTTTAACTTTTTTTTATTTGGATATATAAAATTTATGTAGTTTTATAATGTAGACTAATTTTTTTAAGATGATTGTTGTATTATTTTTAAAAAAATTGATTCAATGCTGTATATAATTTCATTTTAGTACCATAAATATAACAAATTTATCTTCATAAATGCAACTAATTTTATTTCAATGTAACATTGTAAATACATCAAATATCATTTATATATGTTATTGATGCATAATGAGTACTTCATCATTATTAAATTTTTTATATTTATATACACAAAATTTAGATATAGACATCATCTCAAATAATGCATTTGATATGGTTGATTGGATTTAATGTTAGATAATCATTTGGATTTGTTTCCACAATTGTGCATGGTTGTAAAGGATTGAATTTTGTAAGATGTGTGTATCATTTTGATTCCAACAAAATTTGAAATCTTCATAATGTTTAAAAGCTTGTTGTTAATGCAAATATTTCTCATCTTTAGGTCCAATATATAAAGTGTTATGGATTTATAACCGTGTTCAAATCATTTGTATCTCAATGTATCTATAGTAGAGACCGATCATGTGTATTTTTGTGATCCATGCAAAAGTTATCCATGTAGTCTATTCTAATATTGTGACAGTTCAAAAGAATGTGTGTGTGAAACAACATATTAGAGTTTACACACATAAGAACTTGAGAAATATCACTTTATACCAATAAATACAAATCAAAATTGACCTGAATAGACACAAGTTTGTATATTTATATTATTTTTACATATATAATTTTTTGAAATTGTGTAAAATTAATCTTAATTTTATTTAAATTTTTTTTAGATTATATTACATAATTTTTATAATAAATAAATTATATTTAAATATTTTAATTTTTTTTAAAAATGAATTATATTGATATTTTAAATTTTATTTAAATTAAATTAGAGAAAAATAAATATTTATTAAATTTAATTGTAATTTATATTTATTTTCAAATATTATCATATTTATCATCTTACAATAAATAAATACATCAAATTATTGAGATCCTTTACAATTTTAGTTTAAAATCTGATATCAAGTCTTATATTAATTTTTCATAAAATATTTGAGTGCATGTTTGGATGTTTTTCTATTATATACTTTGAAAAATTATTTATAATATTTAGAGATATAATATTTAAATTTTAAATTTTAGGTGTTTTATAACACAATATTGTTGTTGTTTTTAAGTTTTACATGCAAAATTTTTAATTTTTTCATCATCATTTTCTCAAAAATTCCTCCCAATTGTCTAGTTCTTGCATTTGAAAGTTTTCATACATGCTCTTCAATTTTTAATTTTATTGAATGCAAATTTTTACTTTGTTTATGCTAAAAGTATATTTTTATGGGAATAGTGTTATTTTAGTGAATACATTGATATAAATACAATTTTGCCTTGATCTTTAGTTTAGTATAGAGGTAGACTTAACATCATCAAGATCCTTGAAACATGAGCATTCTTGAAGATTGGATATTGTGTATGTCAAGAACTATATCAAGATTCATCTAGATTATTGGGTCTAGATTACCTCACATTAGAGCAACTTGCAATAAAAAAGATACAAGTTTTCATAACCTCTAAATTTCTTTTGGAGTTAACTCCAAAAGGGATCTCCTTATAAATGACCTCTAGAGAGCATCAAATACATCAAAACTATTCTTCATTGAAGATTGGAACTCCTACTTTGGAAGGTTAATGATGACAGCATAGTAGTTTAGTCTCACAAAAATTGGATTTTTATATTCTTTTTCTTGATATAGTCAACTTCCAACACATTAATAAAAATCTATGGGGTCTGCTTCTCATGATTCCCTTGGAGTACTGTCTTATGCCAAATTTGACCTATCATCACTTCATCGACCAACTGCAGACCCATGCAATCCCACCTACACAATCTTCCCATATCCTTCGGATGGTTCAGCTCCTCCAATGTCCACTATGGCTTTCCTAATTCCGGTTGACGGTACCTTTCATCATCTCCTTTCCGTCTGCTCTTTACTGTCATGGTTATTTTCCGCACCCATTGTCACACTCTTGGTCAAATTGCCCACAATAGCTGCTTGACTTCATGTGTCACTTTCTCGAACCGATTGCTTCAATATCTTCACTTGATGCATTTGCTTTTGTGTGTGCACACAAACATTGTATATTCTAGTTTCCAATCTCTCTCTCATTGCTCAAAGTGCCAGCAGCTTCTTGTAATCACACATGCAAGCTCTTTGATCTTCTTCACTCTTCTTCCATATCTGTATTTGCTTTAAGGATGCTCTTTAATCTTTGCATTACTATCATATTTGATACTATCCCTGCTAAATAACTTCCCTCAGTCAGAGGCAATTTTTTACTTGTTTTTGAGAGTCTGACTCACCGTCTACATTCAAGGTCACTATCATTTGATTACCAATCCATGGTCAGTTCCATGTTCGATCCATGATAATTGTTATATCACAAATTCTTCATATCAATGATTTGGAATGATCAAACATTTAACTTACGCCCAAGGTTAATGTAAGCTTGGATCGGTGAGCCTATTATTGATCCAATCAAAAAAAAAAAATGGAAGGATGTGAGATTAATCTTAAAAAGGCTTGAAGTAGATTGAGATTCAAGTAGCACTGAACGGGTACTTTCCAAGAATTGGCGATATTGGATGAAAATAAATTGTATCTTAAAGCGAAACCTGGTTATACAAAGAATTGTTTGGACCAATCCTACTTGTGGACAAAGTTCCGAAAAATTGAGGACCATCTTGAGATGTGGAACTTAAACGTACTAGCGACCTTGGATGAGTGAAATATATCCATGTGGGATTCATTCCGTGCCATGGCGACGCACGGGACGGATGTAGAACAAATCTGCATCTAAACCTAACAAAAGCAACCTACTAGCATCTAGAACTTCTTGTTGTTCTTTCCTACATATTTCTTAATTCTATAAGAATATACTACAACTTCAAACTAACGTTTTTTCATCAAATCAAGCATGCAGCTCATCGTTAACTTACTTAAGGGGAAAAATAAATGTGGATAGAAACGTTTGTTTCAAAGAACGATGACAGGTATAGCTATTGCATATTCTCGATAAAATTTCCGACAATACTGCAGCTGCTCAATGCATTATGCATAACAGCATTCAAATTCTGTGGTTTGAAAAATTTGGCTTTCCACAATTCCTACCTTACTTTAGAATTGGACATAAAAATCTTGCAGGTGGTTTGACCATTGAAGGAGCAGTTTAGAATAACACATCCCTTGCATATATGAGCGCAAATTTTTGATGCTGAGGTGTCTAGAATAAGAGTAAACACTATCTTGGATGTTGATACTTCTTTTTCATTTGATATGATTCAACCTTCCAAAGATCTTTTTAAATCTATATGACCAACCTATGGGAAGTGGTAACTTGGATGCAACTAAAGACGAATCTCTCACTAATCAGCCCAATTTTTCACATAAACTCTTAAATTCTAAACTCTGTTAATCCTTAAAAATTTAAATTACACTCTATGTGATCAGGATTGTTGCATCAACTACACCAATCTTCATAAGATTGCCAACATAAATGGTTTAAATTCTAAACTCTGCTAATCTTTAAAATTTTGAGTTACAGTTTACATGATCAACATTGTTGCATCAACTATACCGATCTTCATAAGATTGCCAACATAAACAGTTTTAATTCTAAACTATGTTAATCCTTAAAATTGTGAATTACAGTGGACGTGTTGAGAATTGTTGCATCAACTATACCGATCTTGATAAGATTGCCAACGGGATTCCAGAGTTAAAACCACAATTGTAACGGTGTGAGTCAAACGGACAAGTTAACTCAACGGGGAGAAATCTATAGAAGGCTTTGCAGTGTGGACAGTATTCATTTTTAATGTTGAAAGTTACTCATTTCACATGAATTTGTTTCAGTCACTTCAAACGTTTGAGGTCCATTTCCGAAACTCCAACAATTGCAATGAGGGGACTGTGGAATGAGGAGGCGCTCTGGCTATGGGCGTGATCATGAACCTTGTGAGGAGGCACCTCATCATTCTATTGGCTTCCAGCAGGAGGGTAGGCTGTTGTTGCAGTTACTTAGCTTTTGTATGAAGATTACTGATTGCGACTGCGGTTATTTGGTGGTTGTTTGATGTGAATATCATATCTAGTGAGTGACAGGCCATTCAAGATCGTTCAATCGACTCTCTCCCGAGCATGTACTCTTCATACGAGCGTGTGACCCGATGCACAATACAAGATGAAGTTGCCTTGCACTTACTCAGTTTAATCGCATGCCTCTGGAACAAATCTGCCTGAAAACATTGGGAGGAATTCGTTTGACGATACAGATGGTGATGGAACTTCCAGGTTGTTCACTTCAACTCCGCAGTCAGTTGAGTGTTGTTGAGTTCAAACTTGTTCACTCTATAATGTGAGCAACAAAGGATGTGCATTACAGCCTAGACAGTGACACGCTTTTCATTCTAGCCTTCCTCTTCTTCTACTGAGGTTGGGGTACTTCTTTGCTCATTCATCACTCTCACTTTTTGGTGCGAGCAATTCTCTGCCGTTCTCTCTCCCTCTCTGCAGTTTTCTACAGCCGTGTGACAATTGATACTTTCTCGAGAGGACTGCTGGGCTAGCTCGTAGTGTTTGGACAGTCTTTTTCGTAACTTTAATCTGCCTGTGGAGTGCCAGGATCTGTATTCTCGAACTTGATACTTTCTCGAGAGGACTGCTTGGCTAGCTAGTAGTTTTTGGACCGTCTTTTCCGTAACTTTGTTCTCCTTCGAGGATTTGTATCTCGAAGTTCATCTTTTCATCAATTAAATAAATACCGGAAGGGGCGCTCATTGAGGGCCAGAGCTATATATTGATGGATTGGATGATTCTCCTAAGTTTTCTTGTAAGTTGAATGATCGAGAAACTCTTTGGACAGTCAGTTTCTATCTCATACGGGGTCTGTCTGGTCTAGATGTTCTTCAAAAATCTACTTTCGATATCGGATCCACATAAATATCAGCATACTGAAATTCTATGCTTTTTCAGTTGACTTATATCTAATTTCTTGTTACCCCAAAGTCGAGTTGCAAGTTGGAAAAAGAAAGCAATTGACAGCGATAATATTACATGAATTATCTGAGCCAGTTGTATTGTGACACAGATTCTAGCCATATGTATGCAGTCTTACTGGAGCTGTATAATTCTAGTAAATAAAGATGAAATGGCTGCCGATGACAACTGGAGGTTAGGAATAATAAAGCATGCACACCAAACTTCTGAATACGATCTCTTCTGTTTCCCATTTTTAGGACATATGCAATCAACCAATCTCCTGATAAGGATTCTTGTTAACCAGCATGAAGCTGCTGTTCAATTTCCTTTCGTATTATTCGCTGTCGAGTTTCTCGTCTATATCCCTTGTTCCCGGTGGACTCAATGATCAACGGGAGTTCCAACTTCTCAAATATGCCAAGGATCACAAGAAACAGATGCAGATGGACTTTGCGATATTTATTCTGTGATGGAAGTAGAAAAGAAAACTTCTTGTTCTCTAGACCCATGTTGTAGGGAAATATCAAGCGTGAACAACTGCAAAATGTGAAAAAAATAAAGAAAAAAATGCCGGGAGAGAGATCGCGACATCGCCTGCCGTGCTCCTTCTACGAAACCTACAAGACACTACGTTGCAGTCACTCGCCCCCAGGAAGGGCTATGCACAAGGTTTACTGCTAAATAAATGTGACGTTCAGGATCTGGAAATCGAAAAGAAACAACTTGGAAGAAAATCCGATAAAACGCTGGAGCTGGCAAACTGTGACCACTCGGTTGCACGGAGCTTAACCTTGCAGATGCAAGAATATCTCATGTGCACCTCAACTCCTGCCACGAATGCACGCAAAAACTTGCAGATCAGAGTCGACGCGCACGGTCGTCGACCGATATCCACAATGGCTGGGGATTGTACATGTGCGGCGAAGCTTAAGGTGAAAGAGAAAAGTAGATATTTCATCGTGAGGAATTTTGTTGCCAGCCGTGAATGAAGATGGAGGCTAAACGATGAATTTGATTATACAGGCCACCGAAATTATTCGGAGCTCTCACATTAAGCATTGTAAGTTGGTGGAGGATCATGCTGCGGTGATGTACTCGTATAAGTGCCCGCTATGGGCGTGAGATCTTGACTGCATTGAGGTGCTCCAGTCAGCCGCTGAACCAAAGCCTTGAAATCACGCGGCTCGATAATATGGACACTGATCCGAGGAATGTACATCTCTATCGGGCCACTCAGTCCACTGGGTTTCCCCTTTCCATACAAACTGGACGATTTCCCCCTCCTCGGAGCCTTCTCTTGCTGTTCATAACTCCCGGCGTTCTCCATTGCTTGAAATCAAACCAAGGCTGTGAAATCAGCCCAACCTCCCTCCCTCTGACAAGAGATTAATCAGCCTCCCCCTCCTCGGCTGCGGCGGAAGTGCGGATGACAGGGCCCTTTCGTGATTGTTCGGATAATGTTGCGACAAGTTATTCTCTCTTCAGTGAATTAACATCCACGACGTGCTCGAATGAGGAAGGGTCATCCACAGATTACAATTAAGATTTGCAGAAGCTTTTGTAGCTGTAACTTGTAGAACTCAGACTTGTACTCAACTGTCCACAACGTGGATGCTCTGTCCGCCATCCCAAATCCCTGTCTACAAATGTTTCAGTTTCGAAGATTAATTACTTCTATGGACCTGCGAACAATTTGGACAGCTTTAGTTTCTGGAAGAAAAAGAAAAAATGTTGATACCCGACGAAATGTTTTGGCCATAATCAACAAAGACGAACGACCGTGGCCGCAATGTCGCATTCGTTTTGGATTCGCAACCTTTGGCACTAGCTAAATAACCGATCATGTCCTTTACTGAACAACATGGTGAAGTATACGTCGCCTTGCAACACCTTTTTCATCATCGAGCAAGTGGGGAAATGGTGAGCTTAGCTCCGATTAAGATTCAGGCCTCCTTCCGGTTGGTGCAGCAAGGATACGATACAGGAGATCCAAGAAACCGGCCAACACGAAATCGACCAACTCCGCGAAATCGGCAGTCACGGTCAGATCTAGATACATACACAACGTACAGCGAATTTTATCAAACTGTTGCTTTCCACTGACCCCAGATTCTACAATGCATATGGATAGTATTCTATACGATAGACTCAAGGCACGTGACCAAGGGCTGTGGTGGCAAATGCGACAACGGTTCCATGCATCACCTTTTGGTCACCTTAACGTCACCATGCATGAATAGAGTACAAAGGACAGTATGGATTTCAAATGTACGGATTATTTTTTGGTTGATATGAATTGATAGATATATATTTAATAATGAAAAAATATTTAATCATTATTAGAAAATTAAAATCTATATTATATCTGACGTTCAAATTATATTCATAAAATAAAAATTTATATAATATTTATTATATTAATAATTGAATAAAAACATATTATTGTAAAAATACAAATAAATAATTAAAAAAAAATATTTATTTACCATCAAATCTTCTATGACTTTTTTTTAACTCGATACCTACTTACAAAAAAAGGTGCTCAACGAGTATACACAATTGTGTCGTCCCATAGTAGTCTTCTAGCGCTGAAAGAAACATGATGAACAATGTACAGTGAAGAATTGTTGTTTGCTGCAAGCCTGGAACTGTGATCATGAGATCTAAGTTCACCAGGCGAAACCGACCGGTCCAAACGCTGTTGTAGTTGTCAGAACTGCCTTGGAGATTGGGCAGGTCCGTCTCAAAGCCATTAAAAAAGAGAAAGACAGGGCGACTCCTAAACTGTTGTTAGCCTGAGCATTGACCTCCATGTTCTTCATTGCTACAAGTGTATGTTGCTCTAGTTCGGTGGAGACAAACTTGGTCAAAGTTGACCGTACTCGTACTGTATTCTGGACCTATCTCAGCAGCTGAATCTAAAATTCGTATGGCAAATGCCGAAGTCCAGAGGTAAAACACCTACAAAAGGACAAGGATGTAGATTACCCCTCGTTTACAATATCAATTAAATGTCATGCTTACAATAGGTAGAAAAGAATAAGAGAGGCTAGCTAGCACAGAGTTTAATCTTCAAGTTCACGGTGAGTTGGGCGACTGTGGTACTGCACATTGCAATAAGTTATTATGCTTTGTAGTATTTGAGCTCAATATTAGGTGTAGTATTAGTTGAGGACTCTCAACAGCCATATGTAATGATGACCACGTGCACTATAAGGAGAACTAGGGTCCAACAGGACATATGGATCAAGCTTGTGATGTGTGACAGACAAAATAGAAGCAAGGAATGGACTGCAAGCAAGGAGTCATCAAAGTATCCAGCAAATTTAACACTTTCAGGTGATGCAAACACAGCGGCGCTCGGAATCCAGGACCATTGTCTGAGGTATGCGCTTCAAACCAAGTTGAAACACCATTCAAATGGTGAGTACATCATCTTCGTTTCGGCTGCTTTGGATTCTTCTTTCACCTTTCAGCTGCTTTGTATCTCATCGGGGACACGTTAATTCAACTCAAGGTTAGACCAGAGAAAGAGGCCTTCTTCCCCGTTCCATTCTACGGGTCCTACTGAAGCTGGAATGGACACGATTGCGATCAAATTTTGAAACAAAATTTTTTCGTTGAAGTCATAATCGTCGACGCAGTGATCCTTCGTTCTTGACCCGTTGTATAAAAACTGTGATCTGTCTGTTCCGGTATCAGCTCTAAGTTCCACTCAAGCCAGTTTCATTGAATGTCAAATATAAGTTCTATCTTACAGGGTACAGATATCAGAACTCAGTCATATTCAACATCGCGTACAGAGATTTATGAAGCAAGCGGAGGCATCAATGTGTAGGCTTCTAACTTCGATGACTTCCATCCGTCTAGAAATCTTAGTCATTTCCATCTATCGACAGGTTTGAAGATTGCCAATCTGAGGACTCATTACTCTGAATAAGTCCTCGGTTTCCGCAAGCTCTTTTCACTAGCTCATACAAGAGGAGGAGTGTAAAAGAGCTACATCTGAGATGTCAGTACCTTCAACCAGTGGATACAAAGTCGCGGAGTTCGGTACTAATCGTACCTGTAGAAGCGAGAGAGTCGAGCCAGAGAGGACCAGGCAAGCTTCTCAGAACGTAAACCTTTAGGTCCAACATCTAACCACAACTGCACTGAATATTAGAGACTTCATATGACCAGTACAGGTGGTCGTTGTCCATCCACATATGTCGAATGTGGAAAGACTAGACGTACGGGAAACCATATTTCATTCTAGTGTTGTGTCCTCCCCGGCGTCCCCGCGACCAAATTTGTTCTCACTTGCAAGGTACTCCGTACAGAAAGCATTGCAGAGTCTAATTTGGAAGACGACAGTGCAGGTACCTGTTGATTCGGTTCAATTGGGTTGCATTTTGATTTTGTATTGCAATGGATATCGTATTCTGGCGTTTCTGTTTATATCCAAATTATTGGATATAATTTGAACGTCAGAACACGGCATTTCATGCATGATAGTTTATTATAAAACATCCTGTCAACTTACATGCCTACCCTTCAAACATCAGCGCTTCCAAAAGTGCCCCGGTCATTTCTCATGTGCCTTACCATTTTTATATTATTTTATTTATATCTGTCTTTTTGGGAGAAAGAGAAAAATTATGAAAGTACGTAAAAGTGATGGGGTACAGGATGTCATGACGTAAAAAATTGATGAAGAACCCCTTAAGAGATGATGAAGACTCCAACTTGTGAAAAGTAAAACACTCATGATGGAGTGGATGTGGTCACGAACATTTGTACATTTGGAATATGAGACACATCTAATAAATCTAATGCGTATTTTCTACCTGACTTCAAGACAAAGCCTAAGGAGGTTTTCTACAGAATAACCAAATCATGAGAAGGGATGAGGTAATAAATAAATAGCTAACATAGGTATAAATGCGCATGTCTTGCTGTGTCGAGTCATTGTTGTCTAAGCTACTTGTCGTATCAATTCATGCATCCGAAAAAAATTTAAGATGATCAAAGATCTCAAGAGGCAAAGATCTGAAAGAATAGGAGCCCAATATGCATAATGGGCTTCCTTGTTATGTGAATTCATACTCTACTCATGATGTCATGGCAGCAAAGTTGCTCTCAAATGATCTTTTTGTAGATGGTTCGCATGCCATGTACCATGATGATATCTACTTAATGTAGCTCAACATGACATCTTGAAAATAAACTTCACCTTTGATTGGATGTCTAGTAATGTAAACCAAGAAATTTGTATCATCACATCTTAAACAACGTCACTGAACATGTAACTCTCCCTCATGTGAACAACAAAGGTGATGGATTGCTCTATCATCAAAAGTCGCCATGCAACCACCTGCTGGTGGGTACCTTCTAGACCTAGATAACAAAATCTTAGACTAAGATGAATCGCCGCTCTGAACTTGTTCGATCACATGCAAAATTCAACTTGAAGACAAGAGTTTGGGATGAGGGGAAATGCATGAAGCCAAGAGCATGGAAGAAATCTATTGTGAGAAAAGAATATCTCTACAAAATTGGTGCTAACTGGTGATTGCTTGCTAGTGCCATCGTTAATTATTTTGAAACCTGATCTGAAAATCAGCTGGCTAGATGATTGATTTGGTGAGCTAATTGATGTCTGGTAGATGATCACACTAACCCTAGGTGATCATTATCTTATTTACCATCGGTTATCTTAGTTAATGGCGGCACCATGTACGTTCATCTTACATTTTGCAATTCTAACTACAGTACAGTACTTAGTCTTTCAACTTGTCATAACCGTGTAGTTGTGAAGGGACTTATAGGATATAAAGCAGAGTCTGACCATGAAATAATAATTTCAGGTATAATATTGGACCTGTGCCAACGACAAACTTTCACCTAATTATCATACAAACAACTCCTTTATTTGCGAAATATTAATCACACTTTGATCACAATATATAAGACACCGGTGAACTGGCAGCTGATCCTTTACATCAGCGATCTTCTTTGATAGTATTCTGTCTCAACCATGATATAACAGTCAGGCCAAGGAATCATACACCAGTATGAAGAAACTAGAATCTTCTATACAGCTAGCAACTGCAAGAAGCAACAATAGTAAGGTCCTGGAGTCGAAAGTTTCAACGATTATCATATATCAGGACACTTCGGGTAAAACACCAGTGAATACTATCTACTGTGCGTATAATAAGCCCAATATTAATCTTACGATGGCTGCAAGTCTTTTCGATCATCACAGGCGAGCCTTTTACGAATTTTTGGAAAGAGCTACCAAAATTGGAGATCAAATTCATGAAACAGGCTCAAAGTTTTGTGTTCCAGTCGTGTCGTTTCTCCCACTTGCTCCAACGTGGTTTATAGAACCAGAAACCATCTTTCTCCACTTTCCACGCAGCTGGATCAAAGCGATATCTCTTGACTACATTCATGCTCCAGACGGGGAACATAGCATGCTTGACTTGTCCTTTCTCTTCATTCCACCACCAGAAACTGCAGAAGAACAGAGTCGTCCCTTTAATATTAGGAGTAATTTCCCAGTGCCAGAGCTGTTCATGCTTAAGGTTCCTGGTTCCCAGATCATCATCTCCTGACTGGCAACGCACTTTCACGTCACTTCCAGTGTTACTCAGAATTGACACAGCTGGAGTTGAACGAAAGGACTCGCACTCCTGAACTTGGGCAATTAGGACAGCAACCATGGCCAGAATTGTTATCGACGATCTCCATCTTTTCATGACTCTTGTCATGCGTGTACGGACAGAACTCATATTACAAGCTAGCATGTGCGGAAATCAAACAACTAAGGTCTAAGTTCCAAGTCCAACAAAAGTTCACCAATGGTTTTCTTTGTCACCCAAATATACATTTAGAACAGTTGGCTTCCGTCATCCACCTTCAATTGATGCCTCGATCTTCTGGTCCAATTTCACAATGAACTTGGTACCATATTCACCTGTTCTTCAAGCTTCTGAACGATTGCAACGCTCTTTCAGCAAGAAACTGCTGGAAATCACCTTGTATCAGAATCTAGCTTGATATCTAGAAACGTTCCCACAGCAGTGACATGTCAAGTAGGTCGGACCATTGTTCTGCAAAACTGGATCAGTGAGGATGTTTATATAGGGACGAGGCTAGATACCGTCACGACTATAAGGATCATAAACCTTCTCCCGGCAGTCGTGATCAGTTAGAAAGCTGTGACAGTCCAAGTGTTTGAATGTCCTCACGTGAAGTTCCACTGACCTTTGCTCATGTACGTAGTGACTCCTCCGACATATATCCGTACGCGTACAGTATTCAAGCACTTTGATTGTGATCGCCGCCCTGGTCTCTCTTGCGGTTGCTGTCTGAATTCTTGACGAGCCCGACTGCAGATCAGAGGGTTCAAAGACATTTTACTGACATGGCGCTCCGTCAGAAAAAGAAAGTGTTTGAAGCTGTGCTTCCGGTTGTAAGATAAATAACCGTATGTTAGGTTACCAATAGGGATTAACTCAGTCTATCTCGCGCTTCAATGAAGCTTGCCAAGAAACAATTCTTCAGAATCAGTATCCACTTCTTATTTAAAGTGTTTCTTGCAGCCCTAGCACAAGGGCGACGCATGGGATAGAAAGAACCATGGCAAAACCACCAAAATTAATGACTAATTCCCTTGGAAAATTAGTCATGTTGATCATGAGTTGGTGAGATGATTGTACTATTACAGTCCTGGTGAATAGAAACAAGAAAGCAAATTTAGGTATATAGACCTGGGGTTTGGTTTGCACCATGACATGCTGTCCAAGCTTTCGGGTCTGCACGAACGACTTAAGTGTTGATTGAGCAAACTGTAGCAAATATCTCAGTCCAAATTAGCGACCTAATATTAGTTGAGAGAATTACTCGTACGGCGGACACAGACTCTTTTTGGCATTCTATGACTTTCTATTACTTGTCTACGTACTCTCACTTTTGCTACTCTGAACAAGACCAGAAAGCGGTTGTAGGATCAAACAGCAGGCTCGATATAGGCTTTTCTATGCTTCAGCAGGATCTGAACTTCTACCAGCAACATCTTTTAAGGAACGAATCTCAGACTCGGACCTAACCAGCAAACTTTAGAAGACATTGGTCGGTGATATTACCTGAAATTTCGTTGAACGATTTGCGTTACTTGCGTACCAACCGAACTTCTGGAGACCGGTCGGCTGTTTCCAGACCCTGCAGTCTGTACTTCACTTTCAGTAGCCGAAAGAAATGGAACAGATCCAGAGGCCCGGCAACGGACGACCGCATTTGCATGCAGCTGTCTGCTGTTATCCACATCGAACCAGGCCACAAGTCCGGATCCGCCAATCGCAAGCCATTATCAAAAGTGGAGGATCGATCGATACGGGCACGGGTAAGAGCATGTCCACGAACAGTAGCTAGCCTGTGCCTAGGCCTCGTGGACTGGAAGTGCAAGTCTTTATGCTTCTTTGCCGTATGAGCGCAAGAGTTGGGCTCACATTGAACATCAACTTAGCTTGATACTCATGATCGATCTGCATTAAGAGTTTGCCAGCAACGAGAACTAAGAGTTGCTGAATTCTTTCGACACATGGCTTTGGCAAGAAGAAGTTCATTATTAAACTCTTATGTGATCAATGACATGGAGATCGATGCAGTCAAAGTCCTAGCTAGCTAGCAGCGTCGATTCACCTCGGGATTATCGTTTGAAGGTGCACCACCAGTCAGGCCAAATTACGGCAGTACTCCGAGTTCAACTTGCAACTGAGAAGCGGCTTGGAAACTTTGTCACTTTAGCAGCGAATTGAATAACAAAACTTTCAGTCGAGATAACATTCAATGTAAGTTAAGGGTTGATTCTCTGCTGCCCTTGGATCCTCATGCTTGGATTTTTCCTAGAGGTCTCTCGTGTCTTGGAACATTAAAGACGTAAACCGACTGCTCAAGTTTGTCAGACGTCAGTTGCGAAATCTCCAAATTAAGCTTCTCGTGGGAAGTGTACGGTCCTCACTTTTCCGCAGTCAACGTCCAAATCTGTGATCAAGTATCAGCAATGCCACTAATTTGGTTTTTCTTGTTGAAAACACGTACTCTGACCTCCTATTTGTCTCCAGAGCCGACTACGGATCGGAGTTCGGATGAGGAGATGATTCCCGGTGCTCATCAGACTAAGAAGTGCTATGGGACAGGTCAGCACAAGGGTTTGCAATTTGGCGTAGTGGTTCAGGCCCTGCGCTTTGTGATCCAAACGAATATTTCTGTCTCACAACCGGTTCACGATATGGCTTGAAGTGCCTAACTGCGGCGGATGATATCTGATTATTACAATTTAAGAACAGATAGTGACTCGTGGTTCACGTGAGTTCGACTTCAAGGGGTTGCAAATCGAGAATGATCCTCCATTCGAACTTGGAAATCTTCATCTCAAATTTAGTACAACATGATCATGTCTTTTTGAAGCCGTATCATGTGATCAGAGAGAGAGAGAGAGAGAGAGAGAGAGAGAGAGAGAGAGAACCCAAGGAGGAGAGCATGTAGTATGTCCTTGACCTAAATAAATAATCTCAATGTCCCTAGTAGAACAGAATCAGACTTTAATTCTGGGTTATACTTTCACGTACTGAAGGACGTAAACTCCCGATGATGCATAAGCTTATCAGCTCATGCTTGTGCTTATATATAAGATATGTAAGGAAGGAGCAGTTTGTAAAAACTGAAAGTTTGTCGACCGAACGCTTTTTTTGCATGTCATGATACTTCAAAGTACCTTACTGTGAGTACTTTAATTTATTAGATAGTATCTCGTTGATAGAAGCAGAAATAGCTGAAGACAACGGAGCCTTGGCAATGCAATTATGATATTGGCATCTTGTTTGTGAGCATTATAAGATTCGAGTCAGAAAGAAGTAGGAATGCAGAACTAAATGAGCTTCATCTTCAAATTAAAACTCACTGTCCGCCTGCCGATGGTCTTCCTTCCGTATTTATTTGCATTCTTACTAGTCTACTTTATAAGGTAGATAGTGAAGCCATCTACAGAGGGATCTACATGATCCCTTGGGAGCTCGAACAGGACAGTCGTCTTCAACGTGAACTTATCCATGGACATATTTACAAAGGTTCTGTCCATTTTCAACTACATTCCAAAACTAGTAACAGCTTCAAATTTACAGTAAAGTCGACTTATTACACATGAATCAGTCGAAATGTTGGCCGCTGAGCTCTTAGCGAGCGGCTGCATCAAAACGTACATGTACAGCGCTACCAGGGGGGAAAATGTATCTGGCCTTCAAACTCGAGCATCACGCACAGGTCTAATAGATTCTGATATCAAGTAATGAGTACTCCAGATTTAGAAATTGCATGATCAAGACCATCTGTACTAAAAGGCCGAGAGTCGAGCATTACACATTGCAATACACAGCTATAGAGAGTGGCAGAGGCCCATCACCAGATTTTCCACTTCACAGTTGCGCAAGTGAGCATAAGATGGTCTGTCATGATCAGGGCCAGAGCGTCAGTACACAAGATTCAAAATTCTTGTATTCAAGTGAAATCAGGGTGCGTAGATTGTTACAGTTTACACCATAAAAATGCCGTGGGTCGTTTAGAATGATTCTCACCAGTCCTTGTGAAAGAGCTGCAACATATTCCGCTAACTGAGAATTGTTGTCTTATTTATTGTAATCTACAGCTCTCCAGGTTCCGGAGTACAAGATTATAATACTAAAAAAAGCTGAAGTTGCACTCGTGCTGGACGAGATCTCTCTCTGGTTCAGAAGAATAAGAAAAGTAGAATATTTTATTCGACGAGTACGAACCTCACTGCCGCTCTTGGGGTACTAGCAGCATGCTCCTCAAATCTTGGCTGCAGATTTCAATGGAGACTGTACATGAGATGTCCACTTTAGAGCATATCAGTCAACTCTAAGACATCCTATGACCATTCCGGCCTTATACTATCTTCTGATGCAGCCATGATCCCGACAGGCTCTGTTGCTAGATTCTGGAGAATCTCTATCGGGTCTAACTTGTGTGTTTATTTTGTAGTACGTTTGTCAGTGAGTAATGAGGGCTACAGTCTTCCAGGTGCAAAATCAAGGTTTCTAATTATAAAACCTGGTGTCTATAATGTGCTCGCTGTGATTTGTCTTCTTAAGCTTTGTATTGCATAAGATCATCAAGCTGAAACCACCAGTCAGTCAGTTATCAGCTTTGGTTCTGCTCAACAGATGGATACATGTGTACAGCCTAGACATCGGAAATAATCAACGAAATGAGATTAGAACATGAAGCAGAAGGTCAATGTCGAAATTTCTCACCTCGATTCAGTCTTCTCTTCAAATGCTTGCTGTGAAGTTCAACCAAACAAGTGCTGCATGAGATACAGCAACGGATATTAGAATGACTACCAGTGATGCAATGTGAAATGCAAGCTTCAACGAGCTCAAGTTTCACCATTTCAACTTCAAGCTAGGGAGATTTTTGACCTAGAAACAGCACTTTCTCATTACCTCTAATAATTAGAACATGAATATCAACAAACCTCACAATTTGCAAAACCTTGATCACTCATAAGGGTCCATGTGCAGCTGCAGGCATCAAGACCACTCATCGCTGGGAATCAACTTTGTCTTACCCTATATCATCCTATTTTTACATGCTTACAAATAGCTAGGAGAAAACAAGCGGAAACAAACAACTCAAGCGCATTGCACTATCTAATACAAAGTACCCTGCCCCATCTATGGTCAAACAGCTTAATCTCGTACCTTCAGCCAACTTGATTCATTTTCTGAATCAAGGTTTGCTCTCTAGCGAACATTGTCGAGCATTAGTTCTCTACGCATATCCTCGATGTATTCTCATGACCTGACCGATTCACTAAAAAAATCTTATGATTTAGGTGTCGTAAATTTATGGTAGTAAAAATTCACATTAATTGTAGGAAAGTAAAGTTAAATCGCATAACTCAAATCGATTACTAGTGACGTGTAAAACACTGCAGAAAAATATTGCACAGCTTCTATCATTCTACCTATCCATTCTCAATCAAGCACAGATTCTGAAATCGTCCCCACGCAACTGATGGTGTCAATTAGTTGCTCGTTCAGTTAGGTTCACTAAGATTTAAACTGATGCAACTCATACACATCCTGGTGCGTTCTATACGGTTTCGTAAACAGAATATAACAAACAACCTAGCAATTTAGGACCTTTCACTTATCTAGACACCATATGGACGTTGTATAATGCTTCAATCCACTAGCAGTTACTTATGATCAAGAGGACTTTGTAAGATACAGATGGCCTTCTGTGCATGTTAAATATGTTGTTGCACGAAAATCAGAGTCTCTCACAACAGCATCGTCGAGTACAAACTGATGAGTATTCTCATTACTTCGTTGAACTCCTCTTTCCCTAGCGAACACTCGCCAGCTTTGTTCACCGTCTATCTGCATCGTAAAGCCATGTGATTGTTTCCATTTTTTTTTTTCATAAGATAGCAGCAAGTATTACTGAACTAGCTTTATTACTGCTCATAAATGATCCTCACCAAGAGAGCTGGATATCAATGTCTCGAATAAATTCATCAACGGTTTCGACCCGATGGATCATCCTGCAACCTGATCTGCTCGAAGTTTTGTACTGATTTATATTTAGCTAAATGGATGTCACCCCACAACTTATTTCGAATCTTGTCAGAACAGATTTACATTAAGGCTGTTACTAAGCAAGTACAAAGCCTTTGAATTATTACAGGTTTTTCAGCTTGCTACGGCAGATTTCATGCGTGCTCATAAATTCTGATGGCTACATGAACCGTATCTATATTATGGGAAGGCAGAAGCTCTAGCCCATGCATCACTCTCGTATATCTACTTAACCATGTCTTCAGATATAGATTGTCCGGTCCTCTCTCCATGTGTCTACTCGGAGAGCATTGCTCGTCGCTGCTGTATAGATTCGTCATAGTAAGCAGGTTTCTCCATCGGCCGGTCCATGAACCATACTCCGTTGGAATTTCATGAAGAGATCTCAACTGAATCAGACCTTTTTCTTTGTTGCTCATGATGAGGATCCGGTAAAAGATAAAAAGATGAAAGAGATAAGAACAGCTTTTACTGTCAGCCTCCATAGCTGAACAACCAGGGTTAGCCAGCATGCATGCAGGTCCAGGATAGGAGCTTTCCTCGATTAAGGTTTTGCCTCCTGCCTGCAATGCAACAGCTTGCTATGAACAGCTTGCATCTCAGCGCCAGCCTTCGGCCCAGACCCGGTCGCTGGGACTTAGGGGCGGTAGATCCATGACCATAAAAGGCTGGGGACTTTGAGGAATAGGAGACTGCATAGAGAACGGACTGTAATGTTCATATGTAGAATGGTGGTTATTTTCGGCTTGTTGATCGATGACAGATGCGGATGAAGGTTCATAGTGCAGTAACTGTTGTGGATGATCATGGACATCATAGGAATTCGAAGGCATCATGGGCCGCCGGTGATGAAGAAGCTGCTGGTGATGATAGTCTTGGGTTGAGTTTTCAGAGTAAGAGTGCACGTCAAAAGATGGTGGCGAGTGGTCAGCTGTCGGGGGAGCTGCGTTCGTGCGCGGTGTGGGCTCTTTACGAAATTGAGGTGCTCCGGTAAGTCGTTGAACTAGACCCTTAAACTCCTGCGGTGGGATAATGTGTACACTGATCCCAGGAATGTACGTCCCTATCGGTTTACTTAACCCGTTCGCTGCCTTTCGATATTTTTCCTGCTGCTGATAGTAATTCCTCTCGCACTCCATCCTTGCCGCTACCGATGATGATGATGATGCTCCCTTCGAGTGGATAATGGATCCCGATTCTGCTCTCTTTCGTCTACAACAACCCTTTGCTTCCTCGGCCTCCGGAGGGGTTGTTGTTGCCGCTGTAAAGGGCTCGCTGAAAGCCCTCCTGTTCGCAATTGCAACTCCCTGCTGCTGCCAGGAGAAACTTGTCTAGCTTGCTGTGCATCACCCACCGCCTCCGATGCGCAAGCTCCGATCCTGTCCAGAGATGATTACTAACCTCTGCAGACGCATGCATCTAAATCATCTAAATCATCGAACCCATACGTTCACATTTCCCAGCTAACTTCGATATCTCCGCGCTTCCCCGGTGTCTGTCTGTAATGTCAAGTGTTCATGATGGAGGAATTTGATGGATCTGCCATTATATGGCACTGCCATGCGGCACGAATCCGAGATGCTATCTGAGATTATCCTTCGGGTGGTCAACACGTCAACCAAAGACCGCACCATGTCTGCTTCTGCTTGGAACCCAACATTCTGGCACTAACTATTCGTTCACAAGTATTCAGGGAACAAGATTAAACTACTGGCCCTTCCGGATCCATGTTTCACAACCGTACACAGACAGTGTTGTGACTAGAGCTAAAACCCAATCCTCTCCCTCGAGCACTGCGAGGAGATTATGTTCATATTAGGCCCTGGCCAAAGCTTGAACGAAGGAGCACGAGCTCACACCTGATCAGTGACCACCTCCAGAACCGGAACAAAACAAAGATGGTAAACTGACTTGCAGCATTTCCCTTCACTGGACTGAACTTGACTTGGTATTGACCGGTGTTCCATGGATAATCTTGCAATCCCTTATAAGAGGCGTCCCATAGCTAGATTCCTAAGCCAGATGTATATAGCTATGCATCCCCTGCGGGAGATTACGGCACCAAGCTTCAGCGTATGCAGCTTACTGTACGGACTCCTCGTTGGCAAGTCATCCCATCCGCTATTCCTTTATTTTGTCTGACATCCTCGAAAGCTCTGAATCCAAAATGTTGGCCCGGCGTGGATGCGCTTGCAATTCTCATTCTAAGCGAGGACCTCCTTAATTAGAATTGAGATCCAAGCATGCATTTATGATAAAATATATTTTAGATATGTTTATGAATGTAATATGTAATATCACAACATACATATAATATCGTAATGAAGTCCAGCGTTCCGCATTTCCGAGGCAATAGTGCGTGGGCGAGAAATTCCAGTTTTGTTTGAACTTTGAACCTGATGACAGTGTATATGTTAGCTCCATTTATTTTCTGGGCGAGAAATTGGGAACCAGTCAACAATTTGTTTGAACTTTGAACCTGATGACAGTGTATATGTTAGCTCCATTTATTTTCTGTAAAGCTAAAGTATGTACCTATTGTGGGAACAGCAGAGTCAACAATCTGATGAGAGAGAAAGGACCTCAGCAATCTGCCATGAACTCGTGAACTTCTGATGGTTCTATACGTTATGCTCGAACTAAATAGCAGTTGAATATAATTGCAAACTTGGTGACAGTTATTGGCTAGGGTATTCCAATCATGCCTTTAATAAAGTTACTTGATTATACATTGACATTAAAACACACACCACGTTATACATAATGCCTTCAAGTTGATTTCTTGTTCTAATAGTTCCCAAGTGATGTACAGTACACCGGGATAGATTCATGCCATGTCTTCTGGTCCATGCCTCTCACCTCTCCTCTGATATACACACGACATGTGAGCAAATGGCGAGTAAAATTCGAGTGGGACAGAAATATGCACTTCCGGTCATTTCAGCCACAACCTTTAGACGTTAAGACCTTACAAAGAACAATCTTATTGCGAGAAGAAGATGGCATGCACTAGCCGCAGCAGCTTGCTAAAGAACTTTGTAAATACAGATATTGCCTGTTAGGTTGTCCAATCTTAGCTGGGCAGTCGAGGATAAGTGTTGTCAGATCAGAGGAAAGGAAAAGCTTCCTGATAAAAGAATAACGTGTGTATCTGAAGAATAACTGTTAGAGCACACAACACGCAAATAACATATAAATGTTTAGTTTTTGTTTGGATAAATTTATGGAGAAATCGTCCACATTCATTAATGAATTTTCCGATTAAAAAAGAATCGAATTCCTTAAGCAATGAATATGCTTGAAAAAAGTGTTAAAATCAGTGACTCGGACTAAGCCTTCTTGTCGTAGGTTTCGTCCGACTCGGCCTTCAATATCTCAGAGATTATAGACGTGGCGCATTTTTCGAGCCTGTAAGCAGAATCTTCTAACTTGTGGCTCGCAAAATAACGAGAGGTTCGACTCGAGTTATTTGAACACTTCTGGATTCAAGGCTAAACTTTCAAAGATTAGAAGCTTTTGCAAATGAGTGCCATGCATGATAGTGTTGCTCGGACTCCGAGACCATATTATATATCAACCAATTATCAGCTGCGAGTATCGTACATTAGACGCAGGCTTTCACTGAAATCTTCCTACGGTGAGGGCCAATTACTGCGTATGCATATCTTAGCGTGATACAGCTCTTAGCTGAATACTCAACCTCTCAAAGGCGCATGATGAGGACGTCATGACGATTTGAGGAGCTCGTCTTGTTCAGGCTGAGAGTAAATGGTGGTCCAAAGTTCATACGAATTTAAAACTATTCTGAGGTTCAAACAAAGTGGATTCGAAGAGGTATTTAACAGAAATAAACCTCCTGTTTCATATTATTTATTAAATGGTTCAGAATCTCGTTTTTGAGATCATGCAAGACGTGACAAATTTCTGTTGGACAACAGACGGACGACCAAGCCCTAATGCTGAATATTTGAGTTCTCAGGGTGAGGATAATATTATATTCAATGCCATGGAATATTTTTGGGACTGGATAGACTACGTTAGTTTCTTGATTATGATGAATTTAAATATATTTCCTTTGAATAAGTTACAATAGGCGTTGCATAACAAGTCCGTAAAAAAATGGACATCAACAGGCCTTTACCGTATGCAACTGTCCCTTATATGCAACTTGGCTGTTTGTATTAAGTAAATTTACATTCATGCCATTTACACAAACATAAAATCTTAAAGTCCCAAAGAAAATATTTGTGTTCATTCTTAAAACTTGAATTTAACATTTGTTACTTTACTTTTTTAGTCTAAAATAACTCCCAGGGTGTACATCGTGTTGAGATTTGGTTCTTTTAACTGTAAAATTCAAAATCCAATGCAGAGCACAATACGGCACTGACAAAATCTGACTTAAGACGTAAAATATGACGAGACAATTTTATACTTATACTTGAAATATCTGTCCATAGGACGTTATCTGATTTTCTGTAGAAAGTATGAAAATGCATGTTCAACGAAAAACATTATATCAAAATGTCGTAATTATAAATTTGGTTCTTTCCAGATCAGAGTAACTGGTTGATCAAAATGTATCATTCTTTGATCATAATTTTCAAATCACTTATATATACTAACCTGCCTGATGTAATTAATAGAGGGTTTTAGGATTGAAAATTCAAAGAAGTGCTCGAATCATCCAACTGCCGTAAAAAATTCTTCCGTTCCCGTAAGTAATTTACGGCTAAATTCTGTAAGTTTTTAAAATTTTTCTATGAAAAACCGATTGAATCAATAATGTAGAGAATCACCGCAAACAGCCAACGGAAGTGAAAATGTTAAAATCTGGAAATTGACGTAAAATATTAGGGAATGACAATTTTATTGTAAGTTTTAGGGGTGCCTTTTTAGATTCTCGTAAACTTTTGTCTCGTTGCCCGCACAATTTTGTTTGGAATATATATTAAAAATGTAACATAAAATTATAAAATTATTGAATACTGTAAAATCAACAACTAACAATTTAACTGCTTGCAAATCTAACTGTTGCTTATGCTAGTCTATCACGAGCTCTCAGTTTATTTGTATATATAAACTTAGCTTTCCACTCTCTTCCTTTTTAGTTCTTTTATTAGGATAATGTTTTTACATCATAAAAGACCACCCTAAAAGAAAGTGTTGAACAAAACCTTATGATGACCCACGACGTCATTGAAGCTAAATTTCAGAACCTCACTTTCAACAATTTGCACTCTAAGACTCAGACTATTTCTTCATTTCATATTCTGTTCCGATATGGAGGTGATGGAATAGAGAAATTTTCTGCTCTGCTACAGCTGATTTTTCCATTAAAAAATTAACATCAAGAAGAATGTTTTTACAGAAGTATGGCATTGCACAAACGGGCATTCTGTGATGATTGTATGCGCTTTGATCGTATTCTTGATACTAAATATGAAGAGTGAGGACAGGATAACAACTCACACCACGGCTGTAAACTAAGGGCGGGTTTGGACTCAGCGTTACAAGCCTAGAATATAAGAAATCAACGATCAAGTGCCTTTCATTCAAATCATATAATCCATCGAAGGATCCATGTACTTTTGGTACACTCTTATCTGGTGTGTAGAACTAACGAAAATTTTCGAAGCTTTGGGTCCCATGAAAAGTGATGGTAAAAAGCTATGCTTTTCAGGTGGAACAAATAGACGAAAAGCGCATCATGTAAATCGATGCTATTGGGGCCTAGCACCATCTTACCCCTTTGGTTTCATCCATGTACGACTTGATGGGGTCTTCCCATCCTTTTTGCTTTATTTACTTGGGTTCTCAATTTAAACGAGGCGCAAGGAGCAAACCCAAAGGGACAAGGCCGTCACTGCGTTCCTGACTGTAAGATGCCTTCTCTCACTCACATCGGAAAACTCTCTGTTCCATATCTCTTTGCTCAAATTCCTACCAGCTTTGCTCTGAATACCTCCAGAGCAGAGCTGGTTGAAACTTGGAAATGAGCTCGCTATCTGGCTGGCTGGCTGGCTGGAGGCAGTGCATGAATTTCTTTGAAATGAACAAGCTCATAACTGAAAATAAATGTTCGTCTTTATTGCCCTTTACGGAAAATAGGACCAACTATATACAACAATGTCCATGTGACTGGGAATGCTTGAACCCTGGGTTCAGTCATTACAAGACAGATTGAGCTTGAAAGAGCTCAATCTGCCTGAAAGTTTCTGGACAAAGAGAATCTGAAACTTAACTAAACTGTAGCATCTATCTGGCATCAATAGATGGTGTATGTCTAAATCTTTTGCGAGGTTTCTCTTTTTCATTGAGCTTTCCATGCACTTCAGAAAGACTTGAAGTGCATGCAACAGCATTTACGTCGTAAAGCGCTTGGAAAACAGGTAGGCAGTTTATTTGTAACACAATTTTTCCATTATAACGTTTTCGAATTCTTGGGTGTTGTCTTTGTACATGCCAAGAAGCAGCAGGCTACCATTGTGACAAAAGTTGATAAGCAGCACCATAAACAGTGAGCGAAAGGTTGCTTGAAGGTCTTCACTTCTTCTCAAAAGCGTACCTTGAGCAAGAATAAGCACTCCCTTGTGGTAATAAATAAAATATCCATACTAATGTTCATATGTATGTATCAAGGACTAAACTATGATTCTGTCCTCGAGTCCAAATTCTTCTCTGCACACCGCAAGCTGTGAGAAAAAGATCTGACTGAAGCGCTTTCTTGCTGGAACGCGTAAGTCTAGAAATGATTAACTGTAACTATACATGTTAAATATATCAACATATACTACTATTATTTGAACCATCACATAAGTTTATACGTTCTCTGTCCTTTGAAATGCTTCAACAATCTTTGTCAGCATGATTTGATTCAGATTCTCACATTTTATTCTGTGGTGGTTGGCTAAGAGATACCTGTAAGATCGCAGGCTTTGTCATGCTGGTGAATATCCTACTTGGCTGAATGTTTTCTTCCACTGACAAATCTCTTTCGGCCATAGAACCTCACGTCACATTGTGAAGCTGGTACAGCGTATGATTCGCTCAGCAGATGGGAATCATTTTTTGCTAAAGCGCTGCTGTTGACATGAGAAATTAGGACCCAATTTGAACCATTCTTTGCATCGAATATCACTAGGATCTAACCAGTGTGAAAGCTGTTAGAGCACATGATTCCCTCAGCAGATAAGAATCATTTATTGCTGAAGTGCTGCTGTTGACATGAAAACATTGGACTTAATTTGAACGATCGCTTTGCAGCGAATGTCACCAAGATCTATCCATGTGCTCGCCCACGATTGAACTTCGTTTCCGCTTTTGATCAAATAGTGGTATGAGGAGTAGTTTTTATGTTTTTATCGTTTGAGGGAGGAGCAACTATGTCAATATTTGAATATGTTTGTGATCTTCAAGGAAGGTATCTTGTCGCAAAGTAAATATTTTTTTAGTGATACTAGAATAATTATTATGATCTATTGTTTGATATGGATATGAGGAAATGTTTTTTAATATTTGAATTACATGGAGTTAATGTATAGTATTTGGAGTGTCTTTATAGAATTCTCTTATTATAAAGATCAAGGGTTGGTTTAAAAAAGTTTCTTAAAACATTTTGTTAGAAAGGAATACATGAGAAAATGCTTGTGAATTGGAACTTACAGTCTGATGTATTGTTGTTATGAAAAAGAAAGGGAGACACATGGATTAAAATAGGAAATGTAGCCACATCGACTGAGGTACAATCTAAAAGCCATAACATGCAAGAATGATTCAACGCGGGGGACAAAAGAAAAGGAGAGAGGTTATCTCTCTTGTGATAAATCACTATGTCTCCAACATTACCTCTGATGTCTTTCACATGCAAATCGTCAGTATGGGTGATAATATGAGGTTAAGAACAAGCATCACCAATCAAAGTTATCTTTCACCTATATATCTATCATGATAAAACCAAAAACACTCTTTATTAAAACTATCCAATCTCATCCAGACCCTCCGTGCATCTCTAAGGAAAAAAAAATGAAGATATGTACTTCATGTGGACAAATAAGTGGTGGTGTTTATCTATAGCTCCTCCAATCTAACATCTGATGACATATGCGCAACAATGTGTTGAGTAGGATCAATAATCTTAACATTAGCCACAACAACTCAGTACCATCTAGACATGTAAAGGTGAGCACTGATTATTGTCTCAAATGTGAGGTGTAATATCGCTCTCTCCACACATCATGATCACTCTTTCAAGCAATGGCATAAATGCTATCGCGACTACTATTATGTGTAACAATCCTTTGATCTCCAAAAATCAATGTGCCAAATGAGTATCAAGTGCATCTAGATCTCAACCACACTTATATGTGAGTATGCTAGAGGTTGAAGGTTGGATCAAACTCATTCCCATTGTTATGTTAAATGTGGAATATGTGATGTAAAAAGATCAGACAGAGAGTCAAAAAATCAATCGTTAGCCTCCATCATTGCCTAAATATAAAGGATGCAGGCTCTAAATGTCATGGGAAGCAAGTTGTTGGACGAGAATGTTGTCTTATGGTGTGGCTCCACGAGAGACGTTTGTAATCTAGATGCTCATGTAACTATTAGATTCTCAACAGATGGATGCTTCTATCTTATCAAAAATGTCAAACCATCACGAATAAGATGTAAATAAGAGTGTAGAGGATAAGGATCGCAATTGACTCATGAAACATAGTCATACAAAAGAAATTTATCACAGATGTAAAATCACATACACAATATAGGAGCCATCAAGATCCAATAAAATACAATCTCAACTGAAAAGATCATGGTCATTGATCAAGTAAAGTTTGACTACCTACATGTTTGCACACTATAATTGTTTTAAAAATCAATTGTTTGAAGAGAACATATCACTAGAGTTAATTCTTTTTATCAAATTGGGAGAAGGAAAGGAGTTCACTATAAAGAAGTGATGGCTTAGTTATTAGGTTGCATCCTAATAACTAAGCCATTGCGCAAAACTAGTGCATTTGATAGTTCTTGTGATGTTCCTTGCATGCATTTTCCTTTACATCTAAACACGATTAGGTTATAAACTATTTCTTTCCTCCCCTTACCTGAACCCAGATTCAGTTAAGTCCAAAGAATTTTGCAATGTTAACATTTCTTGTTTGAAAATCTTGTCAACGGTATAAAGTCAAATGTTCAATATTCACCATCTCTTTAACCCTGCATACAATTGAAAGTGAGAAGAAAGGTTGCGTTACAATATTCCTCCGTGACTCTGATCTCTTCGTTTGATTTATAGAAAACTCCTTTGATGATGTGAGGTCTGAATCATGACATGTGATGTATGTGATCATTGACTGATACAGCTGAAAGCTAAGACTCTATAGACCAAAGACTTGGAGAAAATATGGTAATGAAGCCAAAAGAGGGAAATATAAATCAACCATGTAACTAGCAAGCACCCATACCAAGGGTTCATGTATATTGATTGATTAAGACCACATAGATTGACCTACATTGATTGAGTAAGATTGACCCTATCACTTACAACTACCTATTTTTCCGAATAGTAGGAAAGCTTTGTTAACAAATTAGACGAGTCAAGCAGGAGTTGCAGTGAGTAGTGACTGCCATGTTCTGCCAAAATCTCTTGTAGCATATCAGTTACCGATTATATGGTCCCCAAAAACTTCTTCCAACCTACATAGTCTATACAATAATCCCCTAAAGCTAGATGGTTAATTTTAATTTGGTTGAGAAATGAATACTACTTATTGTGAATGCCCCAAGGTCAAGTAAAATAAGAAAAAGGATGGGAATACCCTATCAAGTCTCAAATGGATGAAACCAAAGAGCTAACATGGGGCTAGGCCCCAATATCATCACAATCGGAAATATGTCATATTCCAGCTAAAATATCCGAACTATCTAGATGAAACGGTTAACAAACAACAAGAGCATATGAAGAAGCATCACCTAACGTGATTGCTCTCCCAAGCTTAACTAGTGTTCTCTATAAACTAATGGAAATACGCTACCAAAAATAAGCTATACAATAACCAGAAAGTGATTCCTCTTGCCACGTAGTATGGTAGGCTCTTGCACAAACATGTTGAAATCAATGTACATAGCTCCATATAACTCGAAAGCTAGAGTTGACTCGGGACAACTTTTTCTTCAATGTTTTGGTTAGCAAGTGCAAGTCTCGTCCCGTTATGTTATCGTATGTAGTTTGCTCGTATGGTCCCATGAACCCGTTAATCGAGTGGATGTAGATGTTCATCCATTATGATACAATCTCCAGAAGATCATTTGTGTGGTGGTTAGTCGTTAGACACCTACGCTCTTCTAGAGAGAGATTTATTGCAGCTAACTGAATCCATCCATTGGTAAAGTATGGAGCATATTTAGATGGCCCCCAATCCCCATATTTTCACACAATCAAGCCTCCCCTTGGAAAATTTATATCCTGGGTACTGCATACTCAAAATGTGAGTTTGCATCAGCTCGTATGCGGTGTAGAATCGGCATACAGGTTTAGACATGAATTAGTTGGATAAAATGGACTTGGAGTCTAGACTATAGTGAAGTTTTGGTACAAATATCTGAATATAGATGGTTTACAACAGACCGAGGTATTTTCTGGCAAGCCTCTAATCAGAACTCCACTTACAAAAAATTCAATGGTTCACCATACATAAACAAAATTTAAAGGCGACCGAACAAGATTCAACAGACACGTCAATTAGTCATGGATAATACCACTTGCATTACACATATAGGCCTACTCTGATATGTACAGCTTGCAAAGTTGACCACGACCTGAATAGAACATTGCTGGGTACACAGCTCTGAGACTGAGCACACGAAGTATTGTCTGTACGTATACTCGAAAACTAATCACGTGCCTTGCAAACCTGCATATTTATTTGTGTGTGAATAGCTGATCGTGCAATGTACCCAAACGTGAATTCAGTGTGTGCGCTTTTCACACTTATCCACACCTTCGCTGTTGACGTGTGTCCGTTGGCACCGAACAAGATTCAAAAGCTTCATTCGCTTGCAAAGTTGCTGCAACTTGGACCGAATTTTTTAGCGACCCGATACGTGGATGATAATTACAAATACTCCATCAGTCCAGTCTTTCTTACCTGATTTTTAAAAGAGATAATTGTGATGCAATTCCTCATCAACGTTATGCATGTGAATGAGGTGAATCAAATGTATATGCCATTTTCAAAACTCCCAACACTTGACAGCGGTAAGACCAAGAATAAGAACGTCGTATACCTTCCGTATGTACTCTTCATGAGATTAACAATATCCTTCACCACCAATATTATGATTTCTACTGCCATAAGCAGATTGATGGATATCACAAACAAGCCGGAGGCATAAATTGGTAACTTTCCGTCATATGAACACATTTGAGGAAAATAACAATAATGGCTTTGGCTCCTGATTTCACGCCAACTGTCTTGAACAGCTTTGGAAACCTCTCTGCACAAGGTGTAAATTACAAGTACCAGCAGCATCAAAACTCTAATGTTAAAGCTATTACAAGGGACCCGGAAAATCCATTTGCGATTATATTTGATCAGTACTCCCAAACATGGTCCAAGTAGTCCCACAGGCCCTATCCTGAATAAGTGACGATCTACCTAGATGTCCAATTAGAAATCTAGGACAACCTGTATCTGCCAGGACCCAGCGGAAGACCCTAGCTCCCTGGAAGACAGTCTAAAAGTATTTCGGCAACATAATGTTATGTTACTCTGACTCCGTACCACCACATCTATTGTTTCCCTCACCACCACCTCCTTGTCTGAACCAGGCATGAGCTGCATATCATATTCATGATCCACGTTTAGAAATGCAACATTTCGCAAAATCAAACCAACGGCTTTTCCAGAACAGAGGTCCACTTTTCAAGAGGACAGACAATCACGTACAAGAATTCAATGAGTTCTGCTCGAATATCAGAATCACACCATACAAGCCAAAATGTGACAACCAGTGGAAGACACAGTAGATCTCTATATGTCATGAACTACTCACATAGAGCTTCATCAATAGTTATCCGAAAGTCCGGATTCTTCTCGAGCATTTTTTTCAGAAGATCTTTAGCACATTCAGAGACATCACCCCATGCGGGATGAGAAAACTCAACCTCATCGTGCAATATCTTCTCCTTGAGTACCTGAAACACCGAATAAAAGCCAGAATACAACCACTTAGACTACGGCTTCCCCCGTTACAACCACTTACCCAAATGGCTTCTGCATACCCTTGTCTGACTCTTCACCCTCGGTTTATCCTTGGCCTTCGGCAGAATGCAGGAGAGCTAGTACTAAAAATTGTAGGAGAGCTAATATCATTCCAGATTAAGTTCCACCTTGAGAGTCACAATGAATGTGGAGAACTAATTCCAGATTCTTTTGTTACAAAGCTGGACCAACATGAGATGCATTTGATGATACACGTACACCTCTTTTCACCATACATAAAGAGAGTGTGGAATGCTACATGATCTTCGTGTTTGTGTACAATGATACTTGCCTCACGAGTGGTGCCACTGAAAGGAAGGGTACCGCATAACATCGAGTAGCCAACTACGCCCAGACTCCATACGTCAGCTATAGGCCCGTAATTGGATTCAAATACTTCCGGCGCCATATAGTTGAACGTACCGGCTGCTCCTTTGAAGGGCCGGTTTTGTCCTGTACCCAAGCAATCCTCTGCTGTCAGCACGAATACAGAAGACGCATGGCACACAATAGTTATAACCTACTTAGCCATGACTGAAAGTCATGCAGAGATTGCATGTGAAGGTCGAAGAGAGGGTTTGAAGTTCCTGACCATGTCGGAAAAATGCTGCAGAGCCGAAGTCCACTAGCTTGAGAGGGTAGTCCTCTGTTTCAGAGTGGAACACAAAATTCTGCATTGAATTACTATTCACAATTAGCAAGAATTATCGATGATACAATTAGGCAGACTTGACATACGTTAAGGTTGTATACCACCCCATTTTATCCAGTGGAGAGCATAAATCTGGAGGAAGAGAAACTGTAAGGATGGGCAGTATCATGTTACGAAGTTCTGAAGTGACAGAATAATGTTTCATAATTCGAATAAACATCTGGTTTGATAAACTCCACCCTCCAAACACTCTAGCCCATACGACCTGATAACTTGTCTTCAATCAGCAAAGTACCTCTGCCGCGGCAAACATTCCTTTTCATGACATTACTACTGATTTATTCCATTCTTCCTTATCCCCAAGCATGTCAATCCTTAAGGTACAGAGTCAGCAAGTACAAGAACCTCGAGTTTCAAATCACGATGAGCAATTCCTTGAGCATGGCAGACATTGGTGACAGCCAACATTTGCTTCAGAAGAGGACCTGCTTGTGCTTCCTTCATATTCTTCACTTTGTTTATTCTCTCCAGCAGATTGCCTCCTTTACATAACCTGCACAAGACACAACAAATTCCCTACTCTGTTTCAGTACCAACACGAGGCCACATTACATAAGGCACACCTTGAGGTCGGCCATCAGAATGAGAACTCTTGCCCGTTACACAGGAATTTCGTCAAAAGATCAACATTGTTGTAGGGCTGTTAACATTAACTTGAGTAGGAGACGAAGGGATTAAGTATATAGGAAGGCCATGTTTCCTGAAGCAAGTGAGCCTTTGAAAACTGGCCCACTCTATTTATACGACAGAATCAGGTAATAAGTCAGGACATGTGGACCACTCACTACAGAACATTTACAATAACTGCAGGCAGTGGTTGAAAGTGAGTATGCGTACTCCATGACAAGATAGAAGAATGCTTCATCCTCAAACACGTCGACGAACTTGACTACGTTGGGTTGATTGGCAAGGTTTCGTAAAGCCAGAACTTCCACTCTAACATTTTCACCAGCACACCGTCGACCACTTTTCTTGTCGTACAGCTGTGAAGGCCATATTACATGCGCGTCACAGCAATTCGTCAGCCCCCAACAAGAAGTAAAACTACATACCTAGCCTTTGTTTGACGAAGATGATGATGATGCTAATGCCATGCATATCACTAAGTTCTCAGCTGTCGACAAATGGTCGTCTGACTGCCAGACCATCTATGTATGCACTTGCCCGTAGACTACCTCCTACATGTTCGACAGACTCATCCTTCCAAACAAGTTCAGCAGTAAGCAGACACATCAGAAACGAGCAGAGTACTTTGAAGATGTTGGACTACCCTGAAGAGAAATTCTATCCGACTGGCTACACATACCCATGCGCAGCTTTTGATTCCATTCAAGATGGCGGTCCGCATTGTCCTCTCATGTGCATTTCCTCTCGGACCAGGAACTCCTTTGCATCTCAGCTGAAACTCCCCCGATTCCAATTGAATTCATGTTGTGGTGTAGAATAAAGACTGTAGTAACAAAAGCAGCAGCACATTCGGCAAAAAGCATGGGGCCATGGACGAGAGAGAACGAAAGAAAGAGAAATCGAAAGGCGAAAGAGAACTCACTCTGTCCTTGCTGATGATTTTCACGGCTACGTTTTCGGCAGTGAGGTAGCTGAGGGCGGCAGTGACAGTTGCATAGCGGCCATGGGAGAGGGGAGATCTGAGGTCGCACGAGTAATGGGTTTGAAAATCTTTCTTGAAGGTTATTGCTTGAATTTCGCGACTCTCCCTGAAGCTCTCGCTGCGGCCGAGGACCTGCTGAAAGCGCTTGGAGACGGAGTGGAGATCATGATGGTGCCTATGTTTGCGAACGTCTCCATAGCTGCTGTTTCGGGGCATGTTGTTGTGTTTGGCTGCATTCCTCATCAGATGGATGTCACCAAAGCTGTGATTTCGATGCATGGGCTTCTGTGGGGTGTCCCTGGAAGATGGAGTGGACTGATGCGAATGATTCGAGTGCGTAGAGTGATGAGAGTGCTCGCTCTCATCAGGCATCGAATCGAGCTCCTCGGAACTCGAATGATGTTTCATGTTGTTGGTTTTGTTCTTGACGCTGTTGTCCTCCTGTTTATTGAAATTCAAGCTTCTCAAACTCTGACTCGAATCGTGGGCCCGAACCGCACGGGACATATGTGTCCCCATCCATGCACAACTTTGTGCAACCTGATCAACTTCTCAAGTGCCCGACCACGCCACAAATCGATCTGTGCTGGTAGTGGCAATGTTGTGCCTACAAATTCCACTATGATCTCTCTTCCTCCCGTCAAACAGAGCAGCAGCAGCTGCTGTCACGCAAATCTCACATGCGATATCTCGTCTCTAAGGAGCACTGATATAGTCCGTGAATTGCCTAGATCTCCTCACGAAAACGTATCCTTCGCCTCCCATAACAACAACAGATAGACAGAAAGGAAAGAAAGGAGAGAGAGAGAGAGAGAGAGAGAGAGAGAGAGAGAGAGAGAGAGAGAGAGAGAGAGAGAGAGAGAGAGAGATGCCTGGAGGAATATCTAGCTAACTCTGTAGTACCTATCAATCTATGTCTCTAGTGCAGTACTCTAATTCGGAAGAGTCTAGCGCTACGACCTTCCTGGTATACAATAAGGTAGTCATCGTATTCAATAGGTCTGCCCTTCGTTGTAGCGGGCCGAAAGCGCATGAATTTCTTTACATCATGCGCTCCAGTCGTCCGTTCCGACCCGGGGCAACTGTCTGTTGTGCTCGGAATTCACTGCCGATGATAATTGCCTTTCCTTTCTTGCTTCTCACCCCTCACCACTCTGTTTGTACTTTCATACTGACTAATTTCATCTCCAGCTCCTCTGCAATATGCGAAACATGTCGTTCAAGCTTGCGCATGTAGCTAGCTAGATTAGTCCAACTTCACACTGCAGGCAACTCGTACCGTACGTGGATGGGTTTACCCTGTGCAGAGGTGCAGTGGCTACCACCCTCTCAATCTAATTTCCATCGACAGACACTGCGATTCGCATGACAGTCAAACTGCTGTAGCTTCCTGCCAATTCCAGATGAAACTGTCCATCCAGTTACGACTTTCTGACGATGGATGCTCCAACTTGACCTTACCCTCGTATCCGGCACAATCCTCCGACTGATCGGAATTGGTCAACGTGCTCAGTGCGTAGAAAATTTCCCTACCAACTTGAGGAATTCCGCCAGTCAATCGTGGCCCGTGAGTCGTGACCCTGGGAAAAGGCTAGGCAGCGTTGTCGGCCTTCATGTGAACGGTCTAGACAGACAGACAGACAGCAGCGCCACTCCACACTCGTCCTCTGCTCCTCTCCTCCCCTCGTCTATCGTCTCGTCTATCCAGTGGCTGATGCAATCAAGCGATCATGGATGAATCCAGGTGATGGCTACGGCCAAGCAGAAGCAATGCTGGCTTCCCCTTCCTGCCTGCAAAACAAACTACAGGCGGGCTTTGGCAGGCGATAAAACGACCAATTCTGGGCTCTCCCTGCACCAAAGGACGCCACTGCTCATCCCCCTGCTGCTGCTGCTGCTGCCTGCCTGCCTGCCTGCCTGCTCGCTCGCTCGCTTGCTCAGGTCAAAGTTCTGCCTTCCTCCTTTGCTCAGCTGCCTACTCTGCTGGAAGTCCTGCTTGTGCGCGGCAAGTACAGATCGTCCAGCATTCCTGACCGACTTGTGCATACACAATATTGCCACAACCTTCGCTCCACAGAATGGCCACGAGCTTTTGCTTAATTGGCAGCAGAGCTGGACAGCCTCACAGATCTGCTGCTGCTGTACAACGGGGCTCCAAATAGGATCTGGCCCCGGGGCTATTCCGAAAGCAACATCTTAGGAGTCTGCCTTCCTCAGCTCCAATTTCCCGCCGCGGTTCTTTTAGTCATTACTCTGGCCTCGCCCGCACGCTTACAGAAAGCAGCAGCAGCACAAGACCGACCTCTACTGCGGAACACACTCCCCTCCCCTCCCCTTCTTCCTTTCCTTCTCTCCTCCCCCCCCTCCCCTCCCCTCCCCTCCGCCCGGATCCGCAAGTCCCTGGCGGTTCTGTCGAAGGCCTCAGCTCAGCTTAGCACAGCATCCCCCGCAATACAAAATGATTTTTCTCTCGGACTTCACTACAAGTCTTCGCTATGTATATGCAATTGTGTGCTCCATTCCGCTCCTCTGCTCATAATCCCCGCTCTCTGAGTCTCTGCTCGCAGCTCAGGTCCTCTTCCTCATCCTCGAGCTCTCCCAGTCCGAACCTCGTCCCTCCCTCCCTGAGCGCTCGCTCGGTCAATCCAACGGAAACTAGGCTCGCAGTCTCGCAGCTAAATCTTCGGCACGTTTTATATTACAGAGAAACTAATGTTTTAAGGTACGAGGGAGGAGCATTGAGAAACCCTTCGTCCAGTTTTCGCAGCTTATCATCTATCCGAGTTTCAGAATTTGACGAACAAAATCCGGTTCAGACCAGCGCGTCAACCAATTTCAACAGCGCACAAGACCACCTTATGACCGCACTTCACCTAACTCGCCTCGCTCGAGTCCTTGACCTGGTTCCGTTCCGTTCGCGTACTTTCTCTACGGTCGGAATGAGATTCACCAGAGCAGTAAAATGTCGAGAGTTATAAAAAGAGACAGCGAGCACGGAAGCTACGAGCTCACGCATCCAACCACAGCTCCTCTCCGGATTCGACTCGGGTCTGTTCCAGACGGAACTCAACGGAACAGAACAGCTCGGATACTGTGAAGTGACCGAGCGAGTCGCTGATAGCAAGGCACGCAGCCATGTTAGCCCGTCACCATTATCGTCGTCGACGACGACGACTGACTCGTCGTACTATACTGGGGTGAGAGGAGCAGGAAAGAAGAGATGGAACCAAAGGAACGAAGGATGGAAAGAAGATCAACGTGTGGCACTGAACAGCAGCAGCAGCCCGTGGAGGACTTAGATCCCCGGCCAGCCATTCATAGCCGCAAGCCACAACCTGCGATCCGGCTAAGCTCAGCCTCTGAGGTCCGACACTTGCCTGCCTGCCTTCTCAAGTTCTGAAAACTCTTGCCTTTCCTTCCTTCCTGCTTCCTCCCGTTGCCTTGCTCTGCATCCCCTCCCCATCCCGCTAAGCTGTAGTCCAAGCGTCCAACGTTTTCCCCATTCCCTCCCGTCCCCGGTCTTGGACGTGCAATACGGTGGCGCAACCTGGCGCAACAGCCAGAACGTTGGCCTTGGCGAAACGGTCCAAGCCTATACGATCTCAACGTACTTACTCCGTTGTGCCGGTACACGTTGGCCTACTCGGTCCTGTAGTTGGGAACGAAGAAAATGTGTACATAAAAAAATGTGAGGAAAAAAAGTAAATATTTGCTCCACTTGACAATGTTTTAACTCCTTCTACTTGCAGTAAACTTATATGCACCTGTAAACCAAATTTTTAATATGCATGTATATAAATGTGATTATATTCTTTTTCATCTTAAATTATGTTTAATAAGTATTTGAGTATATGAATGATTATACATAGTAGATTGTATTGAGCGTTTGGACGTCACAATTCATTTGTGGCACTCAGATGGGTGAGGAAAAGCTCAAAGCTGAGCTAAGGGGGACTTTTCGTGAGCTCAAGTATCTAAAGTCGCCCGGTAAATCAGTGAATAGGATCCGTCGCACATTTCTGGAATGGTATTGTTATAGCACCCATTCCTTCCTCTAGCCCTCCCCCTCCCTCCCTCAGATGGCGCTGTTGCCGGTAGTTGCTGGGCAGTAAGCACTGTCAAGGAAAAGTCCAAGGATGAGCTCGAGAGTCTGAAGATCCGAACGTCTGCTTCGGTCAATGGATAATACAGTAGGACTAAACGCTGAACATGACGTCGGATGCTTTCGTATGAGCTGTAAATATGTGTCCATTGCGGGAATTTCAATATGCTCCGTTGATCGGTCGAACATAGATTGGCATAAAAATACATCTTTGCTTCCTAATCGTCGAAACTACTTAGTTTCGACTAGGGTCCTTCTTAACTTAAACTTAGTTATGTGTCCTGAAAGTTAGTAGGCGGATGACTTTTGATTTGATCATCCATGGAGTCCCTTCGATTGGTAAACATGCAAAAGCAACATCATATGCATTAGCTCTAAGCTAGTCAAACACATTTTGGTATGGAAGAGACAGATCGCGGTATCTAAAAAGCCCCAGGAGCAGCTTCTTTGATGATTCCTGCCATTTTCCTGTCCCTTCATCTTGGTTCATGCTGACTCCAACTTGCTTCTGTACAGAAAACCAAGACATGGCATCTAGGTATTGATACATGAATTCAAGTACAAGTTTTTGTATGTGTTTGACGTTATCTTAGAGTCGCATATTCGTTCCGAACTTCTCTTGATCATGTTGGCTTTACCTTTTCACTTTCATCGATAACTTACCAAACTCGGTGAGAGTATATCAGCACGAGGTCAGTTTACCGTCTTCCGGTACAAACATGATGTTGGTACGTGAGAAAGCGAGGACATTGTTGATTTGTAGCTCACTCTCCCTCTTTTCCATTGATCCAAGAGCATTTGGTTCAATTTGTGGACCTTGCAGATAGTCCTGCAATGGTCCACACTTGTTTACCAGTTCCAAGCCCTTCTATTCCTGACCTTCTCATCCTCGTCCTGTTAGTTCGTGTTTTATCTCTCGAATCATTGCAAGTTGTATTCGTGTATAAAGTTTTCCCGATCCAATAATAAAAATTAAAATTGTATTTTTGTGGGCTTACTTTGGAAGGGTAAATCCCTCTTCCCCACCCACACCGTACCGTCTCCTACCCACCTCGCCACGCACTATGGTCCAACGTGAAGCAAGAAATGGACACGAGATCTGGACTCCTTTTCCGGAAGATGTCTACAACTCTACACAACATCGGATTCCAGAATAGCGAGAAGGAGAGGAAGTACGATGAACTGACACTACTCCAAATAACTTGGAATGTTTTTCAGACAGAGAAATGCTTGATGCTGATGCTGATCCGAGTCGTTATATCACAAACATGATGCAAGAATTACTTCGTTGGACTTTTCTCTTGTTCATATAGGAGTGTTAGCTGTTGTTGAATTGACCTCCATATTTAGGAGTATCTGCATTTGACTCAACCCGGCTTTCATGTTGCCACTAGCATCGATCGGAGAAATTATCAGACACTTATGTGGGAAATGCTCTTGATGAGAAGAAAAGCACTTCGACCTGCCTAAACTTAAGGTACTTTGGAATCATCTTTGTGAGAAACTTTGCAGCTCTCGCTATCGGGATGAGTTTGTATAATATGGCCGACCTCTGCGTGGTCGGCATGTGTGATTGGTCCCCTTAAAGTTCCTTGTGTGGTGTTCACGGTGTACCACACTTTCATAGGGAAGATGTCCGTGTCCGAGCCCAGGTCCCTCTATTTCTGCCCCTCCCATCTACCATAGCGTAGTATAGATAGGAGGAGTTTGTGAACTTCTTCAAATGGAGATCAGAAGCGGTTGGAGAAGAGAATATGGATCTTTGTTCTAATATCCAATTTAGACAGCCAAGTGTCCATGTGTGTCCGTGTCTGTAAACCAGCCATACCAGCAACATCGTCCCGACACATGTAAGTATTCGGTGCCATCTCGCCCCCTTTCGCAATATATTCTGACCTCTTCTGTGCACACAGCCACAATCTGTGTTGGTGTTTTCGCCACATGCAATTACATTGTTGCTGTGCCAGTCACTCACTCAACTCCAACTCGGAATCCAGAGTCCAGACTCGACCTCCTCCACTCCTTCGGCGCAGGCGCAGTCGACCAGTCCAGCACTCCAGGCAGCAGCGGCAGCAGCATTCCCTTTGGCGACGATCACCCCAGATTCCAACCAGCCAGCCAAAGTGACGCGACGAGACGCGACGCCAGATTGTCCTCGGTCTCAGCCGCTCAAACAGTCTCACTGGCTCCCATTGGTTACCATTGGTTCCAGACCCGGGGGGCCCAGCCCGAGACTTGAGGATCTCGAGACCGGTTGGTCCGAGACTAGGGTAACCTTGCCGGGCCTCTGGAACCGCATCCCACTCATGATTCGCGACTTCGATCCGACGCGGAGGCGGAGCACGAATGGAAACTTGAAATCGACTCAACGACTGCGGGACGGACGGCCGGAGGCTCAGGAAGAGTCGTGTTCGGGTTTGGTACTGCAACTTCTGCAGCGGCTCGAGAGAGTTCTGGAGTCTGGAGTCTGGTTTGTAATTGAACGTAAGGGCAGCGGTGACTGCATCGTCAGCTGTCGTCTATGATGATTGCTGCTGTTGCTGTTGTTGTGGTTGATGTTCTTTCGACGAGACGTGGTTTTCGACGCTGCGACAATGCATTCTGTGGGAGGGAGACCATGATACCCTCGCGACCAGCTACTGTGAGTGTGGATGTCTGTAGTCGCGTGTAGCTGCAGGCAGTCAAGCAAGCAGGCAGACTTTGCATGGCGAGGCGAGGCCCGATCGGGACTGTCCTTGCCTCTTGAGAATCTTGCCTCTGCTCGTCTACAGTTATACGCCCTGCGAGGATAGTTCCTGGTCTCTTTGCTTCAACCAAGAAACAACACAATAAGATGGCACTATGCACTCATTCTTCACATGGAAATTCACTTTGTTTCCACGTTTTATCGTCCTCTCTCTCTTTGGACAATGATGATGCTCTTGGCTGGTCTTCAGGAATATGTTTGGTATCAAAAGCCGACTTTCATGCTGTATTTTCCTCTCTTTCGTATATCTTCGGTTTTACATGACCTAATAATATTTTTCTATTAATCTGATTATTAGTTGGAGAAAGTTCAATATCATTACACGGCTTTTTTCTTGTGGGACCAAAAAAAACTATAGTTTTTCGAGTGAGGTTTTCGAGCCTTCGAATCCACGAATCCTGTCCCGACTCCCCAGTATCCCAGTTGAAATACTGACGAAAGTGGTGGATTTTCTTCCCATTATAATAAACATAGATTTAATAAGCCTGTCGGTCTTAAAAGTGTTGTTGAATACCCGGAAAAAATACACATCCATTTTTCCAAGTGCAGTACTGATTGAAATCAATAAGAGAACGCGCTTTCTGATTTCAAGATGGACCCAAGCATCTCCCCGCGGGCTGTCCACTCTGTACATGAAGGTGGGTCGAGAATGGACCATCAAACCTTCCATGGTCACGCAGAGCAGGTTTCACGATTGTTGTATAGTCTGCGTCCATCTTCCAACTGCAAGCAGCAGATCTCCAGTTTTGAAACACACATGTACGAAAGTCAACCCGGTTAAATAAAGCACAATCTACACCTCAAAAGATCACCCAGGTTTCAAGAATCAACACGACCATCGACCGACGAAGATAGTTCAGCGGTGACTTCGCTATGCTGTGGTTACTCTTCGAGTGGGGATGCATCTCACGCAGCGCCGAACAAACCTCAGCTCGAGTTCGTGTAGTCACGCCAGGTCACAGGTGTAGGGGTGTGTGTGTGCGTGTCATCCAAGTAGCGAACATTTGAGCTGGAGCGGCTGCGAGAGCCGCAATCCTTTCCTTCACTTCCGTGTTCTTTTCCAGCTTCTGAATCTCAACCTCAAGCTCCGCAAAAGGGTTCACATGACGTTCGCGGCAGGATTTCAAAACTCGTGTAACTTACCCACCGTATCTACGAGATATCATGAAATGGTAGCCGATCTTCGTTCGTTCGTTCATACGATATGGCCCTCCTCCGTTCACCTGAAGTTAGTCGTGTCCTCAACTGTCAGTATAGTATCCATGTCATGCCCTGTCCGGAGGTCCATGCATAAGGGCAATGGCGAGCCTATTCAGTGAATTCCCTTTATGCTTGCATGCAGTGCCATTGCCATGCACGCGAGCCTCCTAGGGCCATTATACTGGACCACAGCTGCTTAACTTCTTCCTCGTATGCAGGCTGGTTCCCTGAGTACGACTTCATTTCCGGATTCCGGTCCAAACCAACCGCCCTCCAGCATGACCTTGTGGCCTCGGTCAAAAGTTCGTACATCGCACTGCGGAACATGAGAGATTCTTTCGGCTGCACAGGAATTTGTTGCTTGAATGTCTTGAAGACTCTATGAGGTCTCACGAGTGATCATTTCTACAAACCTGAAACCTACTCCTTCATTATACCTCGCCACGACACCTCCGAGCGCATACATAACTCATCTGCCTCACACAGTCTGGATCACGAAGCAAATAGGTTCAGTATTACACCGTGATTGCTTACTTTGCTATGCCACCATTGCATCACGGGTGAAGGGAGAGCAGGTTAGAGTCCCGTTAAGATAGAATAGACAATTCTATTCATTTTTAAATTAGGATATTTATGGAGAATTGGATAAAGAGATATTAATGAATTTTTTATATTTAGGGTTGTGAGTGATTTTTTTCAAATATGATATATAGGTTGGGTTTTTTTGTTACAAAATTCTTTTTCTTGTATTGGTTCTATTAGTACCTAGTTGGAAAATTATGTAGATATGAATAGAAAGTCATGATTGTTTTTAGATTTTAAGGTTTTGAGGTGGTGTGTGTGGGGTTATGGTTTTGCAAGTGCGAATAGATACATGATGGAATGTCATGTGTCATTATCGTTCTCTTTGTGCTAGCTATAGTTTCAATTCCCTCCATGGGGCCACCTAGAGCGGTGTATGAAAAGAATCAATTTCTCAAAATAACAAAAATAATTGATTTTCAAACTATAAATCTTTGACAATTACTTTTCAAAAATTTTGTGATATATACATATAAAACAAGTTATCCATATGGGTATATTATAAATATAAATATTAATTATTTCATCATTCGATTAACTAAATCTTATCTGACAATTGGAATCTATTATTCATAATAATTATGGTGTATTTATTAAAGAAGTAGATACTTTAATAACACTTATATATGAAAGATTAAAATATGGTGATATCAATCAAGGTCTTCCAAAAGTTGAGCAATTGCTAGAGGCACATCCAATAATTTCAGTTTCTATTAATATGAAAAATAGTTTTGAAGATTGAAATAATGATATGATTAAATTTATCAATAATCTTTGGGATTTTTTTTAAGTATAAAAATTAATATGGAACAAGTATAAATAAACTTAGTTGATCAAATTCAAAAAGTATATTAGTCTCAAGAACTACAAATCTCAAATAAACATATAGAAATCATTTTACGTCAAATGACTTCTAAAGTAATAACTTTAAAAGATGGAATGACTAATTATTTTTTACTTGGAGAACTTATTGAATTTTCTAGAGCATAAAAAATAAACCATGCTTTAGACGAAGCAATTCCTTATAAACCCGTATTATTAGGAATAACCAAAACATCTTTAAACACTCAAAATTTTATTTTAGAAGCTGGATATAACACTGCCGCACCCACCAATACATCATAGGACTCTGCAAGTGTAACCACCGCTTGTGTTTGCATTGTAGAGCTATTCGTGACATGATTTGGTTGCACTTGCATAGTCAACTCCATCCGGGTGATGTATGGTGCCGGGACATCACTAGAACGTCCAAGAGATGTCTGAATCTAAAATGGACATCTCTCCACATCAATCTTTTGCAAACCAAGACCAAGCAGTACATCCTTATCCAACATAAGGGGTTGGACACCGGAATCCAACAACACGCGTTGAGGTCAATAGTCTGACCTAGCAGAAGATACCACTCTTGTTATCCAACATCACCAAAATTGGTGACACCTTGGTATGCTAGCCTCGCTTGTAACTTTATCATTTGAGTGGCAGAAGCTTGCCAAGTTCCACTAGTAGTTGTTCTGATCCTAGGATCAGCACTACTAGTGCTCACACTACTAGAAACAACCATCACATCCTCTTTGCTTTCGCAAAGTGTGGCTGCAAATCGTAGTACATGGGATAATGACACCCCCAACACCAATAAATCCTTGGTTGAGAAAACAGGAGAATGAGTCTTTGCCACCCCCAACATTGAGGTGGATGCTACCTTAGACGATGTTGATGGTTGGTCCCTACTTGCTCCATCTCCAAGTACATTCATATTGGCTTGCACCCTCATCTCTCCAATAGGTTGTCTAGGAGCCATGGATGAGGTGTTCAATGCCTCAGACAATGTGAAAGACCGAGGAAGTGTAACTTGTCAGCTAGCCTCCCCTCTTTGTGGATCCAACTGCATAGACACATCTCTGGACTCAAAAGGATGTGTTGCACTTTGAACACATCAACTATACATGGTTCTGCCGCTGCACACATGTACTCCACAACACCTCCATCATATGATGTAAAGGCACCAACTCCAGAATCTAACCTTTGTTTGACTATGGTCATACTTGCTATCTTTTGCTCCAACTACTTTAGTCGAGATGCCATGTTTACCTCATGATCAGCCTCATGGGCTAATGCTTGAGTAGGGATTAGTACTCTACCATCACCCCTGCCACCTTGAACTCCTTGTCCTCTTCCACGGACTGCCATGGTAACTCTTGTCAATCGTAATTCTAGATGGAGATCAAAACATCGATCCATCATGTGACCATGTCTGTGACAATGCTCACATGATTTTGATCCAACATGATCCATCCTTCGACCTTGAAGGCAATCCTTCTTGTGATGAGGTCCACCACCTGTCAACACACCATCCCAACAACTAATTGTTGACTTGAAAAGGATGGTAATGGTATGGATGTAGCATCTTCACCATCTATCCGGATGGTCGAGACTGTCCCACATGTCTACCATAACCACTCGGGTTTGTGTTGTAGACTGGTAACGTGAAGAAGTTGATGAATCCTTGTTGAACCCAGAAGTCAGCACCCTCTCTTCTTGCATGTTGAGCTCAATATGGTCAGCAAGACAATACACAATGGCCAATGTAGGTGATGTCTCATGTAGTAAGGTAGCATCTCTCACTCTACGTCTCAACTCCCTGTCCAATATCCAAAATGAATATTGAACAGCTTGTGCTTCTGTCACCCCATGGGTAACACTGATCAACCAACGCATTCAGGTATACGTTTCTCGAAGACTCTCCCCAATCTTCCGTTGAAACTCATGCAAGCCTTATAGCTTGTTAGTTTTCACCCCTTGGTAGTCTCTCCTCAACCGTGCAAAGAACTCCAAAATCGGGTTAAAGGTTGGGACCTCTGAACTCTTCCCAACTCGACTAACTACAACCGTGTCATCAATGCTAGGTGTAGAGGATGAACTGGCACCACCAAACATTGTACCCGCAGTAATAGAGATGTAGTTTGAAGACCAATATTGTTTCCAAAACTCAATCTCCTCAAGGTGTTCACGCCGGAACTCATGATAATCATACATCTATAGACCCTCCAAATTTTGGAATAATCCCTTCCAAGCCATGAACAGACTAAACATCGTAGAGTTACGCATCCACTGTAAATTACATCATGAGTCAAACTCCTGGATGAAATCATCCAACTCAATAGTGCCAACTATACCCGAATATGGTCTGGAACCCTTGGTGGCCCCATAGATATCGTCCATGTCCCACAACAATGGTATGGGTACACACTCCAAGATATCATCAAGCTCAATTCCTTCATTCTCTAAAACCGAATCGGAGTCTTCCATGAACCTCAAAGACCAAGGTTGGTACCGTACTCTGTTACTACTACACTTAATGCTAACCTGAGCGGTCTCTCCTTCGGAACCTCCAGAGAACTCCACTGTGACACCAATATATCACCTCCGCAACGGTACAATAACAAGTCCCCAACTAGAACTAGAAACAACAACTGAAGGTACCCGAGGCACCACAAGGTGCTAACACAAAGGCAACCTGAAACCTGACATTACCACAAGCACTCATCCAATCTACAGGTCCGCAAGTCTTGTCTCACTAGGGAGAAAAATGGATAGTCTGACCCGTCCGCAAATCCAACCTCACTATCAGCAGCATATTGGAGCTCCAACACTCCAAACAACAAAGCACCAACACAAAAAACGTGGTGCACAAACATGAAGCAAAGATGGAGGTATATCAATCACAAGAAACATAAAGAACAATACTCCATCTCAAAAACATCCATCAAACCAACCCAATCCGGACTGACATAACTTTAGAAGGGCATTTAAAAACACAGAAACTTGATTTTGAAGGTCTTCTGATCTCCAGATGGATAATCTAACATTGATAATCCGGCTATATATATGGCATTGCCTTAATCTAACTTTTTTCAATTTGCTACCTAATGCAATTTTTTTTTTCACAAACGTATACTATTTGAAACTTCTACAGGACTCTAAAAATCTTCAACTTCGATTTCGGACCCCTAGACATCAAAATTTTGCAATTTTCACACTACCAGCATTGTAACAAACTTTACATCTTCTATCACCCCACCAAATTTCAGATCAAACGTACACTATATGATAATCTAATAGCTTGCTGCTCCTATTTTTGACCCGAAAACTTTGAAATAGAAGATCTTCGACTTCGAGCACTTCTATCCAAAATATTTTTTGGCCAATCTCGATTTAATGCCCCAAGATAACTATAAGTATTGATCCACTTTGTTTATTTCTAGCAACGCTTCCACCCTCAAAAATTCTTGATTCGAATTTACACTAAAATAAAAAATATAAAAATTCAAAATTGATCACATCTTCTTTGAATCGACTCTATTTTTAGATCACCACCACGGGCTACACTCATCAACGAACTTCACACTCAACACCCAACAGATCGAAGCTACCATCGATCCCAAATTCGCCAAAATACCTTCAACGCTCCAAGAACTCACAATTCTCATCACATAATCCAATTTGAGTTTTCAAAGTAATTTTTTCAACTCTCAAAACGTTCACAAGGATACTCCGCTCATAACCATAGCATAAAAGAGAGATTATAGTCAAGCCAAATCCACTTTGTGTTTCAAAAACTCCAGGTTTCCGCACTAGCTACTATCCACCATAGCCACACTCTTAAAGGCTCAACTTCAAAAACTGCCCTCTAAGGAGACCTAATTCAAACTCTACCCCTTGTGCCCTATGACCTCTAACGGTGTTGTTAGCCCTAATGGCAATTGAGTGTCAAACGGTGTTAAGTGCACAACTCGGTATCTGCTCTTGCATACGTGCACCTACCTAACTAGAAATGCCGCTACATAAGTCGTGACATGATTCTTCGTCTACAAAATCATCTACATCCCTTGCAAACATTTCAATGATGGGTCTCTTTGCAATTATAAATCAAAAAGATAACAAAGGTGTTGAGAGTGCCCAACTAGCTAAAAATGTTATAGGTGCAGTATCCTCCAAATAATAAACCTATGCTCCACATGGCAAAGATGTATGTAACCATGCCAAATCTCATGTCACACACCCGAAAGTCCGTGATTCGATGATGTTTCCAAAGACGACCATGATCCTTCTATCAAAGGTTGTCCTACGTGATATGAATGCAGCTGAAGGAGAAACCGTGCAAAGAAAGTAGGTGAATCGACAAGCAATACTAGAGGAAAGTGTACCAAACTTCACTTGCCGATCCTCTAGTAGAGAAATGTCATCTAAATGCAATACATCGTCTGCAAGTGCAGTGTCTAGGTAACGTGAGACACAATCCCTGGACCCTAGTGACACTCCTAGAATGCATTAGCCGTTTGTCAATGTCATACATCTCTCTAGAAGCTAGGATGAGGAGGAATACCCAAAGGAGACCATGCCCTACATTTTGACATCTTGAGTCTCAAGCCTATAAGAAAACTCAGTAGTCAAATAATCAAAAGTATGTCTAAAGTGATTTACAAGGCCCACAATCTGTGTATCATCCGCTAAAGAGTGGAATATCACCCAAAATGATATTTTGGCGGTGTCAAATTATGTGGTCCCCTCCTTAGCGGATGATACACACATTTTGGACCTTGTAGACCACATTAAACATGTCTTTGATTACTTGATTATCGAGCTTCATCTTGTAGGCTTGACAGTCAAGGTGTCAAAGTGTAGGGCTTGATCTCCTTTGGGGCATTTTTCCTCATCTCCAGCTTCCAAAGGGATGTATGACATCAACAAATGGCTTACGCATTCTAGGACTGTCAGTAGGGCAGTCCTAGAATTTTTTCTCACGCAATCTAGACGTTGTATTTGCCGAGGATGTTTTGCATGTAGATGACCTTTTCTATTAGGGGATCCGTAGGTGACGTTTGATATACTCTTATCTAGTATTGCTCGTCGATCCACCTACCTTCTTCGAACGGTTTCTCTTTCACCTTCATTCATATCACCTTTAACTGTCTTTGATAGTAGGATCATGGATGTTTTTGGTGACATCATCAGGTCAAGGACCTTCGAGTGTGTGATAGGAGATTTGGCACGGAGACAAACATCTTTGCCGATTTTGTGTGGAGGGGTAGGCTTATTATCGATGGAGAAGATAACATCTATAGCATTTTGGCTAGTTGGATGCTCTTGACACCTTTGTTATCTTCTCGATTTGTGATTGCAGATAGGATTATCCTTGAGATATATGTGAGGGACGTGGATACTGGATCATTTTCCTTACAAGTATTATTGCGACATACGAGAGATGCTTTACCCTTAGAGGTATGACATTAGCTTCCATCTTTTTCCTCTTTGGTCACCGATTGGCCTAGAGGTCTACATTCTACCTTGATGGACCGACAGTTTTATCAGACTCTACATTCACTCTTAGTGGATCCTTCTATACCTCGTACTACTAGGTCTCGTTTACGCTCTTGCTCTAGCAAGGGTGTAGACTTGTGGATCTTGGCTCCACCATACATCAGGGCTTTCCGACTCGCACCAGCTACTTTTTCTACAATGATGATGTTCCGTCTTGACTTGGTCCATCCATGCACATCTTCATTACTCACATATGAGTGTGGTATCACTTTAGATGCAGCTGATGTTCATATGACTCGTTGTCCATTCGGAAGGCATAGGATAGCTACCCTTGATGTCATTAAGGATGTGGTGTTTGCTATGATGTGAGAGGATCGATACGTCACATGGAGGAAGTGTTGGTATGCATTGCAGTCGACTAGGGTTAGAGCAGACATGTACTTGGTTCGGGAGGACCAGGTTATTGTGGCGGATGTGGTGGTTATCGATTTTACTTGTGACACAGTTTCAGAGGGGGTGATCACCCATCCTCCATGATGAGCTCTAGGGTTTAGGGTTAGGCTATCAAGTATAAGGCTATGCAAAGAGGACACATCTTTGTTCGTCTAGCTTTGGAGTTGTATGGAGCTATGGACACCGACTTCGACATGTTCGTGAGGGAGTGCACCAGAGCCTACCATACTAGGCGACAATGGGTATCACTTTCTTTAACTTATTGTGTAACCTATTTTAGGTAATGTGTTTCTATTCTCTTTATAGAACACTAGCCGATATAATCCATAAGAGAACAATCTCGTTTGATGATGATTATTTGGATGCTATGTTGTTTGTAGACCGTTTTACCTAGATAGTTCGGATATGTTAGGTTCCATCCTTGTACCAGTTGATGGGTCTTCCCAATCCCTTTTGTTATTTTACTGTGTCTCTTACCACTTGTGATTGATTAGAGAAACTTGACACGTGAACTAGTACCTGATAGTCTCTTGACACGTCCCATTCATCCACACTACTTCTTACTTCGACCAAGTGCAGTGCCGACTGACAATGTACAATTTCCACCTGTAGTTATAACGAATCGCATTTGGTCAACACGGTGGTCCAAAACTATTGCAGTTCAGTCTTCTGGAACAGGTAAGTCAAGAGAATAAGCGCAATATGCACGTTAATATTGTACGTCAATGTCTGCTGATATAACGTAGTGGAGGCAATATAGTCAACCTCGTAGACGGACGTTGTGGTTTCGTCATGCTCGTGATGTTAACTTATTTTATGCTGGAGTTTGTTTAAGAGAACATGAGTTTACAATACAAGATCACCAAGTCACCCAAACGAAGTTAGTAACACGTAATAACTTTTGTAGTAATCTAACAATCTGGATATAGTTTATGTACACCTTTGCAGGGACCCACCACCGAGAGGCTGGAGTATTGTACGGAATATTTGGATTCTTTCCCGCCAGGGCTCTTTACATAGCTTTTTCCCTGGTTACGTAGTTTTTCTTTACATAGCTCTTTACATATTTTTTCTTCTTCTTGTATACCTTTATATTATTTTGTTGACGAGTCACGAGAAACATTGCTTGTATTTTCTCATTCTTTGACCTTTATTGGAAAATTGATAGTATCATGTCTAAAATTGTGAATCAAACCAAATTTTTTGTAGTCTAAGACTTTCTTTCCTACGGGAACCATTCGTTTCCATGTATTCGTGGACTCTAACGTGCATACCAAATTTTTTTGAAATAACACAGTGAGCCAAAAAAGTCATCTGATACATGTTGACCTCGTTTAAAACGCGAACCTGAAATCTCGCTTGTTCTTTTGGATTAGGGCTTTCCATAATTATCTAACGTGGTTCATTGAAGAAATTGACTTTTGTCAACCTTCCTTCATGTAATTTACCTTCCTTCATGCAACCGACCGCACATAGTGATCCCTCCCTCATAGTGCCACCGACATCAAACATATGGTGAAAATTCACAGTGAGGGGTCTACGGCCCGAACGTTGTTGGGGAACTGACCAGTAAGGATAGTTCGCGGCACTTGTAACAATGTCCCATACGGTTATAGTTCTATCTTGGAATATTTCACTATCTAGCAATGAAATTTTTGCACCAATTGGATGATTGGTTTAGTGAAATTTAAATTTTATATCAATTTTGATATAAAATATTATATATTTGCCTAATAAAATTAATGACATATTTTTCATTGCAAAATTTTATTTTTTTAAATTTTAATTAATTTTATAATATCAAAGTTAAAATTTTCAATATTTTATATGATTAAATAGTAAGAAAATATTTTTTAAAAATGAATATATTTTGCAATGAATGAAGTATATCAAAATTTTTTATTAAAAAAATTAAAAATGACAACCTATTATAACTAAATGATTTATAAAATACAAAAGTTTCATGAAATTTTTTTTGTCAATGATATCTAATCTCAAAAGACATCATTGCTCACTACATATGCATCTTATCTTACCCATTACCCTCACAAACACAACTTATCCACACTTTTCTTTTTCTCAATTTCTTCTCAATTCACGATGAGGAGATGATTTCCACTTTGTAGCGTGATGGCTTGGGGATTAAATGTTTGTATGAGAAATAACACACAAAAAATCATCCATATGAAGCAATATGTCACTTTGCATGAAAATGAGACCTCTAAGTACAAACCCAGTAATAAAGAAAATGGATGAGAAGACACCGTCAAGTCGTACATGGATGAAACCAATCGGGTAGGATGGGACCAGGTCCGTCCCTATGCTCTAAGCCCATGGGTGACAAAGAGTCCAAGGCAAAGCCATGATTAGGACTACATTACATATGCGGACTCCCTCTAAGGATAGAAGACACAATAAAATAACAAAAGGGATGGGAAGATCCCATCAAGTCATACAAGGATGGAACCAAACCGGTAACATGGGGCTAGACTCCAATAGCATCACTCTGGGAAATATATCCCACAGCACCTAAGATGTCTAAACTATCTAGGTCAAATGGTCTACAAACAACATGAGCATCTGAGGAGCATCACCTAACGTGATTGCTTTCCTATGGATTATACTAGCTATTGTTATCTATACAATAATGGAAACACGTTGTCTAAAAATAGCCTATACAATAAGCTAAAGAGAGTGATACCCCTGCCGCCTAGTATGACAGGCTCTCGCGCACTCCCTCACAAACATGTCGGAGTCGGTGTCCATAGCTCCAAAGCTAGAGGAACAAAGAGTTGACCTCTATGCATACCCCTATATTTGGAGACCTTGGCTACTGCCGCTCCACTCACCGCCCATCATGGAGTATAGGTGATCACTCCCCTCTGAAATTGAGTCACGAGTAAGATTAATAACCACTATATTTGTCACAGTAACATAGTCCTCCTGAACCAAGTATAGGTCTGTCCTAACCCTAGTCGACTACAAGGCATACCAACGCTCCCTCCATGTCGGGTATCCATACTCTCACGCCATAGAAAACATCACATTCCTAATGGCATCATGGGTAGCTATCCTTTGACCTCCGAATGGGCAACGAGTCAAATAAACAAATGTTGCATCTAAGGGGTAAAACTCACTCTAAGGCCATGGGTGAAAAAGACTCTAAGTCAATGCCATGATTAGGACTACATTACATATGAGGGCTCAAAGTACGGCTCAAAGTAAGTCAGTATGCCGTAAGTGATGTTTATGATAAATTTAAGGATGTTTTGAAGTTCTTTTGCACCTAAGTCTATGTTTTGATGAGTTAATTGTTTCTATAAAAATATCTGTGTGATTACAAAATCCAACCTCTTACCACTGGTATAAAATAAGTCCCATATATTATTTACAAGATATTCAAAATTGTTAATATAAAATTTTCATGAAAGATGATTTTTTTTACAATTCTTATCTTTAATATATAAAAGATTTCGCAAAAAATGTAAAATTGGACTACGGAAAATTTAATCAGTGAAATTCCCAGAATTAGCCGATCGCACGTGCAGTGGGTACGACGAAGAAGCGTTATTCTTCTAGAATGTATATTTGGTACCACATCCTTGAGGAGAGGTGAGTAGTGCCGTTGGGAGCAGCTCTTGCTGGGAAAGGCTGCATCACCCTCAGCACGAAATACTCTATCCCCGAGTTCGGGCGGAGGGATTATGTTGCAAACCAGTCAGAGGCAGTTCCTTCTGCGTTGTAGTTGGGACGAGCCCTTTATTGGGGAGAAAAGATGGAAGGCTTATTCAATTTATTCTATTGTATGGTAAGGCCAAGTATGAATCAATTAAAATAACAAAAGGGATGGGAAGACCCCATCAAGTATGAGTGAATCACGGTCTGACTTGAAAGACAAGCTAAAGGAAGAAGTGGTCCGGTTGAAGTCAAAGATGCTGTACGTTTAGCTTTGCTTTGTGGACACTTGGAGCGAGTGCTCAATCGGCCTTTGGGACGCTCCTCGTGGTTTGTAAGCTAACTGTCCCGTTGCTACTCCTTCCGTCTTGCGCTAGTCGTCTGAGGTTCTTATGCAAGATTGACGTTTCGTATGTTGTATGCACCGTATTGTGCTATGAACCACAGCAGCAACAAACAGAGCGTCTGAAGGAGTCCACAAGTCATCCGTTGGCAACATCAGCTTTATGCACAAATCGGGGTTTGACCGAATGCATGGTAGACATTCCAGAGAAGGAATGAGGTTTGTTAGCCCTAAGTTGGGGTCGTCTTAATACTCTCGTCACATGGATGCGTAAGACTTGCTCTGTCCTTTCATCATCACACTCTTCCGAAAATCGTTTCAACCGTCCGAGAAAGCTTTGACATAAAAGTTGTTGGCTTCTTTTGACCTACTTTTCGTGAACTTTCTTTCTGAAAAGTTCCAAATGCTACCTAGCAGAACGGGCGTTTGCGGTTCAGTTGTTTGGAACGTTTTTCTTCATCATCATTTCCTCTTTCCCAGTGCGTTATGTCGATTACACTAGATGTAAACTAACGAGGGAATTTATCTTCTTTGGCTATCCGATCAATCAATTCGCCAGCTCCTTAGCTTACATCCGCAGACATTACACTCACAACGAGCAGGACTTCCCTTGACGGTCTTGACCGAATAGAACCTGACTGTGTTCAGCTCTGGAGAAGATGTACAAATGCACGCTTCAAGAACCTCAACGTTTGCTGGGACTGTTATCGGATATATAAAGATATCTCACGTTTGTGGAAGATAGTTGGTAAATTGGTGTTGGATCGATAGAAGCTTGCCTGCTCGCCCCCCTTCCACGTGAGCTACATGAGTGATGTGGGCTCACCTCAACTTACGTGTCCTGTCCGTTCGAGTCTTTTTGCTTGCTGTCGAGCGTGATTGAAAATACTGCCTTCAGTCGTGTGCAATTTGTCATTAATGTCTCTACATCCCTCCCTGATTGTGACCTCGCCGTTGACACTGCGAACATGTATGAGATGAAAAAGTAACGCACGCTGTCATCGGTTTTGTCGCAATGGGAGAATTTCTCCGCATACGATTTCCCAACTTGAGCGAGGGTTTGACTCTCCGTCTCTCTGCTGACGACCAGGAACTCTAATTCGAAGTTCACAAGTTCCTGGCGTTCCATGTATTACGATAGCTTCAGTATTTGTTTAATCAACGTCATATGTTATAATTTAAATCATTTTCGAACACGTAGTCTAAATGTAACCAGCAGGTCTCTCAGAAATTTCCTTGGGATTATCTCAAGGAGAAGATGGCATCTTCATATAACTCAGTGACATCTTCATAGCCTCAAAAGTGGCTTCCAGTACTTGGCAAGACGAAGTTTTCGAATCCTAGATCTACCATGCTATCGTGCAAGTGCGTCAGAACCCCAGCAGTATCAAGATAATCTTGTGTTGAGATGGTCGCAACAACTCATCGTCGTCAGAAGACACAAGTTCCAACAAAAGACTTGTCTCCACACATACAAGAGTCATGAGGTTTTTCCCTGTACTCACTGCCGAGGTGGGCAATGGATTACAGGAAACCTGCTTCTTTCCAGTAGGGCTGCTTCTCATTTGGTCATGATAATGGGGAAGATTCTTCGGCTCCAAAGATGGATACAAGGTATAGTTCACGTGACCAAAAAAAAAGTGGAAAACAGCCCATCTACAACATTCACTGTGACATAAGCAGTCCTTTTCTTCTACCCTTCACCGGCTGTGAGACCACGTCAACGATTGGCGAACGGCCATCTCCATGGACATTCTTCCGAAAAAGAGCAACATCGGCCCTCCTGAAAGTCTTGAACTGGACAAGGTCGGTCCTCTGGTATCAACATGCATCTATTCATGAATATGTCCTAGGAAAATATTCAAACAAGTTCACCTTTCATCCACAACCGTGGGACCCAAATCGGGAAAAAACTATCGCACCTTGTACTCCGTGCAGCCAGATATTCTCATATACAGTATGTGCGGTTACACAGTTCGAATGAACTTTGGGCTTCCCTCGAAAGAACTCTAAAAAAATGAAGTCACAGACGCTTCCGAGTCAGTCTTCAAAAGTCGTCTGACAGGAAATACATCTCGTGGTCCGAAATAATCGGAGTTTGTCTAGGGTCCGAAGTGTCTTTGCACTCCCTGAGTTAGTCGTCTCGATCATGGAATTTCGCGAACCGGAACACTGAGGAAGATGTGACGAGGGAATTGACGAATAAAAATCTTTCCTCGTTGAGATGCGCAGCTGCATACTTTACAGTAAGGTCGTGTTTAAATTTCCTCGTCAATCAATCTTGATTCGAGGTGTTGGGTGTTGATAAGATTCCAGTTCCACATGAGTCGACAGATCATGCTCTAGAGCTGTCCCACTCTAGAGCATCTAGGGCAGCCTTGTGAAGATCGTCGCTGCCAGCTGCCACCACTTCCATTCCCGTCTCATCTGCTTATAGCAAGGATGTCAGTCTCACAATATCAAAAGTTCAGAGCTTGACAGTTTTGAGGCTTGATGTGCAGACAAGAAAAAGCCTGTAAGTTATTTTTTACCCTCTGAGCAACACAGAAAGGTTGAACGAACCTCAGAAATCATAGACATGGCCATCTAAGCTGCGGGTGCAACATATGAAATACATGAACGTAAGAAAATACGATCCAAACTTCCTCTACTTACCACAAGACGGATGGTCAGAGTTGGGCCAAAATCTTAATTTATCGCCAGACCAGTCAGTAATGGTGCCTCCAGCACCTTCGATTACTGGAACTAAAGCCAAGAAGTCATACGGCTGCCAGACAATTCGGTTTTTAATCAAAATCGGATTTTCCACTCCTAACCTTTTACTTTCATGCAGTATACTTAAACACACATATATTGAAGAAACGATGAATGGCCACACTGAGGAAAATGTGAGAGAATAACTTTCAGTCCGGATTCCACCACGAGGTCTACATGGCCGGCAGCGAGAAGTCCGTACGCATAGCAGTCACATCCATACAATGGTGTCTTCACCTGAATCACGTAGACTCATATAGTTGTTAAAGACTGAGCCATTCTAAAGAGCCAATCCAGATGCTAAAGACTGCCGGAAGGAGAGAAATGTCGACGACACAGAAACATAGAAAAAAATGTCCAGTTTGGAACTTTGGAGACAGCACCGGACCCTTCACTCTGTCAAATTCCGGATATTCGGAACTTTTCGAAAGTCAAGTTCAATCGGCCTCACTACAGGAAATAAATCGGTCATCGATAGCTCCCTTAAAGGCTGCCGCAAATTTCTGATTCATACAAACACTGATTATAGATCACCTTTTTGAAAGTCGGTAAAGTCTTACAAAAATACATCACTCGCTAAGGACTCTCGGACCCAAAAATATCGCTAACCTTATCTCGAACCCGGATAAACGCTTCCTCCTTCGCTCCAGCAAATAAATGAGGACTTGTTGTATATCTGCAATCAGCAATCATCTGCCATCAAGCTTGCACTCAGCTTCTAAATGGATATAAATGGAAGGGCCGTCATTCTTGGATGGTATGAATCTAATGGTGATGAAAACTTATCGAATGTACTCAAAACTTCCTAAATGATCTGGCAGCTCACACAATCCGCAATTGGTGATTCAGTATTTTCTTTTCATACGAAGAGGGCTTCATGCGATGTCTCACAAGAAGGCGGTATTTAAGGAGGTGCAACAAGCGCGCGAGGCTATCGGCACGCCGTTCAAAGTTGATCGCTCTCCAGCTTTCCCTATCCACCTTTCTCGAAGAACTGGCTGGTCAATTATCCCTAGAATCTGTTAAGCGAGAGATCAACCATTAAGAAAGGAGCTCGTATATATTTGTTCCACATTATGCAAGTCTATGCTCAGTTCGAACATCTCTGATGCTTGCTCCTCTTTTACTGCTATCGGTAATGAAGTTGTTTTTCAGCTTTCATTTCTAGCGTAACCAAATAGAATTACTTTCCATGTTGCTCCTGAAGTTTTTTCCAATCTCTCAGAGGTTTTCTCATGCTCATGGTTAACCAGACCAAAAACTAAAATAACTAAACGATCACACCGAAACTTTAGATTCGGCATTATGAACCATGCTCGACTCTTACCGGAACTCCTTTATGAACCAGTGCAATAAGCGTTCCAAATAATGGCTTCCCTGAACCAACCAAACATTATCAGCCTTGCAACGTCAACTTTATCCATTGTGAACCTGAACTGAAAATTACGAACTATAAGCAGCACCATCTAAACAATGCACAGTTTCCAATCCTGGTCCACATAAGTTCAGGATAGCTCAAAGAAAGACAAGTGCTCACCTGTAACGAAGCTTTTAGTCCCATCGATCGGGTCAAGAACCCACACATAATCTGCTCCTTCCTCCGGCATATGTATCCCGTTTTCTTCGCCATATCTATTTGACATGAGGACAAGAATCTCAGAGGACATATTTGAGCGAGTACGCTCTGGTCGCCAAGTCCTTTCTAGGTCCCCATGAACTTAAGTTACAAACAATCACAGTAACAGGAAGACAAGAAAGGTGCACACATCAGACAGGATACTCTGGATTGAAGCTTTAATCCAACTGCTGGTTGGATTTACTTCCGATCTACCGTAAAACAGCAGACCTGACAGGTTAAAGAAGTGAGCGAAAGTTCGTACATTGCATGACTGGGAAAGTGGTCTTGAATGATGGAAATCATAGCTTCCTCCGCTGCCCTGTCGGCAATTGTCACGGGACCTGCACAGCATATCAAACGAGGAGAGCCAACCATAAGGTATAGAACCTCGAACTTTTGGATGTGAAAACGGGAAGACCAGTCTTACCATGACGTAGGAATATTTGGATGATTGTAATATCAACAGCAACGAAATCACAAGAGGGCTATGGCACTGCCTGATTCAATTGAGAGCACTAGAACTGAAGGCAACTGACTGGCATTGACAACTAGAGGGCAAACGCAATAGAATTTTCTCATAAAACTGTGACTCGTCGTTAGTATCCACATTCTCCAAAAAGTGGTTTGAACGTGTAAAACAATTCATGTTGCAAAGAGGTGTGACTGCTTCCATGAGGTTCATCAGACGCGTTCCAAGAATTCCGCAATTTCTCTTGCTGTAGACCAAATGGTGCCCCACTCACTTAAGTCATCTTTTGTGATGATGTCGAATCCAGTTCGGAAATAGCGACGAATTATTTCTCCGGCTGCATCAGCTAGTTTGTTTCCCACCTCCACAAAATTGGCCTCCATATCGACATTGTCACTCAGCGACGCATTCAAGTAAGACGCAGCAACTTCTTCAACTGCAGCCGTTCCCATAACCGAACCTCTATCTCTCGGCAGTCTGCTGGAAGGAACGGCAGAAGTAGCTCCTTCCAATCCCAAGTTTCTCCAAGGTGGTAGACAGCTGAATCGAGGCAGCAACGAGAGTCTATTGGTTGCAGCAGTTGTGGAGAATGGCAACGTTGCAGAACATGAAACTTCAGACCTCACTTGTTCTCTGAACAAACCACCATGTGAAACTGCCCCTCGTTCATTCTCCACAACTGTCACTGGTCTCAAACGAAGGGCTCCTCCTGCAACTAAACTTTTAGCGAAAGACACGGTTGTCATCCTGAACAGAAAACGCGCCATGGTTGCTCAATCAGACGTAGCTCGACCTCTAAACCGCAGGAAGAAAAAGAACCAAATCCTTCCAATTCATATCATCTCCACGAGATTCAAACGACTAGAAGCTGAGCTGAGGCACTTCACTCACAATGCCATTCATATACACACTCTGCGGCAATAACCGATTCTAACTCTCCGCTCTTCTGCGAGATTTCTTCGCCCTTTTTGATACTCTTGGAACATATGTACAAATCCCAGGGGCAGAAAGACACAGAAATGACCATCTCCCACAACAACGACAGTGGAATCGCTAGATGCGATCAGGGGGCACAAAATCGATGATTTTGCAGGTAGACTAATCAACCTCAAACCACCAACCAGAAAACAGAAAACAGAAAGACGGGGCCAAATAAAATTGTCCACAGGGCTGACGAAGAAGGCACAATCCGCATCACGCTAAAAACTCCGGACAAGAGGAGGTGCAATAAAACTTACTTGACAGCAAATTTCCAAACTTTAGCATCAATCGCCGCGGCACTCAACCACAGAAGGACATTCGCAGCAAATTCTCCGACCAGACGGCATCCGAGCATATGCTTTGCGTTCCGATTCACACTCGCTCACTCCCTACCTGCCACTGAATGGGCGACTCCCGCCAGGCTCCACTGTCAGCCTCTCACGCTCCCACGTAGGTTTGCATAAAAAACACGTTAGCACTAATTACGCTCTGCCTCACCTCTAAACACCACCAAAGAAATATGGTAACCGTACTGACATTACGAACTTGTTTGCCAGAAAATCATTGACATTAGCAAACAAGTTTACCTCATCCGGTCCGGTCACCGATCCACATTTCAAAGGCAGAAAGTACAGCAGGAAGATTGGCAAAACTTAAAGAAAAATCGCAAAAAATTCGATTCATTGTTGCACTCATTTCCTGAAATCTTATGAATAAGAGAAGGCAGTTCATGTCATTAAGAATTATTTTTTTTTTAAAGTCACTCTAAAACTTACTGAGCTAATCAACACTTTGATTACTTTTCTTCGTGTGTGTGTGAACTTCTAAACAACAGAGAGAATCGAATTAAGTTGAAGTGTTGACATTTTTCGTGAATATTTGGGTTCTTCTACTGAGCACTTCCACAAAGATTTCTTCTGACGCCTCCGGCCTTTGACTTTCTGGAATATCATAAGTTTCAGCCCCTGATATTCACTGTTTGATTTGTCTCGTATTTGAGGAGCATGACGAATCCACGGGGTTTGCACGAATTGCCTGGCGGAGTATTCATCATGTGACCGAAGCAGTGGCTTTTGTGGGAACCTCTTGCCCTGCTAAGCAATCGTTGTTTGAGAGGAGATCCTGATTTGTAGCGGCGGCAGAAAGGACACTACTTATGCTTCTTTACTTTCCCGCTCGTAAAGCGTGACTCGTGATCCATGAGTGATTCGAGGGAGGTACAGCATTTGGATATCCAAGGGATGATCCGGATACTGGTTGTACCTTCGGAGTCCGGACTCCCCAGGCGATGTGGAATATTGTGCCGTGCGTAGTTGGCCCTCTTCGGTGGACACAATATGCTCTAACAACTGCAAACATTGACCGCACCGCTATTACCTGGTGTAGAACATTCAGTGGATGCCACTGACTTCTTCTTCTTTATCAATGCCGTCACCCTTTTTTTACCGCTTCGTCAGAATGAACGAGGACGGATGATCTACCGTTGCCTTCGGTCACAAATCCTTGCAAGTTGTGGCCTGTGGATTGGTTCCCTACTCCTTGGCATCCATTGCTTGCACCGTCCAGTGTTACCGAAGGGTCAGGGCTGAAATTGCTGAATCACTAGGCAGACCATTCGGTATTCTACTTTACTGCACTCAGACAGTCGCAGCATGTCCATTGATTGACACTGCGTGCTTGCAGTTGGTACGTGAAATCTTCGTCATGGCTGTCCGAGGTCGTTACGACAGGATTCCCTGGCTTCACAGTTCAGTTACTTGCCGCTGATGAGTGGCACAGATACAGGAGTGTGACACTAACAGTGCTGGAGAAAATCTTACAAAGTTGAGGAGAAATGTCAGACAAGCCTTGAGCCCCAATGGGAGTTTTGTTTCGAGTTCTAACCAAGCGACGAGATCCTTGCCCCGGCTGGCTGCATGCACACTGTCAAAGAGGAATTTCTGTGACGTAGGTTGGTGAGCCCAAGGTGTATCCACAACAAACCAATTAGACTAGGACTTTTGCACTTCGGGACTTTTCGGTGACCACTCACGACTTCCTTTTTGAAGCACGAGTGAAGTTCATCTCGGCAACGTAAACTTTTTACAGTCGTTAACCGACTGGTTACAACCGAATACCCTTCGTTTGCATGGCAGAATTGTCTGGTTAGAAACCCATGCATGCCCTCGGTGATTTCCTAGACGATCCTTCTTGAACGCTTCACCTGTGTGCAAGGGTAGGCCGAGCCATGTTCAGAGCCCCCCTAGCAGTGGCCTGCAAAAAGAGACAAGCGTCAGCAATAGGAACTCAGATGAGTATGCGAATAGAAATCTGGACAAGCATCTCATTACAGAGCCATCAGCCAGCGAAGGACAGCAATGACTCGATGCCATGGTTACTGGTAGACGAGACTTTCAAAACTCTCAGAGGGCAAGGCGTGGTGTAGAGTTCCTGCAGAGAGAGAGAGAGAGAGACAACTGAAAGCTAAATATGGTTATCATCGTGTCAAGAGCGACTGTGGTAAGAATATGGTAAGATTATTTAAGTACCTCGAAAAAGGAATTGTAATTCAGTCGAAGAAGGAACTGACGGAGGAATGGCGCACGCTGACTACCGGCAAGCTTGCTGCTTCTTAATATAGTATACAGGGAATTCGACTTCTTGTTGAACTCCTTCAAGTCCATGACAAGGCCAAAAAGTTAGAAGCAACTGACAACTTCAAATATAATAGACTCTTGCGCTTGCCTGAATTGAGCTGAGTTGACACAAAATGGAAAACATGAGCATGGACGTGACTTATACTTCTACATCTTCCAACTAGGAACCAGAAACGTTCGAATTGGAACAATCGAGAATGCAGGAGGGAAATCCTACCCCTTTGCCAGTTACTGACTTCTCAAGCTTCTATTTAGGGTCAGATAGTCATTATCAACGCAAGGCATTCTGTGTACTTTGATTCGACGCTAGGTGGGTGTGCACGATTAAACAGGTCGGTCTACACTGGCCTTGCATGTAGATTTTGCAGATTGTCAAAATCTACATGATCGCTTAGAAACAACTATTACCAGTTGGAACTAGACATTTTGAAACTTGAGTGTCTGTTGGATATACTAATGAACAGCAAGATGAACCTTAAAAAGTATGAACAAAATCGTTATGGCTCACCTCCGTGATCTGTTCTAATTCAGACGCACTTGGAGTGCCTTCCTGTTGTTCTATCACACGGCAGAGTTGAAGGCATAGCTTGATAATGCTGTCTAGAATTCTTGAAACAGATCCGATATCCAGAAAAGATTGTGAAATCAAAGCAGATAAATACCTGAAAGGGTCGAGACAAAATGAAATTCAGAGTTTAGTTCAGAACAAACTCGCAGATTCTCTCCATATGAAGTGAAAACAACCATAAACTCTCAAGGACAATGTTCAGGCTACAGAATATCACGACAGCGCCTACGCTGCTCCAAGTGCAATTGCTGCTGCAGCATCATGCAACTTCTTACTCCTGATGAAAACGTGCAAGTTCCGTGAAATCTTTGGATGCTTCGACTCGCTCCTGGAGAAGATTCCACTGTGACTCGATAACATCAACCTACCGCCAAGACGAGCCACATTAAGCCCACCTCTAACCAGTGCACAAGTTTCATCCAGAAATCGAGCCAACACCAGAAGGAAAAGAAACATCTAACATGAGACTGAATATAATATATGCCGCTAAAGACGATGTCTGCCATTGAGGGCAAAAAGAAGGTGCAACATAAAGGTACCCATGAGTATATCAATTAAGAATAAGGACTCTTCATGAAAGAAAAGTATGACGACGTTCGTTTTACCGTGGCTTAATCACCAACAATTCTCAAAAATCTGCTGAAACTTAGAAAGGTCATCTGGACGATAAACAAGAGTAGCTGCTGAAGCTAAACGAGTAGGCTTCAAACTAAATGAGATAGCTAAGCAAAACAAAACTAACTGTGCTCATCAGTATGTGAGTGTCACAGCCTGAAGACCGCAGAACCCGCACCCTGGATGATGAAGTAGGAGGCAAAAGAAAGAAAACTACTTGAGAGTGAAAAGGGTCCGTAAGATTATTAGTTCCGAAATTCCAAGTATCAACTAGGAACCCGTAACTCACTCATCCACCTCGAAGTACCTGTATATAAAACTGCAAGTTCGTTATGAGGTAAGTCATATGCTGCCGGACACGCCACATGGGCATCCGTAACTGTCGACGTTGACTTGCAAAATCCCCATTCTCTGGATCCTTTCGTTGCTTGGCAGAATCCGCTCTATCGTAGTGCATAGCTTCTGCCCAGGATTTCTCCAGTTCTAACTGTATTCGCTTCAGTCGAAGAAGGTACTGGAAAACTTTGCTATATCTGACAAGAAAGGTATGTGCCCACAAGCAACCATGATCAGAAAATCATAGCACAAAGTGGATCACATGAAAAAAATTCAACACACAAGTTCAGATAACATTAGATGTAGGACCGACGAAATTGCATATAAAAGAAAATACTGATACACTGTTGCAAATTACTGCTGACTTTGAAGAGGATGAGCAAACGTGCGAGGCCTATTGTGAAACCGACCTACTTCTATTGAGACAAAGTTATTTTATCCTCAACAGGAGACGTAAATCCTTTGGTTCTACGTGGCACTGGCCGAAGCAAGGCGTTTTACACAAATCGATGGATTTAGAGAGGATGCGGACTCTGTACTTTGCTAGAACTTCACGTGTGAACAAAAGCTGTAAAGGCCAGTCAATACTGTACTCCAACGCAAGGCCATCCCATCCGTCATACGCAGGACCAGCTGATGAATCACCATATGCATTCATTACTGAAGTGAGAGCACTATCAGCTATCGATCTTTGTCTCAAGTGATCTCCTTGTGCACTCCCCGTCGATGTTGTCTTACTTAAGTTTGGCATCCTGTACAAAGAAAACATGAGCATTTCTAGCTGCGAAACTCAAGTAGATGATTCCTCCAAGAAGAGGATAAAAAACTCCTGCAGACTTTTCACGAAAAACTCCACAGAAGTACTTCTGCATCAAAAGTGAAATAAACTACAACTTTCAGTGTAGACAGGCATCTGGTGAAGCTGTGTCACCTCAGGGATACTCTTGAGAAGTATTTATCATCGTCACCGATTGTCTTGATTGCTGCCTGTTCAGGGTTAATATTTGAGTATGCGACGTGATTACATGCATGAAAAGGCTTACATAATATCCGAATCTTTTGGAATCTATTCTACCTGTTGGAAGGGAACTTTAAGATCTGCCTCAGCGGATGATGACCGTGGAGGAAGTCGCATTAGACCACGACTCTCTTCCAAGAAGCACTGCACAGAAACAAACTTTAAGGTCAGTCAGCGTTCAAGTGAGCTTTCAGATGCTCAGAAGCTATACAACACAGTGATGCTTCTTTGTTATAAACTGCTAGCAGAAGGAGACCAATATATTGTTGTCAGACCTAGAAACATTTTCTTCTTGACATATTTCTTTCAAAATGTCCTAACGTCATCACGTCGTTTCATTCTAACCACTTTGGGATTGCTTGAGACGGAGGTTAATTGAGACGAACTTCATACGGAGGTATATCGAAAAAAACAGATGTTCCATTCAAGAAATTTTTATAAATGAATAAAATACGTGCTCTCTTGAGCCTTGCCTGAAAGAAGTCTCCTTTGGCAAGAAGGAAGTAGTCCTTCAGAGCTCTCAGGTGACCAAGAAGATCAGCGTGCACAACAACCAACTGTAGAAAATCAATTCAGCAGGTTTGTAAGGTAGAAGATATCAAGTATACTGCAATGAAAACGTTAAGTGTAAGTCTTCAAAGTAAGTAGACAATACTCATGACCGACAATGAGCTCACAAAAGAAGTGAGCTATCTGCATGGATCGTTCATTTGTTTTCTAAATCAATTGATTATTGATCCAAGAAGGTACTTCAAGTGAAACTCGGACAATGCAACGTAGGCATTGTAGAAGACATATACCTGCCAAAGATGAGTTGCTGCAATAGCCCGTATGGAATCAACAGCACCCTCCACTGCCATTTTGTGAAATTCACTAGATTCCTGTAAAGTTGGAAAGGGTTAGTACTACTGTGCTTTTCAAGACGTGGACCAAATGTACTTATATTTGCAGGCATATGCAGAATGAGCATAATACAACCTTCAAATCCCGAAGCACAGAGGCTATCTTGTCCGCATCTTCTTGAGGTAACAATTCAACTCTTTGATAGGCTGCTCTTGTTGAATGTGAGTCCTTAACAAATTGCATCAATACTCCGTCCGGTCTCTGTGATTCTTTAGAGCTCGGCCTCTGTGAACCTGCCGGTTGGAGTTTAAAAGAGGTACTTGGATTGCGAAGGACCCTCACTGCTTTGCCCACAAATAGAATGGACTCCGCTACGGAAAGCTGCATGTACTCTGGCAACATGTCCTGATCATTTACACAACAATCAGATAAATGTCTGTCATTCAAGTCCTATCTAAAACAGCATCCTTCACTACCCTACAGGAGTCTGAAAGGATATCTAAATACGGCATCAGCCTTACAAAGTTTCATGCAAGGAATATATGGCATAAAATGGAGAGGAATCAGCAATATATTTTTGCCCTCAAAAGATGAAAAATCTTTTGTTTAGTTTCTAAAGACTTCACAGATTCAACTCGACTCAGCTCCTGAACTATACATGACCTTTCATTCAAAAACTCAAGATCATTACAACTAACAACAGTGTCAACAAGAATCTCTACAAGAAATTACTCACAAGACAAACGTGGAAACCCGTGTGCCAATCAGCTAAGCGAGCATCTTCAGCTGAACGAGATCCTGATTTCTCGGCTAGCGATTCCGCATCTGTAAGTCCATTTTGGCCTTCGGAGTCTTGGCGCCTGAAGTCACTGATAATCTTAATGAACTTTTAAGACAAAGATCTTGAGACTGCTTGAAGATGCGTCATGAACGTTCAAAACTAATCGCTACAGAACTAGTAAACGTTATGCCTAAACAATTCAAACCTGATCTTATCAGAATTTCATGATCACCTGCTGATAAAGAACTCCATGTGTTGGTCTTGCAGTAGTCCATAAACCATCCAGGCTGCTAGTTGCCGATACATCACTTGATGCCCATGCCAAAGTAGCCTACAGTCAAGACAAAAAGCCTCATGCGCACAAGGCGGGTACCGTACGAGCTGTACATGCCCTAAGCTTAACTGGGCAGTCCCTCTACTTCCAGAAGGTACTTGAATTTGAAATATACTTAGAACCTATATTATCTTTTCAAATGAACGTAAAGAGAGAAATTTCATACATCCTTCAAGCAAAAATGAGTGTATACACATAGCGAGTCCGAATACAAAAATGGATATACAGTATGATAAACTTATAAAGCTTGGAAGAGTGTATCTCTTCCCCGTATAGTCCTGTCGGCATACCAGTTCAAAATACAAGTTCTATTGGCATACCTTTGCATACATGCCTGGAGTTCGGGAATTCCACAATGACATTTGGCATGAAGCAGATTGAGAAGACGACCACCCTTTAGTTCTTCTCGTTCAACTTCACGTACCAAAGCATACAACGGTGGCAGCAGCATTTCAAACTGTGGGAAAAAAATTAACCAATTCTTCATCTTCGTACTTTGCATTTAAAAAAAATTGCCCATTTTAAAATGCTGATGCAAATGTGGGTGTCAAAGTATGAACTCAATTCATGGTCTTACCTGATGTAGGCCTTGTGTGACACTTGCCAGCACAGGCACAGGATCCGATAGTAGGTTCTGTTCAACCTTCAGTACTGCTGATCTATAAACAGCCAAAACTTCTGCTATACCATTTGCCAGGGCTCTCCTGTACACACTGGGTGCTTTTTCTCTCTTGACCAAAGCACTTGCCGCATTTGTAACCGTGTCTGCACTTGGATATGGTGTTCTGATCCAGCTTAGATTTCGAGACCGCATGACGAATCGATCAAGCTCTCGATAATAGAAGCCCAGGCGTAGCAGGCGATCCAACAACTCTCTGTCTTACAAACACGTACCAGGTTTCATCATGATTTGTGTTCAGACCATCACAACAATCAAAATCAAAACTCATTACCAATCAATTCGAAATCATGAACCAGCCTGTCCCTGATACATCAGATTTTGAGACAGATTTCAAGCCTTGTGTTCACCGAGGAGCCCCAGGAATCTACACATAAGCAAAGTTCCCACTTCGAACAGAAGAAAATTCAATATTTCCCAAGGTTCAAGGACCAGTTCATTGCAACATAAAAAAATTTCTCGATTCCTATGTATTTTCTTAAAGCTGCACCAAGTAGCAATAAGAATATAAATCACGTACCTTTCGGACTGCTGCAGAAAAGAAATATCTGGCGCCAGCCTAAAGGTGCATTCGTCCCCAACATCTTCAACGTCTGCCTTTTCATCCTGGTGCCCATTCAGCCCAAGAGCTTGAGCCTGCTCTCTAACATCCATGAAAACATCGCCCGTGCAGCCCACCAGGGCCAACAATAACTCGTGCAACATGTTTCAAACTTGGAAAACCATCAATTTCTCCTCTTTCGTTAAAATCCAGATCCAGTTATTGTCGATTTCAGGACTCAGCAATTGTAATTGCTACATTCAACTCTGCATAATTTAAAAAACTATGGCTCTGATTTCCTCGAAATCCCAGATCGTAAGGCAAACAGGACCGTGGAAGCTACCTCCAGGACAAAGCACTGCCCAGCACTCAGCCGGACATTTCCTAACAGCTCCCGGACACAAATCAAATGAAATCGAATCACGCTCGGATCAACGTAATAGCTCGACCACACTGTGACTCATCAGTACATTGCAACATTTGCGCATTCCACTCCCATCATTCGCTCGCTCGTTCGATTGAGTGACGACGCGGGAGAGATGGCGAACCGCCAAGTTGGAAGTGCCTCCATGTTTGGTTTCCTCCGAACCATCCTCGGCTATCTCACTTGCGCATACATTGCGAAGCCCGTTAGAATTTCGCAATCGATTACGCGGAGAGTCAAATTAGAATTCTTTATTTCGGAATTATATAGAGACGAGACCGTTCATTGGCCGATTGCGACTGGCACAGTTTCGCATTTGTTCACCAGAGTTAGCTTTACATTAAATTTCAGTTTTATTTCCAGTAATTGAAAAGTGCTCTCAGTTTTTGAAACATCGGGACGTACATTTCTTAGCGTATTTCGTCGTCTTTTGGAATTTATACGGAGATCATAGATACCCTCGAAGGAAGGGCGGGACTTGTTGCGATCATTTTTGTCCGGATTCTAGAACTTGTGAAATTTTGAGAATCTCAAATGATGACATGCTGAAATTGCGGGAAAAGGTGCATGCATATTTTTTCCTCTTTTATGCAGCCGGAAAAGGCCTCTCCGGCCTCTCCGGCCTTGTCCCATCCTCGAAGACAGGAGGACGCAGAACAGATCGCGAACAGAGGACCGGCAGCGTTATATGACAGTCTGAGGGAGGAGTAGCGGGAGCGCGGGTCGACAGGGAGGAATTCGTGCGACCTCCAATTTAGTGCCCTGCCGGACGTCGGTAGCGGGGGAGAGCGGGGCCCTAGTTCACGGATTGCGGTAGACGAGTGCGTGTACCATTTCTCCGATGCCATGCGGAGGGGAAGTGGGAGAGCGGAAGGGAGGACTGGGCCGAGCAATTCTTGGGGAAATGCGTTGATGGTGTGCATCTCTTCGACCCAGGGAATTTTCTCATTCGTCCCCGGGTTTTGCGTGCCTTTAGCGAGATGCCGCCCACGGTTAGTCATTAAATCTAGACTTCTTTGCGGGCGGATTTTTCATGCAGTGTGCATCTTTTGCTCTTTTATGGTGAGCTTTTGTGCTGCTTTGGGGTGCCTGAGGTGCTGAATGGGCGCTTTTCTTGGTCTCGGTGGACGTTAGTTCCCAGATAATCATTCATGCACTCATTTGACACTGTAATGTGAGCAGTTGGAGCACTCTTTCGGGAGACTCAAAGGTTCTTTTGGAGATTTTGATCCAGGCTGACGGGATGGATATGTTCGCACGGTTGTTTTTCTTCTCCTCGCAGGGCTGATAACATTTGGAGGAGCTGCCAGGGAAGGTTTTGGACTCGTCCGTCGCTTCTCGTCAGTTTGAACGATTGGGCAGAAAGTTTCTTCTGACCTTGCAAATTTACAGCTGTATGGACGGTTGCGGTACTCGGGCTGAATCATCAAACATGACTATACGGCAAGAATGTCCTTCAACTTCTGGAAAAGATGTGAAGACTGAGGAGCCATTCGGAAGTCGGTCCGTCAGGAGGAAAGGCATGCATGAGTTTGGCACTGACATTTTACTACGGATCTTCTCCCGCGTGAATCCAGCCTCTCTCGCCTACTGTTCAGCAGTTTGTACTGCATGGTAGGATCCACAAAACTCTTTATATCATCTTCTCATGGAATGTTGAGAATGTGTTGGTTAGTATGGTTCTCGAGTTTTCGAATTGTAAAAGTTATGTTTCGCCGGAGTGTGAAGGTTTGCAGCTCAGAGGTGGTGAAGTCTTTTTAGAGCAATACAAAGTGATGAAGGCGGTCGTCGACTATCTCTGTCCTTGTCTTGTACTCATAAAGTTTCGCTGGGGTCTGAAAGAAACCTGGTCGGAAATATGTGGGTTCAATTATTTTGAGGAATTTTCATCGTGCTCAGAGACTGTAATGATTGTGATCGTTTTGGCCGGCAGGCATCGTGTGATCAAGACTTCTCCGAGTCTGTGGAAAGCTGTCTATTTTTTGGACCTTGAAAAATTGGGAGCAAGTAAGGATCAGAGCGCTTCAACTTCCTCGCGATCGATGTCAGATTTAGACTGGAAAGCTTGTTATATTGAGGAGGACCAAAAAACTCGGCTTGTAGGTCCAAGCTCTTATCGCACATGGAAGGCACACTCTGGCCGGTAATATATCCACTATGTAAAGAGTATTATGTTAATACGATCTCAGCATCCTGCAGTTTCCTTGTCTCATTATTTTGTTCATGTGAAAAGTCTTCCATTGTTTGATCTTGGCACCAAAGGTTGGCCTACTTTGCTTTAATTCGAGTGTCGGATTGTTTTCTCTGTCTCTTGACTTGAGAAGTCTGTCGCGTTTTGTGCTGCTTGTTCCTCGCATGTCATTACTTACGAGTCTGGAAATACAGAGTTAATTGCTGCAAGATGGTTATGGGACTGATTGCTAGTGGATCGTCTGATCAGGTGTGCAGCAGAAAATCCTTACCTGTCTCATAGTAGAATAAGAATAGTATGTGCCTTTACCATCTGATTAGACTTTCTCTTTTCCAGTCCTCGCCATGCTTAACAGCCTTCAAGCCATGTTGCTTTCTTGACCAGACTACGGGATAAATGACTCAACGATATCTTGTTTTTACAGACGGCACGAATTTGGTGTGCTGAGACCTTGCAATGCTTGGAGCAGTATAAAGTCCCTCATAAAGCTCCCGTGGTTCACATTGAGTTTGATGAAAACAAGGTCATTCTCTGAGAGAAGGCTGAGGTATTTGAGAGAATTTGTTGGAATATCCGTTCTGTGTTAGTGATTATCACTTCGGCAAATAACAGGAATAAGCACTCTCATTTGTTGTAGGCATTTCATATCCATTACCAAATTCTTATTTTTCGAAAAATCTAGAACTTGTCCCCATGAAGTACCTGTTGTCCGTGAAGGTGATAGGAGCAGCAGGGAAAGAGGTGTTGATTTGGAGCCGAGGTGGAAATCGGCGCCTGCTTCGAAACATGGGTGGGCACGCTGAAATCTGTTCAATGTGGTTAGTCTCTGAATTTGGTTCACGATGCTTTGAGAAAAATACCACTTTATTGGACGTTGACTTCAAATTTCTTTGATGCCAATATATGCATCGTAGAATAGCTAAGAGAGTGGCGACCGAAACTTTGGATTAGCTTAGTCTCAAAATCTCTGTCAATTATAGCTTCAGTACTTACTGAGAAATGTGTTTTTGTTTTGCAGCCACGCAGATCCAAATCTTGTCGTTGGTTGTGCAGATGGCACCGTTCGAGTTTTTGATATATATAGCGGTAGATGCACTCAAATGCTCAGGTCTTTTTACTCACCTGTCCTAGCACCAAACCAAACAAAATTCGGTTTTGGTTAATGTAACCAAACAAGAGCGTTCATTCACTGCATCTACCAAGGTGTAAAAGTCTTTATTTCAATCAGTATCTTCTAGCTGAATGAGAATATACAGGAGAAGCGTGCCTTATGAAAGTGATGGCTGCAGGCAGCATACAGAACCTGTGAAAGGGGTGGTGATGGACTCTGCCACGCAAACGATGGCTAGTGGTTCTAACGATGGGACGGTGCAGTTATATGATGCGCATTCTGGACAGAAAGTTTCGTCTCTCCTGAGACCCTCCTCTATGACAGGTGGCTCCCAACCCCTCACCTCTGGATCTACCATTGCTTAATGAGCCTTTTAATATTCCTCAAGTTTTATTTTATCATTGGTCTGCAAATATATCTCATGGTTGTAAGGGTTTTGCTGCTGCATACCTTACCTAAGGTATGAGGAGGAATTGTCATTCGTCTATAACATGTTAGTTTCAAGGCATGAGACCTTACTGCTGGATTTGGCAATCTGTAGGAATAACTTGTTTGCAGCTAAGTTCAGCAAACCACTTACTCTTTGCTGGTGCAATGGGTGGAGATTTGCACTGCTTTGATCTACGGTAAGGTACTGTCGGAATTCTGCATCATAATTACAGACATAGGGAATGACGTATCTCCTGGACTTATCTTGCTTGAAGCTTTCAATGTGCGATTCTAGAGAAAGTCTCTTATATTTATGAAAAAGGGGAAGTGGTCTTATGCAGGAAGCGAAAAACCTTGTGGACAACACGAGTTGGTGGGAGTGCCTTGACATGTATGCACTGCCCAAGCTACTCGGATTCGGTAATAGCTACTGGGGGAGTTGATGGAACCGTCAAAGTTTTCAAGACAGATTCAGGCGAACGAATAACGACCACCTGTGAAGCGAGGAAGCCATCCCGGTTGCCCCCATCTCCCATTTTAAGTATAGCTTTGGGCTTGACGAGGATAGTCACGGCTCACACAGACTCATTCATGACAATATATTCTTTAGGTGGCAAAGGTGGCCCTTAGGCCAAAAGGATTTGCTCATGATTACCAGCAAAAAGCTTTTGTCACTCTTTTAGAGCTGAAACTTTCTGTCAATGAAGGACCTTACTGCTCAAATGGTTGCGAATCTTCCCTTCAAGGAAAGAGATTATGAACTATTTTGAGCATCGGCCGGCAAATTACGGTCGTACATGATCATTGGGTAAGGTTGTATACTAGCACATTTTTCAACATCTTTTGTTGGCTATAATTTTAAGCTGTATTCTTTGTTATGTCATCCATGTGGATGTTTTTGTTCTAAAATGTCAAATTTACTTCGTATTGGACAACTTACATGATTGTCACCTCCTCACTGTCTCATTTCAACCCTTTTAATGTCGTCTGAAGATTAAGCTTGAATGTTCTTTCTAGCATCTGCATATTGTGTGTTTGTATTTTTTTGGTATAGAAGTAGATGAGAAACTTCTAGTGATAACAGCTCTTCGACCATTGAACTGTGCGACCGATGCTCTCTACATCTCATACTTATGAGCATGACTTGAATTATTCTTGAATACAGCTCCGTACTTTTAAACCATGTTGAAAATTCGATGATCAGCCTGTTGCCAAGTTAAGATTTTGGAGCGCGAGAAACAGTTCGAAATATGAATATTTTTCAGAAGTTGTAGCAGATATTTGCCCTCCAGTTACAAATTCTCGCAGATTAAATGTGCGTCACATGCCAGGCACCAGGATTGTTCAACTTCAAATCTGACTTCGTAGATTGAAGTCTTGTGCTTGTTTTTCAAGCAGAGCAAAATACAAAGACAGGCATGTCTTGACATTAAGATCTGTTTGTACGAATGTTGATGCACATGGTGTGCACGATCTATTTCGTCACACTTAAAAGCACTCCGAAGGTCATGACACAAAGGAGCTGTCATTGTCGCTAGCACTGGGGCGTAGTTACAGCATTATAAACGTTTGAGTCTGGGTTCCAAGCATAGAAGTTAATTCCACCAGTGACGCTGTGTCAAATTGCAGTACTTCTCAATGTGCCATGGTATCTATACATGGTACGTCAACGGCAGTAGCTTTGAGCTTGGATGTGGATTCTGGACTGTTATCCTCTCTGACATTCTGAATGCTAGTGTCCTGTAGCGGACAGCACGATCATCGACCATCACTGGTTTGAAACCAATCGAGACTCTATGTAGTTGTACTGTTTATTGGTGTAGGGATTCGATACAAGATTCAACGGATTCCGTTGAGAAGAAGAATGCCGAACTCAAGATCACGACACTTGGCGATGTCCCGCTGACCACAAGCACAAGAAGACTTGGCAAAGCAGAGCAAAATTGGCATCCTTTCATTAAATGTCGCTCCACGAGAGCATGACGTAAGTGAACCAACTGGAAGCAAAGACTGAATTTACAAAGAAACTCATTCGTGAGAGCAGATGGTGCCGCAAGTACGTCAACCTTGGCCTTCCTTTCTCCCTCGGAGTTCCTCCCTCTCCTCTACCCTCCTCATGTCCGTCTGCGCCGCACGAAAGGATGTTCCGTACTATTTCTCCTTGACTGATTATTGTTACTCGAGCCAGCCTTTCGTAAGCAGTTGATATCTTCATGGGCTGTGCTGACTTCTGCAATTCGACGATAAGTGAGGAAAGGGAGTGTACGCTTGGCATGAGGGAGCGGAAGATTTCTTTCCGTTGAGTTCTGAGGTGCAAGGTAGAATGCTGAAAGACCTCCAGATCCTGTTCTTCTCATGTTACTGTGATCAGGCGCCCTGTATTCAGTTTGATACGGGATCAACGAAACGCCTCAGATCGCCTGTAGAAGAAGGTGACCATAAGACGGGGAGCATCGTGTTGTCAAATGTGCTCTGCTGACCGAGAGATCATCTTGAAGAATCTTACGAAAGTATCTCTCCATGATTTCATAAGGTGGGCTCATAGCCACCGATTTTCTGCTAGACAAGGAAATCCGTGTTCAGAACTTGGTTCAGAAGTCAATGTGAAGTAGGATCCAGAGTCTGCTGTACAGAATTTCCATTCCAAGTTCGAAGTGAATCAAGAGACTATCTGTGAATCTGATCTGAAGCCCATTTCGGAGAGAATTCCACTGTTCAGATCTGTTCCAGCGTTCCAGATCTGTTCAGAGGACTGTCTTCCACGCAAGAAAATGTCCAGCATTTACGACGATGACGAAGAGAAAGGGAAGCTGCTTGAGAGCCCCAGCATCCCCTTGGTTGTAATTCCAAAGAAAATTCCACTTTTAAGGTTTGTCAGGAGAATTCTAATCAGCCCCAAATCAGCAAAGTAGCAGCTTGAATTCTCACCACATGTAGTAGGTCGATCTGCATTCCAAATTTCTCTAGATGGCAATGCCAGGCAGGTTCTTCAATCATAATTGCCTTTCTGGGGTATTCTCCTTATCTTCCAGAAAGGTAACGAGAGATTTTGCTGTCCAAGGTCTTAGAATCGATTCCAAACTCTTATGGTATTCCCGGCACAGTAGCAATCTTCAGAAGGATGCTTGTTCTAGCTCTCTGGCTGGAATGTACTACTGTTCAATCTCATTACCGAGAGCAATAACGCAGATTTGCTCCCATACTTTTGATGATTAGGCAGTTTCCTTGGTTATTTCTACATCTTAATTTCATTCCGGAACTTGATGAATCACGCGTTTCTGTGTCTACAGTTTGGTGGCCTCTTTCTCATACGGCTTTGCTTCATTGGCGATGGTTTTCTTAAATAAAGCTGTGCTTCAGCAGTACAGTCATTCGATGACGCTTTTAACTCTTCAGGTTCGTTTTGCCAATTCAACCTTTCTACTTTCATGTTATAAAAATTGTTATATCAATAACCAGAAGGATTTGAAATGACTTACTGATTTGCAACCAGTTTCTTTTGATGCTCTTGAATTACAGATTCGAGTTCAAATTCAGTGAATCACATTACCGTGTACATTCTCTTTCTTACACGACTTCTGTTGGCAGCAAGCTGCAACTGCTTTTCTGATCTACTTCGGAGGTAAACTTGGGATAATTGCAGTTCGCAGCATGGACTTGAAAACATCGAAAAGACTGCTTCCGTTGTCTTTGTTCTACAATGCAAATGTGGCCTTCGCTCTGGCCAGTTTGAAAGGCATCAATGTACCTATGTATATCGCTCTCAAGAGACTGACTCCCTTGACAGTTCTCTTAGCCGGCTTCTTCTATGGGAAAGCAAGACCATCTCCCAAGGTACTCAGAGCTTGGAGCCTCGATGCATCTGACCATCTTTCAACTCAGAACTCGGTCTGTATGTGATTCTCTTCATTCTGATCGCTCCAGTGTAAGACATGCAAAAGTCATGCAACCATATGATTAGGTCTGTGCCCTCACAAGTAAGATAATGATGACTATTCCAGGTGACATTGTCAGTCATGCTGGTGGGACTAGGTGTGATGATTGCTGCAGCCGGTGATTTCTCGTTTGATCCCCTGGGGTACGCTATGGCTCTTACTTCCGTCTTCTTTCAGGTGATTTTCTCCTTTCATTTACACGCATGTAAGCCTTCACGGTTGGCTGCCTCAATGTATAAGCAACATTCTCATGCCTATCTGGAATCTTCTTTTGGAATGAATCTCAAATTGAAGTGCAACGTTTCTGGCAGACGGCCTACCTTGTTTTGGTAGAGAAATCAGGTGCAGATGACGGTCTCTCGTCAACGGAGCTCATGTTGTTCAACTCTATTCTCTCGCTTCCTTTTCTAGCAGTGTACATCATCGGCACTGGGGAGCTCTACGTTTCTGTGCCAGAGCTTATGGACAAGGTTCAAAGCTTTATCCTTAACCATTCTTTGTTTTCCATATGGCTAAAAGAACCGACTGTAGAACAGGGAGCAATAATTCAGAACCTTTAAACTTTTTGCTTACCCCAACGTGTTTGAACCACTGAAATTTTTGAAAATACGCGCAGATGGCGTCTTGGAACTTCACCCTCATGGTGGTATTGTCTCTGACAATGGGCATAGTGCTGAACTTTACCATGTTTCTTTGTACCATCGTCAACTCTGCTCTCACCACGACGATAGTTGGCGTACTTAAAGGCGTCGGCTCAACGGTGCGTACTAGAGCATATCTCTTCCTTTACCCATTAGAGTCTGTAGCTCGAGCACATACCATTTTCACCTCAACATGTTCATGCTGACGTTGTTTCTCATTCATTTTGAAACAGATTCTGGGCTTCGTGCTCCTGGGAGGAGTGGAGGTGCATGCTTTGAATGTGTCTGGGCTTGTTATCAACACCTTGGGCGGCATATCCTACTCTTTTGTGAAGTACAACGAAAAGGCCAAGAAGAAAGCATTACCTCTCTCTACATTGCCTCCCACCTCCAAGCACTTGTCCTGAATAGATTAGTACAACCATAATCATCTCAACTTCAAAGAATTCTAACCTGCACAATTGTCACATGGATCTTAGAAGGTTTTTAATTCTCAACCGCCCAGCTACACATACACTTTCACCGAACGACCAGAAAGCTGATGCAGGTTTTTTATTTCAATCGGCAATTCTGAAGCCAGTGGATATAGAGCGGGTTGCAAACGAGGTCAAAGGTCAAGTAGGACTAAAAACAACAATCCATAGCGATAGGCGGAAAAGTTAAAGGTGTATGATGCGTTTATGAAAGTTTATTTTTCCAATTCTCTGAGTGAAGTCTCTACTCTCACCACTCAAGCTGTGTTAGTTTTTGACACAGCCTCACACTTTTTTCAAGTCAACTGTGAGGTTTGTGCAGTGGCTATCTCCCTCACACACTGTGCAGCTCATTGCATCTAAACTGGAATCTTTGTCCGGAGCCAATCTCAGAAAAATGTTGTTAAAGGACGCACGCAGCCAGCCGTAAGAAGCTATTTTTGTGTCACCGACTAGAATATCCGCTGGTTGTGATAACCAGATTTCCTGTTTGGTTGCCTGAGTTTATTCCCGAAATTTCACGAATGTTTGACAGACTGCCAAGTGAAGAATCTAAGAAATGGATTCCATTAGCTAAGGTGTGGTTAACCACCTAGAAATACTCATGCCTCTAGTAATGACGACAGCTTTCGAGAAACGGAAGATCTGGAAGACCCGAATGCAAACTCAAGCAAACCTATTTTCTCTTCTGTAATTGCGATTCTGGCCACTTTTTACCACCATCATTAAGAAACATGAGTTGTGCATGGACCATTCAAATGGCTCAGGTGTCCCGTCTCATGTACTTCAATATTGTTTCATTTATTGATGTATATATTTCTGGAGTTCATTCACCCTGGTGTCTTGGGGAGTATCCACTTGAAGAGATGTGAGGGTCATTATCCATATAGAAGTTTCATACAGCGTACTGACAATCTTTTCTGCAGGAATGTATATACTCTCAACCTTATGTGAAAACCGGGGCTCAAATAAGAATAAATAGTCAACTTCTCTGAGATTGGGCTAAGTAAATCATCTCCTCTCTTTCCCGTCATGACATTTTAATAGCGGCAGATGTGTATATAGTCCTCTCACTGATGATACAATATAATATTCTTCATTGATTGTATAATCTTCAGAACAAAAAATAATAGCAGAATGAGTAAGATGACAGAAAAATCTACTCTGAAATCTTACTTGTTGAGTGATGCATCTGATGGAATCAGTCGAATAAATCTTAAACGATATACATGAACTGCATCCAAGTTTGGGATACAATTGTAAATGATCTCATTCTGATAAGCGTGAAATATGTTTCATGTTTTTGCACCTTGGACCTGTGAAAAAATACTTCAATAGAAATGTGCCAAAATAACTCAGAACATAATAGATCTACGTTCAATTTCTTACAACTCAAAAATAGGACGCTTACATGACGCATGTGTTGGCGTTCTGAAAAGATAAACGAAAAACGTAGATGCATGGAATATAGTAGAGCGATTGATAAGAACCCGTCGGAAACCACGTTGGAAACGCTGGAAACCATATTGGTTCTCGCATCACCACGTTTGATTGGGACTTCATTACAATAATGATTTCCACCCTTAATAGCTCTGGAAGAGAGGAGCATGCGAGACCCACAGTTCTCGTCCGATTCGCAGTTGAGACTTTGTGTGCTTTCATGAGTGACATGGAGAACACATCAAGTATTGAAAACGTAGCGGAATATAAAACAACAATAAAATCATATTTTTGCGAGTTGTGATTTTACCGCAGGCAATCTATGAGAGGGCTGTGAGGCAATCGATTATGTGAAGTCGCTTAAAATTATACAGCACATTGGTGGATGGTAGACTATGTAAGAAATGAGGGGCTTTAGTTTGAAGGCATAAGTTACTGCAAATTCGTCTACTTTCTTGCAGATCAATTTGTTCGACCAATATACATGGATGATTGATTCACCCTGACGTACTTGATCACCACGTCTTCAAATGACACAGTACATAAATAACAAAAGGGATGGGAAGACCCCATCAAATCGTATAAGGATGGAACCAAACCCGTAACATGGGGCTAGGCCCCAATAGCATCACACTGGGAAATATGTTGTGCTATAGAGCAGAAAGAAATTACCAGCTTCACTCCCTCCGAGAACCACGATAAGATATGACAATTTTCTTATTGCATGAGGCGCACAAACTGGGGACCAGATGTGTAAGCCGGGAGATGGTTAAGTGATATTCACTTATAAAAACGTAGTACATTATCGCTATGCATGAGTACTGATCACAACGACATATCGCAAGAGCCCCCAATCATTCCTCATGGTGAAAACACATTCCATAGGTCCTGATAGTAATGAACTAGCTGTTGTTATAAGCAAAAACCTACAACCATATTAGGTCGAAATGATTTCAGAAAGATGAACAATCTCTACTCTTGCACACATGAACCCAAGATGTCCCAAGGATCATCATCATAAAAATAGCTTACGTGCTGATCAGTAAACACCTATTTCTCTCGGAGTGCGAAGGTGATGTGAGTAGTGAGGCTGGAGGGGTTCAGACGGCTTGGGACAGTTCATAGATATCGAATGCAAGCTGGTCAAGTAGATGACATCCGCAGTTACAGCTTCTTCATCCTGGTTCCTGTGCCACTTGAAAACTGCGCTAGTTCGGTTGAAGATTTCGAGTGTTCCATGACCAAAGCTGGGCTCACGAAAAGCACTATATGAAGGCTGGGGTTTGACTTTGAACCTGTACGAGAACGGTACAGAAATGTGAAGCTTTGTTAACTCAAATATTGAAGAGTCGATCAAGTACAGCCTACAGTTGCCAGTACTGAACTAATACACTACCTGCTTACTCAACAGTGCACAAAGTTTACTACAAACAACTCCTTCATTGTATCGCATAAAGTCATCAGTTTCACAAAATTCATAATCGTATTAGAAAATTGGAAGCTATCAAATGCTAAAGAGAACTTACGCTGTAGCAGGGCCCTCACGATTTCCTCCGTCTCCAATTGTAACATAAAGTGGTGCACACTTGTCCTCTTCGTAAAAATACAGTCGTTTCTGTGATGACAAGCAGCTAATTATAAGCTCGATATTTCAAACTTTCTGTCATGTTTTTTGTAAAAAAACTTCGTAGGGTCCCAGGAGTGTGAGAAGAGTGAAGTCCAAGAACCTTAAATGAACAGATATATCGTGTAATGGGGGAGAGAACTCACAAATCGCTCATAAGCATGAACGTGACCGGAATAAATAACGTCAACGTGATGCTTTCGGGCGAAATATTCAACAGCATTGCGCATCACTTCCCCTTCCAGATAATGTGCGTTGTAGGTGTTGTACCACGGTGCATGGGTGATAATGACTACCCATGGAGTTACAGATCGGTCAACACCAGCCAAGTCAGCCTGCATATAAATATAAGAAGCCCAAAATTATCTCGAGAATTCATATTCTAGAATTTCTTGAAATTGTAATGAAAGCCCTCAATATCTCTAAAGTTTTTTTTTCCATCTTTGGTTTCTCTATCTAGCAGAAATGAGTGTGGAGATCACGGACCATATCTCATGCATGTCCAAAAGCATTAGCATAGAACGATCTCTCCTCCAAAACTTCTTGCCATAACTCCTATGAGGTCTGATCTAAACTAGTCCGATATATGTCATATACATATACAAAAAAATGAACCTGCTCTTACAATACATTCGCTCTCCTGTTCCATAGTTGCCTTATTTTGGAGTGCATAAACATGCTCTTAGCTACCAGACGCAAAAGTAAAACTGCCGACCGAACTTCAAACAGTCAAATCTACATGGCAGGAGGCTCAAACCTCTAACCACATATATTGTGGGGTGTATTTCGCCAGTGAAACGTAAGAGTTGACTGCAACTACATGAACCGGTCCAATGTTGACAGAGTAGAACAGGGGTCCTTGACTGCGACTGCTCTTCCATGGGGTTGCGAAGCGATGAGTGGCTGCTACGAATGGTTCCCTCTCATTCTGAAGACACAACAAAGAAAGGCTGAGAGATAAGTTCAAAGGTACATCGAGAAGCAAACCCGTGAACAACTTCTTGTTTGACAATCAGCTTCCCCTGGCAGTTCAATGCCCTTCTAACAACCCACTACTTAGTCAATTTAGGTTAAATTGGAATTGCGAAACGTGCTCACCGTTGGCTCGCTGTACTCAATCTCATGATTCCCGTAGGTGAAAATAAAAGGAACTTTGCTGGAATATGGTGTCATCATCCGACCCCATGTGTCCCAACGGGGCTGGTAATCATCAGCATAAGAAAAGTCACCCATGTTGAGAAGATATTGTCCTTTACTCTCGATCATATGACCTAACGTGGTATTGGATGAGTAGGTTTGGCCAAGATCTCCTGCTCGCAGACAAGGGAAACTCAGTAACATTTTACGGAAGTTCAGGGCATTGTATTTTTACACATCAACGCTCATCAACCTAGCTGAGGTTACATATCCAAGGTCAAAATTATAATTCATATCTGCACAATACCCTTACTTGAACGAACATGTAATCCAGCACGTCAAGAGTAACTGTCATCCACTTACCTACTATAGTAAACTTAATGGCTGTGTTTGGTCCGGGCGCAGGTGGGGTGGTGAAGTCACCATAAAAGGTCAGAAATTCTTCGTTACAGCTGCCAATTTTGTAGTAGTACTTTGTATTATACTGCAGAAAGATGATCGGAACCAGATTCAATGTTTGCTGGTCAGTCTTGCATTCTGTTATATTTGCTGCAGTAAAACGCTACATCATTTGCAAATAAATTGCGGATAGTGATTCCTCATACTACACAAAACGCCCTGTCAAGTTGAACTCAATCTCCTCGTACTTCAGTCATCAGCGGAAACGCAACAAGATTTCAAACAAATGAGGTTATATTGGTAGAAAGATGCAGGCTAAAAGTTATTGCTGACCTCCAGATTGGATAAGGTTACATGATGGAGGAGACCAGACGTGTAGTCCATGTATGTGTATCGCTTGGGCTTATCTCCCTTCGCTAACAGATCGTATTTTTTAGATTCTTTTGAGTAGAGCACCAAGGTCTCCATGGTTTTGTTGCTGGACCAGCTAACCGTGATTGCTGTTCCTGTACGGTCTCCGATAGTCAAGAAGACCTGCAAAGAAACCAAAGGGCAGAATTTCAACTAAATCGATGTGCTTGAGGTCGTTTACTGTGGCAAACAAACCTCTAGAACAGCAGCCTCCATTCAAAATAAGATAGTAATTCTCTGATAATGCTCTACAAAAGCAGCCTCTTTACAGTTGCAACTGTTTGATCAGTCTAGTGTGCGGCTGCATCAAATATAACATCTAGATACCTGCTCTGGACCTCCGAGTGGGTTTGGAGCAAGAATGGGCTCATCTAAATGCATATCAAGATCTGCATCAGGTCGGGTGTACTCGGTCTCCACACCCGCATAAGGACTGTAAGGATCCAAGGATTGACTCATCACTTGTTTATCTGTAGAACAGCCATAACAGAGAGGTTAGTTCAGAAAAGGAAAACATAATATTAGTTCCCAATACCCAATTGACCATCAAAATACTGTCAGTGATGTGATATGCACTTGCAGAGTTACTAGAAGTTCTACGGTGGTGAAGCTAGCAACAGAATTAAAACTTGATTATTAACTGAGTCCCGACTTTCTAATCAAACTCTCAAGCAGATGTTTCAAATTTGAACAAATTCCTACAGTTCTACGATATTGGAAACTACGAAGATTAGAATTTCCCATCAGGCTGTACAAGAGGGGACCAAAGCTCAGTCAGAATGCTAGTCCCAAACTCAGAGAACGTTTACGGCAGTCACTGACGGCAATGTGCGTTCATCTGGGACCATACGAGCTTTTGAACAACTGTCGATGGAGTATCCTAGTTATCCAGGACCATACGAGCAAAATAACAACGAAATTCTTCAAGTACACAAGCTTACCATTTCCAATGTGCAGTAGGATACAAAGCACCAAAGTGGACAGTAATTTCTCCATCGTTGCGAAGTTCTTGCTTTCGTATTTCAGTACAATCTGCAGTACAATGCGTACATCTCAATTAATACTACGCAGGAGCTGTGCTGCGTAGTATCTCAACCACCAACAAGACAACATGTTGTTGCTGACACACTTCCACAAAACTCACTTCGCAACAAGTTCTTCCCTCCAATTACATAAAACTGCAATAACCGAGACATTACTCATCTCAGTCGTCAGTGCAAACTTCTATCCAGCCAGTTTTCTATCCTGCTTCCGATCCAACAGAACTCTACACGCCTCCTGGAAATCAAAGATCAGGCATCCATCACCATAGAAAAAGGAAAGTCTCCTTTTGATTCCTCGACTCCCGCGGCAGCTAAGGAACAAGATCATCCAGACCCACTGATCAGCAACAAACTCGGCAGCACCTTCCCAAGCTGCTCGTCATTATTCCGAAAGTGCACACCATCCCGCACTAACCCGAAGCCTGAAGCAAGCAAGAGATGGGCACACGCACGCCTCTTGACGACGCTGCGTGATAAAGCGAAGCCCACAGCGGCCCGGCCATGCCAGGCCAGATAGCCTGACCTTCAAATGGTGGGCCAGGGAGGTCAGACTCCCAGAACTTCGATGAGACTCCATTAGCGAAGAATTAGGCTCTGCTGATGCAGTCGCCCAAATCTCCATGTCCAGTGCAGCGAAAATATGAAATTGGATGGTCGTCTGTTAGGTGATGGTAAGTATCCGTGCTCGCGGGTTTTCCTTTCATGCTTTCTTGACCCGAATCTGGAGCCCTGAGTAAGTTTTCCTCTCGGCCGGGTATATTCCTGTTGAGATTCCATTGTGCTGTAGAATGAGTGTACCTTGATTCCCCATGTTCCCCATGTTTTTTCTTCACGTTAGATCCAACCCGTTTCCGCACACCCGTTCACACGACATCTACTCATTGGCACTATGTGGATACGTAAGGCAAGTAAAATAACAAAAAGGGTGGGAAAACCCCATTAGTCCTCAAACATGGGGCTAGTCTCAATAGCATCGGAATGGGAAATATGTAATGCTCCACCTAAGATATAGAAACTATCTACTCAAAAATTTTACAAACAATGTGAATAAACATCACCTAACATGATTGTTTTCTGTGGATTGCATTAGGTAATGATCTTTGTAGATCAATGGAAACATGTTATCTAATATAGGCTATACAATAACCTAAAGAGTCGAATGCAATAACCTAAAATGTCGAATACAATAACCTAAAGAGAGTGATACCCTTGTCATCTAGTATAGTAGACTCTTGTGCACTCTCTCTCACTAACATGTCGAAGTCATTGCCCATAGCTTCATACAACTCCAAAGCTAGAGTAATAAATAGGTGACCTTTCTGCATACCCCTATACTTGGAGAGCTTGGCTGCTACCATTCCACTAGCCGTCTATCCATGAGGATGGGTAATCACCCCTCTAAAACTATAACTCCAAAGCTAGAGAAACAAAGAGATGACCTCTATGCATACCCCTATACTTGGAGACATTGGTTGTTGCCGCTTGACTCGCTGTTCATCCAGTGGAGGATAGGTAATCACCCCTCTAAAATTGTGGATAAGTAACCATCACGTCATCTCTATCCACCATAGAGATGACATGTATAGAGCTTGGTTTTGCTTTTTTCCCTTGTATGGCCTTGGCTATAATTCTTCCTTTTTTCATATGTCTACTTCTCCCCCATTCCAACCCTCCACTGGTCGAAAAAAGAAAAAATACTCTCAACTAAAAAACCAACACCTAGCAACTGACAACATATTCTAAACTTTTTCTAAAATGGGTTTGAATGCCTAAAAGGGATATAATGTGGAAACAAAATGTGGAAAATATAAAGCGCCTTGCAACATAAATTAACATTGAAGTATAGATTATTCTCCTCTTGAAAATTGGGTTAGTTGATTATGGATATATCACATATTTTCATATGGAGAAACATTAACTTTTGCAATAATCAGATTTGGGTATTCATTAATAACCACATCGATATTACAATGGATGTGGCTTGAATGTAGGCTGAAAAATGTTGGATGAGAACTAGATGTGAATCACATATTGAAACATGAAATGCATACATCATCAAAATAAATAAACCAACGTTGGAACATTATGTGAAAAACGATTTTATAATTTCTTGTATATCAAGATTAATTGTGAATTGATGCATTTGTTGCTGCTTGGACTAATGGGAAGGATATCCTTTTGACCTCCTTGATTAAATATAACACTCTTATATTTGAAAAGAGTTTTATTTTAGTTTCACCCACATATGGACATCTATTACACCTTGAAGCTAGCGAATAATTTTCTTTGACATCTCATGTGCTAACTCCCCCGGTTTTTAAAGAGATGTACATTTATAAAAAATCAATAATTTTCATACATATGGAACATGTCATGACCATGATATTTAAATATTGTTCTTGTCTAACTCTCATCTCCAATGGTTGAAAACTTGTTTGTCTTTAGATAGCTACTTTATTATTATTATTTTGTATCACTTCCAATTTCCATGAGCTCCCTTTTAAGATATACATTGTAATTCTTCCATTATATTTTACACTACCATTCATTCTTACAGATTCAAAATCACTATGTTTACATAAAATGAAATTTCCTTTTTCATTCACAAATTTCTCCACTCAAATATGTACATTTGAATGTGAACATCTATGAAAATCTCATTTTTTAATGAGCAATACAATTGATGTTTGAAATAAATGTTGCTCATGTGGTGTAAGTTATCCATAATATGATGATGTCAAAAATATATATATATATATATATATATATATATATATATATATATATATATATATATATATATATATATATAAAATCTTAAATGAAAAAAAAAATACAAAGATTTAAACATGCCATATATATATATATATATATTAAGTATCAAACTTCTATATATTATAAGTTTACCCTAATATCAAGCAAAGATTGTATTTGGATTTAAATCAACAAGAATATATTTAGTCTAACGACGTAACTTGATTTCAACAATCAATTGTAATGCAAATTTATTTCAAAACTAATTCAGATAAAGTCAAAAATTTCCTTCGAATCTCCAAAAAATAACATTTAGATTTTATTATTAAGATATCATTAATTATTATTAAATTTTACTTTGGATCAAAAAATTATTATACATACAAATTGAATCATTTATTTAAAGAGAGCTATCAAAATTATTTATAAATCTAATTCCTTGAAATTTTTCTCTTATATTTATATAACTAGGTGATGTTAGTAAAAATCAACATTATATAGCAAGCTTGTAGATCCTGAATGTTCTAAAGTTAATGTTTAACTTAAGATAATTTTAATAATAAAAAATTTTAGATAAAATAATATAAAAATAATATTTATTATTTTTAAATAATAAATTATAATAAAATTTCTTATAGTCGTTCTTGTAAGTTTTAATTTTAAAATAATACATTCGTTGGTGAGAATTTGACTTAAGACATCTTTGGCAATTTTTCAATTTTAAACCTTTCAACTGTATGAAAAGTACGACCATGATATTTACATAAAAAAACGCCATTGGCTTTGTCCAGGCTACTCTGAAGAAATCTGAAGATAATGACTTATAGTACTTCCAGTGATAGTAGTTTTTGATACAAAAAAGTTTGAAATGTTTTATTTTCTCTTCACTTTCTCACATAGGACTGTACTGCCAATAATTTTCCTCCATATATGCACAATTTAAGAAGTTGTCGCCAAAGTATTCACTCACGTTCTACAGAAGTTGCCGAGAGCCATGATCACGTCTGAATCTTCGGACCCAAATGCCCTTTCTGCAGTCTTCTCATATACGGTAGTGGACTTGCATTCCAGACGTTGCATTGGAGCCTGCACCAGAATCCAGATCTATTGCTGGGTTTTCTCCGATCTACAACAAGTCCTCCAAGAAGACCATCGAAAACTTGAACCGGTGTAAATCTGTAGCTTGAAAATGTCTGTTTGTCACTTCCGAGAAGCAAACTGGGAGGTGTACATCGGTCGACATTCGGCTGGAGCACGACGGGCTGGAATACCGGCTTCCGCCTGTATATGGGGAAATCCTTTCAGTATACAAAATGAGAGAGATGAGCGGGAGCGCGCTGAGGTTGTGAAGAAGTATGAACGATGGCTTCTTGACCCAGAGCAAGACGCGCTCGTGCAAAGGGCGAGGAGGGAACTGAGAGGCAAAAAATTGGCATGTTGGTGTAAGCCAAAGCAATGTCACGGAGATGTGTTGGTTTGGGTATCTAATGTCAGTTGTCTGGATGAGATTAATGGCAGACGGATGCAATTGAGAATCAAGGAGGTTAGTTACGGTGATGTGTAACAGGAAGCCAGACTTCATGCAGATTCAATCTCGTACGAGCAAACTGTCAAAGATTTGACTCATAGCGTTGAGCGGATCTTTGAATCACGATGGTATGATCAATCTTGGAGTTGTGTCTTGGTACTTGAAAGATGTTTATATGAAACATTCCAAAGTAATCTGGCTTTGAAAGATCTGTTGTGCATCCTCACTGAGAAAATCCATCTAAGATGATGGTTCCTTTTGGAGTCCAAGCAGTGTGAACTGTATCTTAAAAAGGAAGTGGTTTTAAGAACAAGTCAGTGATCTCCTTAGTCTTAATTAGAGAAAGTTCAAAGGTTTTGATAAATCAAAGGCACTCTGTTGTGCTGACAGAGTGATTCCTGAAACCCTTTTAACTATCTTGATCGTTGCGTTTGTGTTTCATATCATTCCTTCGGCGGCAATGGGGGCTTGCACCTTTCCAGTATAATTGAAGTTATGTTGTGCAGAGTTTTGTAATTTTCAGTCATTCTTGACACGCTGGTTTGAGTAGCAGAATGTTGGGATGCATTTCGTTTCCAATAGTTGGTTCTCCCATCACACACCACGAAACGAGGAACCAACACGAGGTGTGTACATGATTCCTGTCAAGTCCCGAAACTGTAAAACCCTGTCCTTGTATCCGCGATCTGATCCGAGTGCACACCTATTTATATCAGTGGTTCTTCTCTTTCGCTCGTATTCTATCAAAGGCAACGAATTATCGGAAATGTTGGACTTAGTTCCGATTCAAATGAGTAGGAGTGACCCTATCTGGTTTCTGGAGAGTTCCAGCTTGTTACGATTGTAAAGTGAAGAAGCGCTTTTTCCAACTTGACATGAATTTTGTTCTGGTATCAAGGGAACAAGAACGCACGTGTCGTTGAGTGCTGGCCTTCGCGAACCATGTGAATGTGATGGAACAGTGAAACCGGGACATAGTATGATGCGAATTTCATTGAGTTTATCCTTAAAATGTGGAAAAAGGAGAAGCATGGAATAAAAAGCGCGATGCAACCACATCGAGTGAGGTACAACGCAAAAGCCAAAGCACCGAAGAAAAGCCCAATATGGGGCCCAAAAGAAAAGAAAAGAAAAAGAGAGAGCTAATCTATGGACTCTAATGTCTTATACATGCAGATCCTCAATACAAGTGAAGTTTAGACATGAAGTGAAGTTTAGACATGACGTTAAACATAAGCATCAATAATCAAACATGATAACAATAATCAAAGCTATCTTTCTCTCAATAATCAAAGCTATCTTTCTCTCAATGTTAGAGGCTAAAGCATGTTGTAATGTTGTGCATATATGCAGTATAAAATACTGAATGCAATAAGACAACTAAGGTGCACCAATATGTTTATAATGGTAAAGCCAAACACAATCTCTAACAAAAAAATGCATATCTCATCCGGGTGCTCCGTGCATCTTCAAGGTAAGGGGAATGAAGATATGTATCTCACACAGTCCTCAATACTTGCGGATCTTAGCGGTAGCGCTAATCTCCATATCTCCTCCAACCTTACGTCTAATGACGTATGTGATAATGGTATGTGGACTCGGATCAATTACCACAATATCAACCACAACGACTTGGTACTCTCTAGATCTGGAAAGGTTAGAACATTGGGTAGTCTTGGATGTGAGGAGTACTAGTGCTCTCTCCACACATCATGACCACTCTCTTGAGCAATGACATAAATGACATCACGAATTGCATGTTGTGTAGCAATCCTCTGACCTCCAAAAGAACATCGTGTCAAATGAGTCCTAGATGCATCTAGATCTCGACCACACTGTCATGTGAGCATGCTAGAGGTTGAAGGCGGGATCAAATTCAATCGAAAGTGCATCGCTATGATTAATATGAAATATGCAATGAGAACTTTTCAGACTAGTTGGTATTTATAGATTCCTTTATTAAAGCATGTTGGTCTTCCCCGGTTTTGCCTGCGCCATCAGACATCAGATTGCATTTTTTTTTATCTCTTACCACGTCAAAAATCTTAAGGAGGATCGCGCAATCAACCATAAGCTTACGCCCTTGCTAGATCAAGAACAAATGTGAGCTCTAGATGTCACGAAGAGAGATTAGACATGCATAAAAAATGAGAATATAATCTCATGGTATGTCTTCTAAAGGGTCATTTATAATCTGGGTGCCCTAGTGCTAGATCCTCAAAAGATGGATATTCATGTTTGGTCAAAGATGACAAATCATTGCGTGCAAGACATAGATAAGATTGGGGAGGATAAACATTACACTTAACTCATGAAACATACACCTATAGGAGAAATCTATCAAGGATGCAAAAACATGAATACAATATGGGGACCACCAAGGCCCAACTACCCAAAAATGCTAATGAGTCAGAATCCTCCATGACAAGTAGACCCAAGCCTCCAAAAATAATGGGCAATCAAGCCTGATGGATAACTAAAGGACCCTCATATGACTACCAAGAGCTAGGACCCATGATATCATTTAGAAACCTGAAGGACTATTCTATCAAAATTAGCAAGCTAATCCATGAGAGAAGAAGTAGGTGGTCCCATCAAGGTGAGATATGATGGACGGATAAAATGCCCCATGCCACTTGAGCATCTTCACCTAAAAAAGATCATGTGATAGAGCCTCATCAAGGTAGCTTGTCACAAAATCTTGAATATCCAATGATAGTCTCAAAATCCTAAGTCCATCTAGAGTAACAAAAGAGCCCTATTGAACCTTAAAATGAGCATGAATCCGTGATGGAGACCAAATCTTGCAATTTGATAAATTGACCCTAAGACCAACGAGAACCATTTGGGTGACAAGATGATTAAAAGCAGTCACATGTTCAATCAAAATGTATCATCTGCCAAAGATGGAAAAACATAACTATGTGTTCTGGTGATGATCTCTAAAAGGGCATGATAATGCACCACAACAAATAACACTCCTCGTAAAGGATCTCCGTGACGTGGGTCAGTCATTGACTTTAGAACAATGACTCCCTTCACATTTTGCCCATGCCATGCTGATAATAGAAAGAGATATAGGCTTCATAAAATAGTCTCGTGTATGGAAACAAATTTGCCAATGATCCTCTTACGTCCTATAACTCCCTAAAGATGGTTGAATGTTTTTTCAACTTCCAACTATATTACTACTCAATCCATGTGCAAATCAAGAAGAGTTATAATCCCCAAAGTGATAGACTCACAACCTCCATGAGTTGAAACTTCAAACTGATGAGCATAAAGGTGCTCATGAAAGAATACGCAAAGTTGATGAACAATGGTATGACAAATCAAGCACAAAAAAAACTCTCCAATAACAATAATTCAATATCATAATGTATGGAAACAAATTTGCCAATGATCCTCTTACGTCCTATAACTCCCTAAAGATAATTGAATGTTCTTTCAACTTCCAACTATATTACTACTCAATCCATGTGCAAATCAAGAAGAGTTATAATGCCAAAAGTGATAGACTCACAACCTCCATGAGTTGAAACTTCAAATTGATGAGCATAAAGATGCTCATGGAAGAATACGCAAGGTTGATGAACAATGGTATGACAAATCAAGCACAAAAAAACTCCCCAATAACAATAACTCAATATCGTTATGTATCGTTGGTCATCACCAACAACCTACTAGCATCTAACACGTAAGCCATTGAACAATGAATCTCACCACATGGTATTGTTGTGGCCATATAAAATAACTCAGTAAAACTTGATGAAGTATTGTCTGGAATAAAAAATGCTATCATATGCAAGACTTGGATGTGCTCTCAAGCTGATACTAAAAAATAATCTAAGGAGACAGAGGATTCCGAAGCTAAGGATGCAATTGGCTGAAAGTAGAAATAATGTCATCAGAAGCAGGTTAGGTGTCAAAGGATGTAGCGTTCTAGCAACTTTGCCATACTCTCTAACTCTACCCAACATCCAACAACATTGGAGCTGAATGATGGATGAATCATAAAAGGAATGATGAACATGAAGCATAAACAATGAGCATGATGACTCCTCAAGTAAAGTCACCCAATCGTCTACTTGAAATCTCATGAGGCATGTAGACACCTTGCTCTAATCCGACTGGTGTCGTGTTATGACGCGTCTACTATGAGAAGATGATGACATGTGTCATCTTTAGAGACGTTGTTATGACAATGATACTTTAGATAAGGAGAACCGTCGGCTCATGGTAAGGCAGTTAAAAGCCCACAGATGGATGGGCTTTATAACATAAATATGTTGATAAGGCTCTAAGAGATATTATCTTGGACTTTATCAAATATAAAGTGTGTGTATGGTGGAAAGGGCTAGAGAAAGATCTAGAATATCGCTTTGCTGACTAAAGAGCTTATCTGATCGAAATAAAACCGATGTGTGACATGCATAAATGACAACATCATCCTTCAAATAAACCAATGCATAATCCATTTGTGATTAGCATTTTGTGTCTTCATTGCGATCATTATTGAATGTGGTTAATTTTATACGATAATTGATGAAATCTCCACACCCCAATTATTCTTCGAGTTATTTTCTACGGTGCAATTTGGGACCTAACAGTATACATTTTGATTAAGTTGAGTGCTATGGATCTCAACTTGTCAATAATGGTGATTTTTAACATGTGGGTTTGAATCCATCACTACCTAAGATGATGCTTGATCTGGCAACAACATAAATGTTTCAAACGTTTACGCTCTTTCTATAACAACAATAATTGCATGATCGAAGGAAGAATTTAGCCATAATGGCGTTGCAAGCTGTAGTTGGAAAGATGGATCAATTTGACGGAAGGAATGTCTCAAAGTACTTGAGATACTATGTTAGAGAGATGGAATTGAACCGTGTATCAAGAAGAAAGATGATAGGAATGTTTCATCTTGCTACCATGCTAGAGATTAAAGATCATGTAAGATCCTTACAAGAGCAATTTTGAGAGAGCACGAAAACATATTTAAGTGCCTTGAGGGACAACTACTTCTTGGAAGATTTGATAGATTCACTAAGAAATCATTCATGAAGTGGGTTGAGAGATCCAATAAAAAGTCTCATGCAACTGAGCTTCTTAAAGAGTTTGAAAGACAATTCTCACAATTGTCTTGAATAGAGAAGATCATTTTGGAGTCCCACAAAACTTAATTGTTTCTTAGAGCTATAGACTTTGAGTTGCAAGAAAAGTTAGAATTGCTTCAAGAGTACAAGAATGAGAAAGAAGGTCTAACTTGTAGTTGGAAGGATATAGAAGAAGAAGTTGGCTTTTGGCAAAGAGGGAGAGAAGCATAGAGAAGATTGTAGTGAGAAGACATCTTCAGATTGCTAATTTTGTTGCTCCAGCACCTGTTGCTAGGCAAGCAGTTCTGACAGCCACTGTTCAAACTGCGATTGTGAACTGTAGAATAGAAGAATCATCTTTCAAGGAGATCATGTGCGGGATGAACAAGCTCAAGATCAAGTTTGCAATGTTAGAGAGGAGAAAGATATGAGAGAGGAGATGAAGTTTTTCACCAAGTAAGCATATGTACAATGGTGCATATGATGTGATAGCATTGATCATGCATGAAGAGATTGCGAAGATTTTGCATAAACATTGTAGAGTGGGGATATTTTTTGGAAGGAAGTGAATAATCATCCAAAAGTTTTCTCATGACTCATTTATCAAAATTGGTTTGGATGATCACTCTAAAGTCTTTAAGGGCTTGCACATGTGGTGGCATCGGATGAAGCCTTCAAATGTGGTGCTAAGGTTAGGGGAGTTGGCAAAGATTTTGAAGTTGAAGTATCACTTAATGGCATATGGTCAAGTGTTTTCTCCACTGTAGTGAAAACACCTGGTCAAGTACTTTCGCTATAATAGAGAAAGAGGAGGTAGCTAGAGAGATTCTTTTTAAGAATTGTAGCAGAAATTCGTGCTACTACTGGATGGGAAGATTCAGTATATACCATGTCAGTTCATGCTTATGTTGCCAAGATTCAATATGAGCCATTGGTGAAAGAGAAGAGACGAAAGGAAGAGAAAGTTTTGAAAAAAGACTCTCATTGAAAAGGTTGGCTAAAGAACGTGTCATACATGATACAACTCTTCCACGAAAGGAAAGAGCCAAGGGGGGCGAGAAGGATAAGGGAAAATCCCTAGCTTACAAATTACAGTCGGATATTGAAACGATAATAAATTTCAAGGGAGTCTTAGATGAGAGAATTTTGAATCACAAGGTAGAGTTTATTTTGAGAAAGATATTTGGCTTAGCAAATAGGGAATTTCATGATGTTATCATTGATATCATCAAAAGGAAGTGACAAATTTCCAACGAGACTGATGTACTCCATGCACTTGGTACAAATATGTCAAGGGATGAAGAGCAAACATCGGTAGAGTATTTTGGAGTCCCATCTCATAAAATTTGCTTTGAGGATGAGGTCAAAGAAGAAGAGGCAAAGGTCTTTATTTTATACAGCCGGTCGCATTGGGTAATAGTAACTAATGAAACACTTGTGAAGCTAGAGGATCTCAATGAATCGATGTTGATATTGACTGATTATGGATCAGAGATCAATATAATATCAACAAAATTTTACAATAAGGGAAAGTGGCCTATTGACACCAAGCACGGTTGGATGATTAAGGCGGCTAATAACACTCAAGGAGATTTGTATGGAGCGTGCCCCAATGTTCTAGTGGAGATTGGGGATGTAGTAGTTGAACATAACTTCTTTGTGCAAGATTCTATTTCGTACCCATTGATTCTTGGACAATATTACATTATAGCACTTAGAATGGAGACAAGAGTGCTTGATGATGTATTAGCACATGCACGAATTCGCAGCCAAGATGGTGCAATTTTTAACAGTTCCGGCGAATCATGAGTGAAACAAAGCACGATTAAAAGTGGGAGCTTTCCCAAAATCTGAAGATTTTGAGGATTTTGGAGATATATCACTGTAGAGAGTATGTAGTGGTATGGCGAAGAAGGTATTTCAAGGAGGTTGCTGATTTCAGAAGATGGGAGAAAAATGAATTGCCCATATATGAAGAAAAACTTTGATGATGAAGATAGGATAATGGAGGTCTACTCTAGAGAGCTTTACTCCACTATTGAGATGTTCCAAGTACATGAGGTTCAAGTTGAAACAAGATATAAAACGGTTGATAAGAAGGTGAAGCCGATAGCTGCTTCTTTACCCAATGACTCCAAAGAACAAAGTGCAACATACGAGTAGAGAAATTAACTTGAGCGATACTAGTAAAATGGGACACAAGTTTACAAAAACTACTATGAATGAGTTCAAGGTTAGATCATATGGTTTCTTTGCTGTGCATAGGGAATGTGTTTCAAAGAGTAAGAGTACTTCCAACACATCCTTTCCCTTTGGTCCACCTTAAACCTAAAAGGAGAAGAGGACATAATTCTGGAACGGGGATAAAGTATAATAACAAAAGGGATGGGAAGACCCCATCAAAGCGTACAAGGATGGAACCAAACCGGTAACATGGGGCTAGGCCCCAATAGCATCACACTCGGAAATATGTCATACAACACATAAGATATCTGAACTATCCAGGTCAAAAGGTCTACAAACAACAAGAGTATCCGAAGAAGCATCATCTAACGTGATTGCTCCCCTATGGATTGCACCATCTAGTGCTCTCTGTAGAGCAATGGAAACATGTTGACTAAAATAGACTCTACAGTAATCTAAAGAGAATGATATGCATGTCGCCTAATATAGTTTGCTCTTGCGCACTCCCTCACGAACATATCAAAGTGTGTGTCCATATTCTCAAACATGTGCATATCATAGATGGATCAATCTAGGTCTTTCTGCACTAGCTACATTGAGGTACAACTTAACGTTTTAAGAAGGTATGAAGTGGGAGAGGGACGCAGAAGATGCCGGCTCCTGACTGGATGATCCTTTCTCGGGTATTTTTTTTTTTTACTCGATGATCCTCAGCCTTTAACGAGACTTCGTGCGCTTTAAGCGCTGCTCCTAATCTTTCTTCGTCCCATGGGGATCACACAAACAGACATAAGCAGATGAACTGAAATCAATCATGCTTCCAACTCTAGCTAGCTGCCGTGCAGTGCTGTCGGATCTCGCGAATTTCTTCCATTAATGCTTCCGCTCCTGCTCAGCTATGCTGTGTGCTCTCGTTTGGAAAGTTTTTTTTTCACGAACTCACGTCATGGTCAGGCTTGCTCTTGAATATAGCCAAGAATCATTCATTGACTTTTGCATGCTTAATCCGGCCCTCGATCGCGTCAAAGAGAATCATCTTAAACTTGTATGATTCTCTTTACTACAGGAGCAGACAGCTTGATTCTACGCGACTAACTCCTCGTGGGTTTCTTGCTAACCGAGAAATTACGTAATGGCCATTCTCCCTATGCGAGAAAGCTTGATTCCTTCCCATTATAAGCTCTATACAGTAGTGCCTTCTTGAACGACCTTTCATCGATAGAAAGAGCTCTGACGACCCAACTGAAGAGGGACGAGAGATAGAGACACGCGGAGCTCTCGCTAAGTAGGTCCGGCAGGCAGACAGAGAATGCAGAAGACGAAAATAAACATAGGAGGCAGACGAAACTGGAGATAGAATTAAATAATGTAAGTCACAGTGAAATGTTAGATATACCGTATCTTATGTGAGATGTTGAGGATGAGAATTTCTCATTATTTTTTTGAAATGCAATAATTTGTTTTAAATTATATTTTTTAAATTAAATTCACACTATTGTGAATATCAAACTTTACATGAGATAACCTTTGAGCCTGACATCTTATAGTAATAAAAAGTGCATAATAGTTGAATCTTACCTCATTAAATCTATGATGCATGTGTTGATATTAACACTCAACTTGTCAATACATGTTGTCTATGTTTTTTTTTAAAAATATATATTTTTATTTAAATTTTAGTTCAAGATAATTTTACTTATATTGAACTAAAATGTGATTAGGATTGATTATTATAAAAATGACAACACCTTTATATTATATAAATTTATGAATTTAATATCTCCTTAATTAAATTTAAAAAACTTTTATATAATCATATTTTAAAATGAACATAGGCAATTTTATGTATAAAAATTGCTTTGACAAGAAAAAATATTTTTATTGGATTATTATATCAAATACTTATCTCATTGATTAATATTATTATCTAATTCATCTTATTATTGACATAAATGCAATCATTCATGTCACCATAGTCAAATTCAAAAATATTTTTTTGGAAAAATAAAGTGAATATTTTTTGCATCTTATTTTTAAAATTTGTGGTGCTTGTCCATCATCTTTCAAATGTATTTGTATGTGTAATGTCACACTTCACATGATTATCAATCAAGAAGATATACATTTTTCATGGTTGTGTGTAACAATAAGTAAATAGCTTACACATTAATTAAAAAGATAATATTTTTAATTTTTAAAATATGATTAAAAAATAAAAAATTATTCCATAATTTATCAAAATCATAACGCTTTAGTTATTAAACATATTATCCTTCAAAATATTCAATATTTTAATTCAAAAAAATTTAATCATATATTGATGGAAAAAACCTAAAAAATATTAAATATTATAAGCTTTTAAATTATTTTTTGATGAACATACAATATTTTTAATTTGATACAAATTCATGCAAAAAATTTACATAAAAATTATAAATTAAACATATTAAGTTAAAAATAAAAAATTTACTAAAAAAATTTCATAAAATATAGTGCTTTAATTTAAATCATTGTGATATAAAAAATTATAATACTGAAATCAAACCAATAAAATTTTGATATTAGTAGCTAAAAGGTATGCTTTATTATCATTTGATCTCAAATTTATATAATATTGAAAATTAATATCACTATATAGCTCATTTAAAAGGAAGTCATGTTTAACCATTGTCTGTTCTTATGCATAATTAATAACCCAATTGCATTAGACACAAATCAATATCAGATCAACTCATATGTGTTAAGAGAGTCCCAATAAAAAAAATTTGAAAAGTCATAGTGCATCTTCAAGAAGATAAAAAAAAACTCTGACTTTATTTTGCATTCAAAATTTAAAAAATGATCAAATAGTGTATTTACAATTAACAAAGGAAAAACAAAGAACAGATTTTGAACATTGACAACAACGAAAAATATTCAATTACTAACCATTGACAAATGATTCATTTGCAATTGGAGAGAAAAGATGTTATGAGTTTGCAATTATCTACATATTATTGTTGTTAGTGGTGAAGTTTGAGATTACAAAGTGATATATCATGTCATTTATGTTAGAGATTTAAGAAATATGAAAAAGAGGTAGTGGACTTTGGTGGATGATGCATTGATGATCATGGTGGTTGTGATACCCCAAAAGAGGTGTCGAGGCATAAGTAATAAAATAGGAGAATTTTTTTTCAATTTAAATCAGCAATAGAGTTATTTGGTGTAAAAAATATATGGAAAGAATTCAACGAATAGGTATGAAGTCCAAAGAGGGCAAAAGTAGAGCCAAATGCTAGGTGAAGTAAGAGAGAGGGAAGAAGTGAGGAGCCATGAGTTATCAACGTTGCTTAGAAAGAACTGTCATTTTGATTTCGGAGACAAGTTGGTCAAAGGAAGTGAGTGCATCAGAGAAAGATCTACTAAGGCGAATGATTAAGAAGAAAGTGCAGATCTGATTGGGGGTGAGAGAAACTATTTGAATGATCATTGCCAAGAAGCTATCGGTAGAGAGCGAAAGACCTTCAATATCCATACCGGAGTGGATGTCAAAAGATGCATTGCGATTGAAAATATAATGGATGCATTTTTATCATGGTGATGGGATTACTTGTTCATGAGCTCTATGAAGAAGTTCGCAAGAGAGAAGCAAGCAATCAAATTTGAGCAAGGGAATGACCAAAATTATGAGATGTGACAACCTCGGCAAAAGTACTAGGCAGATATTATGCAGCCAAGATGTATGGTTTGGATTGGGAGGGTTCTGTCTTGTACACGAGGTTTGATTTTGATAAGACAGAGCGGTTCGCCCCAAGGGAACGGAAGGGCACGAATGGATACAAAATTGATATAATAAAAGATATTTTTTGCACAAAGATCATCTTCACGTTGAACTAATTATTTTCATCGTAGAGAACCAACTATGTAAGTATGCACAAGGTTCACATTGTGGAAAGATTTGTTGGGAGGTCCATTAGGATCAACAAGGACGAGATCTTTGTCCGGAATGTGTAGGCAATGACAAAAAAATTAGAAGGAGACGATAAGAAAGTGATTTATCTATCTTCATCTAAGTGCAAATGTACTCCATGATGGGATGGCTTACTCTTCCGGAGAAGAAAAAGTACTAATTGAAAATTAGGTTGTCTTATGAAGATGTGGATAAAGAGGAGGATAGCATCGATTCGACACGAAGGTTGCCAAGATCGAGTCAAGAAGAGGAAATGGTTTTGTCAGCACAAGAGGACAAATTATCTTTCGAGGAGTTAAAGGGGATGATGAGGAATATAAAAAAGGAGGTGTTTGTATATGGAGGATCATTAGGGTCTATGGGAAAGTGCACCCGAAGTCCTAATTTAGAGCTTTTCCAAGAATTGCCGTAAAAAACGAAGAAGCACAAGATGAATTAGAAAAAGGAGTGGCCAATACTGAAGTCGTCTAGGCCTAAGCTCAAGTCAACCAAGGAAGTTTTGGTGCTAGAACCTTTGTCCTTAGTGCTTCAGTTTGCGGAGAAATTGGTTGTGTCCGTGCTAATGGAATTGGGAGAATTGGCTGTGAATTACATATATGGGAAAGTGTGAATCGTCTAGAGAGGGAGGAGCAAGAAAAGAAGAAGGAGGTGACGAAGACAAAGACATCTTATACAAAGATTTGCCGGATCAAGAGAGCAAAGATTACATTCATGCAGAAGGCTAAGGTATGTGAGTTGAATCGGCACTTGAACTAAATTGATGTGGAGAGACATGCACAATAGTAGTCTCTTGCGAGCAAGTTCAACAATTCCTCTTTGTTCGATGCAACGAAGTAGAGAAAAGAGATATATAAAACCATTGTGAGAGGGGGGATTAGGAAGTGTTGCGAGTGTATTGGTGAGAGATTCGATCGATATTTAAGAGATGCAACTCAGAATCGATATATTCACTCGGGACATCGACCCAAAGATCGATCCAATTTGTAGGAGGGAGCGATGTGTGTAGCTGATGGTTCGAGTAGTTAAGAGTAGGAATAGTACTAAAAGCATTCTAGTGTATGACAGAGGGTTCCTTTTTCTTATTGTTTTGGAAAAAATACTATAGTGTAGTCAAGATAAGACGGATTCTTTCTAAGGGGCTGACGAGCGCGGCCATGCTTGAAGTTTATGCTTGTGGATTCTTGAGAAGCTAACCATGATTTTGGCTTGAGGTTATCACAAGAGGTGCCTATCCCAAAAGATTTGAGGCATTCGTGGATCTGCAATGCATATGGAAGTGATATAAGTTGTGCATTACAAGAGGGACAATGTAGGTTTTTGTTTAATTTATATAAATATTTTGCACTAGTCTAAGAGAGTGTGGCAAGCCTAATAGCTAATAAATATTGGTGATCTATGGAATCAAACTTGTATTTTAGTCTAAATAAAATATTTATTCTTGGATAACAATTTTGCATCTTGTGGAGTTGCTTAGTCAAATACTATTGGTTTATATATGTTATTTTGTGGTCACAAGCCTCCCTTAGTAGTGTAAGATATAGAATTATTTTTCATATTGTGTGAAACATGTTGGGAGTGTGATTCGAGAAGTTTATAAATATAATATATTTAAAAAATTAATCTAAAATAAGATTATATTATGCATAATCCTTATTTGTAAAATTGAAAAGAGTAGTTTTGTTTTCATGTATTTGATATTTCTTAGGTGACAAACCATATTTTAAAGAAGAAAAAGTTATGTTGATGATGTGGATTGTTAAGATTTAAGAGATTTAATTGAATATATGTTTGGGTCCTTGGATGAAATTGTGAGAATGTTTGTGGAATATTTCATTATATATGTTAAGATTAATTTTTTGAGGTGTTATTGATGACTCAATTATTCAAGATTGTAGAATAAAATCATCTAAGAAATTTCACAAAAATGTATAGATATAACATTTTCAAGTTGATGGATGGTATTTGTGTTACAAGACGTTGATTGATTGACTTAGTGTCTTGACTCTCTGTCATGCATCACAACATATATCAATGTCACATCAAACATCAAATACATAGATTGTCATACACTAACATAAGTCTACCATAATCATTCCCTTATTTGATGGTTAGGTCCCTCTAACACTAGTTAGCCATCTTGTCCATTAACATGATATGCTCTTCTTGGGGCTAAGTTGAGGAGGCCGGGTGCTACAATGCCCCATTGTTAGTCGTATGTCTACAATCCATAGCATGTAATAATCAAATCAGCTTGCTTGCTAATTGCATCAAGGAAATCTTCACCGCCCACTTGATATCACATTGAGAGGAGCTGTCAAACATGGAAGAAACCATCTTATCAAACAAGAATCACAAATCAACATATTGGTTATTCCACCAGCTGATACACATAACATACATCTCAATCATGGCTGCATAACTGTCGGGCTTACATCCATGATAATGTTAAGAAGGTGACATGGAGCACAATTACACACATGATCTTCCAAATCACATCATCACGATCCTTTACTACCAAAACTCCACAAAGTAAAACCTCACATACTCATAGAATTGTGCAACATCAGTTACATCTTCCTTGGATGGTAGTATAACGCAAAGTATCTCTATGTTGAGCAAGAGCCCAGTTCTTAAATGCTATGGACATTACTCTATGAAAGAGTTATGACCTCTAAGAACACACCATAATCCAGACATAAAGGTTATCCAATTCCAAGACTTTAGCTCATTCTCGATGAAAAATTGCAAGTACACTAGATCTCTATCAGATAATGAAAAGTATGATGAGAAGTACACTAGAGATGCTTACCTTATAAATCAATAACCCATGGCTAACTATGGTAGGTGGATGTTCCAATTTCCCAAATGACCTTTCTCTAAGCCAAACTTTCAACACCATCTAAACAATTCTCTCTATTAAACCATCAGTCTAAGGATGATCTCTTTCAATGTTACGATGATCAATCAATCATCGATCACTCAAATCCTAAAACTTGCCCAAAATTCAATACCTTGATCAGTCAACACCTCTATTGGTGTACCAAATTAGCTAAGTATGGAAGCTAAAAACACATAAAATGTTCCCTCACTTGACTTGTCAGTCAATGCCATCAACTCAATCCACTTGGAAAAATATTCCACCATGTCAAAGACATATAGATGATGTTGTATAGTCAATAACAAAGTTTTTACAAAATCCAAGCTCCAACGATAACCAAGTTCCATATCGATAGGAGATGTAATTGTGACGTAGAGGTATTGATTGATGCAAACACATGATCAAATTCCATATACATCCGGCCAAAAACTCATGAACCTTAGTCTACATACCTCTCCATCAATAATGACTCTGAAGTAAGCTATATGTTTGCTTCATTCCAAAATTACATAACTCCTCATGAGCATAAATGACCAATTACGCTCTTTGAGATGAAAGTGACACAACACAATGATGTCATCTTTCCATATATGAACTTACTATCTACCTTCCCATCTGAACTACAGATGGGAACTCTTTGTAAAACTTGACCCCTCTCCGTTGCCCACCATCAAACATGTACGAATAAACTCCAACATCACCATAGATGTCTCAGTGTAATGTTGAACTATCCTCAATCTCAATGTTTAATATAACCATTTTCTAATCCAAGAGTAATATCACATAACTCTCAAGGTCCAACATACTCAAAAAGGCTCATGCATGCCAATTTGACATCATTTCATCATCCTCATCACCATGTCATCGAGACGTGATTCATCAACTTGATTGGTATATGGATTTTGACTTAACCCATCCACATCACAAATTTCCACTTCACGTCTATGCACAACTATGAAATCATACTATTGTCAAATAAGAGATTATAATGCAAATTTTCATGTAAGTTTGTTTGATTCCATCAAACACTTCACTGGTAGATGATCAATGCTGAAAGTGAAGGAGTTTCAAAACAAATTACATCTGAAATGTGTCATAGCCCAAATGGATGCCAAACATTCTCATGTGTAAGAGCTATATTTTTACTCCAATATATTGTTGAAACAATTTGCGTAAGCTACTACAAACTCCTCCCATCATCATCATGTTGGATAAGCATTGCTTCCAAACCCAACATATTCCAATCAGTATGTACTTAAAAGGCACGATCTCTCATTGGTCTTCTCAAAATAGAGCCCTTAACCCTCAATCTTTCCTTGAGCTCAACCAAAGCTCTCTCTTGTCCATTTTCCAAATGCCACTCTTGATCTAGCTTTGTCAGCTTTGTCAAGGCTTTGGAAATAATGATAAATCCTAGCACATATCTACAATAAAAGTTTGGAATTGGAAGGAATGCTTGCATCCTACTCACATATGAGGGTTGTGAAATACGCAAGATTGCCTCCACCTTGATTTGCTAAACTCTCAATCCTTCTAGATATATGGTAGGACCCAAGTACTCCCTCTACTCCTAAAAAAACTTACATTTTCTCATATGCAACTTGGGGCCATGAGCTATCAATTGCTCAAATATCTTTTGCAAATGTTTCTCATGCTCCATTACTATAGCACTATATACCAAAATATCATTGATGTAGGATTGGACACAATCAAGTTTGGCTAGGATCTTATCCATCATTCAAAACTCAAAATCTATCATCCCAAGTCACAATCCATATCAAGCAATTAAGATCCATAGCATGATCCAACACCTAAGTTGTGATACTTCCGACAATGTAGGTAATGATGAAGTACCAATACAAAAGTCCGTAGCTCGTTCTCTCTCATCATCGTTGGGTTTCATCAATCACTACAAACAAAAATCCCATAGAAGTGCATATCCTACTTCTTTATATGCATGGGAAGCTAGATAACTCCACAATGTAGTTAATGCAACTCATATTGTGGAGTTATTCACAAACATGGAGACAACTCCCATACACATCATTAAACATTTAAACTCAATCTCATTAGTCAATATAATAGATTCAAAGATATTTTAGTTTACTAAGAGGGTTTTCATTTATAGGAGTCAAAGATTTCATCATGTGAATGCCTTTGAATTTATTTTAAGACATACGTCACTTGTGGCAGCTTCATATTGAATTCATGATTAACTTCTCATGAATCAACAACCGATTGCTTCAGTTAATGTTGCGTGCACCACCAGCTCAGAGATAATTCGTTTTACCTTCATTACATGAAAGTGTTCTTCCCATAATAATCTAAGATCGGGACCCTCAATCTTACACTAGCCTGCTTTTTATACTACTCGTACTCCTAACTACACTAACCGTCATCTACACGGATCGCTCCTTCTTACAAATTTGATCAATCTTTGAAACATCTGATCCCACCTCAATCTTCCAAGAGAATGCATTGATTCTGAGTTACATCTCTTGAATGTTGATTGCAATCTCACGTCTTGCAATGGCTCCTTGCACTTCCTCCGACAGTCTTGTACATCTCTTTACGTTTGTCCTTCGAGTCATCCTTGTTCTCCATTGCGTGGGCCAATTTCTCCAATCGTTGTGTCGTCACCTCATCGTATCAAGCAAAGGAATACTTGACACACATGCTTGCAAGGGACTCCATGCATGTAGGTCTTTTAACATCCACCTTATTTATATGTCGTTTCCGTTCATGCACCTCACCTTTCAACCACTCATTCTCTTGCTCAATGAATTTAATCTCTACCTGTTTTTAATTTTGCAAATTTTGAAATATGACGTCTTTGCCTTGGCTATCTCTTTCTCCTTCTCCTCCTTCTCCTTGATAAGGCAAGCCACGCTTTTTGTCCACAATGCAATCTACTTATGTTTCTTCCTCTTTGAAAAAAATTCATGAAGAATTTCCACACTAGGGTTTTGGGTGTGTTTCTCAATAGACCCTACTAACTCCCCTCTCCAAACACTTCCTCCTTGATATTTCTCATTACTCAATCCCACTTCTCCGAAGGTATTTCCTCATCCTGTGCTAATAGAAAAACTTTCTCTTCTCATACACACCTTGGCAAACTTTGTTTCAACCTACAATTGTTGTCTTCCGTGTCCACATCCTCATCAGACAATCAGATTTTCAACTAATACTCCTTCTCCTTCTCCTTCTTGGGAGTTAGCCAACCCATCCTTGAATACATATGCAGTAGGAACAAAGACAAAAAAACTACTTCGTTATCTTCTCCTCTAAATTTCTTTGTCATCCCGCCACCTTGAAATCCTTGTCCTCTTTCAAGGACTGCCATTGTTATAATCATCATTGATCGTAATTTGGGATGGAGATCAAAACATAGATTCATCATGTGACCATGTCTGTGACAATGCTAACATGATTTTGATCCAATATGATCCATCCTTTGACCTTGAAAACAATCCTTCTTGTGATGAGGACTCCTTTGATGGATGTTTTTGAGATGGAGTATTGTTCTTTATATTTCTTGCGATTTATATACCTCCATCTCTACTTCATGTTTGTGCACCACGTTTGTTTTGTTGGTGCTTTGTTGTTTGGAATGTTGGAGCTCTTGTGTGTTGCTGATAACACCAACTCATTTGGGATCCTTGGTGGTCCCATAGATATCGTGCATGTCCCACAATAATGGTGTGGATATACACTCCAAGATATCGCCAAGCTCAACTCCGTCAACTGTGTCAAATGATTTTTCTTCACATTATGAATGCTATAAGTTTTATTCACTTCATTAACAAACCTTCTCATCGAAAAGAAAAATCAACAAGTGGCTTCAATATATTATGTGATGAGCACATGATCTTTTAACCCCGCGTAGTCAAGCATAATTAAAGTTTTTCAAAATCATTGTGACTCAATTATCATTGTTCAAATTTATAAGAGTAAAATTTTACTTAATGTTACATTCTAAAATAATTGTTTGAGTTGTTCATATGATAACTAACATAGAACATATTAAATTTTATCTTTCATACAATCTGTAATCAACGTATATATATTTCATTGAGGGTTTCAAAACTATCTTGTAGTTGCTTGATCTTGATCCAGTTGGTAGGAACTTTGACTTCATAACGGGGTGCGAGAAAAAAAATACTTGATACCATAAGTATTCGCTGTGAATTTTAAGATCGGCATCTCAGATATAAAATTCTAAATGATAATCAACTCAAATTTTATAGAGCTTATAAGGATTCTAGGGGCGCAGGCGGCATCATTCATAAAGAGAATACATATATACATATATATATATAGGCCTGGAGTTATAAAAAAATATTCAATTTTCCTTAGGTCACATCTTGGTAACTGCAGAACTTATTGATGAATTTCCGAGTAAAATATCATATGGCCCTACATATAAAGACCAAAAGAAATCAGAGATTCGATTGCTCGTTGTAAGTAAATGTGATCGTTAACCACCAAAACTTCATCTGGTATGTAAACCCCTGATACGTTGTTAATCACTGTTATACTGTATAATACTTTCAATCTTTAAACTGGATTAAACGTTATATAATAGAAAAAGAAATTTTCATGATAGACGATACTAGTAGATGGTTTTCATTACATCTGGATGCCACAACTTCCCCCATAGTAGAGGTTAGAATAATCACAAGATATATAGCAAAACGAATTAGCTGTTTTTTGTTTTTTTTTGGCTTTGATATTTTCATGTTGGTTTCTGCCGTTGTTCTTAAAACGTCTATATCGCACTCTCCGCTGCTTTCTATTCGGAGCTGATAGGAGCACAAAGCAAGAGACCCAAAGTGAGCTTTCCCCATGGCGTGGTGGCTGTATATTATTCTACACGTCCCAATGTAAGTAACGCTTTCATGGAACATCACACAAACCGTCACACACATTTCCATTACTTTCAAACCGCAGATGACGAGCGTTCACGATGGAGATACATCTCCTCAAAGTGTTAATCTGAACTTTTGAACTTGTTCACACGGAGAACTCGAATCTGCTTGTAAGGTCACTAACAAAAAGGTGATTCACGTTTCCTTTCTCATGAATTGTAAAGATGACTTTGAAGATCCATTGTTGTGAATATGGCAAGGCAAGGCAATCGAATGAGCGCACTTCCAGCGCCATGTCTAATATCAGACGGAGAGCCGTTTTCCAAGCTAAGCTTGGCGATTTCAAGAGAACCTCGTTAGTGCTCTTTCGTCGTCACTTCTCGATGAGCTAGCTCGTGGATCTCCTCTTGCTCTTCGACCTCCCATAACAGCGGGTTCTAGGGCTCAGAAGCCCTAGCCGCCACTTCTGAATTGGCAACTCTCGATGAAAAGAATTGTCGTAAAGAACCCGGTAGTAAAACACTCTCTCTACTTCAGCCACTGATCAATCACCTTCTCCCTTTGGCAAACTTCGGCTTGTTGGCCTTTCTCTCAGCCTTTTCTCTCTTTTTCCTCGTTGTCTCGTTCTCCGGTTCCTCCTGCTCGAAGTAACCAAAGCAAACGAGCCCACGGGGTGAGGTATATCAAAATCTGTCCCCAAGAATCTACATCGACACTTTACATATATTTAGGGATGCGGTGGAGGAGGAGTTTGCACACGATCCGTTGTCACCACGGAGCAGCGCGGACAAGCATGCTCGCAGAAAGTCAAGCCACGAGTTAATTTCAAATATCAGAGTAGAAAACAAACCTTCTGACTCAGGAAGAAGTACGGGTACAAAATCAACGTCCATAGTTTGTAGAATGCAAAAGCAGGAATCTGCAAAGCATTCAAGGAAGATGTCAGGGGCACCTCAACTCGAGATGTGTGGCATGTCCACTGTCATTCCTGCAGATTACCCCACTTTCACAATGAATACGCTATCACCTGCATTTTCAAAGCGATTCCACTTCTTGCTTTGCAGATACCTCCTTTGTAAACATGTACTTGATGTACACTGGAAAGAAAGCAATTACAAGAACTACAGTGAATTGCCTTACTCTGAACTATAATCTGGAAGTGCTTTGGACGGCATAGCATTCGAGGTATAGTTATGAACAACCAATACATACCACCAAAAACGCATACCAGAACTTGTCTGAAAGAACAGAGCCAATTTGTACGAATGCTGTGACGTACAGAATATCATGAAGATACCTGCGAGGAGAACCAAAAGATTACGTTTTTTTGACTCGCGTGTGAGGAAAACAAACACAAAATTTGCACATAGAGGCATTGTTCATTCGCCTGCCGATCCAAGCCTGCAGTTGCAAGAGAGTAGTTGAACCCAATCCTAAGGCAAGAAGATGGGGCTCGAAATTGTTCAAAGAGATGAAGAAAAATGAAGCACATAGTTGAAATGAACATCAGGTCGGTTGATGTGCCAAGGTAGAACAACGCAGTCATTTAAAACGTAGAGAGGCTTGTAAATAGTTCATATCCTCCGCCCATGTTCTACCACGAATTGGAGGACCTGAATTCTCATCAGACTGATTGCATCATCATCGTAGCGCATTGGTTTCCGGAGGTTTCACAAGCCGTAAGCAGTAACTTTATCTCGAGTTAAACCAAATTTCCCCAACATTGAATACAAAACGAACTTGTGAACGTGACCTGAAGATTATTGGAAACTTACGAGCAAAGACCAGGGCTCTTCAAATCGAATCCACCGTCCGTAAGCTCCCCCTTGTCGTCATAGGTAGGCAGAGATAAATCCTTGATCCAGTTGTAGGTAACATGGTACACTCCGGACGTTAAAATCATCCCAATGTAGTGCTTCCATGTAACCGATGAGTTGAAAATTACTATTCTTCCCAGAATGTAAATTGCCTGCATTTTCAGTCCAAAGCAGGGTCAATTCTAAGGCTACAAGGTAAAATTCCTCTTTGGCTTCATGGAGATTCCTGCGGTACAAAACAACACTGAGCTGACGTTGCCACCTCACAGTCGATGGAGAAAAGCAGCGACGAAGGCGTCGGGAGGAATTCCAGGGAACACGCAGATGAAAACATTTGAACGTGCTACAAGTTTCAATCACAGGAAAGCAGCTCAACGAGTCCAGTCCAAGAGCGAGACAACACTTACGTTAGAACATAGCACAACCAGTGCTAAATTTTTCATGTGTTTCAGATTCTCCTCCCGGCGCTTCTTGGCTCCCTGATTGGCCATGTTGTTGACCTCCCTCGAATCCACTCTCCCTTGGGCCTTGATCTCGGAACTTCAGTTTCTCGCCCAGCACAGCAGACCTGAGATGATACAACTTACTCTCTTTCTTTCCCTCCCTCCGTCTCTTTCTCTCTCGGGAGCGCACCCTAATCAGGGCCTGGACGGGGCCACTTGTCGTGCGGCATTCACTGCTCGACCTTTCATTCGCAGCTGGGCTTACGTTCCACGACTGCCAAATGCCGTCGGACCTCCGCGTCGTGGTCCTCGTTGACTCTTACCTGGATGCCTCTCTGCCTCGAGAAAATGGAAGCATACCAGTCCCGAAATTCGCTCTCGCCTCTCGCGCAGGAGCTTCCGATTTCCTCTCTCTGTCTCTCTCTACTCTGAGGCAAAGGCTTCAGTTGGCGACCCATCCATCCGGTCAAGACGGTCTCTGGGCAGATTACCCTATTCGAGATTCCGCAGCCTCCGATTTGACAGGAGCGTTGCGTGCAGCCAAGCAAGTGTGCAGTCGGTCAGTCAGTCGTGGCTGGTTGGAAGGTTTACAGCTGATTTAAACATCAGAGTGCAAGCAGAAGTAGAAGCTGGTCCATCTACGAGTAGGACCAATAATGCTCCAGTGTTGACTTTACACCGACGATAGGCGCCAGTTGCTTCTGCTTTCGGCCGTCTCCACCGCGACGAGTACTACTACTCCTAGCCTTCAGGAGCAGCTTGTACAAAGGGCGTTTGTGGTTACAGTTCATGGTATGAGAGTACTTAATGTCGGAGAGAGTGCACGAAGCAATCCTTAGCTCGAATCAGCTCGATACGGCTTCAGGCGGTTTCCCAAGGCCGTCCCACTGTTTTGATTATCTGGGTACGGTGGACAATATACAGAGTTCACGGAAATTTTTTTCCTCTAGGACATGAAGTGTGAGCCATGCGCTGTGTTTTGTTTAGTTTGTGGGAGCTGGATCTCGTGTGACGAAGGCGACTCTCATATATAGCTGACCGGAGGCATGCAGGTTTGGAAATCTGTTAGTGCTTGACTTCAGTTTCAGTATAAAGGAAGATAATGCGAAAGGAGAACTCAATAACGAACATATTAGTTACTTGAAATCACCGACATGACCTTCGCGCATGACTCGGTCAAAATAGAGCAACGTCCGACCAATGGTAATGCCCCAGGCCGCTTGATATAACGTTCAAAGGAAACTAGACCTAAAGCATGAAGCGACTGTATACTCTTGAGACTTGAGCCTACTCGTCCAATCTGACTTTTGGCAACGTGTAGTGATATGTCAAATAAACCAAGCACAGCCGAACTTAATTAACTACACATGGGCTCTTGAAAGGCTTCAAAAAGCTGGTAGCTTTGGAGTGGAATGAGCAGTTAGACGCTCTGTACTTTCAAAGGCTTACGTGTGTGCTTTGTTGCACTGTTGTGAGTTATATCTCCCTTTCGTGTTTCAAATAACCATGAAGAAGGTTATCCTTCGTGCATAAAACCCAGTTTTAGTAAGCGATGGCTCGTTCAACTCTGTCGTTTTCAGTGTGTGCTGTAGGTGTGACGCTCGTCAGGAGCCAGTAGAATGTGCTTCGTTTGCCACCCATTCATCTCCATTGCAGCCAGTAGAGAGTCTACACCAGCCACAGCTTGTTGCCTACTTCTCTCGACCAGAATCAGCCAGCCTTCTTGTGAAATTTGAGGACTTCGTCGCCGGTCCGTTGCTTCTTGAATTTCCAAATGCGGATCAAAACATTTCGTCGTCTCCTTGTCTTCAGGTTTCAACTTCGGAGACGTAGAACTACTTGTTAAGTCCCTCAAGTGTGCCACCTGACACGTGAACAATATCCCACCAACAGAGACTGAGTTCCAGGGTGTAAAGGTTACCGTCAGAAAATGATTTGTATTTCTTGTCACACCTTGTGTCCTCTCCTTAAATACAACCTTGTCAAATGCATTGAAAGTAGGCTAGTATGTAAAAATCAATGACATACCTGTAGTGCACCCGTGATGACATCCCTTGGGGTAAACTCATCCTTCAACCATAACAGTAATCCTGTCTGAGAGGAGAAAAAATATGAGCTCGAGTTCCCGCTTGCCCCTAACAAGTAACTCATCAGACCAAGCAAGCCATTTCCGGCCCTTCGAAAACTCGACTATAAGGAGAGGCCCCGGGACCGTCAGACAAAAAAGAGAAAAAAAGAACTGACAGGGCTATGAGAATTATTTATTTAAAACCCTGGCTTGTGCGAGACTAAAACATAATAATCCCGTCACACATTTACCTGATGGAACAAGGGTATAGAACTCTGGGACTCTCGGAATAGAGAATAAGGTTGCTGAGACTGAGACTGGAACACATGCAGCAGATCATCTGGATTCCAGCCTGAAGGTTTCAATGCTCCAATCCTCAAAGGCAAGGTCGTCTGAACTGCAAAGAACCACAATGCACTTTCTGAGCACTCATAAAAACAAGCTCGTTTTCTCATAATGGATGAATACCAAGCACGTTAAATACAAATTTGGTGGAATCGTTACCAGGGAACTGGAAAAACTGTAAGCCTTCTATAGTGCTCACTTCTTCTGTTGACGGTACTTCGTTCTTCCTTAGCCATTTCTCAACGATGATTTCAAGCCGTAACTGCATTCCAAAAAAATAGAAGCCCTCAAAACTCTATCACAACGTCATATCGGCCAGAATACTGAAAGATTTGACAAAGATAGTTAGCAAACGGCTCAAACACTCGTTCATCGCGTGAATGAGAAGCTAGAAAACTTCCACTGAATGAAAAGTTTCTCTATCTCATAAACTAATCGTAATGAACTGCAAACTAACTCCCACCGTCCCGACTCAGTAACCCTTTCTGGACAGAACAAAATCAAGACCAAATCCGAAACAAAGACAAGCGTACCTTGTTCAATGTTTGTAGGTGGACCGCTTGAAGCTCGTGATAGATAGCGAACAAATCAAGGCCAGTTAAAACGGGAAACAAAACGAGCAGCAAATACTCCAACCTGTAGAATAATACAAAAAGTGAGAAATTTTCATCTACCAGGAGCACATATACACCTATTCTAGTAAATTTGAATCCACAGAAGCAGGACTTGCAGCTCACAGAATTCAGACAAGCCACAAGATATAACAGATGTATGCTTCACCTTTTATTGTTTCTTATAACGGTACTCAACGCGCAAGATACTGCCAGACCAAGATTATCAGCAACCACTGTTTGCACCTGCCTTCAGCAATCATGTAAACAGAAACATACGTAACGTAGGAGTTCTAAGTCGCTTAGCCGGGTAAGACATCTGCAGGTGACATACTGCAAAAAAAATTCTTCTAGATATAAATTGAGCTGCAGTCTGGTTTATGATAACCCATGGAAAAAGAGTTTCGCACCTGTCCTTTTGCAGCGACATCTGCAAGGTTGTCCCCAATAGCAAAGCTCTTGTGTATAGCTGACTGAAATTATAGAAGTGAGAGTCCAAGGAGACAAGACAATTTTATAGCTCAGATGAAAGTTCTACATCTAGAGCATATGGGCGTTGTTCAGTTTTATTGTAAGTCATACATATACGCAATGACTACTTGAGCTGACAGAGGCAGTCAACATCCTTGGACATGTAAACTTTCAGTATTCATTTGCGAACTGTACACAAGAAGAGAATGACAAAGAGTGCGGGTTGACGTAATTACACTAGTGGCCAGATAAGCAGCCAAAGCAATTGATCTGCCGACATTTGCCACCGTTGCCAGAATCAAAAAGTAGGAGGGGAAGTACGGTGTCAACATCTCCAGGCCCAGGCTCAAGCTGAAGAGAATAGATGTTGAAAACCTCACTCTCTGAAACTCACATTGACACGTTAGAGTCATCATCTTCGCGAAAAACAGCAGTTGCAGCACTTAATCCCTCTCCGGCTCCCTATGAAATCCCCGATGTGAAACCATACAAGCCGTTCGGGCGTCATTCAACCTACTCCTGTGTAAAATAATACACAACAGATTTGCTATTATTGGATTAAAGCTGAGGACCTTCAAGTTGGAATCAAACGTAGAGCCAAGAGATCCAGAGTACGCAAGTCGTCCCAGTCGACCAAGCCCATCCTTCAACACCCAATTCAACCCCGCTGCTGCTGGTAGAGCCCTTCTTGCTCCTATCCCGATCGCCTGCAGCATTGCCTGCCTCATTTTCCATTTTCTCACGTGTAAGAACCACACGACAGGCTCAGCCGGATTCTGATGGGGGAAAAAAAAAACAGTAAAAACAGTAAAAAAAAAGAGGTTCTGAACAATTGATGGACTGCTCTTTAAAAAGTGTATATTGAACATAAAGGGGGAAATTGGCAGCAGGAAAAGGTAGCAAAAGCTGAGAAGAGTATATTAACCTGCGTACACTGCACTTGAAGTACCGAGCTGAGAACTCGGTGCATGAATTTCCACCTCATATAAGACAGGTAATGTGGGCGGACGTGCTCTGGAACGAAAGTCCTGCGCAAGCTTCTCCGAATTCTTCCCACACCAGACCAGTAAAACTGATGTTCCCTTCTCGATCCTCCATCGTCCACCTTTTGATCCACCGGTTCCATAACCAAGGATTGTCCATCCCAAGCAAATTGCAATTGTTGTCCATCCTTGTAAAAATAAATTGGGAGCTTTTGAACATCTGACCTCCTAAATTTCTTGCTCAATATCTGACAAACATGCTGAGCAAATCCTCGCCCACTGTTTGCAAATTCAACAGAAGAAACTTTCCCAAAATTCCCACAATCTGCTGCTTTAACGTCGTGTCGCCTTCGTTTGTCATAAGAAACACCAAACTTGGACCGAGGTAGGCAATCCAGGCACCTGCCTCCACCCCATGGATTGCTCCCTGCACGCACGATTCTCAACTCATGGTGGCGAGTAGAAACAGCTGGAAATCCCAGCATAGGCTTTGATCAAGATAATTGGCCAGTCTGTGGGCCTTCAGCACAAGGGAACACTTGTGCGAAGATTTAGCTCCTCCCTCAACAGAAAGGCCCCCAATTCACCGATTTTCAGAATCTCAACAACCAAAAACGTCGAGCAAACAGGGGTTCACTTTGAACGTCGTGAACAGCAGTGTCTTGTCAATAAAGTCCCAATTCGAAGCGGTAACTGCACTAGTAAGACGACAGACGACGTACACAGGAGCAGTCCTTTAAACCCTCGTCTTCCCAGAGTCTAAAGCCCTGGTTCTCCGAGCCCAGCGGAATCTCCCAAAAATCAGAGTTATATAGATCAATTTGAGAAAGTAATCGCATTGGCGCCTAGTGCTCTACCGATAGCGACTACGAAAAGATATGGTGATTGAGTTCCTAAAGAAAACACGAGGACCGTCGGCCCTTCAAGAATCGACTGTCATCATTTCAGATTCTACCATCTTCGTGAACTTTCACTTCGGACGGAATTTCACAGATTCCAGGGATGCACTGACTCTCTGCAGCGGACGATTTTCCGACTTCAGGCGAAGCAAGGAAAATACGTCGCTAGATCGTCAGCACGATGAGAAAGTCCATCAGCCCTAAAGTTGCCGCAAGTGTGAGACTGTGTGTGTGGTAGTTCGACTTTCTCGGTGACGGGATCAGGCCTCTGGAGCATTAAGGTTTACAGAAACCGTTGGAATCAGGTGACGACGATCACACTGGAGGGTTGTTTCGCTCTGGGCCCCACTTTCCACTGTGAGAAAACACTCAGACGACGACGATAAAGCGCACAAAGTGATTCATTCATGTGGGACTCTGTGGGCGGCATCACATTGTGGCTGACTCACATGTGGCCGCGGGCGGAGCGACTCTTCGATATTCACGTACTCATTACATCACTTCCCTCCCCACTGACGGCAGCCATGCCCCTCCGCCATTTATATACACTCGCCAACCCCGGCCCCCGCTATGTCTGCCCACACTGCGCCCGTAGTCAGGAAGCAGGTGTTCCCGAGGAGACATATCTGCGCCATCTTCCCCTCCCCTCGGTTCCCAGTCCTGTACCATCCCCAGCTATGGATGCCCATGTAACCTCCGATATTCCGATTCTCGCACGTCGCTTACGACCGTAAGCATATTCCGTCTCCGAGGAACCTTTCCATTTCTGGCGTTCCTTCGCTGTTTGATAGTTATAAGTTTCCCCGATTCGTGATGTTCGGTTTTTGCTAAGTTTTGGGTAAGAGTGTTTACGATGCACGCTGTGAAGGCTTTCACAAGGTTTCACACTCTCCTCTGGTGTCGAGTGTAGATCATCAATGGTTTTGCCTGCTTGTGACTTGAGGTCTGGCTCTGTTGTCCGGACTTACGACAATATATTGCACATCTAGAATCCCCCGGCCGCTCTTCGTTACCTCTACTCGTCCCTCTGGGCCGTTGGTACCGAGTTGAGGGACAGAGAGAACCCTGCGTGAATGCTCCACGCTTGTGGTCAACCGATCGGTATACCCACGCTGTCAGCTGTGAAGGACTCCGGACGACTTTGAAATTTGTACAGCTGCAGCACTTTATTCTTCTCGGAAGCAAACCGGCGAGGCGAGAGATGTTACACGCACAGTGTACACTCCGGTCAAGGAGCGGTTGGGAACTTTTCGTTACAGGTGAAGGACGATAAGTCATCTCGGTGCATGTCGTTGATCTTCTCTTGAAAGGTCCGGCCTCAGTCAAGCGAGAGATACAGTGGTTCGTTAATCGTGCTCAGTGGACCGGGCTGGGATGGGCTGGGCCGGGCGTCAAGTTGCGCCATGATTACATCAAGAGTGGACTTCCCATGAGCTAATCTCGACGACGATTGACTCGGTGAACCTTGTCCGACAAAACCAATCCCAGGGCATATGTGCACGTGCAAGGGAGGGATCCACATTTATTCATGTGAGATGAGGCCAGCAAACTGTGAAGTGCGTGCTGTAACTTGAACTTCCTTCATACTACCTCAACCGCACGTCCTTCAACGGACAAACAAAATACGAGGGCATTGATTGACGATTCTGATCCAAGTGGTGTACACACAGATTCCATGAGATGCGACTTGAGATGAGTTCAGAGAGTTCTCTCTGCGAACTTGAATATTTGCGAGACGGGCTACGCTACATTTGAATTGATTGATACAGGTTAAATTATTCTTTTCGCTAACATTTAATTGGAGAGACCTAAAACGAAATTCACTAGTATAAAACTTTCTCCTTCTTGACTAGGATCGGAGGGTCGATGTCAATCCCCATGTTGGCAGCCGTTCCTGCTATGATCCTCATGGCAGACTCGATTGATGTACAGTTCAGGTCTTGTAACTTCTCTTCCGCAATAATCCTTACTTGGTCCTTGGTCACTTTCCCTACTTTCTCCTTTTGAGGACTATTTGATCCCTTCGCTACACCTGTAAGTCAAGCATTGGTCCAAAGAAGAGTGAGTCCCGCTCAAACTGAGCTCCATTGAGATGTCAGGGTTCCTCTTACAAAAACCCCGTTCCTCTCCCCTTTTCTTTGGCGTATCCAAAACTGCATTGCACTTCTAGAGAAAAATCAGATGGTGGATGTGAAAAAACCCTACCGGCCGCTTTCAGCAGTAGAACGGACGCGGGAGGAGTTTTCAGAATGAAAGTGAAACTCTTGTCCTGGAGAAAACAAGTCCGAATCGATGTGAATAAACGTCATAGAACAGTGACTGGATAAATGCCTTAACCTATCCACAAAACCCTGTGACAGAAAACATATGAAATTGCTCCACAAATCAAGCAAGCTAGCTAGTTTCCAAGCATCGTCACAAGATTTCCAAACAATCGCCACCGCATGGTTTCACTTCCAACAGTCTAATTTCAGTACTTCGATAAAAAATATTGACGCAGCAATTTCCAAAGTGGTCGTCCACTCACGTCAAAAACTGTGATTTCGACAGGGATGATGTACCCGGGCTTATCGGCAGTCTTGGCATTGTACTCCTTGCAAAAAGCCATGATGTTCACTCCCTTGGAACCCAAAGCTGGACCGACTGGGGGCGCTGGAGTGGCCTTACCCGCTTCCAAGGCAAGCTTCACAAGTCCAACGACTGCAAATGAAAGCACCGACCGCAATCCCCACCAATAAGGGCCGATGGCACTCCCCAGTTGCCTCAAATCAAAATTCATTTATTCCCTCGACCCGCCCGCCCATTCAAGCATTTGCTGCAAATGATATGGAATGGCTGAATCCCATGGAAGTGCAATCTATTCAATCCATCCCTAATCTACTCCTATCCCCCTCACGCACACCAAACTGACAATGCGATAAGGGATTCATACCTTTCTTGGCCTTCCCGGCGGGCTTGGGAGGAGCCATAGCCAGCACTTGGAATGGCTGATTCGCGGCAACGGCAGCAGCGGAAGATGGCCCTGCCATTCTCAGCGACGCGCAGTCGCCCCTCAGACTCACGCATGACGAAAACCTCACCGCGCCTTGCTTGGACGTCGAGCATGGTCCCAACCCTGTCTGTGTTGTTCTCAATCCAGCTGCCCCAGCTACCACACTCGAAGCGCATGCTGCTGCCATTGCTACAGCTTTGCTGCTGCTCGGCACGAATCCGCGAAGAAACTGGTCTGTGTCCCCGCTGCACCTCTTCTCTTGCCTGCCTGGCTGCCTTCCTTCCTTCCGTGGTTTCCCTCCCTTCACTTCACTGTCAGCTGATAGTAGTCTCTCGTCCCAGGCAGAGGATAGAATTAACAGGGCCACAGCTAAAAGGATGCCACGGGAGCTCGCCTTTATCTTATCGCATTTAGCAGGAGCTGGAGGAAGAATCTTGTTCAGTTTTGTACCAGGTCCGGACTCCGGATTCCGGAGGAGCGGAGCCTGGGACACTGCATTCGCGGGAGATTGGTCGCGACCGTTATTTACGCGGCTGCAGAGCACCGTGACGGTACGGTGAATAGGTGACCGCAAGCGATGGGGAGTCATTGGGTAGCGTTGAAAGTTTCAAGCCAAGACCCAGCCGCCAGAGAGAGAGAGAGAGATCGACATTGGTCCATCTTGACGACAAGGTTGATTGCCTGCCACATCGACTCTGTCGCCCCCGACAATGGCGCGTGTGAGATAATTAGTGGTCACGAGCTCTGCGACTTGTAGTCCGTGACTTCTGTGATCTTCAATTCTTCAATAAACTTGAACTTAATCATAAAGGTTCGAGGTTCTGTGAGGTTTGTAACCATTGTCCAATCAAAATTTGAAGATCTCTCGAGAATATATCAGCCTTTGAAGTGCTGTGCATGGGGAAATGTCCACTTAATTTCGTAGTCCAGTCACTGAGCCCTCTTAAATTGAACAACATTTTTATCGCTGAGAAAATAATATTTCTGAAATGCGGATGGAAATACTGTACAGTAGATGAACTTTGATATTTATGGTTCTAAGTGTCTGAAATGAGATATGAACGTAAATTCATTTGAACTATGAAGCAAATAAAACTTCTCAAAGGTAGCGACCAAAGAAGAAAGAATCCTAATATTTGCGCAAATGTGTTAACATAGTGGCATACTTCTGGACATGAAGGTAAAAAACATAAAATAAAATAAAGTTACATGACACTCCAAGTGATCTCCCCCATACTTACAGTTTATTATTTATTTATTTTTACTTTTTTCCCTTACTTTTGTTTATTTGGGGAAACGAAAAAAGTGGCATTCACAACGCCAATGGCGACAACCTATGGAACATTCCCTTCCTATGAAAAGAGGTATGAGTTATATATACTTGGGCAGTTTATTCTATCCATGGGAAAGTCTACCGCAATTCCCTTTTAGCCAACAAATGAATCGGATAAATCAATTATTGCAACCATAACAATTTATGCAAATCGATAATAGGTTTGAGTAAGAAACTTTTGTCGATTATCTTTAGCAGAAAATCTCTTTTAACGATCAGCTAGTCTTCAAACTTCATAATCTCTATGTGATGATTGACTACAACTTTTTGAACATGTTGTAAGCATTGTTCTATCAAACTAACCGAAAAAAATATGTATGACCTCACTACGAAAACGTGAATGCTTTATAAATATATACAACTCCTTCAAGTTAGAGGCATATTTTCTGAACTACGATAGAACTTCTATCCTTTTAAAATATCAACATCTGTCACACATGTGTGTGACTCTGAACAAGATGTAATTGATAGTGAACCTTTGAAGAAATGATCTTCATCAGCAGAGGTGACCACATGTGATCTATATAGAGTATGATGAAGATAACATATACAAGCATTTGAAATTAAGTTTTCATCTCTTTGTTTTTGGTGACAAGTTACAAATTTGATGCTTCTTTAGTTTGCATTGTAGCATAATAGAAAGTGAATTTTGAGTTAAGGATCGGAGAAGATTTACGATAAAGTATTTTGAAATAGATCAAAGTCAAAATATCTAAAAGCTTTGAGTGGAGAAACTCGAAGCTTTGAGATTAGAGATTTTATCAGAAGATTTGTCATATAAAATCAAATGTGTTACGATGGTATCAAGACCGTTGTAGTATGAAGAGATATACCTTCGTTTAAACAAATTTTCATAACGTGTAATATTGGAGAGTATTGATTTCTCTTTGAGTGAGTTAGACAGGTTTTAGCGTTCAAGTTCAAAGTTGATTCAAGTTGCACCGCCCAATGAACCGAATCTAGATGACAGAAGTTTGAAAATACTGTAACAAGCCGAGTACGTATGAATGTATGTAATTCTGTGACATGAAGTGGAGAAAAAAATGAGAAAATTAGAAGAAAGAGAATAATAAAAATAACCGTACGTCAATCATGTCATTTGTTCCAAGTCCTGTACAAATAATATGTTGTCGCTCTGTTTTGAATGGAGGCCCGTGCAAAATACGTTCAGACAAAGTATCAATTGTCATCGCGTAGACCGTTTTTTAACTATTGACTTAAACCGTTGAAATTTTGTGTTCCTTGTTTAGAAAGCCATGGTAAGATGGAAACATGTTCCCGAAGGATGTAACAACTAACTTAATTATGATACAAGTACTACGACATAAATGAATAAATTAAATAAATATATACATATAAATGTGTAAGATTTTTACTGCTCTTGACACTTTGAAAGTTTGTAGATGATCATGTCACTTGATGGGGTCTTCCCATCCCTTATTTTACTGTGTCGCGTTATTGATCATGTCACTTCGCGCGGACAGCTTTTACGACTTCATACAGAGAAGCCTAACAGAGAGTGAAAACTTCCTTTTCCTTCAAAAAATTCTAGAACTTGTCTTGTTTCTTCACGCTTTTCCAGATTATCACACCAAGATGAAGATTTATTATTTGTATCAGTCTTTACATACATACTCTTTTACCCTTTCATGTCATAGAGTCATGAAATCTACTTGTGAACTCACTTCAACATGTAGGTAGGTTGAAGAGAGGAGGGGAGAAGTTCATTAGAATTTGAATTGAATCAGATTTGTATAAAAGGAGATTTGAACATGTGTTGTTGAAGACACCAAGCAGAAACTTCCACCAAAGAAGGTTTGTTCTTGAATCTTTTACCTCCAAAGAGCGAGGAAAGAAACAGCACAGTTATATGAAAGGACAATGAATATGATTACAGTCACTCAGTCCCGTACTAGAACGCTACTGTATGGGGAACAAAGGAGACGGAAAGAGCATGCAGAAAATATTAGTGGGGTTCTGTGCAAGCAAAGTTTGCCAATTGACAACGTTGCTTGTCATGTGGGCGAAGAAAGCGCCGGTCCAATCCGGGAAGGCTGGTCTTGTTTCTTGTTGCATGGACAAATGCCACTGTTATCTACCCTATAGGCGGGATTAGGAAGAAGGAACGAGCAATTAATAGATTACTAAAAAGCTGGAACCAAGAGTCAACAGCTGAGATTGAATTAGATTCGGAAGAGCCCGGTCAATGACCGATGGAGAGCCGGCGACCGGTCAGATGCCGATGAGCGATTCTGTACAAGGCTTCGTCCAAGGGTAGGTGAAGAAGGCCCTCCCGCGGACCGGTCTTTCGAACTTGGAGTCCTCCTCGTCGTTGGCACATAGTGCGTCGGAGGTGCGTTTGAGGTGCTTTTTGGTTGGAGATCAAACAGAGCTGCTACCGAAGCTGGCGCTCTGCTGCTGCTCTCGTCGGACAGACGGACAAAATGAGAGCAGTGAAGAGCAGCTCCGCGCAGCAGCACGTCGGCCTTTCTCTCAATTGCGGAGAACAGCGCGTCTCTGCTGCCGCTGCTCCTCTGCTGGAGGCGATTGAATGAAGGAATGGACTGCCCGAAGGAAGGAGCAGTGGTTCAATGAGTGAGTGAGGGAGTTGAGAGATAAGCTGAAAACAGCACGCGGAGATGAGAGTAGGAAGGAAAGTTGCAGAGGTCCGGTAGAGCGAGTGGCTGAAGGAAAAATGGGAGCAAGCTCGCTGGCAGCAGAGAGTATCTCTTGACGCCTTCGAAAGATAGAGGGGAGAAGCTGTTTGTCAGTGTTGTCAGAGGCGAGCGATTGGGAAAGAGTCGAGATAGAGGGTAAATTGAGAGACACAGAGAATTGCAAGTCTGGTCAGATATAGAAGAGTGAGGCGGCGTTGTAGATCTTTCATAGGCCTGGTAAAGGTGGCGGTACGGAAGCGGGGAAGAGTGGAGGTGATGACGTAATGAATGAGTGGAAAGGAGAGAATTGATGGGTCAAAGATTGGGGAGAGAGGAGGGCTGCGGACAGGACATAATTGGAAGCTCTCAGAGACAAGAGGAAATTTCAGAGATGAATCATAGAGTGTCAGAGACGAAGTATGGAGTAATGACATTCTGTATCGATGGAAGGTGGTGAAGTAGCAGTGACCAAGTTTAAGATTGATAGCAAGTCTGTAGGAATTGAAAGTTGCAAATGGAAGGCGACGCTGCAAAGGGGCAAGCCAGACCCAGCAATGGAGTCGTTGGAGTGGTGGGAGTCAGTAATCGTATCATCAACAGTCGGGTCGAACTCCGGGATGAAAGTCAGAGGATATCGGGAAAAGGAGTGGACTGGGATAATTGCAGAAGAAGTGCTTTGGCCAAAGCCGAAGACCTCCGACTGGAACGGGAGTGGAACAACAGAGACCGCGTTCGAGATGCCTCCAGGGATCGAGAGAGGCTGAGGGAGGAAATGGATAGAAGGAACGCAGCTAAAATGAAAGAAGACGATGCCAACAGAGCTCGACTGAGTTCAGTGGCTGGACTGTACGATCGAGATGATCGGAGAAAGAGGTTCAGAGACGAAGATGATCATGACGAGAGTGGACGGCTCAGAGATCAAGCCATGGACAGAGGTCGAGCTGATCGGAGGCTAGAACCAGTCGAATCATTCAGAGACAGGACTCGAGATGAAATAAAAGTTGAGTCCGCCTTCATCATCAGAGACAGAGTCAAGGATGAACTTCTGGACAGGACGAGGATTGACCGAAAGCCCGAGCTCCCAGAATCGTTCAGGGACAAGAGAGTCCTCCCACCTTTGGACTCTTTGCGAGAGAGAGGGGATGAAAGGTTAACTGAGCTGAGAGACGACAGGAGAGTCGAGTCTGTGGATGGCATCCGAGGCCGAAGTGGAGACAGGAGCACAGATTTGCAGGACCGATTTAAAGATGACAGAAAACCGGATCTTTTGGAGGCGACCAGGGATAGAGGGAGAGATGATCGGATGTTAGGCTCTCCTAGAGACCGGATATGGGTGGAATCCCGGGAAAGGATGAGGGACGACAGAAGGCCCGAACCCATCGACATGTTTCGAGACAGATCTAGGGACGATCATAGGGGCCGAGACGATCGAAGAATTGAAGCCTTGGGTCGTGGGCGGGACGATCGTGGCAGAGTTGAGAGGCGAGAGCGGGACAGGGATCGAAGAATGGTCCCATACGAAAGAGATGGTGGCGGAAGAATTGTGTACAGGTCGAGACTACGGGAGGCAGACAGAGAGCGTGAACGAGCAAGATTACGAGAGAGAGCTGAGGAAAATAATACCCAAAGAAATGGAAAGGTGCCTGGGCCGCAGAAAGAGAGAGCAGGTGAGGAACGTGCTCGTAAGTATCAGTTGGAAGTTCTTGAGCAAGCTAAGGTGAAAAATACAATTGCCTTTCTGGAGACCGGGGCAGGCAAGACCCTCATTGCTGTGCTTTTGATGCAAAGTAAGTACGAGCTGATGCGCAAAGAGCGGAAAAAAATGTTGGCAGTTTTCCTGGTCCCCAAAGTTCCTCTTGTTTATCAGGTACATTCAGCGCTACTTTGTCTTTTACTGTTCTCTGTTCTCTGTCATGCCTTGGAAAGCCAATTCGATTATTATTGTTCATGATATTGGCGAAATAACTGAAGGGTCAGGTGCCCATCGTCGGCGAAGAGTATATGTACATTTGATATCTCGCACATCTAGCAACCTTTATCTGTGCATAAGTGACCTTTGGTGATTTTCTTGAACATCAGCAAGCAGAGGTGATACGCGATCGCACCGGTTATGAGGTCGGTCATTATTGTGGAGAAATGGGACAAGATTTCTGGGATGCCCGGCGGTGGCAGAGAGAGTTTGAGAGCAAGGACGTAAGTTATCAGTTTTTCTTGCTGTTTTTGCTTGCTTAATGATCGTATAAGCACGTTTTATTATGGAGTTAAGAATGTTCCAAACTTATTGAGCTTGCTCATAGTTGTTTATCGTGGACTTTTAATCACAAATTTCAATGGACATCTAAGTGAAATTTTGCCGGTTTCCAGGTGCTAGTGATGACAGCACAGATCTTGCTGAACATTCTGAGACACAGTATCGTGCGAATGGAAGCTATTCACTTGCTTATTCTTGACGAGTGTCATCATGCGGTCAAGAAACACCCTTACTCGTTAGTGATGTCTGAGTTTTATCATATAACTCCAAAAAACAGCAGACCAGCTGTCTTTGGAATGACGGCTTCTCCTGTCAACTTAAAAGGTTATTATTCCTGACTAGTTTACTTTGATGCGTTTTACGTCGATTTTTTCCCGTGTTTCTCCCGAATTAGAAAAGTGCCCAGTTCAAAGCATGCAGAGCGCATTTTGTCTTTGTCCTGGATTTTTCTGCTTGAATCCTTGTTTTTATCGAGTCTGGTGACAGATACCCGGGACGTATGGGATGCTTTATAGCACCTACCTAAAATCTTACACAGAGGTGATGACAACCTTTGTTGTTGAAGGTTTCAAGGGCGGGCTCCAGACTATGATTTGAAAGTTTCTCGGACGTTTGATTTCCTGTTTTCCCTTCGCAGAGCCTACCTTGCTCATCCTGTAGTGTCTTTTGTCTGATACATATTACTTCGAGCTGATACTAAAAGTTTTCTCAGTTTTCGTATGTTTTCTCGAGCTGATCCAATAACAGATTACTCATTTGTTTTAAACATACTCTTAATTTCTAGCTTTTAACACCTGCAAACACGTTAAACAGTATACAGTATGGGTCCTTTTCAGATTTGGAATGTTTGTTCGTAGCACTGACGACTGTAATGTGGACCGTCATTGTACCAGGAGTCTCTAGCCAAGAGGACTGTGCCATCAAAATTCGGAACCTTGAAAGCAAACTTGATTCCATAGTATGCACAATCAAAGATCGTAAAGAACTTGAGATGCACGTTCCTACTCCCTCAGAAAGTCTGGTAGAATACGATAAAGCTGCGACATTATGGTCTTTACGGGAGCAGATTAAGCAGATGGAAGCAAAGGTTGAAGAAGCAGCGAATGCAAGTTCAAAGCGTAGCAAATGGAGGTTCATGGGTGCAAGAGATGCTGGTGCTAAGGAAGAACTACGACTTGTATATGGTGTTTCGGAGAGAACAGAAAGTGACGGAGCTGCTAGTTTGGGCCAGAAGTTGAGAGCCATCATATATGCACTTGATGAGCTTGGTCAGTGGTGTGCTTACAAGGTAAACAACCTGCCTGTACTCAATAGCCGAGTTGAAAGCATTTTCCTGGAAAGGAACGTTCTCATGAGAAAATTTACTTCAGAGTAAAGAAGACTGCATGTCTACTTTAGTCTAGTACGTCATGAGTCAAAGTAGTGGAATGTTGAAATTATCATTAATACTTCAATTTGAACTACACTTTTGCTGTACTAACTCCATAAATATCTCTGATGCACTTTGCACAATGTTGAGGGGAATGTGATAGGACATATCTGTTTATGATGATTCTTTGCTAAGAACAACAAATGAACTTAGTTATCAAAGCTTACAGTTTTAATTTACAGTCCTTAGCCAACTTGTGAAAAAATGTGAAGGTGTGATGTTCTTAATGAGGACTTACACAACTTTCAGAAATGTTTTAGGGATTTGAATATGAAGAGTTTGCTTTGCAATATGTTTCTATCAGAAGATATCTGAAGAGTTGCCAAGGATTCTCTGCATCCCTATTCTTCATGTGTCCAATTGAAACCGATTACAAGTGGTCCTACTAACGGAGCCTACGGGGTTGTATTTTTGTGGTTTGAGAATGTGAAAGATATTATCATCTGCGATTTATATTGGTTCTCACTTTGTCGGTAGACCTGGAAGATTGAGGACGAGTTTATGAACTTAATGTTGTTATCTGATGTGCAGGTGGCAATGTCGTTTTTAACAAGCTTGCGAAATGACGAGAGAGCCAACCATCAGTTGGATGTCAAGTTCCAGGAGTCATACTTGAAGAAAGTTGTGGTTCTTTTGAGGTGTAGATTGTCTGAAGGAGCAGTGGGCAGTAAAGATGGAGGTGAAGGTGATGTAATCCCGGAAGGTGATAAGGAAGAATTCCCCGAGGAAGTTGAAGAGGGGGAGCTCCCAGATACTCATGGTTTGTAACTTGCAACATTTCATTTCCTGGGAATTTCCTTGACTAGATTTTGATTGAAGAGTAGGCAACAAATCCTATAACTCCTGGTATGAAACTTTCTCCACGTAAGTTTCTTGTTCCATCTGTTGTGAGATTTTTGGTTTTTTTTTGTTTTACACAATCAACTTAAACGATGAATACACGAAGTGCATATTTCCACAAGGATTAGGTCCATAGGGTAGATAGTGCCTTACGCTGTCGCCGAGGCATCTTATTGATAGTTAATGTCTCCCGGTATGAACTCCAGTGGTTTCTGGTGGCGAACACGTGGATGAAGTTCTTGGGGCAGCAGTGGCGGATGGGAAAGTTACTCCGAAAGTGCAGTCTTTGATCAAGATTCTCCTTGGATATCAGCACACTGATGATTTCAGAGCTATCATATTTGTTGAACGAGTGGTGGCAGCTTTGATATTGCCAAAGGTATACTTCTGGTTTCCCGCCTCTCTTTACTAATATGTCTCGCAGCTAAGATGCGTGGCTCGGAGCACTTGGTTCGTTCGAACAAATTATTTCTTCAAGAAAATGTCAAGTCTGACGTTTGTCCTTCAATTCAGGTTTTCGCCGAGTTGCCGTCACTCAAGTTCGTGAAGTGCGCGAGTTTGATTGGGCATAACAACAACCAAGATATGCGCACTCGGCAAATGCAGGAGACTATCGCAAAGTTTCGGGATGGACGGGTATCTACTTTGTACTGATCGTTGGTCACTTGTTTGCTTTCAAATAGGACTTGAATTCATTTTGTTTGATAATTCATAGCTCTAACGACAAATTCTATGTCATCTACATGGAAAATCTTTGAGTCAAAATGCAATTGAACTGAAAGCATCAAGAATTGAAGTTTATCGTCTTTGTGCTTCAGGTTACTTTGTTGGTCGCTACTAGTGTTGCAGAAGAAGGTTTGGATATCAGACAGTGCAATGTTGTCATTCGTTTTGATCTTGCGAAGACTGTCCTGGCTTACATACAATCCAGAGGTCGGGCACGGAAACCTGGTTCAGACTATGTGCTCATGCTCGAAAGGTAAATAATGAAACTCCATTTGTTGAGTTTGTAGCACACAATGAAGAACGATTAGCGTACAAGACAAAGATTAGCATACGGATAACCACTCCAGAGACATTCTGAAATTTAGAGCCAGATGACATGTTCCTCATAACATTGTCTGCCCGTGCGCCATGTGCTGATGACGTCCTACAGGTGCAATGTCATGGAGTCAATGTAAAGAGTGTAAACTAGATTGACTTCGCTCTATCGTAATGTTATGTTGAAATTGTAACATAGGCCTGATCTTCCTGCATTTTATTTTCTTCTGCATTGTAGTTCACCTTTTCGGTAGATTTTCATATTGCTTTCATCCTTTGGTCCTTTCGTACGTATAACATGTGATACATAATCTAGAAATATGGCTGAATATTGCTCCTGACAAGAGTACACGAGTTGTTCTAAGCCCTTGGAAGGGAAGAATTAGCAAATATTAGAAAATTCAGATACGTGTAGATTCTACACGTAGAGGTGGAGGGCTGATGTTGTAGATACATGTGGAATTGACAAGAGAGGAACCGAGGGTCGAGAATTTGCTGAATTTGAAAATTGTAAGCGCTAGGAGCTTTATGTGCCATCACATACAGGAAAAGAAAGTGAAAGCAACTATTCCGTGAACGTATAAAATGGTTGATCCAGTCTTTCTTTATTCTCATTGCTAGTTACATTTTCCTCGAATTTGGACAATGAACTCATACACGCTTTAGCATTCTCATATACGGCTTAAGTTGTATATAGAGTGCATATAAGAAAAATATATCAGGAACACGAAGATATAGTACAATTGCTTTACATTCTAACATCTTACTACATCTAATAGTGTCACCTTGTTCTGATTCCACCTCTGAAAGTACGCTAATTGAGTTATTTGATTTTGATACAGGGGTAACACCACTCATGAAGCCTTTCTACGAAATGCAAGGAACAGTGAGGAGACTCTCAGAAGAGAGGCAATCGAAAGAACTGAACTTAGCGTGTACAAGGAAGCAGCTCTATTGGCATCTCTCGAAAGTTGTGATGGAGAAGTTTATCAGGTTCCATCTACCGGTGCTATGGTTAGCCTGAACTCCGCTGTGGGTTTGATTCATTTCTACTGCTCTCAGCTTCCTACTGACAGGTGATTAACTTCTATATCATTATATACATCATTTGAAACGGTTCAAACCTACTAGTCTTCTGACATGAGAGTCAAATTCACTTTGTGCCAATTGCAGAGGTTTTTCCACGCAGTGCAGTGTTTAGTTATTATGGATCAGTGACGTACCCATGCATACGTAATAAACTTACTTTGTCTTTCCTGAAGTCTTCACAGTTGCATTATTTATCCAAAATCATTAGAACATAGGATGTCACTTTGGTATGGATCAGTTTGTGTTTACGCCTTACACTACTCTTAGCTTTTACCGTTCCTGTGTATTTTAAAATAGCTCAAGATGTCCGATCAAGCATCGATTCGATTCAGAGATCGAGGGCAGCTTGGAGCTTATGCACGATGATTAGTGATTGTCTTAGGTCTGGATTGTCAGTTGTTATAAATTGAGGCTCACATTGCAATTCTTCCGATCCCTGTCGTCAGGTATTCCATATTAAGACCAGAATTTATCATGAGTCAGCATGATAAAGAAGGAGGTACCGCAAAGTATTCATGCAAATTGCAGCTTCCTTGCAATGCACCCATTGAAACCGTGGAGGGTCCCTTATGTTCTTCGATCAGAGGTGCTCAGCAGGTATATTGATTCAGTTTCCTCTCTAGCATAACCTTCAGGTCATTTCTATCTACACTGGATATGTCTTCAAGATACTTCGTATCTTTTATGTCTTTACTGGCGGCCTTGCACTTAAACTCTCAATGTCTCTTGATGCTCATTATTTTTTACTCTTTATGCAGGCTGTGTGCTTAGAAGCATGCAAGAAACTGCACGAAATGGGAGCATTCACAGATATGCTATTACCTGACAAAGGGACAGGAGAAGAAGCTGAGAAGCTGGAGGAGGGAGAAGAGGGAGAACCATTACCTGGAACTGCCCGTCATAGAGAATATTATCCGGAAGGCATTGCCGAAGTGCTGCAGGTAAGCATGGTATTAGCTGAAGTATTTTGTAGACAAATCGGACAAGGAAGAAACAAACTATGGAAGCATTGTTGCTTCTCGGTAAAGTACTATTTGGAGCCTACATCATCTGGTACAGAACATGGACTATGAAGTCTCAGGTGCTTCCACTCACTCTAAGGTCACTTACAACAAAATTTCTTGCATCTGAACTGGGCTCTGTCATCCAGCCGATGATATTCTTTAGTTTTGATGCACGTACTTTTATTGTATGTGACCTTGCAGCAGAGAATATTCAACTGCGTTTTGAGGTTAGGTAACCTCTTGATATGACGAAAGCCTGGTCATCGAGTTGGATCTTATGAGCTTGTTTGGGATAGCTGCTGGTGTGGATTGGGCTGTTCAAGTAATTTTTGATTCTTTTGTGTTAAGACTTGTGCAGTTTTGTCAAGGTGGGATGCTTTTTTTTGTTGCAGGGAGATTGGATTAAGGATAATCTGGATAGTGAAGAGAAGACTGTTTCTCTATATATGTACAAGGTGGCATGTGAAAATAAAGGCTTCTCCAAAGACACTCTACTTACAGAAACGTCCGATTTCGCTCTCATATTTGGAAGACAGCTGGACTCAGAGGTGAGCTGTCTTAAAATAATTTTCTTCTCTTTCCTACAAAGTAGCTTCTCTTAAGTATTAACGCGGGTGAACCTTTTTCTGCCGTTCGAGAGGCCTGTTTCGGAGAATCCGCCAACCGTCACAGACGTAAAGTGCCATGATGGAAACAAGGAACTGTTTTGGAATTTAGCAACTCTTCACCATTGAACCCCAGCTGATCTTCAACATGAATTTAGTGTCCTGAGGTTTCGGATGTCGAAAGTTTCTTCCAACTTTGTATTAAAATTCGTCGTGAGCACTTTGTTGGCGTAGCTTAGAAAGTATCAAGCAGGTTAAGAATAGCTTTTATCTTAATTTAAACTTCTTGCCTAGTTCAAGATGTAACTGGGTAAATATACAAGCAGGACATTCCTAGCAACTAGAAGCACCATCGGCGATCAGATTGATGCAGCAAACCGACCAATAATCCCTGCAAGAATGAACACAATGATAGATTGACGCTTCGAGATTAGCTTGACTGGACTTTTATTATTTCGCCAGAGATGTCAGCATCAGTTGTAGATTTTCTCTCTATTTGTCACATTAAGAAACTAAGATTTCTATCTAACATTTGCAGTATTCTTCGTTTCATACCCAATGAATGAACTCAATTTTGCTTTGACCATGTCCCGTACTCTGTATGGTACGGCAGGTGCTTACCATGTCAATGGACTTATTCGTAGCTCGGACTATGACGACCAAAGCATCGTTAGTCTTCAGTGGATCTATCGAGCTTACCATGACTCAGGTATGATTGATAGTTTGAAGCTGTTTCATAATGCGAGGGAGCAGAAAATTAGTAATAACTAGAATTGTTGTGTTCAGTGGAGAAAGTCCTCGGAGAAATGTAGTCAAGCCTGGACTTTTGATTCCTGGCCAGGCTAGAATAGTTACTTTCCAGTCAGATGTGCTTCGCGGTTCTGATTGTATGTCATTGGCTTTGTTATGCTTGTTTGCTGTTCCCATGCCCGTTTGAACTGATGCTGAAGACCTTCAAAATTCACCTGCAGTCTGCAGGATTATGTTACTTATTTTAGTTTGTGATTGGTGGCAGCTGACGAAGTTGAAAAGCTTCCACGTGAGACTGATGAGTATCGTACTAGATGTGGACGTGGAGCCCACAACTACTCCTTGGGATCCAGTTAAAGCCTACCTTTTTGTACCTATCCAACTTCTGGCCGATGAGGAATCAGCAAAGCTCATTCATTGGACTCTTATCGACACCATTTTGGAAACGGAGGCATGGAAAAATCCCTTGCAGCGTGCAAGACCAGATGTTTTTCTGGGAACAGACGAGCGTGCCCTTGGTGGGGATCGTAGAGAATACGGTTTTGGGAAACTGCGGTATGGACAGGCCTTTGGTCTGAAAGCTCATCCAACTTATGGAATTAGAGGAGCCATAGCTCCGTTTGATACCGTGAAAGCTTCTGGTTTGGTGCCCAACCGTGAAGTTGTGGAAAAATTGGAAGAGCAAGAGCCTGTGGAGGGAAAGCTGTTGATGGCTGATAGCTTGATGGATATTGACGGGCTTGTTGGCAGAGTTGTAACAGCTGCTCATTCGGGGAAGAGATTTTACGTAGAATCTGTTCGCTTCGAGATGAACTGTGAGAGCTCTTTTCCAAGAAAAGATGGGTATTTGGGTCCTCTTGAATACACATCATACGCAGATTACTACAAACAAAAGTAAGACTTGAATCTTATCCTGCTTTGGAGCTATTTTACAGAAGATTCGAATATGCGTGTATCGCCCATATTGTTTGAGGATTTCTCAGCAATATGATTATCACTGATTTTAGGTATGGAGTAGAGCTTGTCTGCAAGAAGCAACCTTTGATTCGAGGACGTGGAGTATCCCACTGCAAGAACCTGCTGTCACCACGTTTCGAATCCTCAGACGGTATGCCACACCTGACCATATAAATACAATAGCTGGCTGTTTACGTTTCGTGTGACTGCATAGTTCTCTTTTTAAAACGGTTTGTTCGAAGTTTTCAGGTGGCATGGGCAATCCCGAAGAACCGTTGGACAAAACATATTACGTGATGCTTCCACCCGAGTTGTGCTTAGTCCATCCCCTTCCAGGACCTCTGGTGAGAGGTGCTCAGAGGCTTCCTTCCGTAATGAGGCGGGTGGAGAGTATGCTGCTGGCAATTCAACTCAAACATCTGATAAATTATAAGATACCTGCTTCGAAGGTCTGACACAGCTCACTGATCTGGCTTGATGTAGCTTGTAATACTCTCTTCTGCCTGTTAAGAGTGTTTTTTCTTTCGTTTGTTCTGTTTCTTATTCTACCTTGAGTCAATCTCTCGTTTCGTTGTCTCAGTTTCCTCCACGCTCCCCTCTCTTTCAACGAATCAGCAATTTTGGCCGTAATCACTTTCCTGCTGAGGGTGTTCACTTCAGTAGAGCCGGAGATGGTCTAAATGATCGATTTAGGCTGAGAAGAAATGTTATTCTTAATTTATAAATACCGCTGTAAATTATAGCTTTCTGGGATATATACATGAATGTTAACGTGGGGTGAATCCGCTATTATTTTGGACGTAAGGCTTTTTATGACGGTGCCATGGGACATCGTTGCGTCAAAAGTCCTTAAAGATTAAAAAGTGCTCAGATTCAAAACTTATTTTTTTTCTGCCTCTGGTTCAGCGTTTGTGTTTCAGTGTGCACCCTTATTGTCATCACAACTTTTTTTAGGCATTACTATTAAGGCTACTCTGTGGTCAACTTCAGGTGTTGGAGGCTTTGACTGCAGCTTCGTGTCAGGAGACTTTCTGCTATGAACGTGCGGAGTTACTAGGAGATGCGTACTTGAAGTGGGTCGTCAGTAGGAGGCTTTTTCTTACATATCCTAGCAAACACGAAGGTCAACTCACTCGAATGAGACAGCAAACTGTCAGTAATTCTGTTCTATACCAATATGCGTTGGAGAGGGGATTGCAAAGTTATATTCAAGCAGATCGCTTCGCGCCATCAAGGTGGGCTGCCCCTGGTGTGCCTCCTGTGTTTGATGAGGAGACCAAGGATGGAGATGACGTGGAGTTAGCCGACGGCAAGGTAGAAGATCCTCTGAAGGAGGATGCTGCAAAGCCCGTGGAACCTGTCGTGGAGGAAATTATTGATGATGATTATATGGAGGATGGGGAGATAGAAGGAGATTCCAGTGCATACAGAGTACTTTCCAGCAAGACTTTAGCTGATGTTGTGGAGGCTCTGATTGGAGTGTACTATGTGGAAGGTGGTCAAAGAGCTGCCACTCATCTAATGAATTGGATTGGTATTCCAGTAGAGTTTGATCCTGCCGATGGGCTGCAAGCAAGAGTTGGTTGCACTGTGCCTGAGAGCGTTTTGAGGAGTATAGACTTCGATGGGCTCGAGGCTGCAATTGGACATAAGTTCAATGAGCGAAGCTTGTTGGTGGAAGCCATTACTCATGCTTCACGACCTTCTTCAGGGGTCCCATGCTACCAACGACTTGAATTTGTGGGTGATGCCGTCTTAGATCATCTCATCACCCGTCACCTGTTTTTCAGCTACACCGACCTTCCGCCAGGTCGCTTGACAGATTTGAGGGCTGCTGCCGTGAACAATGAAAATTTCGCTAGAGTGGCAGTAAAGCACAAGTTCCATATACACTTGAGACATGGGTCGAGTGCTCTTGAAACTCAGGTAAGGCAGATTCTGTTATACTAGCATAATTTGATTTAAAATTTGATATCTGTGGGGCTTATTTTCATGGACATTAATATCTCGGCTGTTGCTCCGATTAGATTCATGATTTCGTCAAGGACATTCAAACCGAGCTTGATAAGCCTGGTGTAAACTCCTTTGGTCTTGGGGATTTCAAAGCACCGAAGGTGCTTGGAGATATCTTAGAATCAATAGCAGGGGCAGCTTTCCTGGATACTGGCCTCAACACAGATCAAGTTTGGAAGGTCTGTTCCAGCTCTTTCTTTTGACCTTTCAGTATAGGGAGTTATGTAGGGGCTGCCTATGATCAAGCAATTGTTTTCAATTGAGAATGCAGTGACTTCTTTGTCCCGTTATCGTACCATGTTCTTCTGTTGGTACTGTAGTACATTTAGAACCTAATCATTATGTCAATTTATTTGTGTATACCGAAGCCAGATAATGGCGATGTATATGTATTTTCCACTGTGGGTACTCTATGTTGTTCGCTCGAGTTACTCAAGATGTTCGTCATGACAGGTGTTTGAGCCACTACTACAACCAATGGTGACTCCCGAGACCCTGCCAATGCATCCTGTGCGGGAGTTGCAAGAGCGGTGCCAACAGTTAGCTGAAGGCCTTGAATATAAATCTTCTCGTCAGGGAAATCTTGCTTTTGTTGAAGTTTACGTCGATGGGGTCCAAATAGGTTCTGCTCAAAACCCACAGAAGAAGATGGCTCAAAAGCTTGCTGCACGGAACGCGCTTGTTATCTTAAAGGAAAGGGAATCCACCAGGGAAGCTGCTGCAAAAGCAGCCGCCCTCGAAAATGGAGATGTTGGAGGGAAGAGCAGCAACAAGACTGCTCCATTTACACGGCAGACACTCAATGACATTTGCCTGAAACGCCAGTGGCCAATGCCGCAGTATAAGTAATAACTATGCCCTCCCTCGTGTACAGTTCCATTTGAATGCTTGAGTTGTTTCAGGTGACACAAGTAGCAGATGATTATATCATAGTGCAAGTTCAGAAAAATGTTGGAATACAAGTCTGCTTGTAAGAACTGACCTCATGACATGTTTTCACGTTCATATCGTAGGCAGATACTGCAAAGCTGATAGGTGTCTGTCCTGATTGATTAACATGATGTCTTACTTTGCAACTTTACTTTGGCGTTTACGTACTACAGTCACCTTAACAGTCAGATAGGACCTCAGCTACAAGTTCACACTAGGTAACTTTCTGTCTTAAATTCTACCTCGCGTCTATGACTGTTGCACAGGCCTATTCTGGTTATACATTATTATGCTCATTGCAGTGTTACTGAAAGCGGTGTCGCTGTATTACTCCTTACCTCACTCCTGGTCCAGTCAGTGTATAAGATATCCAGAAAACATTGGATGAAGGAAGTCATACCTGACTGGTAAGAGCCCTTCTGGATGGAATTGCAAACGCTGTTCCTTAGCTTAGCCGACTTTTAATCTTCGATCACAAGAACCTATTGGTCATGTTATGATCATCAGATAGCTACGTGTGACCGAAGATCTCTTTGCAGGAATTGAGAGTTTGAAGCGGATCCCATATTCAAAAAAATGTCAATAATTAGCACAATTGCAGTATAGCCGTTGCAGGACACAACCATACTGCTTCTGGTAGTAAGCGTTATCTTCGGTGCGCTTATCCACTACACCACTTTTGAGTGACTTGACATCGATGTTCTCTGTCTGTTGGATCTTGGCGATTGTCGTCTTAAGGTTTGAAACCCTGCTGATGGAGCTTTCTTGGGAAACAAAGCAGCTATTAGTTTTCGAATTGCAATTGTGTAGATCTCTTGCATAATCAGAATCAATGATGACTTCTGCGTTTCATATCTTCTGATACGTAATTGAGCTGTGCCTATCAGGTACCTCAAGACTCTTTTGGCTACATGTCTATGGAGTTTCCGTGGGTTGTTGGTGTATACCCCCGAACATGTTATCGCTAAGCCCAAATTTGGTCCCGCACGGGACTAAATTTGGGCTTAGCGGTTGGGATGTTGGTCTCCTATGGCCAGTTAGTGTGAGATCTGATGCATGCGATCCATCAGATCTCACACTAACTGTTCAGAGGGGATCATGGCCGCCACTTGAGCTTGAAAAGTATTCGCATGGTTGAGTGGCCGTGGTTGAGTAGTTGCTACAGTGCTATGTATGGAAAAAAATTATGCTGCACGTTCTTGTACGGGCTATCGAAGCTTACATGTTTGGGTTTGCGAGAGGTACTTACTGTCACATTTATATTACGTCTATATAATTAGCATATTAATACACAAGAAAGACGAGAAGAAGAATTATACAAGAAGTGGGGAAGTCGAGTGGGTCTGTCATGGTCTGAGCGTTTAGCACCATGCTTTGTTGTTTGTGGGAAAGGTTTAAACAGGATATCAGATCTACATTCACCTGAAAATTCTGCTCTTGTCTGGGTCTCTATATAATCTAGCATATGAAGTTCAGGGAAGTTGGCGAGAGTATGTCCAATTGAAACCGTCATGGTGATGTCTTTTACAGTTTGTGTTCGATACTGACCTTCTGGATGCACAGATTGTTAAGGACACGGATTGAATATGATCTTTTGGTGTTAATCTGTATATGTGTTCTATGTTCATACCAGAGCTCAGTGTTGTAAGTCTTCCATATTTATGGTTGACTCAGGTAGTTATAAATCACATCCATTTAGTCCAATTAATTGCTTCTATTGGATATCTTTTCTCATGGAGTTGTTATATGCTTTGACCGAGCCTTCCTTGTTAAAGAAACGCAATTGACTTGTAAATATTATGCTGCAGTTACCATCCTTATGACATTTCTGGAACATTATGCACTCTAATGGGATCGTAAACCTGTGACCTGTGTCGGGTTTGTATCCATCCTTTTGCGGCAGTTGCTGATAGTTCCTGGACTTTTGTATGTATTAGTAGACTAGTCCATATCGCATGTTTGTTGCTGCAATAAATCTTGATAATGTTCCCTTTCTCAGTAGGATCAGTGTATCCGTGCGTACTGTTCGTTCCTTACATAAGGTCTCTTGCCTTCCGTCCTTCTACTTACTGTTCTATGCATGCTGCTCTGGTCTGGTCGTTTTGCCGAACTACCAGACCTGAACAGTTCTGCAGTTTCTATTTGTGTCACTCTCCTTATGGCGTTTTCTAATCATTCAAGCGCTCTTGTTGAATTGTCACCGCCGATGCCTGTATCGGGTTTGTAATTGAACCCTGTCTAAATAATATATATTCTGCTGCAGGTAAATTAATGAAGTTTTATCTGGTTCACGGACAACACTGAACACCCTGTGGTTTTTTCAAAGGTTAAGATCAAACGGAAAACTGAAGAATCGATGTTCTAACGTTTTGATGGCATCTGTTTTTTTGACAGGTGTGTCACAGAAGGTGGTCCCGCACATGCGAAGAGATTTACGTACTCCGTTCGCGTTCATACTACTGAAAGTGGGTGGACCGACGAATGCGTGGGAGAGCCAATGCCCAGCGTCAAGAAAGCAAAAGATTCAGCTGCTGTGCTTTTGCTTCAGCATCTAAAACGGTGGTAAGTAAACTTGATCGGCCTGTACCTGATGCACAAGAGAACGTGAGTCAAAATTTTGCCCTTCACTCTAAATATGCTTTTCAATGAGAACATCGAGATGACATCGTCACCAAAGGATGAATCCACAAAAGCCACTTTGAAGGCTGAGTTGAAGATACTATACTTCACCATGGACTCATGGCTGACTGCAGAGGTATCGTTTAACATCGCTTAGGGCAATCATTGATTACTGTAAACAATTCAGTTTCGAATAAGATGATGGCTGCTTGCCATACCGGCTGTACTATCAATTCTCATTCCAACATTGAAGATGAGGGATGACACGGGTCAAATTATCCTGGGACCTTTTTCTTGGGAGTGCCATGGACATGTATCATTATTCTAAGGACACCTGTATATTGATGATCGACGAGGTTACGGGTGGAGTACGTTTTCGGTTCTTCACTGTATCTACATTAAGCGGGATGGTTCATGCTGAATTTTAGATGCTCTGTGCGTCCACCAGTTTCTGTAGCTCCCCATCATTTGTAATGGTTAAAGGTATGATTTACCAGAGGTGGAATGGACTTTCGGCCGGTCCTCTCCGCACGATGAACCATGCGACCACCATTTCACGTCACGTTTGAAGATTTGATGTGAATAAGGTCCAGTGGAGAAGTTCGTCTATATTCTGCCGCAATGATTCTCTCAAGTGCATTACGAGATCTTTATAGCTTGAACGTATCGAGACAAGAATATTCTGCTAAAGTGAAGGAGTTATCTCTTTCGCTATACAAAAGGAAGTCATTACCAAAAACTAGAATACAAGACTCTATCTCCACAATATCTTGTATTTGTGTAACTATTAGAATTATAACATTTACCCATGCAGAACCTAACGACGATTCTAATCCAAATGAAAGGCAACATCACATACGTAGATGACGTATGGGAAGGGACGAAGTTAGAAATATCACCCCTGTTAAAATAACTCTAGGAACCTTATCCTTACGCAGAAGCCAATATGGTGGGAAGCGAACCACACAAACCAATCCAGATGGAGAGTACTTGGTTACTGCTCAGAAGACGAGAACTGACGATGGACCGATCCACCAGTAGGGCGACAATCCGTACCCACCACAGAAAGACCAATTCCGGAAACCAAACTGCCGACGACGTGCGGAGTTGGTCTTAGCAGAATTGAGCTCGAAAAGGGCATGGCCCTTTTTAAGCACACGATAGTCAGGGACTAGTAACCACAAAGATCGGCGCCAACTTGTCCCTGCGGATTAAAAGTCTCTTAGACAGTGAGATCGGTAAAACCATGAATCTACGATGCACACATTAAGAACTTCGCTGGCCAAGAGTAGGGATGTACATTAAGATGTCTGACCATGTACAACGCGTTCTGCTATATATGTCCCCATTTTATAAAAAGTGAGGGTTAATCGCAATAACGAAGTAATCATCATCCACCATCATAACATATACTCTTTTTATATCAGTAATGTTAAAAGCACCAATTTTATGAAAAGTGAAGGTTGATCGCAATAACGAAGTAATCATCATCCGCCATCATAAAATGTACCCTTTTTATATCAATAATGTGAAGCACCAACAATACGATCGTGGTCCTTGCTTGCCTTGCATTCATAGTTTAATCTCGACATTGATTGGCATTTCAATTGTCTTGTCATCAAGAGGACAAGAGAAAAATTGGAAGTGCTTGTCCACAGATATATCTTGCAGGAATAAACAAATATCCCTTGTACCATAGCAGCATCATAAGTAACAAGGGACGCATGGAATACAAACACGATTGGAAACTTTCTAAGAGAATACAAAGCAAGGTTAACAAAGTTCAAAGGAAACCTTCAACGAGAATACAAAGCACGGTTAACGAAGTCCAAAGGAAACCTAGCCCCATGGCCGAAAGAGAAACAAAGAGAGCCATTTTATCTAGTGAGAAATCGTTATCTCGCGGACTACACCTCATCTGCAATGCAAATCATGAGTATGGGTTGGAATTAAGGGTCTAGAACAAACGTCACTCATCTCTTCATCTCTCTCCTACTCAACTCGTCTGCATGCAAATCATGAGAATGGGTGGTAATTAGGGGTCTAGAACAAATATCACTCATCCAATCAATGTTCCTCTCTCTTAATTAGGGGTCTAGAACAAACATCACTCATCCAATCAATGTTCCTCTATGTTAAAGCACAAAGTAATGTTATACAAACGGCTATTCAAAGTACTGAATGCAAAATAATAGTGATAAATATGCTCCTTGAGGTCTATCATGATCAAGTTGAGCACACTCCCGACAAAAATCATCTATCTCTTGTCAGTGGACTGAGTTTTTAAGGCCACAGCGGTTAGTCGTACATGTCCTTGACTTGTGAATCTTTGCATCAACACTAAAACAAAAGGGGACAAAGTATAATAACAAAAGGGATGGGAAGTCCCCATCAAAGCGTACAAGGATGGAACCAAACGGGTAACATGGGGCTAGCCCCAATAGTATCATAGTGGGAAATATGTCCTACAACACCAAATATATCCTAACTATCTATGTCAAATGGTCTACAAAGAACAGAGCATCCGAAGAAATATCATCTAACGTGATTGCTCTCCTATGGATTGCACCAGCGAGTGCTCTCTGTAGAGCAATGGAAACACGTTGCCTAAAATAGGCTATACAGTAAACTAAAGAGAGTGATACCCCATGCCGCCTAGTATGGTAGGCTCTTGCGCACTCCCTCACAAACATGTCGAAGTCGGTGTCCATAGCTCCATATAACTCCAAAGCTAGAGGAACAAAGAGGTGACCTCTCTGCATACCTCTATACTTGGAGACCTTGGCTGCTGCCGCTCCACTCGCTCACCATCCTAGAGGATGGGTGATCACCCCCTCTGAAACTGTGTCTCTAGTAGGATTGGTAATCACCACATCTGCCAAAGTGACCTGGTCCTCCCGAACCAAAGTGCAGGGTCTCTAACCCTAGTTGGATCGCAAGGCATACCAACGCTCTCTATATGTGAGATATCCACCGTCTCGCGCCATAGAAAATACCACATCCCTAATGGCATCATGGGTAGCTATCCTCTGCCCTCCGAATGGACAACGAGTCATATGAACACATGTTGCATCTAAAGTGTGAGTGTGATATCACTCACATGTGAATAATGAAGATGTAGATGGATGGACCAAGCCAAGACGGAACCTCATCGATGTGGAGAAAGTAGCTGGTGCGAGTCCGAAAGCACTTATGCATGATCGAGCCAAGATCCATGAGCCTACACCCTTGCATGAGCAAGAGCATAGACGAGCTCTAGTAGTACGAGGAATGGCCGGATCCACTAAGAGAGAATGTAGAGCCTCCTGAAACTGTCGGTCCATCAAAATAGACTGTAGACCTCTAGTCCAATCGGTAGCCAAAGAGGAAAAAGATGGGATCTCATGTCATACCTCATGTGTTAAAGCATCTCTCGTATGTTGTAATAATAACTGTAAGGGAAATGATCATGTATCCACATCCCTTGCATATATCTCCAAGATAGGTATGTATGCGATCACAAATCTAGAAGATAACAAAGGTGCAACGAGCGCCCAACTTGCCAAGAATGCAGTATGTGTCGTCTCTTCCATCGATAATAAGCCTACCCCGTCATACGAAATTAGCAAAGATGTATGTCTCCTTGCCAAATCTCTTGTCACACACTCGAATATCCGTGGTCCGATGATGTCACCAAAGACGCCCATGATCCTCCTATCAAAGGCTGCCAAACGTGATATGAATGTAGGTGAAGAAGGAACCGTACAAAGAAGATATGTGGATCGACGAGCAATACTAGATGACAGTATACCAAACGCCACATGCAAATCTCCTAGTAGAGGAAGATCGTCTACATGCAAAACATCCTTGGCAAGTGCAACGTCAAGGTAGCGTGAAACAAAATCCTCAAACCCTCCGCGAATATGTAAACCGTCTATCGATGTCATACATCCCTCTGGAAGCTGGAGATGAGACGGAATACCCAAAGGAGACCAAGCCCTACACTTTGACACCTTGACTCTCAAGCCTACAAGATGAAGCTCGGTAGTCAAATAATCAAAGGCTTGACTAATGTTGTCTACATGACTCACAATGTGTGTATCATCCGCTAAGGAGGGGAACACACAACCGGGCACAGCCAAAGTAGTAGACAAAAGAGTTCTATAATGAGCCATGTCAAATAGGGGTCCTTCCAAAGGATATCCCTATCGAGTGCCAGTTGCGAACTGTAGAACGGTAACTCACTCCTCGAAAAAGCCATGCTGATAAAAAAGAGAAAAATGTGAACCGTAGAAAGACCGTACTAAAGGAATGAGGCTTGATAGGGGTCCACCAGCCTCTCTAAGCTCTCTAAAAATGGATGCACGTGAGACACTGTTAAAAGCATTCTCAACGTCAACTTGCAAGACAACCCATTCCAGATGGATATCTAGAAGTGCTCTAATGCCCAATGATACCGCCTCATAGCCTCATGGTGTGGCGACTCCAAACTGATGTGGACAAAGATGCTTTTGGAAGTGTAAGCTATACTGCAAGACAACGGTACGACTGACTAATTGCAATAAGACCTCTCCAATAGCAATCGGTCTGATGCCCCTAGTGTCCTTCTCCATTGCGAGAAGCCGACTAACACCCTGAACCTAACTTACTGACAACGGAATCTCCCCTCTTGCAACTGATGGAGCCACATGGAACAACTTCGTGAAACCACTAGAGGGATCATCCGCCTGAAAGCAATCTTGAAGATGATCATATACCATCATGACAAACCCCATGAGGATAAGCGTGGGGCTGTGCATAGAGAATGAGCAAATAATGATCTATCAAGACATAATGGCTTCTCTAGCTGATACTCCAAGACCTCTAATGATATCTCCTCACCCATGGATGGATGTAGAAGGCGTAAAGAGGAAATCGTCTCCTCAGTAAGACTAGCCATGGACAAAGGATGAAGGGCATGTGCAGCCCTGCTATACTCCCCGGCTTGCCCCAAGATCCTACACCATCGCAATCGCACCAAATGAGAAGTATCATGTGACTCAACCCGACTCCTAACCTATGTGGCCCGAACAGACCCCTCCTACAATGTAGCCCAATCCCATGCTCGGAATCTCCAAAATCTAGCTGCCACCTCCCTATGTCCAGCACGCCCCCCTCTAGTATAACGTAGACACCATCACAGAAATAATAAAAACAAAAACCACGCTAACTCGTCCATGGGATCGCGAGCCAACCGATCGAGCGGTAAGCAAAAAGCACGTCTAATCTCGTCATGGAATGCACGAGGAAGCCTATGGAATAAACGTGGATATGGAAACCTAGTCTCAAAAAGTCTTAGAATCGAACCTACATGGGAAGCTAACCACTCCCACGACCCGATCGGTATACATGGAATGCTCAACGAAGGAGTTGATGTAGTCTATGTGTTCTCCAAAGTGACAAATACCGATGTCGATATGACCGTCCTCCTTACATGCGCATCCCAAGTAGTCCAATCATAATCTTTGTGCATCTTTCCCCTGTGGGTCTTTACCCCTTGCGAGGTAAAGAAACAATGATACACCAGACATGGTGTATCACGCACCGCTTTTGGTGGCCCCATGAGGAAAAGTGAAGCTATAGCTAGCATAAAGAGAATGATAAAGAATCCAGCACTCCATCATGTATCTCCTCCCACCTGCAAGCGTCGTAGCTTGTCAGTTCTCACCCCTTGGTAGTCTCTTCTAAACAAAGAATTCCAAAATAGGGTTAAAGGTTGGGACCTTTGAACTCTTCCCAACTCGACTAACTCCAACCGTGTCATTAGTGCAAGTTACAAAGGATGAATTTGCACCACCAAACACTATATCCGAAGTAATAGAGATGTAGTTTGGAGACCAATATTGTCTCAGGAACTCAATCTCCTCAAGGTTTTCATGCCGAAACTCATGATAATCATCCATTGGTGGACCCTCCAAATGCTAGAATAATCCCTTCCAAGCCATGAACGGACTAAACAACGTAGAGTTACGCATCCGCTGTAAATCACACCATGAGTCAAACTCCTAGATGAAGTCATCCAAGGACCAGTCAGACTATCCATGTTTCTCCCCATTGAGACAAGACTTACGGACCTGCAGACTGGGTGAGTGCCTATGGTGATGGCAGGTTTCAGGTTGCCCTTGTGTTAGCACCTTGTGGTGCCTCGAGTACCTTCTATTGCGGTTTCCGATTCCAGTTGATGTTTCTGGTTCCAGTTGGGGACCTGTTTTTGTACGATTGTGGAGGTGATACCTTAATATCAGAGTGGAGTTCTCTAGAGGTTTCGGAGGAGAGACTGCTCGGGTTAGCATTGGGTGCATCCGTAGCGGAGTGCGGTACCAACCTTGACGTTTGAGGTTCACAATGACTCTAATTTGATTTTAGAGAGTGACGGAGTTGAGCTTGGCGATATCTTGGAGTGTATATCCACACCATTATTGTGGGACATGCACGATATCTATGGAGCCACTAAGGATCCCAGATGAGTTGGTCTTATCGGCAACACACAAGAGCTCCAACATTCCAAACAACAAAGCACCAACAAAACAAACGTGGTGCACAAACAGGAAGTAGAGATGGAGGTATATAAATCGCAAGAAACATAAAGAACAATACTCCATCTCAAAAACATCCATCAAAGGAGTCCTCATCACAAGAAGGATTGTTTTCAAGGTCAAAGGATGGATCATATTGGATCAAAATCATGTTAGCATTGTCACAGACATGGTCACATGATGGATCTATGTTTTGATCTCCATCCCAAATTACGATCAATGATGATTGTAACAATGGCAGTCCTTGAAAGAGGACAAGGATATCAAGGTGGCAGGGTGGTGATAGTGGACCAGCTCCTAGTCAAATGTTAGCCCATGATGCTAATCATGAGGTGAACATGGTATCTCGACTGGAGCAATTAAAGCAAAAGATAGCAAGTATGGCTATAACCCAACAAAGATCAGATTCAAGAGGTGGTGCCTACATCATATGATGGAGATGTTGTAAAATACATGTGCGTAGTGGCAGAACCATGTGCAGTTGATGTGACTTGTAATACAACACATACTATTGAGTTCAAAGGAGCGTCCATGGAGTTGGATCCACAAAGAGGGGAGACTAGCCGACAAGTTAGACTTTCTTAATCATTCACAATATTTGAGTCATTGAATACCTCATCCATGGCTCCTATTCCGACAAGTTAGACTTTCTCAGTCATTCATATTGTATGAAGTATTGAATACCTTATTTATGGCTCCTAGGCGATCTACTGGAGAGATGAGGATGCAAGCCAATATTGATATACTTGGAGATGGAGGAAGTAGGGCCCAACCATCAACGTCGAATGAGATAGCATCTAGCACAATTTAGTATGATTTCACAGTTGTTCACAGACCTGGAGTGGTGAACCGTGATGTACATGGGTTAAAACCCATGTACAAGTCAAGTTGATAAAACTAGGGCTCGATGGCACGGTGATACTAATGAGGAGATGGTGTTGGGTTGGCCTTCATGTGCCTCTTTGAGTATGTTGGCGCTTGAGAGCTATATGACTCTTGGATTAGAGAGCAGATATGTTATCCTTGGATGCTAAGATTGAAGACAGTTTGATGATAAGCCGAGACATCCATGACGACATGATGGTGTTGGAGTATCTTCGTACATGTGCTTTGGTGGGCACTTTGAGTGCCAAGGATCGGGATCAAGTTTTATATAGAGCTCGACGGTTTAGATGGGAAGGTAGACATCTTCTTTGAGTATGGAGAGATGCCATTGTTTGTGTTGTGCCACTTTCATCTCAGAGAGAACAGTTGGTCAGACATGCTCATGAGGAGTTAGGTCATTTTGGAGTGAAGTGGACTGTAGGGGCATAGTAAGATAAAGTGATAGGAATTTTTTGTGTTTTTGGAATAAAGTGTGGTATTTGGACGAATGGAAATGTATTCTGACAAATATTGTGCTAAGTAGCAAATAGATAGAGGGTGACATGTTCACACTAGTGTATGAGTATGTTAGGATTAGTAAGTGTCTTAACAATCAAGCGGCAAAAGGAAGAAGTATCGTCGAACTGCTCGTGGCCATGCCAAGAATCTAAGTCGGAGGGGAATGCCGAGGAAGAACGAGAGAGTAGTGTTGGATTGGAGAGCCATGAGGATGCCACTTGTAAAGAAGGTGCCGATGGGGAGAGTTCTCTCTTTGATCGGGATGGAGGATTGGACTCTTGCGAAGCAATTATGGTTGAAGAATCTTGGAGGCGCGTTTCTGTCATGGCGATGGGATTATGTTTGCCCGGAGCTATGCGATGAAGTACGCAGAGGAAAGACAACTTATGCGATCAGGAAGAGAGCCCAACTGGGAGCATGGGATGCGAGGTTGTGGGCTAAAGCTTTAGGCCGCAAGCATGAGGAAGACAAGGATGGCGTCAATTGGGAGGGATTGATGATGCATACGACATTCACTTTTGACAAGACGAAGTGATTTAATCCCCGAGAGAGGAAGGGGATGAATGGGTATAAAATCGACTTGATCAAATATGTGTTTTGAAGAAAGGTCGCCTTCACCCTGAATCAGTTGCTTTCGCCACAACGCACAACTAACGTTAGTATGCATAAGGTGCGGATTGTGTAAGGCTTTGTAAGAAACACCATTCGGGTTAACTCGGGAGAAATCTTTGCTAGAAATGTGCATGCAATGGCTACCAAGTTACAAGAGGATGATAAGAGTTTAATATACATTTCCTCTTTCTTGATGCATCTGTATGCCAAGATGGAATGGTTAACCCCGAGGGAGAGATAGCTATATCGGTTGGAGTCCGGATTGCCTTATATGAAAATAGACATCGAGGATACTAGCATCGGGTCGACCCAAAGTATAGGAGCGGTAGTTCCACATAAGCCCCGAAGATCAGGAGTGAGGAGTGTGGCGATAGCAAGGCTTGAGTCCGATTCCAACACCGAAGTTGTTGAACTACCAAGGAAAAGAAAATGGCAAGCGGAAGAAGCAAGTCCTCAAATCAGTTCGACGCCAAAGAGAGTTGACGTAGGAAAGAAGAAGAGAGAAGAAGCCTTCTCGCCCAAAAGTGAAGGCTACAAAGGAGATTACGGAACCATTAGCTTCGGTGTTGAAGTTGTCTCAAAAGCTGGAGAGTGTAGTAATTCCGGTCCTTATAGAGCTTAATGAGATGGAACCAAGGTATGTGTCGAGATGGGATCCTCAAGTCGACGGATATATAGATTTAGTCCAGATGATGAACCAGTTGGCTATTGGGAAGGAAGACAAGACTGACACTATTCGGCAACTAATGGAATCAGTGGAGAAGCTGGAGAAGCAGAAGGCGGAATTGATCACACAAGTGCAAACCTTGAAACAGTCTTAAGCAGAGATCTGTTCAATTCGGGGAGCTGAAGTGAACTTTGTGGAGAAGGAGAATTTGCAACTTCGGGAGACGGTGCGCGAGCTGAAGCAACGCCTAAATCAAGTTGATGTAGAAACATCTGTTCGATTGGAGACTCTTGCCAATAGGTGTGCAAAATACCTTTTGCTCGGTGTGACGACACGAAGGCACTACGGTTGGAGTAGTTAGTGGCAGCAATGGAGAATCCGGGAGATACCAAAGAGCGACGTAAGGAGATGTATAAAGCGCTAGGACGAGATTTTTGGGATGCCAATAATCTGCACCAGCAAGAGATTGTTGCAGAAATGAAGGAGATGCAGTTAGGAATCGATGCATTCATCCAAGAGGCGGAGGTGCGATCGCCCGGCTTAGATAGTCAGAGTAGATTTAAGAGAGAGCGATCAGTGTAGGTGACAGTTAGGAATTCTGTATCAATAGTCAAAGGAATAAAGTGATCTTTTTTGCTTTTGCAAGCGTCCACGTTGTTGGACTGCAAATTGTAGTTAGGGTAGAACGAGAGCTCGAGGAGCTGATGTATATGCGATGGGACAGCCTTGACTGGTTTGTGCATACGCGAAGTTACATGGATATTTGTACATGAGCCAGACCTATCCGTGATCACTAGAAGTACTTTGTTGAGTGTCTCGCCGCGACGCAAGCTTGTAAAGACAGAGATACCCATCTTGTAGTAAAGGAATTCACCAAAATCATTCTGATATTATCTATGGAATTGATTGTGTTGATGGGAATGAGAAGTGATAGAATGGAAAATTGACTATTTCTATTCATGCACTCTTTGGATTGTGCAGTCCAGAGTCGATAAAAATGACTAAATGTGTTTTTCCTTTCCTGTTGGTGTGGTTTGATCCCTTATTCCCTTGGGAACAAATTTAACTATATGAATTCGTACCTAGTAATACCTACCTATGCTATTAGACAGACATATAGCTTACTTCAAAATCACTATTGGTGGAGAGGTATGCAAATTGAGGTGCAACAGTTTGTGGCCAGATATACGATATGTGATCATGTTCAAGCATCATTCAATGCCTCTATAGCAAAATTACATCTTCTACCGATTATGGGACTTGGTTATCGTTGGAGCTTGGATTTTGCAAGCTCTCTGCCATTGATTATACGACATCATAGTCATGGTGGCAGCAGTGGCGCCAAGAAAAAAATTGATCTGGATCATCTAGCTTATGTAACAACAAGTATACATACTTCAAGATAGTTAATGATATATTAGGTTCGTTTCCAAGGGAATGAGGTACCCGAATAGACCAACCAGAAGGGAAATGGTGAGTTTTGTCTTCTTTACAAGACTCTAGTCTGCACAGTGTGAAGAGCACTACGAATAGGAGATTGTAGTTTCCTATTCTACAGAGTTCCCAGATCCATCAATTAGAACAATCTCTAGGCACGATGGCAGACACATGAATCGTTCAATATGATTTTACTGATGTTAGGGATCTCTCCCTTACAAGCTGAAGTCGAGGTGAGAATCTTGATGAAGTACTCATGATGGGACGACCGCGGCCATAGCTAATGGATGAATATTCGAGTAACTTCACAGGTATTCGGCTCCAATCGAGGCTATTTGCACGGGTCACACACCAACTTTGCAAGTTCTTGTTCTACCCTTATTACAATTGCAGTTCAATCAACTGAACACTTGCAAGAAAGAAGATCCCATCACTTTATTCCTCCGTCTATTTATACATAATTTTAGTGACTACTTCTAAACGTTGCCTACACTGATCGATCTCTCTTAATCATGCATGATCTATCTACTCTGCTCGATCGTGCCTCCAACTCTTGAGTAAACGCATCCATTCCTACTTGCAACTCTTGAACATCTGCAACGATTTTGGGAGGCCATTCCCATAATTTATTCAAAATTCTAAATGCTATGTCTCTACACATTTCTCCAGGTGGATTGCGTTGGTGGCATTGCTTGACAAGTCAAGTGAAGAAATAACTTAGCGTTCTTAGTTGCGGTGCTTAGCCGATTTGGTGCACAAACAAAAATGTTGACTGATCAAGGTATTGAGTTTTTGGGCAAGTTTCAGGCTTTGTGTGATCGAGCGTTGATCGATCATTGTACTTCCTCAAGATCATCCCGAGGCTGATGGTATAACAAAGAGAGTTGTTTAGACGATGAAAAGAGAATTAAAAAAATTTGGCTTGGAGAAAGGTCATATGGGAGGCTGGGACATCTAGCTACCATGGTTGATCATCTGTTATCGATTTAGCGAACAAGCATCTCTAGTGTCATTCTCACCATACTTTTTATTAAATGCTAGAGATCGAGACTTACTTGCATCTATTCGTCGAGAGTCAGCTGAAGTTTTGGACTTGGATAACCCTGATATTTGGATTAGGGTTTGTTCTCAAAGGGCAGAACTCTTCCGTAGAATAATGCCCATGGCATTTGAGAACTTGGCTATTGCTCAGCATAGAGATACTTTGCATTATGCTACCATCCGAGGAGGTGGATATCAATCTTCAATTCACAGATTTTATGTTGATGATTACGTTTTCTTGAAGTAGAGTGCACCGACCATGTTGGATGTTACGGCTCCTATTTTAGCCAAACCAAATTGGGGTAAACCTTTCATTCTCTACACAGATGCATCAAACATTGCTATAGGATGCACTCTAAGCCACTATATCTTCATCTAACTAGATGAAGATAGCCATGATCATCCAATTGCTTATGCTAGTAGACAGATGGTGCAGGCTGAGAGAAACTATTCAATGACTGAAAGGGAGGCATTAGTTGTGATCTTCTCACTCAAGAAGTTTCGACACTGCCTGTTGGGAGGGAAGTTTACTATCGTTACTGACCACAAGGCTTTGAAGTACATTTTCAACAAGCCTAATGCTGAGGGTAGGATAGTCGGATGGAAGTTGTTTCTTGGCGGAGTTTGATTACATCATTGAGGATCGACCGGTAAGAAACATGCCAATTCTGATTTGATGTCTCGAGCATACGATGAGGAAGGAGATCAACCAGTGGATGATACATTTCCAGATGAGGATTTGCTGATGATGGACACCATAACAAAGGTACCAGCTGAATACAAAGGGATATGGGATTTCATCTCGGAGGGAGAGTTTCCCCAAGGCATGCATTCACGGGAGAGGAATACATTGGTGAAGCGATGTGAACCTTATATCATCATAGAGGACGTGTTGTTTCATCAAGGAGCAGATGGACTACTCAGAAGGGTTGTTGGAAGGGAGGCGTCAATTCAACTTATGAAGGAGTTTCATGAAGGCTCGGTATGTGGAGGACACTTTGCAGGAAAGGTAACTGCATTTAAGATCCTAGATGCAGGCTATCATTGGAAGGGCATTTTCAAAGATTGTGTGGAATTTTGCAAGCGTTGTGATGTGTGTCAAGCTTTTGCTAAAAAGTCCATGAAAACCCCTCCTTTGACATCAGTTCCTATTTTAGATCCTTTTGAAAAATGGGGAATAGATTTTGTAGGACCCTTGAATCTTACTCCTCGGGGTAACAAGTTCATTGTGGTAGCTACAGATTATCTAACCAAGTGGGTAGAAGCTAGAACTCTAAAATCTACTAGTGAGGAAGAAGTGGGTATATTTCTGTATGAGAGGATAATAACTAGATTCGGATGCACTCTAGAAATTGTATCTGATAGAGTTGGTGAGTTTGTTGGAAGCATTATACAAGCCATGCTAGGTCATTTCTCCATCAAGGCACGGGTGCCTACTTCCTACAAACCAAATGCTAATGGGTTGGCGGAAGCGAACCAACTATACGCTTTTGCATGATGTTGGCCAAGGATGCAGACATGGACGGGAGCAAGCAAAATTGGAACAAGAGGCTGCATGCTAACTTGTGGGAGTATCGGACGACTTGGAAGACATCAACAGGGTACTCACCTTTCCGTATGGTATATGGTGTCGAGTCAAAGCTTCCAATTCAATTTGATTTGACGACCTTCTTAACTATCCAACGGAAATTAAAGAGGACGAATGGAGTAGAAGCTATCAAATCAAGACGTCAAAAACTGTTGGAGTTGGAGGAGGCTCGAGCTGTGGCCATGGTACGTGTGGAGCGGGCTCAACAATTGCAGAAGAAGTATCATGATAATCGACTTGGGACAAAGAAGATGAAGATTTTCAAAGAAGGTGATTGGGTAATGCTTTACGACTCCATTAGATATAAGAGAGCAAGAAAGAAATTTCTTCCAAAGTACTTTGGTCCTTTCATAGTTCACAAGGTGTGGCGAAACTTAACTTACAATTTGAAGGAGTTGGGAGGACGACATTTTGACCGGGTGAATCACGACAAGTTGAAGCCGTTTCATCGACGATCAGATTCTTTCACTCCGAGGACGGAGTGAAATCTTGGTCCGGGGGTAAATGTAAGACCCAGGGTTGTACATATAGGATAAAATGTAAGTATATCTAAATTGTGCCTAAGTTTATCTTAGTCATGACTATGTTTAGCTAGTTATGGTTAAGTTGGAGGAAAATATAGAGTAACTTTTGGTGTGGTAGATAAGAACAACTATTTTGTTGTTTAGTAGGAATCAAGAAATAGATTCCATCACATGGGTATCTTGACTTTCCTTGACTTGGACTAGTTTTCATTGGTTGATTTTGGTGAAGACCCTTAAAACTAGGGCGAGATTGACTTGGTACACTAGAAGTCAATTGGGGAGTAGTTGGGCTTCTAGAAGATCCAAGTGAACCAATTGCATGTTGCCATGTACCCTTTTCATTGGGGTTTGTGATATCTACCTTGTTTAAACTTGGTAAGAGGAAGTTACATGGTGATTACTTGTAGTTATTAGGGTAAGATTCTAAGTAGTATAAATAGAGAGGTTGAGAAACACCTCTCAAGTAGTTTTTCAATGGAAGTTAGTTTTGGGAGAAGATAGTGTGGTGATCTTAGTTTTGGGGAGCTTGGCTCTTGGAGACGTCATGTTCGGAGTGGAGCCTTGATTCAATCAAGACTTTGATTACCAAAGTATCCCTTTCCTTTTGAGTGATATCTTACTCTTGGTGATAATGTGCATAATAGAGCTTGGACTTTGAGAGTTTGTGTAAGAGTGAGCAATAGGGTCATGGTCATAGGGTGGGACTAAGTTCTTCTAGATTCATGATGAGCTTCCAAAAAGCCATCGGAGGTAAACCTGAGTGAGAGTCAGCCCGGAGGTCACATGTCGCACGATTTTAAGAGTACATGCAGTTTTAACTTCTGCAGTTTTGGTATTGGAGGGTCGTGATGGTGTGATTTGGAAGGATCATTTGCATAATTGTGTGCCATGTCATCTTCCAAATATTGATTGTACTATGGATCCAAGTGTTATGACTTATGTAGTGGCATCTCTAGTTAGGTAGGTGTGCGTATGCAGGAGTAGATATATCAGTTAGAGCCGGTTGTGCGGTTTAGCGAATTCATTCAGGAACCGTTAGTTAGGGCCGATAGCGCCGTTAGGGGTCCTAGGGCTCAAGGGGTAGAGTTCGAATTAGGGCTCCTTGGAGGGCAGTTTTTGAAGTTGAGCCTTTGAGAGTGTGGCTATGATGGATTATAGCTAGTGCGCGAACCTGGAGTCTTTGAAGCACAAAGTGGATTTGGCTTGACTGTAATCTCTCTTTTATGCTATGGTTATGAGCGGAATGTCCTTGTGGACGTTTTGAGAGTAGAAAAGATTAATTCAAAAACTCAAATTGGATTTTGTGGTGAGAATTGTGAGTTCTTGGAGCGCCGAAGGTGTTTTAGCGAGTTTGAATCGATGGTAGCTTCGATCTCTTGGCTGTTGAGTGTGTAGGACGTTGATGGAGTGCATCCCGTGATGGTGATCTAGAAGTTGAGTCGATTCGAAGTAGATGTGATCCATTTTGAATTATTGAATTTTCTATTTTAGTGTAAATTTTAATCAGGATTTTTTGAGGGCGGAAACGCTGCAAAAAATTGACAAAGTGGGTTGATGCTTATAGTTGTCATGGGGCATTAATTTAAGATTGGCCAAAAAATACTTTGGACAGAAGTGCTCGAAGTCCAAGATTTGGTGTTTCAAAGTTTTCGGGTCGAAAATAGGAGCAGCAAGCTATCATATTATCATATAGTATCCGTTTGATCTAAAATTTGGTGGGGAGATAGAAGATGTAAAGTTTGTTGCAAAGTTGTCATGCCTAAGGCCAATAGTGTCAGAATTGTGAAATTTTGACGTTTAGGGGTCTTAAATCAAAGTTAAAGATTTTCAGAGTCCCGCAGAAGTTTCCAACGGTGTCCGTTTGCGGAAAAAAAATTTGCATTAGGTAGCAAATTGAAACCCCTTATATTGCTGGATTATCAGTGTCTGATTATTGATCTGGGGAGCAAAAGACCTCCAAAATCGAGTTTTTGTGTTTTTAAATGTCCTTTTGCGGCTATGTTAGTGTGGGTTGGGTTGGTTTGACCCCTTTGATGGATGTTTTTGAGATGAAGTATTGTTCTTTATGTTTCTTGTGATTGATATACCTCCATCTCTGCTTCCTATTTGTGCATCACATTTGTTTGTGTTGGTGCTTTGTTGTTTGGAGTGTTGGAGCTCCTATGTGTTGTCGATAGTGAGGCTGGATTTGCAGACCAGTTAGACTATCCATGTTTCTCCCCAATGAGACAAGACTTGTGGACTTGTAGACTAGGTGAGTGCTTATGGTGATGGCAGGTTTCAGGTTGCCCTTGTGTTAGCACCTTGTGGTGCCTCGGGTACCTTTTGTTGCGGTTTCTGGTTCCAATTGGGGACCTGTTTTGGTATGATTGCGGAGGTGATATATTAGTGTCACAGTGGAGTTCTCTGGAGGTTCCGGAGGAGAGACTGCTCGGGTTAGCATTGGGTGCACCCGTAGTGGAGTGTGGTACCAATCTTGGCCTTTGAGGTTCACAGAACTCTGATTTGGTTTTAGAGAGTGACGGAGCTGAGCTTGGTGATATCTTAGAGTGTGTATCCATACCGTTGTTGTGGGACATGGATGATATCTATGCGGCCACCAAGGGTCCAAGACGATATTTGGATATAGTTGGCACTTTTGAGTTGGATGACTTCATCCAGGAGTTTGACTCATGGTGTGATTTACAGCAGATGTGCAACTCTACGTTGTTTAGTCCGTTAATGGCTTGAAAGGGATTATTCCAGCATTTGGAGGGTTTGCCGATGGATGATTATCATGAATTCTGGCGTGAACACCTTGAGGAGATAGAGTTCTGGAGACAATATTGGTCTCCAAACTACATCTCTATTACTTCGGATACAGTGTTTGGAGGTGCGAGTTCATCCTCTGTACCTAGCCCTGATGATATGGTTGGAGCTAGTAGAGTTGGGAAGAGTTCAGAAGTCTCAACCTTTAACCCTATTCTAGAGTTCTTCGCACTGTTGAGGAGAGACTACCAAGGGGTGAGAACTAACAAGCTACAAGGCTTGTAGGAGTTTCAACGGAAGATTGGGGAGAATCTTTGAGAGGCGTATATCTGAATGCGTCGGTTGATCAATGTTACCCATGGGGTGACATTGATATGGGATATTGGATAGGGAGTTGAGACATAGAGTGAGATATGCTACCTTACTACATGAGACATCACCTACGTTGGCCATTGTGTTTTGTCTTGCAGAGCGTATTGAGCTCAACATGCAAGAAGAGAGGGTGGTGACTGCTAGGTTCAGCAAGGATTCACCATCTTCATCAACTTCTTCACGTTACCAGTCTACAACACAAACCTGGAGTGGTTATGGTAGACATGTGGGACAATCTCGACCATCTGGACAGAGTGGTGAAGGTGCAACATCCAGACCATTACCATTCTTTTCAGGGTAACAATCAATTGTTGGAATGGTATGTTGGACATGTGGTGGACCTCATCACAAGAAGGATTGACTTCAAGGTCGAAGGATGGATCCTGTTGGATCAAAATCATGTGAGCATTGTCACAGACATGGCCACATGATGGATCGATGTTTTGATCAACAAGAGTTGCCATGGCAGTCCTTGGAAGAGGACGAGGAGTTCAAGATGGCAGGGGTGGTGGTAGAGGACCAGCCCCTACTCAAGTGTTAGCCCATGAGGCTAGTCATGAGGTGAACATGGCATCTTGACTGGAGCAGTTGGAGTAGAAGATAGCAAGTATGGCTATAGCCCAACAAAGATCATATTCTAGAGCTGGTGCCTCTACATCATATGATGGAGATGTTGTGGAGTACATGTGCGTAGCGGCACAACCATGTGCAGTTGCTATGACTCGTAGTGCAACACATACTACTGAATCAAGAGGGGAGGCTAGCCAACAAGTTAGACTTCCTCAGTCTTTCACATTGTCAGAGGCATTGAACACCTCATCCATGGGTCCTAGACAACCTTTTGGAGAGATGAGGGTGCAAGCCAATGTGGATGTACTTGGAGATGGAGCAAGTAGGGACTAGCCATCAACATCGTATGAGGTAGTGGTTTATGCTGACAGGTCACCCATGGCAGTGGTGAACCTTGTGGGTCAGCCAAGAGCGGCATTATCCACATTGTTGAGTTATCGAGCTTCCCATGCTTATAGAGAGGGAGGACCTTGACTTGTATGGGATTCTCGCTTGTAGCTGTTGATGGAACCCAACGCTGAAGAGAGAGAGCGAGCTATGGGATTTTGTACTGGTACTACAGTAGTACTGTAAGACCCAGGGTTGTACATATAGGATAAAATGTAAGTATATCTAAATTGTGCCTAAGTTTATCTTAGTCATGACTATGTTTAGCTAGTTATGGTTAAGTTGGAGGAAAATATAGAGTAACTTTTGGTGTGGTAGATAAGAACAACTATTTTGTTGTTTAGTAGGAATCAAGAAATAGATTCCATCACATGGGTATCTTGACTTTCCTTGACTTGGACTAGTTTTCATTGGTTGGACTTGGTGAAGACCCTTAAAACTAGGGGCGAGATTGACTTGGTACACTAGAAGTCAATTGGGGAGTAGTTGGGCTTCTAGAAGATCCAAGTGAACCAATTGCATGTTGCCATGTACCCTTTTCATTGGGGTTTGTGATATCTACCTTGTTTAAACTTGGTAAGAGGAAGTTACATGGTGATTACTTGTAGTTATTAGGGTAAGATTCTAAGTAGTATAAATAGAGAGGTTGAGAAACACCTCTCAAGTAGTTTTTCAATGGAAGTTAGTTTTGGGAGAAGATAGTGTGGTGATCTTAGTTTTGGGGAGCTTGGCTCTTGGAGACGTCATGTTCGGAGTGGAGCCTTGATTCAATCAAGACTTTGATTACCAAAGTATCCCTTTCCTTTTGAGTGATATCTTACTCTTGGTGATAATGTGCATAATAGAGCTTGGACTTTGAGAGTTTGTGTAAGAGTGAGCAATAGGGTCATGGTCATAGGGTGGGACTAAGTTCTTCTAGATTCATGATGAGCTTCCAAAAAGCCATCGGAGGTAAACCTGAGTGAGAGTCAGCCAGGAGGTCACAGTACCTACATTGTCAGAGGCATCACGACGTCAGGTGTTGGGTCAGGCTATGGACCTGAACTGTTTGACATGGATTGTGAGCCTTGGATTGGCTGAGTAGAGACGCATGCGAGCCACATGTATGACTGTAAGACCATTAGTAAGCTCTTTGCCCACCGAGACGGTGGAAGCAAAAGCTGGGGGCGAAAGGTGCCCAAGATCTCATCCTTGGTCTTATGGGGATGTTAGAGAAGGAGAGGTAGGGTCTTCTTTGAGTATCATTGGAGTTTTTTGCGCTGAGCAAGCGGAGGTTACCACTTTAGACCTTTGTGATACAACACAAGAGATTACAACTACAACAGCAGGAGTTGTTCACACTGAGGTAGTGGAGCCTGGTATGAGAGAGCAGAAAAAGCTTTTTGCTCAAGAGGTTGTCATTTAGCAACCAGATAATATGTCTTCTATCTCTAGTGTTGATGGAGAGGAGATTTGGGATATTGAGATTGGTCCCAAAGTGACAAGAGAAGAAAGACGTAGGGTGTGGAGGTTTCTGAGGAGTATCAGAAACTGTTTCGCCTTCAGTATGAAGGATTTAGGCTGTTTGAAGGGACCTAGTATACGGATTGACTTGACAACATATGCACCAGTCTTCCGTCGTCCCTATCGATATAGTGATATAGAGAGAGAACTGATCCAAAGTAGGTGTCAAGACCTTCTTGAGGCTGGATTAGTGGAGATATCATATGGAGAGTATGTCTCTGTTGTGGTGATACCAGTCAAGAAGGATATACATGGCACGTCTATTGGAGATGATTCAGATGATCGGCCCTTGATCCGAATACACAGAAATCGTCTATAAAAATATCCAGAAACTTTCTCAAGTAGTGTTGAAAAATGCGCATCATCATTTGTTGAAATGTGGTTGGGCGTTACACAATCCAAACGGCATTTTATGATAAGCATATGTCCCCCAATTAGTGGTAAAGGTGGTCTTGTCCTTATCTTCCTCCCGAATGGACACCTGATTGTACCCAAAAAATCCATCTAAGAAGCTATATCATTCATGCCCCGCAACATGATCCAAAATTGCATCCGCGAAAGGCAGGGGATGATGGTCCTTCTCAGTGACTGCGTTGAGCTTCCTAAAGTCTTGACAGACTCTAATCTTGCATGTGTTTTTCTTTGGAACAATCACAATTGGTGCAACCCATTCACTGCTCAACACGGAATAAATAATACCTGCTTGCAGGTACTTATCAATTTCATCTTTAACCAACAAAGAGTATTTGGGATTTAAACGATACTGCCTCTGCCTTATAGGGACTGCCCCTTCTATGAGGTTTATCCGATGTTCTCCCCACTTCTGGGATATGCCCTTCATATCTTCTATCTTCCAGGCTAGAGGAGCCTTTATGTCTTGATAGATCATTATTTGCCCATTCTCTATGCACAGCCCCATGCTTATCCTTAGGGGGTTTGTCATGGATGATATATGAGCATCTTTGAGATTGCTTTCAGGCGGATGATCCCTCTAGTGGTTTCACGGAGTTGTTCCAGGTGGCTGCATCAGTTGCGAGAGGGGAGATTCCGTTGTCAGTTAGTCAGGTTCTTGATGCTAGTCGGGTTCTCGCGATGGAGAAGTACACTGGGGGCATCAGACCGATTGATATTGGAGAGATCTTATTGCGGTTAATCAGTCGTACCATTGTCTTGCAGCATCGCTTACACTTCCAAGAGCATCTTTGTCCACATTAGTTTGGAGTCGCCACATAATGAGGATGTGAGGCAGTATCGTTGGGCATTAGAGCACTTCTATATATCCATCCGGATCGGGTTGTCTTGCAGGTGGACGTTGAGAACACTTTTAACATCGTCTCTCACGTGCATCCATTTTTAGAGAGCTTAGAGAGACATGTGGACCTATATCAAGCCTCATTCCTTTCGTATGGTCTTTCTATGGTTCACATTCTTCTCTCTTTTATCAGCATGGCTTTCCCGAGAAGGGAGTCACCGTTCTACAATCCGCCACTGGCACTCTACAAGGAGATCCTTTGGGAGGACTCCTATTTTCCTTGGCTCATTATAGAGCTTTTTTGTCTAATACTTTGGTTGGTTGTGTGTTCCCCTCCTTAGCGGATGATACACACATTGTGGGCCCTGTAGACAACATTAGGCAGGCCTTTGATTACTTGACTACTGAGCTTCATCTTGTAGGCTTGAGAGTCAATGTGTCAAAGTGTAGGGTTTGTTCTTCTTTGGGCATTCCTCCTCATCTCTAGCTTCCAGAGGGATGTATGACATCAATAGACGTTTTAAATATTCTAGGAGTGTCGGCAGGGTCCGAGGATTTTGTCTCATCCTACCTAGACATTGCACTTGCCGAGGATGTTTTGCATGTAGATGACCTTCCTCTACTAGGGGATTCGCAGGTGGCATTTGGTATACTGTCATCTAGTATTGCTCGTCGATCCACCTACCTTCTTCATACGGTTCCTCCTTCACCTACATTCATATCACGATTGACCGCCTTTGATAGGAGGATTATGGGTGTCTTTGGTGACATCAACAGACCAGGGACATTCGAGTGTGTGACAAGAGATTTGGCAAGGAGACAGACATCTTTGTCAATTTTGTGTGGAGGGGTAGGCTTATTATTGATGGAGGAGACGGCACCTACGGCATTCTTGGCTAGTTGGGCACTCATTGCACCTTTGTTATCTTCTCGATTTGTGATCGCATATATGACTCGCTGCCCATTCGGAGGGCAGAGGATAGCTACCCATGATGCCATTAGGGATGTGGTGTTTGCTATGGCGCAAGAAGGTGGATACTTCACATGGAGAGAGCGTTGGTATGCCTTGCAGTCGACTAGGGTTAGGGCAGACATGTACTTGGGTCTGGAGGACCAGGTCACTATGGCGGATGTGGTGGTTACCGATCATACTAGAGACACAGTTTCAGAGGGGGTGATCACCCATCCTTCAGGATGGGCGGCGAGTGGAGCGGCAACAGTCAAGGTCTCCAAGTATAGGGGTATGCAGAGAGGTCACCTCTTTGTTCCTCTAGCTTTGGAGTTATATGGAGCTATGGACACCAACTTCGGCATGTTCGTGAGGGAGTGCTCGAGAGCCTACCATACTAGGTAGCAGGGGGTATCACTCTCTTTAGCTTACTGCTTACTATATAGCCTATTTTAGGCAACGTGTTTCCATAGCTCTATAGAGAGCTCTAGCGGGTGCAATCTATAGGAGAGCAATCACTTTAGGTGATGCTTCTTTGGATGCTCCTATTATTTGTAGACTAGTTGACATAGATAGTTCAGATATCTTAGGTGATGTAGGGCATATTTCCCAATTTGGTTCCATCCTTGTACGATTTGATGGGGTCTTCCCATCCCTTTTGTTATATTTAGTTTGTCGCTTTGAATTTTATAGAGATGTGCGCTTCCATTTCTATCTCATAAGAATTAGTGTGAAACTTCTTATCATGGTTTTGGTGGTTATGTGTTGGACTTTGTTTAGTAGTTTAGTATAGTTGGTGTACTTCTAGCACCACATAAAGTTACCATGACCAACGTCAACGCTGTAGTAATTACTCCTACACTTGACTATGGCAATGAAGAACTTTCCTATCTAGAAATGATTTCCATGAAGATTTACCTAGGGCACAAAAGGTGAGATGTGCAAAAGCTATTATGGTTGAGGCCTAGCCCCATATTACTCGTTGGATTTCCTCCATGTATGATTTGATAGGGTCTTCCCATCCTTTTTGTTACTTTACTTTCTGCTTCCTTCAATTACGTGAATAAGATGATTTCACGGTAGGTTTTCATGAAGTGAAACCCCAAAGTAGTGTCAGTTTGATTAAAGAGTCTCATTTACCCTTTTCAGACTAGTTTGACACACACGCGTTCAAGACTAACACTCACTTTCAATCCCAATGCCGGTTAGTGTTTTGGTCTGTTTCGCCATTCCTGATTAATGTTTCGTACACATGTGTGCCCAACATGCCCCATTTGTTTCCATCACAAATCCGTCTGCCGTGTTTCACATAGTAGGTTGTGTTTGACCTATTTTGAGCCTGGAGCTTTGGCACGATAAATGGTCTGGCGGTAATGTAGCCTCAAAACCTTGACCTTGTTGACTGTCGTGATAACCTTACACAACCTTTGTTTCCGAAGCAGATGCACAGGTTTGACAGTTTTAATGACAAGCGAGAAGCATATGAACAAAATTTCTGTCCAAATCGACTGGTCATGAGTTCAAACTCGGGCACTCTTTTCTTCATCTTTTGACATTTACATGGCTACCTTCTGTGTGTCCCATCAAGAAAAGAAGGTTATATGTATCTTATATTTCTACACATTAGAACTATAGACTACCTAGACAGAAACGGTACTTCAAGCTGAATTCGGTCCGCGAAGAGGTGTAGTGATGTCGTGGTATGCGTCGCCGGAAAGTATGGGATTGTGCATGTAAATGTAGGCATTTAGAGCTGTTGCCACAGTCACCCTGGTACACAAGGCAAACGAGACTTTCTATAAAACTGTTCGTAATTGCAATGTACGAGAATAGATACAAGACAGAACAGCTGAGAAGTAAGATACCACGAGCGCGAGTCACCAAATACTTACCACAAAATGTAGGGAATGAGCAGATACGCAGCTACATGATTTACTTGGAAGAACATGTAGATGGTGCCAGCTATTGCCAGCCACAGAACTATGATCTCACCCAGAGCATAATCCTGCATCGCGGTGTATACGGTGGCGGTTATCTCTCCATAAATGCGAGAGCCAGTGCAGCTGTATCCGATAATCAAGGCCAGACTAATTGCTCGTAAAAATAAGTACTCTGATCGCCTACTTCTATATATTATTCACTCACTCGTTGAGACTGCATACTTATTTAGATGTGTGCGTGAAAACCAAAATAATTGAATATGCAATCGGGCAGAACATCAGGACCGGACACGTGGCCTTCTCATTGAGAATACAAAATACTGTAGAAAAGCAGAAGCCTTACAAATTCAACCTATAATCATGAACAATGCACGTTGAGAAACTTACAGGGCGGTGGAGCCCAAAGAAGAGCGGAGTCCACGCTAAGTTGAGTACCAGCTGTAAGGCAAGTGCGACCATTGAGATCATTTATAACCCACAGGTTTCCGAAATTGCAAAAATGATTTATCACTTGCGCCTTGAAAGAAGCTGAAACTGGGACTTCTATTACCTATCAAACGGTTAGTTCAGACATCCTTCCCTACCTGTAGAGCGTACACCGCCAAAGGATATGCCTGGGCGCGGAAACCTGCATGCAAGATAGTGACACACACAAGATTGTTATAATCTACTTATATTGCTTGAAATCTCCGCAAAACATTTTGAAATGATTTTCTACTGGCAGGGTATTTCTGACTGATGCTCCGCCCAAGCACAAGTTATGGACTTACCTCCTTCTTTCCAAACCAAAAATGACGCAATTCCCATAAGGACGTATAGCGTTGTCCACATAATCGGGAAAACGTAACCCTGTATGATTGATCAAATCAACTCCATGAGATTATGCTACTGCTGAGAATACCGGTATCTACTAAAGGTGATTAATGATCAAACGACGATGAACCAAATCAGTTCACCGATGAGGTATGAAGGAAATTCACCATGGAGCTGACTAGTTAGTGATTAAGGTACAAAAAAAACTGATAAGAAGGTTATGAAATAAGAAGGACAACAAACTTACCGGAGGTGTCCATGAGGGCTTGTCCAGAGACTTATACCACTCTGAAAAAGTAAAATATTACTGTCAGACCAAGAGTAATATTCCGCTACTACAGATAATACAATAGCACGATAATAATACTTCCCCTACGGAAAACAGTTTGTCTATTATTCTTGCAGAAAAGTAGAACTGCGTTACTCAGTGACACCCGTGAACACAACAGCATATACAAAATATGGACTTCCGAGTGTACACAGCTTCTCAACTTACCACTCTCACCACCACCGCCAAAGGTGGTACCAAGGAACCCTATTCCAACTGGAATAGCAATGGCCACAATTAGCATTCCGATGGTGTAAAAATTCCACTGCAACAACATTTGTATCGGTCAGTCTATACCCAGATTGACCAAATACCGGGCGACGAGTGTCAATATGCTTCACAATGACCGACGTCGTTTATACGCTGTTGATTCCATGCTAACAGAAATATACCACACTTATCCTTCTCGAAGACCAGACAAACAATCGTTCCAGATTCGATTCTGGCTAAGAGAACAAAGTGCATCTAAACAGCAGCATCGACACCAGAACATTCCCAAAACTACGCCCAGCTATGTAAGAGAGTCCACTGTTACTCCAAGAACGACATGCAGAAGCCTGCATGCACAGGAAAGACAACATATTGAAGCCTCTACTCCACAATCTGTTCGTCAGAAAACCGGCATTCAGTCACCTTCTCGCGCTCTTCAAGTAACGTGCGCCTATCGACACCTTCAAGAGTAGCCATTTTACCAAACCAAACCAGGGACGGCAACGACAATGCGTAACTATGAGAGGCTATCACAAGCAAACTGGTTCAGAACACTGCTCCTAAATTTCACGATATATCGCACACTGCACGGCTCCCCATCACAGAACGTTCGTACCATGTTGTCGGTCCGGTGGAGTTCAACCCAAGCCAAAAACTATGTCCTCACAAATCTAATCCACCGCCTCTTGCTCTCCTCTTGCTCAATTCCCCTCACTCGCAACACCGAATCGTCTGGAAAAGATAATACTCTAACGCAGCGATGTAACACACCACTTGGCTTCAAGATGGAGGGCAATTCAAGATGACGAGCGGGGGCCCTGAGCGACGCTAGAGGTAGTAGGTACGTACTGCTGCCAGCAGATTGACGGGTCAACTTCGTGTCATCCTCATGGGCAAATCCAACGCGCCAGGCGAGATGAATGACTTGGCATGTTGGCCTCGCCACTGGAACCGTACAACGTACGCCCGGGGCAGTGTTTGTAGTGTAACTTTGGACATTGTACAGTAGAGTGTGTACTGTACTGTGGTTCAGAGGACAACAGCGTCTACTCCAGTTAGCGAAAGTCAAGCCAGTGGTGGTGGAGCCCTGGCTGTCTAAAGCTGGTGGTCTTGATGATGGTGATTCAGCAGTGCGTCCGTCATTAGTCCAGTTCCAAAGTCTTCAACGTGGGACATTACCCTTCCGTTGTCATGGACCAGACCTCCACTATGTATAGGAAATATCGCATGACTGATGATGTGGGTTCGTCTACAGGGCTCATCCTGCATGCGCGCCATGTAGGTGATGCCACTCAGCTTGGGCTTCAGGTCTAATTCTAATTCTTCAAATTTTAAATTCATTAACTTCAAAAAAAAAATTTAAATACACAACTTAAATAAAAAATTTGTTCAAAAGCATATAAAAGTAGATCTATTATAATTAATCCAACGCCTAGTATTGTACTAGGTCCTAGTTCCATATGTGCCATTTCTTATTTAATAATTTAATAATTGTAATATTAAAATATATATTTATATTTAATAAATATTTAAATAATATAAATTTTCTAAGAACAAATTTTGAAAAATATAACTATTTTGACTAGCTGTTTTTACATAGAGAATAAATAAAAAAACAGTAGGAATTAAAATAAACAAAGCCGTAGGAATAAATGCTAAAATATTAACTTCCATAATTATATTATTTTAAGTGTTATTTAAAAATATTATAAATATCATCTGATAAGAATATGAATCTGTTTTTTGAAAGTCATATATAATTTTAATTAAATTTTTAATTAAAAATTTAATCAATGTTCATAAAAAATATATGTTTTACATATGTAAATTTTTTTACTATCAATAGAATAGTATAACATAAAAAATATTTATCTACAAAATTTAACTAAATTATTTTATTTTATTGCCTTGAAGAGTAATCGAACCTCCATGCTTGAACTTTTGAATCTTACGTGTCTACGACTCCACCATCAAGGCTCTACTTGTTAGAGAATTTCTCTCTATATATATATAAAGTTTTATTAACCCTTTTCTTCTTAACTTCCTTTATACAGAAGCTCGTTGCATAAAAGGAGTTTACAAAATTCCATGCAACCAAGTGAATCATAGCTAGCAATGATTGATTTTTTTCCTTGAAAAGTTGAATCAGTATGAAAGTTAATTTTTTTTATATAAAAAATAAATGAATTTGAATGATTATAAATGACTATTTTGTGATTATACATTGATTGATATTATTTATTTATTATTGATGGTTAGATACATCATTGATCAATAAATACAAGTATTACTTCATTTGGATATTTTCAAGCGCATGTCATGATCATGCGCTTGATATCAAATATATATATATATATATATAAAATTTAAAATAAAAAAATATTTTACTATATTTCGTATAATAATAATTTTTTAATATATAATTGATTAAAAAAATATGATTATATAAATTTTGAAATAAAATACAACAATAATTTTTTTCATGAGATTGTAAAAGTACTTTAGAATTTTATTTTATTAATTATATATATATATATATATATACACATTTTAATATAATTTCATGATTTCATCCATTTTATATTGCACATATGTAGGTGATATTATGGGCATCAATATTATAATCTCTATTTATTATATTTACAAAATTTTTAAAAATTTGTTAATTTTAAATTTTAAATACTGTACTTCAAGGTTATTTATGCAAATACATTCACAAGTCTGATTTGTAAATATGAGAAAGAAATAATCTGGATGAAATGTGCAAACTTTGCACATAACTAAACATGTCATCTTTCACATGTTTTGATTTTTGTGAAATCATTATTATCATGTTTTGGTGACATGTCATTTTTTATACATATGAAACCTAATTTTGAATTGTGAGAGTTTTTTTTCAAATATGTAATATAATTTTGATGTAAAGACAATGTGAATATATATTTTTCATTCTATGCACAAAATATTGATAAATATTTTTATGCATAGAATTTAATCATCATATGTTTACAGGAAGATAAATAGATAAATATATATTGCAAGGACTTTGGAGATAGTTTTTGATAAGAGACAATCATTTTTAAAAACATATTATGGTCTATGGAAAAAAAAACCAAAAAATCTTGTTAATTTTATGGTAAATGGTTTAATTTTTGTAAAAATATTTTATAAATTAAAATTTTAATTATATATTTTTAAATTTTTGATACATATTTTTTATTGAAAAAAAAATTCTTTACAAAAATTAGTTGTAAAATAAAAATGATTTATGAAGAACTTTTTTAATGAAACTTGATCAATTTCCTTAACTTTTTCAAGTTTTCTATCAAAAAATCTCCTAATTTACTAATCATTATCAAGTGATAAGTTTCAAAAATATTAAACCTTGTGTATGCTTAATTTTTTTAATTGAATTTTTTAAATAATAATTGATATAAAAAATATGTGTTAAAAAATCAAACTATTCATTTGAATTGCATGCATTTTAAATTTTTATCAAAAATTCTTTTTTATAATATAATGTTAAAAAAAGCATTATAATTTGATTTGATTAAATTTAATTTAAAATATTGATCTGATTTATAAATATATATTATTTGAAATTTATTTATTTTCATATTTAAATCGATTTAATGATTAAAAATATAAAATATAAAAAAATTGCTACAAATATTTCATATATTTAAAAAAAAATCATATGTTATAATTTCACATATATGCAGCTAACTAGATTTCATGCGGCCATATCACATACTTCAATTTATTGAGATCATCACTTTATGCATGTGAAATATATTTGTTATGTGTAAAGTTATTACAAATTGAATGATAAATATACACAAGAGAGAAAAATAGACATGTAAGCTCATTACGAAAAGAGATAGACTCAACTTAAAACATATGAACCCTAAATTTAAGCAAAAGCTTATGGTGTTAGAATTGCAAAATTTTGATATTAAGAGGTCCGAAATTAGAATCAAAGATTTTTAAAATCCCATAGAAGTTTCAAACGGTCTCCGTTTGCATTAGTTAGAGAATTGAAAAAAGCAACAACTTATCCAACTAGAACATCAATGTCAGATTATGGATTTGGAAAGCAAAAGGCCTTCAAAATTGAATTTTGGTATTTTTAAATGTTGGTCCATGCTAGGTTGATATGATATCTTTGATGGATTTTTTTGACATGGAATATTGTTATTTATATTTCTTTTGGTTGATATATCTCCATCTTGGCTTCTTGTTTGTGCAACACGTTTGTTTGTGTTCGTGCTTTATTGTTTGGAGTGTTAGTACTCATGTGTGCTGCCGATAGTGAGACAAGATTTGTGGACCAGTCACACTATCCATGTTTTTTCTCAGTGAGACATGACTTATGGACTTGTAGACTGGGTGAGTGACTGTGGTGATGGCAAGTTTTAGATTGCCCTTGTGTTAGCACCTTGCATTGCCTCGAGTACCTTCTATTACAGTTGTTGGTTATGTTTGGGAACCTGTTGTCATACGAGTATGGAGGTGATACACTTGTATCACAATGGATTTCTTTGGAGGTTCCAAAGGAGAGATTACTATGGTTAGCAATGGGTGCATGTGTAGCAAAGTGCGGTACCAACCTTGACCTTTGAGGTTCATGAAGACAAGTAAATTACTTTCTTCTCTCCTGCCCGAAGCTTCTCACCCATTACTTGCACATTCCTCGTAAAAATCTCTCCCCAATTAACCTTTGATTGATCCACCCAAGAAGCCTTCCACAATCCTCACCTTTTGTATACTCACATAAGTAGTTCACTGCAGTGAAAATAGTTGATTCATGGTGTACATAATCTTTTTCTTGAAATCGTCTTTAATCAAATCGATTTTGAATCCATTGATTCTCTCTTGCTATGAGGATCCAACCACTTAGCTTCATCGAAATCAAACCCTATGTGGAGGACAAACCCCTTCTAGTCAATTCCATCTTTCTACTTTTCATACTCTTGTACCAATGCTTCTGCCCATAACATGACATCCCAAATGTCAGGGTGCCCTCTCCATCCTATCGAATTCATCACTTTCTTAGCTCAAACTTTTTCACATAGCTCCAGACACATATAGCCCCACCACCATGCTTGAAATACGCCGTCTAGTTTCTTCAAATGCTAGATCTTTTCCGCTATCCAATCGGGTTTCATCAGCAAAGATCAAATCAATCCTAATGATAATTTCTGTGCTAGACACAATTGAATTGCCTCACAGTTCTCAAGTCGGCACCTTCTCCTTCATCCCAACATCCTAAATTCAACACTCATTTGTCACTTCTTCTCTCAATTGCAACTCGTAATGTCCGGATGCTTCCCACCTCAACACATTTTCTACTCCTTCAAACTGACATTCCAACACTCCTTCGTAATATGCATATTAGTTACCAAATGACCCCATTATTCACTTAGAATATGACAGTTTTTTTAAAAAAAAATGAAAAAAAATGAACCTTAAATTGCTTACTATGGTCCTACAATTCAATTTCAAAAACTGCCCTTTAAGCCCACCTAATGACGCTACTAGCCCTAACAACATATCTAGTGCAAACGACGTTAACTACCTTATGGACTCTAACTGATGTATGTGCTCTTGCATCACTCATACTAAAGTTGGCACCTTCTTCTTCATCGCAATATCATGAGTTCAATGTTCATTTGTCACTTCTTCTCTCTACTGCAACTCACAATATCTGGACGTTTCTCACCTCAACACTTTTCCTACTCCTTCAAACTAGCATTCCAACAGTCCTTTGTAATATGCATATTAGTTACTAAAAGACTCCATTATTCACTCAGAATATGAGTCTTTTTTTTAAAAAAAATGAAAAAAATGAACCTTAAATTCCTTAATATGGTCCTACAATTCAATTTCAAAAACTGCCCTTTAAGCCCTAGGTTTCCTAACGGCGCTACCAGCCCTAATAGCATGTCAAGTGCAAACAATGTTAACTACGTTATGGACTCTTACTGATATATGTGCTCTTGCATGTGCTATACTACCTTGTTGAGAAATCGACTCTTCAGGAATCACTCCAGGAAGAGGAGAGCACACCAAAGGGACAAGAGAGAGTGTTCAGGAATGAGATGATGAAGGCTTTGCCTTCCCTTGTATATATATATAGGGTGAGTACAAGGAAACCCTAATTTCGGGTTAGCCCTAAACATATCTGAACCATAGGTACGTAACAACCCTAGATCAACTCGATGAGCTTGGGATATTAACACTCCCCTTCAAGCTCAACTGTACATCCTGAACTCCTAGACAATGTCGAAATGTAGCAAACGACTCTCTAGGCAAAGCTTTGGTGAAGATATCTGCAACCTGATCTCCTGTATGTATATATCTAAGATCTACTACACCTAAAAGTACCTTCTCCCTAACAAAGTGATAGTGCACCTCAATGTGCTTTGTCCTAGCATGAAAAACAGGATTGTTAGCTAACATCATGCTCCTAATGTTATCAGCTAGGATAATTGTAGGACTAGGATAATCTACTCCAATATCAGAAAGCAAGGAACAAAGCCAAACTGCTTCACAAGTGGCATTCATAGCACCATGATACTCGCCTCTATGGAAGGCGAGTGCCCACGGTCGGTTGCTTCTTAGAAGCCCGACTCATAGCCCGTACTCCCAAGTCCAAACGCATATCCGGGCGTGGATCTCGCCGAGAAATGTCTCGCCTAATCGGCATCGGTGTAGCCATGCGGTGTTCAAACTCACCTCCAAATCTGTATCGAAGTCCAAAATGAAGTGTGGACTTCACATATCGGAGAATCCGCTTAACCGCCATCATATGCGGTACCCGTGGAGCATGCAGGAACTAACTGACTAGACCAACAACATAGCTCAAATCCGGTCTCGTGATAGTCAGATAAATCAAACTCCCAACCATGCATGCATGCAGGGGGGGATGCGCAAGTAACTCTCCATCGTCTAACTCTAGCTTTAGACCTTGTTGTAGAGGAGTGTCTATTGGTTTACAATCAGACATCTTGAACTCCTTAAGCTTATCTAAAGCATATTGGCGTTGTATTAGCCACATATCCTTTTCCTCTGTGATAAACTCCACACCAAGAAAGAATTTAAGATACCCTAAGTCTTGTATCTCAAATTTGGAACATAAGATACTCTTGATGAGGAAATCATCTCCTCATGGTTCCCAGTGATAATAAGATCATCTACGTAGATGGAAATCATCACTACATGAACTCTTGATCTCATGCAGTATAGGGATGAGTCGGAATGACAGACTACAAATCCAAGAGACATGAGAAAGGAATTGATCTTCTCATACCATGCTCTCGGAACTGTTTCAAACCATAGAGGATTTCCTTAACTTACAAACGGGAAAGAAACTTTGGATCTTCGTAACGAGGTGGTTGTTGCATGTAGACTTCCTCGCCGAGATCTCCATTGAGAAAGGCGTTCTTGAAGTCCATTTGATGCAGTCGCCATCCCTTGTTGATAGCAATAGCAACCACCGAATGCGAATGGTTGCCACCTTTAAGAACCTGGACTAAACGTCTCTTCGTAGTCCACTCCATCTTTGTTGTGCGTAGCCCTTGGCTACCAATCTGGCCTTGTATCGAGATACGGTGCCATCAAGTTGCGCTTGACCTTGAAGACCCATCTGCAACCAATCGCTTTCTTACCTTGAGGTAAGTCCACCAATTCCCATGTTTGTTGGTGACGAAGTGCAGCAAGTTCTGTCTCCATGGCTTCAATCCACTCATTTTTGTGCATCGCCTCCTCAAGCGTACTCGGTTCTGGCTCAACAAGAACGTGAGTCATGTATGCATGATGATCGGCAACAAACTTTCATGCATAAATCGCTGAGCAGGATGCCGAACTCTTTCAGATTTTCGAGAGGCGTATCGGATGTCTTGTTTGTCGCCCCTTGCTTCGGATATGAGGTACAAAGCGTCATTGCGGGATGCTTCATCCAACGGATGAATACACATGTCTGTGGTGAGGACATCATATGTTGCAAAATAAGATGATCCTCAAGTCTAGGAGTCGGTGCGGATGGTGCTCGGTGAACTTCATCCGTGGCGGCTCCATGTCTGATAGACTCACCAGATAGGTGTGACTCGAAACTCCACTCTGTAAAGGTTCGGTGGATGGACTCCTTAGTGCGATTTCGGCGGGGAAGAGTGGGTATATGACCCGGAACAATCGTAGGTACACACCAAGATTACAACTCTTCAAATACAATATCTCTCTTGATATAGAATTGCCTAGAGGAAGGATTATAGCATCTATATCCTTTCGTATCTAAGGCATATCCAAGGAAAATACACTTCTCAGCTTTCGGATCTAGCTTCTTGCGCTTCTCATCCGGAATGTGTACATAATAGATGCAACCGAAAACTTTCAGAAATGAGTAATCAGGCTTGTGGCCTGTGAATACCTCCATCGGGGTCTTGTTGTGAACTGATGCAGTCGGAGTTCGATTCATCAAGTACACCGCAACGGCTTGACTTACGCCTGCCCAAGCGGTCTAGGCGGGTTCTTCTCGTTCAACATAGTGCGGCGACACGCTATGTGACGATTCTTCCTCTCCACAACGCCATTCTATTGTGGAGTATAACTGCAAGTCTTCTAGCGTTGTATGCCATGCTTACATAGGTAAGCAGTGAATTCTCCAGATAGAAACTCGCCTCCTCCATCGGAACGTAGACAAAGGATAGATTGTCCAGACTGTTTCTCCACCAAGGTGTGGAAAGTCTGGAAAGCTGACAACACATCTGAAGAGCTCTTGCTCTTGAGAAAGTAGACCCAGGTATAGCGAGAGAAATCATCAATGAAGGACACAAAGTACTCAAAACCAGATAAACTTGGCTGAGAAGAAGTCCATACATCCGTAATTTTTGACTCTAGAAGCTTGGTCGCTCTCCTACCTGATCCCTTAAAGGGTTGTCTAGCTTGCTTGCCGAATTGACAAGCGGGACATACTGCAGTGGAAATTTGAGCGAAGTGAAGTTGGGCAAACTTGTGACTAGATCTGAACTCGGAAGAGATTTCAATTTCTGATAGTTCATGTGCCCAACTCGCTTGTGCCATATATCTATGTCGATACTACAAAGCCACTTTACGTAATGACGGGAGTTGGTCTTTCTTATCGACATTAACTTGTAGCATCTAGCTTGAACAGTCTACCACTCCTGCTACCTCGAGCTACAACAATACATGTGGAGTCTTCAACAAAGCATCCATCTTTGTTGAAGCGCACTTGGAAATTTTGTTCTACCATCCGTCCCTCGATAATGTGATTTCAAGTCAGAGTAGGAACATGTAAAACATTTCCGATTCCAAAAAGATTGGATCCTGGAATGTCAAGCAGAATTTTACCCTTATGCTTGATCTCGTGCTTGGTATCATCTCCAGTCACCATGAACTGAGGAGTCTCCACAGTGTCGAGCGAAGCAAACCATTCTTGATGCGGCATCATGTGGCTGGTAGCTCCGGAATCGATCACCCAATCTGTATCAGGTGCGAAAGCAGCATAACTCTGGTGTGTCACAATGAGTAGCTGAATGAAGGAAGGTCTTCATTCGAAATTTCCACGTTTGGAAATTGTTCTTGTCGAGTTTCTCTCCAGTGATCATGCTCATTGATTCTGCCATGGTTGTGGTCACGAGCGGAAATCAGGACTCCAACACGGCAAGTACCTGCACAGTGTTAGGATTTAACTCAGGTCTTGAGTAACTCTGGTTAGTTTGACTATATTTAGTTAAACTAGGGCTAGGGCTGGTACTAGTATATAAGAGGGCTGGCAGGAGCTCTCTGTAACACAAATTAGGGTTAGGGTTATTTAGTAAAGTGACTCTGTGTGTTCCGTGGACGTAGCCTCAGTGAGGTGAACCACATATTTCCTGTCTCGTCTGTTGATTGCATGTTGCTTCTGAATGTATTCCTTTCTTTCGGACCAACAATTGGTATCAGAGCTTGGGCCCGAACAGAGCAATTCTGCAGAGGTGGAGGAAATTTTAGTTCTGGTGTTGGAATTTGGAACGGTGAAGGTGAGGATCTGCCAAAGCTAGTGAGACGTCGTGCGGAGGTTCTTGGAGCTCGTGGTATATTTCAATTTTTGCGTTCTGCGGGGAGCAGTGGGGTGAACATCGGGGCGAACTAGTCTACTGAGGGAGTTAATACAATTTCTCGGGAAAGAGCTGTGTCATCCACTGTTTCATCAGCTAGAGTATCATCTGCAGCTGCTTCGGTTGTCGGTAGAGTAAAATCTGGTACGAATGTAGGCTGTTCTTCTGCAGATTTCTCGAGAGGATCATCAAGTCGACAAATAGAAGGAGGTCGCAAAGCTATAGCTCGCTACACTCGTCGAGGTGGTAAATTATGGATTCGAATATTTTCTGATAAACCAATTACTATTCGACCTGCAGACACACATCCTTCTCTAGGGGAGTAGCAATCGGCTCTTTTTCAAACAAAGTATGTGCAGAAACGGATGTGAATAATCACAGTAAATTGCACCAAATCGAATGTGAAAGACTTTGGGGGAGAGAAAAGGCGGAAGAATTTGTCTTGTTTCGATTTGATGGGATCTGTCATATGTCGAATATGATTGCTATCTTCCCCACTTGGACTGATTGGAAAACTTCTTCAGCAGATTGAAAGAAAAAGTTCAGAAGACATTACCATATCTTCTGGAGGAGTACGGTCTTCCAAGGGGATTATTTCCCCAGAATTTGCTAAGAACTCGTCGACTGTTGCTTCGAGGACTTCGAAGGAGGAAGTCAATTGTTGCGAAGGTGAAATTGCAATTGCTGGACTGCCTCTCACATCTGGAAAAGTTCAGGAATGATAGCTTGCTAGCTAGGGAACAGGTAGCCATAGCAGTGACAGATGGGCTGGTAGAGGCTCGCAAATTAGCTCTTGACCTGAAGAGGAAGAAGGTAGAGGCAGTCAAAGTGGGTGTGGGAACGCTGGGAGCCAAAGCCGTTGCTTAATTGCTGGTCAATGAAGGAATTGCAGAGATAGGATGCACTTTGACTCTCTTCCGCAAGGCTTGCAGTAGAGTGGACTGAGGAGCGTCACATGCAGATTGGAACTGCAGACTGGGCATAAGTAGCAGTAGAGCAGTAAGCTTAGCAGAGGTATCCCTTTTGGTATAAGGTTTTTTATCCCACCATAAATTTCCTTTTGTACTCATATGAGTGGAAAGAAATTAACTTTGGAGGTTCCTGTTGACAACCGAATAACACAAAGGACGAGTTTAGCACCTAAACGTAGCGAGATGTCAGTCATGAAGACAAGAGGAACTGGATTTGACATTGTCAAATACGATGGGCGTGGTGACTATCTTCTGTGGGAGAGGCAAGTCAAAGGCAAGTTGAAGGCTTCCGGTTTGGGCAAGTCATTGAGGCCTAAACCCTCTACATTCGATGATGAAGACTGGAAGGACCTTCAAGAGCAAGCACTGAGTATTGTTATACTCCATCTACAACTTTCAGTTCTGAAGCAAGTTGATGAGTATGACAATTGTACGTTGTTGTTTGAGGCTCTTCAGCGACGGTTTCATCGCAAAGAGTTGTCAAATAGGTTGTACACCTCCTTGAAACTGATGAGCTTCAAGATGAAAGATACAGGTACGAAGATCCAAGATCACATTGATGCCTTTGGTGATCTTGTTATTGATCTTCAGAATGCGGGAGAGGAGAGATAAGCGATGAGAGGAAGGCCCTTCATCTATTAAGTTCATTACCTGCATCATATCAGTCATTGTCACGAGTGTTGCTCCATCATGATAGACAAACGATCACTTACAATGAGGTTGTAAGTGCTCTCCTGATTGATGACCTACAGCAGAAGATGATGATCTCTACTCCATCCTCTTCATCTGGTATGGCACTGAATGTAATTCATGGACGGTCACAATCAAGGAATGAGAAGGATGGGAAGAAGTATGGATCTAGAGGTAGATCCATGTCTAGGGGTAAATCCCAAGAAAAGAAGACGGTGGTCTGTTGGAAGTGTGGCAAGAGTGGTCACTTCAAGAAGGACTGCCGTGTAAGACCAAGGCTACTGATCCTCCTTTGGCCAATGTGGCTCAAGATTTTGATGAGGAGGATGATTTGCTTGAAGATGGACTATGAAGCCAGAGGTATGCCATATGCAACTCACCAAAGGGCGTTGGTGATGTATGGAGTGCTTGTTCTTATCACATTTGTTACATTAGAGAGTTTTTTCACACTTTTTCAGTATCAAACGGTTTAGTTCTTATGGGAAATGATCAACCCTGTAGAATTGAAGGTGTTGGATGCATGCATGATTCACATGTTTGATGGAGTCAAACGTATGTTGACTCACGTCAGATTTATACCTGAAATGAGAAAGAATCTTATCTCTCTTGGAATGTTAGATTCAAAAGGCCTTGAGTGGAGTTCTAAACAAGGAGTACTTGAGGTGAGAGTAGGTGATAAGATTATCTTAAGAGGACACAAGCATAGGAATTTGTATGTGCTAGAGGGCAATACCATATGTGGTGAAGTCAATCTTACGGATCTCGACACGAGATGGCTCATGTTTGGCATTCTAGAATGGGACACATGAGTAGCAGTACTTACTTGACCTTCCCTCGAGATAAGGGCTTGCTACCTGGTTTAGGTAAAGTTGACATGGAATTTTGTGAACATTGTGTTATGGGCAAGCAACATAGAAAAGCCTTTGGTGTTGGAACTCATAGTTCCAAAGAGTTACTTGAGTATGTACATAGTGATGTGTGGGGACCCTCTCCTAAAGCCTCACTTTATGGGAAGTGGTACTATGTATCGTTTATTGATGATTACTCGAGATTTGTGTGGGTTTACTTTCTCACACACACAAGTGAAGTCTTTGCAACTTTCAAAAGTTGGAGAGCCCAAGTTGAGACTCAGACTGGTCACAAGGTGAGATATCTACGTTCAGATAATGGCGGGGAGTATACTTCAGAGGAGTTTAGAAGTTATTGCAAAGAGGAGGGGATCACTCGTCATCTCACCACGGTTTAAACTCCGCAACAAAATCTTTGTTTACGAGAGGCTCAACCGAGCAAGTATTGGAGAAAGGTGCGTAGTATGTTGAGCCAATCTGGTTTACCATATGAATTACGGGTTGAAGTTTGTAAAATACATGAGGTGTATTTGGTAAATCTGTCTCCTTCAAGTGCAATCGATTTCTTGACACCGTTTGAATTGAGGCACAAACGGAGAGCTGATTATAGTTGTCTGAGAATTTTTGGTTGTACGGCTTATCCTCTCATACCAAAGGAGAATAGGACCAAGTTGGATCCTACATCCAAGAAGTGTTGTTTTCTTGGATATGCAAGTGGTGTGAAAGGATATAGGCTATGGGATCCTGTAGCTTGTAAGGTGATTGTCAGTAGGGATGTTTCTTTCGATGAGCCCAGATCATTGAAAGAGGGGGAGATATCTCAGGCTCCCCTTACTGACAAGGGCAAATCTCCACTCACGGATGTTGTTGAGGGGGAGATTGATCATTATGGGTTTAATGATGCGTCACAAGGAGAAGTTCTAGAACAGATGGAGCAAATTCTTGAACAACAGGAATTGGAGGAGCAAGTTGTCGTTGCTTTGAGCCTCAAGATCTGATGCGAAACGATGGAGATCAACCAGGACCATCTACTAGGAGATCATCAAATCGGATTAGTAGAGCTCCCGAAAGGTATGGAACATGGGCTGATTCATCTATTCTTCAGGATCATGATATGGAAGTTGAGAATGATGATGGCAATGCGTTGATCTTGGAAGAAGGATAACCTTGTTCATATAGAGAAGCTCAAGCCTCCATCAATAAGCTTGAGTGGGATATTGCTATGGAGCGTGAGATGCAATCGCTTGTTGAGAACAAGACTTGGGAGCTGGTGGAGCTTCCAAAGGGTCAACCTTTGGTTGATAGCAAGTGGGGTGTACAAGTTGAAGGATAATCCGGTGGATGAAGAAGAGGATCTTCAAAGCCGGGTTGGTGGCTAAGGGCTTCACACAAAAAAAGGTGTGGACTACAACGAAGTCTTCTCTCCTGTGGCAAAGTATGCTACAATTCGTCTAGTATGTGCACTTGCTGCGATATTTGGTGAAAATCCTTGTGAAAGCACAAGGATTTTCACGGAGTGTGTTTGATCCATGTGTTTACATGAAGAAGGTGAATAATGAGATCTTTAGCCTCATTATTCTGATGACATGCTCATTTTGGCAAAGGAACAATCCGACGTTGGCAGATGCAAGAGGCAACTGAAATCTGCATTCAAGATGAAGGATTTGGGTGAGTCCAAGAGGATATTAGGTATGGATGTTCACATGGATTTGAAGAAGAGGAAGCTATGGTTAAGTCAGGGTAAGTACATTCAGCGTGTGTTTGACAGGTTTAACATGGCAGACTCTAAAGGAGTGTGGACTCCTTTGGCGGCACATTTTAAGCTCTCGGCGGCTCAATATCCAATTGAATGGCGAGAGAGGAAAGATGTCATCAATTCCCTATGACAAGGCGTTAGGCGCCTCTCATGTATTTGATGGTGTGCACTAGACCTGATATTGCTCTAGCTATGGGCAAGGTGAGCAGGTATATGTCAAATCCAGGGAAGGTGCATTGGAAAGCTGTGAAGTGGATTCTCAGGTACCTCAAGAGTACTAAGGATTTTGGTCTTTTGTTTGATGGTTTATTGGACAATGCCAAATCCTTGTTGGGTTACGTTGATGCTGACTATGAACAAGATCTGGACAAGAGGAAGTCTATAAGCTGGGTGCGTGTTTACACTTGGAGGTGGATCGTTAGTTGGAGATCTACCCTTGCGAAGTGCATAGCTCAGTCAACTACGGAAGCCGAATATGTAGCAGCAGCGGAAGCAGCAAAGGAGGCTATTTGGTTGAATAGACTTATCACTAAGATGGGATTGAAACAGGATGTTGTAAATCTCCATTGTGATAGCTAGAGTGCCTTACATCTTGCAGCAAATCAAGTGATGGATAGCAGGGTGAAGCACATCGACATCAGATATCACTTTATCAGAGATGCAGTTTCTGATAGGAAGATTGAGCTAGTCAAGATTGACGGTAAACTCAATCCAACTGATTCTTTGACCAAAGTTATTCCTTTAGAGAGTTTCAAGAGGCATTGTGCTACTATGCAGGTTTTGCACAAGGAGCACTAGTAGAGTTACGCTAGCAATTGTTTGATTCTTGTATATGCTTTACTCCTTCCTAGTTAGGCTGCGGCTTAGTTCTAGTTAATCCTTGTTTACAGGAGGGCCTATGCTTTAGGTTTCCTCCTAGGACTTCCCGCGGAGTATGTATATGGTGACAAGAGTTAGACACCCCAAGACATGAGTCAAGGGGGAGATTGTTAGGAGTTAACTAAGGTCTTGAGTAACTCTGGTTAGTTTGACTTTATTTAGTTAGACTAGGACTAGGGCTGGTACTAGTATATAAGAGGGCTGGCAGGAGCTCTCTGTAACACAAATTAGGGTTATTTAGTAAAGTGACTCTGTGTGTTCCGTGGACGTAGCCTAAGTGAGGTGAACCACGTATTTCTGTCTAAATGCATTGATTGCATGTTGCTTCTGAATGTATTCCTGTCTTTCGGACCAACACACAGACACAAAACGAATAGAAAGAACACCTCCGTGACTACGACGGAAAAACAGCTCCTCTGCACCTCGATCAAGAAACATGTAAAACTCTAGAAATTGGCAAAATGTGCCTGTCTTGACCCGCAGACAAAGAATGAAATATGTTCACGATTTTTGCGCTTAGCGCGATCTAAGCGAAAATGACGAAGAAAGCTCGGATTGAGCTGAAATTTTTTGTGGTAGGAGCTCTGATAGAGGCGAGCAAAATTCCGTTTCTACCTGCGCTAAGGCAGAGCCTTTGCTCTGGTAGAAACCCTCAAATCTCTAAAAACCCTCATTCAAGCCTCCAAACAGCTCCTCAAAAATTTTGGAAAAGGCGATAACTACCACCAACAACTCCAAATTGCACGAAAACTTCATGGCTACCAAATTCGACCATTATGCGCAAGACAACTGCCTTTAAGGAGTTTGGCGATCAGAAATAGGTCGAAAACGATCATCTTGACCTCCGAAAATGCGATTGAAGATTCTGAGAAAACACGAAACGGTTCCCCAACAATCTAATGGCTTTAGCGGGACAACCTCCAACTTTGAGGCTCACTCCTCACTGATCTCCAGCACTCCTCTATGTCTAATCTGCATAACTAATGCTCCCACCATGCTCTGATACCAACTCTTCAGGAATCACTCCAAGAAGAGGAGAGCACACCAAAGGGACAAGAGAGAGTGTTTAGGAATGAGATGATGAAGGCTTTGCCTTCCCTTGTATATATATAGGGTGAGTACAAGGAAACCCTAATTTTGGGTTAGCCCTAAACAGATCTGAACCATAGGTACGTAACAACCCTAGATCAACTCGATGAGCTTGGGATATTAACATACCTAACTAGGGGTGTCAGTACATAAATTGTGATAACAACAACAACATAAATATCATTATGTTGGCTAGTCTTCATGTGTTTCATGCTACCATGAAACACTTTGAATTGCGTTATCATTTTATTTGTGACAAGATCTTTGTAGTTAAGATATATTTGGATGATATGAATGATATAAAAAATACTAACACGTTTTGTGGGCAGAGGCATTGGGTCGAGATTACATAAAGGACAAGGATGATATCGATTGGGAGGGATCGGCATTGCACACGAGATTCAACTTTGACGAAACTAAGTGGTTTGATCCTCATGGAGGGAAAGGGACTAATGGTTTCAAGATTGATTTGATCAAGGATGATTTCCGGAGGAAGATAATGTATACATTGAACCAACTATTTCACTGCATAGGACTACCTATGTTAGTATGCATAAGATGAGAATAGTGGAAGGGTTCGTAGAAGGATCGATCAAAGTTAATTGGGGAGAAATATTCGCTCGGAATGTGCAAGCAATGGGACAGAAGATGAGAATAGGAGAAAAGAGAGTGGTGTACACATCCTCATTTCTGGTACACATCTACTCGAGGATGGGGTGGTTAACCCCAAGGGAAAGAGTGAAGTATCAGTTGGATGCAGAAGATATCTTAAGAGAACCAAATATGAGTGAAGCCAGTAGTGGTTTGACCAGAAGTAGGGGACCCAATGGAGGAGGCAGCTTGCAGTCACCGGTCACAAGAGATAATGAGGAGATGCCTTCGGAAGAATTGGATAAAGTAATACGAGAGATTGAGGAAACCGTATTCGGATGGGAAGATTCAACGGGGAATTTGGGAAGGAAGGTGAGAAGTCTGAGTGTGTGAGAACCAACAAATAAGAAGCGGAAGTTGAAGGAGGTTGCTAAACCGAGAAGCCCAGTACCAAAAATATCGAGGCCTAAGGTGAAGGCGTCCAAAGCAAATGGTGAAGAACCACTCTTTTCAATATTGCAGTTAGCGCAGAAACTAGAAAATATCATTGTGCCCATTCTCATGAACCTGAACAAGAAGGAAACGAACTACATCCAAGGGTGGGATCCTCAAGAAGATGGTTACATGGACTTGATTTAGGTAATGAATCGCACCACAACATGAAGGAAAGATCAAACGCAAATGATCATACAATTAATAGAGTTAGTGGGACGTATGGAGAAGGAGAAGGTAGAAGTGCAACAAGAAGTGAAGGAAGCGAATCAGGCCTATGGGGAGATTTGCAAGATCTGGGGAGCAGAGTTGAAGTTTGTGGAAGTGGAGGACGAAAGGCTCCAAAGATAATTGAAGGAGGTGAAGTGGCAATTGCATGAAGTCGATGTGGAGCAGCCAGCTAGATTAGAAGTTTTGGCGAGCAAGTGTTTGCAGTATATATTTGCCTGATGTGACGAAGTTGAGGGTGATCGACTGTAGAGACTGACGGTGGTGATGAACACTACTTGCGATTCGAAAGAGAAACCAAAGGTAATATACAAAATCATGGGTCGTGAATGTCTGGAAGTGATGCGTGTCCATCGGAGGGAGATCGTAGAGGACATCAAGGAATTACAAATAAGCGTTGATGATTTTGCTTGGAGAGAAGAGTCATCATCGAAGAATGTAGCTAATTTTTGAAGAAGTAGTCGGACGCGATCCGTGCAGGTAACGATTTAGATATGACGTTAGATTGTGTATAAATAGGACCAGAGTAGCTAGGAAAGATATCTTCAATTTTCAAAAGAAAGATAGAAATTATTCTTGTGTAGCCAAGGTAGAGCGGAAATTCTGAAAGCCGAGCAGAGATCACGGTGGCCTACCTAACTAGAGATCGGATTCGTGTGAAGATACCCAGGAATTTGACCCACAAGTCTAGTCATGGAGGATTTTGCCGGAAGGACTTTTGCGAGCTTACGCTTGGTGAATGATTGTCTCTTGTATTTGGGGTTCGCCCAAAATCAATAAAACAATTTCCTTGAAAATTTCTTAGCACATTAATTTCTCTCATGGGTTGAAGTATGAGATGAATACAGAAGAAGTATGAGAGTTTGAGATTGTGCATTGACTATTGTGGGTTGAAACAACACTATTCTATCTTAATAGTGTTGAGTTACTTGGTGAATGATTATATCTTGTAATTGGAGTTTGCCCAAAATCAATAAAAGAATTTACTTGAAAATTTCTTAGTGCAGTAATTTCTCTCATGGGTTTTAGTATGAGATGAAGACATAAGAAAAATGTGAGAATGAGATTGTACATTGACTATGGTGTGTTGAATAACACTATTATGTGTTAAAAGTGTTGAGGTATTTTTTAAAGTCCAAGATCAAAAGATAAGATGGACAAAGTGAATTGTGATATCAAGACTTATTTCTAATTTTTCGATCGCTTACGTAAATTCTGTACAAACAGTTCATCCAAACGCCGGTCTCACTTGTGGAATTGACTTGCGCTATTTATATTCTATGTACAAAGAGGAGACAGGCATCCAGCGGCGCTTGCCACAACGGGTTAGCTTGCGTTCCAGTTTATTCGAGATGCCTTCGACGTTCACTCGGAATCGGGGCACCTTCATTCTCAAGATAATGGACGTCCAGTAATGGTAAACGTTAGCTAAAACTTAAAATTAATCATGACAACTGACATGCCTATAATTCATTAGCTAAAACTGCTGATGAACTTGATAAAACAGTTTTATAGATGCATTATCTGAAGCAAAGGCGCTAATGATAAAGCTCCGGTAGTCAACCATGCATCCTTGCTGACTTACACACAATCCGTGTCTCCACATATAGTGCATTTTTTGGCGCAGGATTCTCGCCAAGGGATTCGCTTTCAGGGCACCTAAAAAAAAAATATCATGATGGGAAATCAACCATCCGCTTCTAAAGACCTTAATAAAGAGTAATATGCTTACGAAGATTTCTATGTCCCCAAGACCTCAATTTGTTCACAAATTGGTGTCTTTAATTCCAAACCCAGCAATCTGACGGCAAAATAGCAGACTGTATACATAATGCAGGAAAATGGCACCTATGTGCACAGAGCATGAAACTTCAGCTAAGCGTAACGTTGAAAGCAGACGTACGTGGAGATGTATCTTGCAGAGAACATGTTAAGAAAAAAGAATCTGATTCACGCGAAAATATGGAAAGTGCAGCGGGATGGAGACTCAAACGCAACTGGTATCGGTACAGATGGGGCACCTCCGACTTTTATCGGCCAAAGAATTTTATCCGCTTTCAGCTGAGAGTATTCGATTCTCAGCTGAAAGCGGAGTAACATTATCTGCGTACTTTGTACAATGTAGATACCTCACTATGAGATCTTTTAGTACCTTGACTTTGGACAGGAACGGAGACAGAGGCGATTCTTCAAGAAATGTTCTCAGATCAACCAAGCTGATCAATCTCGGATTCACTAGAATCTGTAGTCAACTTTGAATCCGTTTATAAAAGCACTGAGAAAAAGCTTGTTAAAATGCTGAAAATCTATGTAGGCTTCAGTACTCCATTTACCGATGTGGATTACTCCGGTCTTGCTGGCGAATTTATAGGTTCAAGCGTTTTAGTGAACAAGAGAAATATTGAAGTCCCAAGAGATAATGTCGACATCCTCATTTCGTTGAAATCAGCTGTTAGAAGTTTCCTGGATGGGCAGTTCGATGAAGAATTAATCACCGAAAATTAGACTAACTTTTATTAATGCACGTGCATCAACATAACAATGGAAGGTAGACATAAAGCCGGAATCTGGATCAAGTACATTGATCGAAAAACTCCAAAAAGGAGAATCAATTACAGTTAGAACCAATAAAACTCTCCAAATTCCAAAAGCTGAGAATACAGAAATAGCTTTGATACTATACTCAACTTGATTAAAGTGGGCTTGACAAGGAAGAATGTTACCTTCCAGGATCCTGCAAGGACCTTATTGTGGTCCACAACGTATTGAATCAACAAAAAGAGTTGTTCGCGTTAGCGATTAAAATTCCATGAATTCCATTTGTCACGGTGTCGTGTTCTGACGCGGCTACTATGAGAAGATGATGACATGTGTCATCTTCAGAGCTGTTGTCATGATGGTGATATTTTAGATTAGGATAACCGACGGCGCACTGTAAGGCTGTTAAGAGTCCACCGTTGGATCAACTTTGTAGGGTGAGGATATTGAAAAGGCTCCAAGAGATATTATCTTGGACCTTATCAGATATAAAGCGCAGTCAGGATGAAAAGGGTATCGGAGAGTGCTAGACACATCACTTTGCTGACTAATGAGCTTATTTGATCGAAGTGGAGCCGACGCATGACATGGATAGAGGACAACATGATCCTCCAGATGTACCGATGTCCAATCCATTTGTGATCAACATCCGGTGTCTTCATCGTGATCACTTTTGGGCGTGGTTAGTGTATCATTTTGGAGATAACTTTTTACAACAAGTGATAAACTCTCCAGACCCGATTATTCTTCCAATTGTTTCTTACGGCGCGATTTGGGACATAACAATACACGTTTTGATTTAGTTTGGGCGCTATGGATCTGAACTTACTAGTAGTGGTGGCTTTCAACACATGGGTTCCAATCCATCACTATTGCTTACTGAAAATAAGCCATAGGGAGTTGATTGTTAGGAACTTTGGCGAGGAGTATTATTCACAAGTTATAAACTCCCCGGTTCCGTTTGTAGCTCCGTTCATACTTAGCCGGTTTCGAGTTGTCATTTTGACTCTTTATTAGTGGTAATTCGTATTGTATAGGATGGTTAAGTAGTGTATTTAGGATAGTTGTAAAGCTCTTAGTTAAAATGGAGCTAATTTGGCCACACTAGAGGTCAAAATAACACTCTTCATTCTCATTGGTCTTGGAGTTTGAGCCAATGAGGGCACTTTGGCAACTTCTTCGAGATTTTGAGGAGTTTTGAAGATCTTCTAGGGGGACATTTGAAGATCTAAGGATTGGGTTGGAGAGCTGACGGAACGAGCTACGACCTGGGCTCAAGAATGGATGGATTTGAAGGATTTGTCACTCTGAAAAAGTGATTCAAAGTTAGAGTAAGAAATTTAGACCTTTGAGTGTATTTGGAGTGTTTCTGAGAATCTTACAAGGGTTTTGGGAGATCTGAGTCAACAGAAATATAGTTCTCGACTCGGGCTTGTGTTTTGATTGAAGTTTTGACTCGATTGGATGAGTTTTGAGTACGAAGTAATAGCTTGAAGTTTGTATATACAGTCTGTAAGACCCAGGGTTGTACATATAGGATAAAATGAAAGTATATCTAAATTGTGCCTAAGTTTATCTTAGTCATGACTATGTTTAGCTAGTTATGGTTAAGTTGGAGGAAAATATAGAGTAACTTTTGGTGTGGTAGATGAGAACTTCTATTTTGTTGTTTAGTATGAGTCAAGGAATAGATTCCATCACATGGGTATCTTGACTTCCCTTGACTTGGACTAGTTTTCATTGGTTGGACTTGGTGAAGACCCTTAAATCTAGGGGCGAGATTGACTTGGTACACTAGAAGTCAATTAGGGAGTAGTTGGGCTTCTAGAAGATCCAAGAGGACCAATTGCATGTTGCCATGTACCCTTTTCATTGGGGTTTGTGATCTCTACCTCGTTTAAACTTGGTAAGAGGAAGTTACATGGTGATTACTTGTAGTTACTAGGGTAAGATTCTAAGTAGTATAAATAGAGAGGTTGAGAAGCACCTCTCAAGTAGTTTTTGAATGGAAGTTAGTTTTGGGAGAAGATAGTGTGGTGATCTTAGTTTTGGGGAGCTTGGTTCTTGGAGATGTCATGTTCGGAGTGGAACCTTGATTCAATGAAGACTTTGATTACCAAAGTATCCCTTTCCTTTTGAGTGATATCTTACTCTTGGTGATAATGTGCATAATAGAGCTTGGATTTTGAGAGTTTGTGTAAGAGTGAGCAATAGGATCATGGGCAAAGGGTGGGACTAAGTCCTTCTAGATTCATGATGAGCTTCCAAAAAACCATCGGAGGTAAACCTGAGTGAGAGTCAGCCCGGAGGTCACAAGTCAGAATTGCAAGACTGCATTGACTGTCACGAAGTTAGTATGGAGATCATATCTTTTGATATCAAAAAGTTATGTCAATAAAACTTTGCACAGTTCAAGTTCTGATGATGAGTGTTCTTCTCATGAAATCTGAGAGCAATTGAAGTCAAGGATTGGGATGTGTGATGGGTTTTGTACACATGGATCTGCATATCGCCTTGTGATACAGTGTATAAATCAATAATTTTTCTGAGAGATCTAGAAGAGAGAAACATATGAAACTTTCCTGAGAAATTGAAAGGATTGTGGATAAATTTTCTGTGAAGTTGAAGCAAAAGTATTGATCAAATCATCAGATATCATAATCTTCTTCCGCTGAAGTTTTACTGGTTATAATGTGGAGTGCTGAGGAGAAGAAGAAGAGATTGTCAACTCACACAAGGTTCTAGAGGGTTCTTCTACAGCTAGGCGCTCGGACGTTCTCAGAGCAAAGAAATATCCATGCGACAACGGTGGATTTTATTGTCGCCATCGGTACTAGTGCAAATATCATCGACTTTAAAGAAATGCTAACTTTTATATATGTTCCGAACGAAAGCTTTATTTTAGTCTCATATATTCTTTAAACTTGAAGTTATTTTTATTGTATTGTTTACAAGTGTTTCGTTGTGTACTTTGTACACCATATTAAATTTTGTGTGATTTATGGTCTTCCTCCTAGGAATTTCAGGATCCTCATTGTCTGATGATTGGAAAGAGCATATCATTGAAATATTCATTCAAGTTTCATGTAGGTGGATAATAGTTCATTATCTGAATTTCAATTCATCCTTCATGGAGCCTTGTTATTGTTTTGGTACTTGTATTTATTGGTGGCCTTGGTTTTTCTCGCGGGGATGTGAAAAATTATGGTGTGCAAGGTTGTAGCAGCCAAGCAAATTTACATGACATAGTATATGCTACATCCAAATTTACATCAACCCACTTTACAGTAAACACCATCCACTATGTCTACTCTGCCTTAGTTAAACTATGCAACCACATATTGCTTCATGCAAATTGGAGATCTGTGAACTGTGACCGATCAGTATACAACAGTCAGGAGCGCACAAGAGTATATTCAGCCTTGACTTGTTATCATGTATCATACTTAAGATGCTGATCGAAGCCAATTCTTTGTTTGACGTTTGCTAGGATGGGGCAAATGAGAGCACATCAATCCGATGGCATGCTGTTTCTCACCTTCTGTAGATGCATGGTATACTCAAAGAATAAATCCATGATACTGTATATACAACCACATATCTCTCCATGCTTTTTTATTCCAACCCTGAGGCTTGCAAATGTGAAACTAAAGACTGGTTTTAGACCTTGTAGCAATAAATACCAACTAACGATCCCCGTCGGAACGGATTGTATCCATCCCAGCTGGTCCAGGCCGACTACGACGGCCGCAGCCGCTAGTTTTAGTATATACTTGGATGTTCCACATTGTTGAATGTCCATGTAATTAGTTTGGAGAGTTTACAAGTTTTTCCTTCTCTTCGCATTACAAACTACGATATTGGAGTATCGGAGGCTTTCATAAAATCCTTATTTCTCTAGTTTGTATCCATGAACATGAGAATTGCAAGTGGAAAATACATTCCTCAAAAGATAACACTTGTCTTACGCACCAAGATATCGTTACAAAATAAATTAAGTGTTCAGACTAAATACGGTTGAAGGTGAACACTGCATTAGTGGTGACAGGTGTACTGGCACTCCCACCATTAGCATTATGTATTGCTATCCGACAAAAGAAATTCATTTTTTTAGTATATTTGTGACATTATTTTCAAATCACTTGGAAGGTCACTCGTTCTCATCTAAAAAAGCTGAAATCAAAGCATGAAACTCTCTGTTTCCTCTCTACCTCGTTCAATTTTGGTTGTCTGAACCGCGAACTTCACAAACACACTCTTCATGTCAGAGCACTTGGAATAATGATCTCCACATGTTCGGAGGACATGTGGAGAAATAGTTGTGTGTATATTCTTCTAGGGCAACTTGATGACTCATATGGATTTGTTGGTGCACATATACCAAGAGCTTCTAGAATCTACAAATGTTCATCAAGTTCCAAGATCAATACTTTATTACTTCACAACAGCCAATGTATCGATGAAAATGACACAATTCCCAGCCAAAATTATTCTTGGTTGGATTGAAATAAACAATTATATTGTTGTAATTGATACATTCTTAACAGAAAATGATATTTTTTAAATGCAAAAGTTAGACATTGGATTGGAGTCCATTTTTTTTTGAGAAATGAAAGACATCACTCATGGTTCAATTGAAGCAAGTTATCATAAGAAAGATTGTGATATATGTATAATATGTTGATATATGTTACAACATCCACTCTATATTACTAGTGTATACAAGAAGGGATGATTGTGATAGTCAGGAGATTACCTAGGTAACGTGCAGTACATTCAGCGTGCTTTAAGCAGTGCTCCCCCAACCGGGGTTGCACTATTTACTGTTGAAACACTGCTTACTACTTTGGATTACAGTTTATTTAGTGAATACATTTAGAATACCAATAGCAATCTTAAGGCTCTAAAAATTATGTCTAGCATTCTGATTAAGTATAATTGTAATTAACTACACAACCAACTATCAACATGAAAATCACCAAAGTGTAGTATTATCTTAGCTATGAGGTAAGATATGCATGGTGTAGCCATTGTGATTGTACCACCAGCTTATGTGTAAAGCTTTGTATTAAATTATATATTTGACATCATTTTCTCTCTCCATATTTTTTTTTTAAAAAATATAGAGATATATAATAAAGAGATATCTTCATCAATTTATTTTTTGAGACTCATCTAGAAAATACATCCGGATTTTTCACATGATTTAAAAAGAGATGAAAAAAATATACTGACAGAAAAAATGCTTCTTTGACTTTTATTGAAGAGAGCATTATAACTGTTTAATAAAGAACCGATGTGAGCACCAAATCCTCTGCAATGCTTGGGATATATCAACCATCTAAAACAACATTAATTTTTAAAAGTAGTCGTAACATCTTAGAAAAGATGTAAATTATAATTAACTTTCACAAATTATGCAACCTTTATTTCCATTTATTTCCATTAGAACAAACTGGACTCATTTTATAGTGGTAGCATGAAGACAAGGGAAAATAAAAGTATACACATAATACAACCCTATAATTTGGAGGAAAGTGGTGTATATTTCAATTAATAACTCATAAAAAATTTAAGAATATTACCTATGACCAGCTTACATGATTTAGTTGAAGCCAAGGGTTTTTCAAAGAGAGAATAAGGATCAACTTAAAAATTATCCATATTTTTTTAAAAATAGTTGATGTATATAACCATCTTTAGTTAGTGAGGACTAAAGTAGAGGTTACACAAGGAGGAGATATATAGCCTTGAGTTGACTATTAGTGGAGTATCTAAAGGTGCCACGTCAGCAATCCGTGTACTTTTTAGATTGTGTTTCTTGTGTGTTAGTTAGTATTTTAGTTCATGTGTTAGTTGGAGTACACATCAGCAATCCATGTGCTTGTAGGGATGACTACCACGTCATCGATCCACAAGGAATTGAATGGATGGTGGTTGTGTAACCTTATCTAGTTTGTACCTTTTTGAGGACTATATATGGAGAAAGAGAAACCATTGAGGTATCTCTCAACTTCAGAATTTCTTGAGCTATTCGAGTGTTCTCTCCTCACTTCCCTAGTGTTACAATGGTATCAGAGAGAGAGAAAGATTTGGTGAGATGGAAGTGGAAACTCTAATACAAGAGACTCAATCCCAACCCCAAGCGACTGCTATTGCCAACGAAGAGGCAAATATGAGACGACTCAAGAGATGGAAGATCAAACCAATCTATTACTTTGTATGGGAAAGTTATGTAAGGTGGAAGCCTACAAGGGTAGTAGAGCCATGGGAGTTTTGGAGGGATGGATCATGAGGATGAATATACATCTATCAGATTTTCATGTTTTTGGATTTACTGCATGAATGTTCATGCGGTCTTATCTCATGGATAAGGTTCTTATATGGTACACTACCTGGGAACGAATGCTTTCAGAACTAGATGCTTCTATTTCATAGAGTGAGATGCAAGAGGGACTTCTTCTGAACTTTCAAGCGGTGGATTCCCTTCAAACCGCAAAAATGAAGTTGTGGGATTTGAAGCAGAAAGGATGCATACATGAATACATTGAAGAATTTTATGATCTTCAAGTATCCATTATAACTATGGAGCAGAAGCCTTAGATGTCTCAAATAAGGCTGAAGGAGAGAGTGCAAAAGGAGGTAATGATGAACAATCCATCTATAGTGAATGAAGCAATCATAATTGCTCAATTAATTTCGGGTGCTTATGGGATCACACACGGCAAACCATCAAGTAATGTTTGAGATCCATTTGGCCCAACACCCATGGAGTTGGAAAACCTTTGACGTAGGGAAGGATATAAACCACCACGAGGACCACCGCCTAGGTATGGAGGTGATAATCGTCGATCACTTATTGCAAATTTTTCGGATCTTCTTGCAAAAAATAGAACGGTTAATCGAGGAGGAATGGATGTTCGTGACAATCGTCAATGCTATACATGTGGGAGTATAAGTCACATTGCCAAGTTCTGTAAAACTCGATCACGACCATCCGGAGAAAGACTTATGTTGCGAAGGCCTTTCAATAATATGGAAGAAGAGAAATATGACAATGAAGATGAGATCTTGCTCGGAAACGAAGATCACCAATAAACTTGCCTCGCGGCCTTACTGGTTCCACTAAATGAAAAAAAGGTGGGGTTGGAAGAATACAATGATTGGAAGCTCATGAAGGGAGTAAGAAACAAGCATGATTGATTGTCACATATAGGAGGATGGAAGGACACAAGATGAGAGTACTAATTGATCTTGGAGCAACAGAAAATTTTCTATCACGATCTGTTGTAATGAAATTAGGATTGACTTTGATGAAGGATGTGATTGAGGAAGTGGAGCTACCAAATGGGCAAACTGAACCATTTAAGACATTAGCACAGAGTGTACAACTAGTCATAGGCGAGTACCAAGAAGAGATTGAATGGAGAGTAATCCGATTAGCTCGATATAATGTCATCCTAGGAATGCCATGGATGGAGCAATACAATCCGGAGGTAGATTGGAGAAGGAAGATAGTGAAAAGTAGTGGATGGAAGATATATGGAGATAGAACTAGATCTCAGAATAGAAGCTTACCTCTCTTTGTGATTGGTAAGACTATCATTTCTAGAGGTGATGTATGTTTCTTGGGACTTATAAGAGATGTTGCTGGTTCTAAGGACAATCTTTACATTCCGGACTCATTGAGCGATATTATTACGGAGTATAAAAATTTCTTCTGATATGATCTACCTACAGGATTGTCACCTAAGAGGCGCGTAGATCACAAGATCAAGGTGATACCTGGAAGAATTCCAACTTGCAAAGCTCCATATCGTTTGGCTCCAAATGAGTTGGAGGGATGTAAAGCTCTAGTGGAGGAGATGTTGAGAAAGGGATTCATACAACCAAGCATTTCACCTTATGGAGCCCCTCTGCTATTTGTGAAGAAGAAGGATGGGAGTATGAGATTGTACATTGACTATCGTGGGTTGAATCAACAAACGGTGAAAAATATGTATCCATTATCTTGAATGGATGATTTGTTTGACCAACTTCAAGGTGCAAAGTATTTCACCAAATTGGATTTGAGAAATGATGTCGCATGGATATTTCTTTGCTCTAAGAAAGACTAAGCGTCTAGCTGTAAAAGAACCCTCCTGAACCTCGTGTGAGTTGACAATCTCTTCTTTTTCTCCTCCAGCAGTCCACATTCAAGTTCATTACAACCGGTAAAACTTCAATGGAAGAAGATTATGATATCCACTGATTGGACCAATAACTCTCACCTAAACTTCATAGAAAATTTCTCTACAATCCTTTTGTTCTCTCGGAAAAGTTCATATGTTTCTCTCCTCTAGATCTCTTAGAACAGTTGTCGAGTTATACAATGTATCACAAGGCGATATGCATACCCATGTGTACTAAAACTATCACACATCCCAATCCTTGACTCCAATTGCTTTCAAATTTCATGAGAAGTTCCTTATCATCCAAACTTCAACTCTGGAAAGTTTTATTGATGAAATTTTGTGGTAGCAAAAGATATGATTGATGTACTAACTTCGTGACAGTAAGTGCAATCCTGCAACTCTGACTGTATACACAAACTTCAAACTATCACTTTGTACTCAAAACTCATCCAATTGAGTCGAAATTTCAATCCAAGCACAAGCTTGAGATGTAAACTATATCTCAGTTGAATCAAATTTCTCAAAACCCTCGTAGGATTCTCAGAGGTCTAAATTTTCCTCTCTATCTTTGAATCACCATATCAGAGTGACAAACCCCTCGAATGTATCCATTCTTGAGCCCACGTCGTAGCTCTTCCCGTTAGCTCTTCAATCTTGTCCCCAAATCTTTGAATGCCCCTCCTCAAAACCTCAAAAAAGTTGCCCAAGTGCCATCATTGGTCCAAACTCCAAGACCAATGAGAATGAAGAGTGTTATTTTGACATCTAGTGTGGTCAAATTAGCTCCATATTAACTTAGAGCTTTAGAACTATCCTAAATACACTACTTAGCCATCATATACACAATATGAGTTGCCACTAATAAAGAGTTAAAATGACAACTCGAATCCGACTAAGTATGAACGGAACTACAAACAAAACCGGGGAGTTTATAACTTGTGAATAATACTCCTCGCCAAAATTCCTAATAATCAACTCCCTACGGCTTGTTTTTGGTAAACAATAGTGATGGATTGGAACACATGTGTTGAAAGCCACCACTACTAGTAAGTTCAGATCCATAGCGTCCAAACTAAATCAAAACGTATAGTGTTAGGTCTCAAATCGCGCTGTAGGAAACAACTGGAAGAATAATCGAGTCTGGAGAGTTTATCACTTGTTGCATAAAGTTATCCCCAAAGTTAGATACTAACCATGCCTGAAAGTGATCACGATGAAGACACCGGATGTTGATCACAAACGGATTAGACATCGGTACATATGGAGGATCATGTTGTCCTCTATCCATGTCCTACGTCGGCTCCACTTCGATCATATAAGCTCCTTTGTCAACAAAGTGATGTATCTATATCTCTCCCATACCCTTTCCAGCCTTACTATGCTTTATATTAATAAGGTCCAAAATAATATCTCTTGGAGCCTTTTCAACATCATGGACCTACAAAGTCGATCCAATGGTGGGCTCTTAACAGCCTTACAATGCGTGATCGGTTATCCTAACCTAAAATATCGCAGTCATGACAACATGTCATGTTATGCTCTGAAGATGACACATGTCATCATCTTCTCATAGTAGCCACGTCACAACACGACAACGGGTACAACCAGATTCGAATTGTTGATAAAAATATTCAAAAGACAACTTTTTGTACTAGACATGGTCACTTTGAGTATCTAGTGATCTCACTAACACATCTGCCACATTCATGGGATTAATGAATGATATTTTTCGTTCTTATTTGAATAAATCTATTACTATCTTTTTGGATGATATTTTGGTATATAGTACAACCTTAGAAGATCATAGGTGATATTTACGAGAGGTACTTCAGATTTTGCGAGAGAATGTGTTATATGCCAAAGCTTCAAAATGTGAATTTGGCAAATCAGAAGTAGATTATTTAGGCCATTGAGTCACAGCGGAGGAAATCAAAGTGATGAGTGAGAAGATAGAAGCCATACAGAAATAAACAGCACTAGAGGATCAAACTCACCTAAAAAGTTTTTTAGGTCTTATCGGATTTTATCTCAGATTTGTTAAAGCTTTTGCACGCCTTGCCCAAGCCTTAACATCTTTGTAGTTAAGGGTCAAAAATGGAGATGGGGAACCACACAAGAGTTAGCCTTTCAAGCATTGAAAGATGCTCTCTTGCATGCACCTATTCTCAAGTGGTATGATCCTAATCGACCAATCAAGTTGGCTATTAATGCATCAGGTACAATAGTGGGTGGAATTCTTCAACAGGAATGGGATGATGGTTGGCATCCGGTTGCCTTTTTCTCCCAAAAGTTGATGGCAACTGAGCAAAACTATCACACAAGTGAACCAGAGGAGTTAGCCATTGTTATGGCCACCAAACATTGGAAGCACTACTTGGGAAACAAGTATTTTGTGGTAGAAACGGACCACAAACCATTGGTGTATTTGGAAACTCATAAAGATCTCTGCAAATGACAAATTTGATGGGTAGAATGGCGTCAAGAATTCAACATGAAGATAGTGTATGTGGAGACCAAGAAACAACTTACAGATGCTCTTGCGTGAATGCCGTGTATCAACAACATCACAACATCACAGAGGTGAAAATTCAAGTTGATTGATGGTCTCAAATGATGGCTGCAACAAAGGAGGATGAGAAGACCATGAAAGCACTTCAAGCAAAGATGGCAAAGAAGCTTCGAGGTCTAACATTTCAGGAGCAATGTATATGGATCCCACAAGATCTAGATTTACGTACAATGATATTGTCAGAAGGCCACGATACATCCATTGCGGGGCACGTGGGAGCTGAAAAGACTTTGGAAAGCATACAACGAGTGTATTATTGGCCAAGGATGTGGAAAGATATGGAGATGTTTGAAGTTGTGTCGCATGTCAAAAAAATAAGATGGGGAATCAAAAATCAGGAGGTTTACTACAACCCCTTCCCATTCCCAAACAACGATGGGAAGATGTTACTATGGATCTAGTATGTGAGTTACCAAAAATCTCTTTAGGACAGGATTTAGTCGTGGTCTTTATGGATAAATTGAGTAAGATGATACACATCCGACCTAACACAAAGACAGTATCTGCACCATAACTTCCTCATCTGTATCTAGACGCAGTTTTTCTGAATCACGGATTAAACAAAGCCTTAATCATAGATATAGGAACTCATTTTACTAGTTTGTTTTGGAAAACCTTGTTTGGTTTATTCAAAACAAAGTTAGCGATGTCCACCGCATATCACCCGCAAAGTGATGGACAAACTGAGAGAGCCAATAGGACTATAGAGGATATGCTACGAGCATTCACCTTGGAGGAACAACAAGATTGGGATACTCTTTTGACTCTAGTGGAATTTGCATATAACAATTAGGTTAATGCATCCACAAAAGTGTCTCTATTTTATCTGATGTATGGTTCTCATCCTTTGACACCTTCTAGTTTGTTGAGAATTCCTAAAGGGTAGGAGTTTTCAACCAAAGTTGCGGTAATCAATGATTTCGTGGAGCACATACTTCAAGCAAAGGAGAAGTTGGTAATTGCTCAAAATCGACAAAAATAATATGCAAATGCTCATCGCAGGGAGGTGAATTTTCAGGAAGGAGATCAAGTTTGGTTATCCACAATCAATTTGTCACTTGTAGGAACACCAAAATTTAACTCTCGATTCATCGGTCCTTTTGTGGCATTGAAACGTGTTGGCGAGGTGTCTTACAAGTTAGAGCTTCCGTTGCATATGAAACTACATCCTGTATTTCATGTGTCACGATTGCGAAAATATATACCATGTTCCAAACAATTCACAAATCCATCAACCCCTTCTCCTTTACCTACTATGGTAGCAGATCATGCAAAATTTGAGGTTGACAAGATTCTCAAAAAACGGATTCGGGGTCACAAATATCCAAAAACTGAGTATTTGATTCACTGGAAGGGATATCCATCATATGAATCAACTTGGGAACCGGCAAAGAACTTAGCCAATGCACCTTTGATCGTTCAAGAGTTTGAATGTGTGAACAACGAGGACGTTTCATCTTAAAAGGAGGGAGGTTTGTAACCATCTTTAGTTAGTGAGGACTAAAGTAGAGGTTACGCAAGGAGGAGATAGATAGTTTTGAGTTGACTATTAGTGAAGTATCTAAAGGTGTCATGTCAGCAATCTGTGTGCTCTTTAGGTTATGTTTTTTGTGTGTTAGTTTGAGTACACATCAGCAATCCGTGTGTTCATAGGGATGACCGTCATATCATCAATCCATGAGGAATTGAATGGATGGTGGTTGTGTAACCTTATCTAATTTGTATCTTTTTTAGGACTATATATGGAGAAAGAGAAGCCATTGAGGTATCTCTCAATTTTTGAATTTTTTGAGCTATTCGAGTGGTCTCTCCTCACTTCCCTAGTGTTACAATGTAGAGTTAAATGATCAATAAAATCACCAAAATGAGTCTATTCATACAAAAAATAACTTTTCATTTTAACAAAGTAGACAAGTCTATTGTTGCAATTTGAACATTCATGAATCCAAATGAAAACTTCAAACCCAGAAAAATTTTTGAAGACTGATGATAGGAATTAAACTACTTGCATGCTAAGATTAGAATAATAATCATAAATAAAAATAATAATCATGTTATAAAATTATATTGATAAAATAATTAAATATTACTTAAACATTTTTTTTATATTGAGGGTGTAAGATACATACATTCTATCAAAAAATGGAGTTCTTGTGTCATTTCATCATTAAAAAATTTCATGACAAGTGTGTAGATATTATCTGAGTTCTTGTATGAAATCAACATGTGACATTATCAAATGCTTCACCTAAATCTGAAAAATAAATTGAAGTTATGTGTTGATGAAAAAACTGAAATTTTTTCTGTTTATATTTATTATGACATTCACACATATATTGAAGAATGACGGAATCCACACAAAAGCTAGAGCATGTTTCCGCTCTAGCTCAACCAAGGTTGCAGACTTAGAGTTGAATATAAGATCATTTTTCAAGTAATTCTGCATTGCACATCCTACTTTGATCACAACGATGAGTTTTGGGCTTGATTTGATTCCGCCATCAATTTCTAGTTTGCTTACTTGCAAGTGATGATGTGATTTGAATGCATATAGGACGAATTTAATAAGTTGACCATTCGAAGGTCATTTGATAACTACAATGTCACATGATAACACTAAATTGTTGACTTTGACATTATAGGAGAAAGTGCTGATACACTTTGGAGACAGCAATGAAACATTAGGTTTTTATTACCAAATAAAACACATGAATATTGTTCTTGTGGCCGATGTGTTAATTATGGATCCGACACAAGGGACTATTTAGTAATCGTCATTAGATGTCCAACAATGAGGGCTGTGAAGATTAAGACTAGTGCTAAGATTCGCAAGTATCAAAGCCTATAAGGGAGTTACATCTTTATTCCATTGGCATTAAAGATGCACGGAGCTTGGAGATTAGCGCTAGTGTTAAGATTCACAAGTATCAATGCCTAAAAGAGAGATACATCTTGGTTTTATTAGCACTGAAGATGCTTTAAGTGTTAAGGATGGGACAAATTTTTTTTATTATTCAAGAATGTGACTGTTTATATCACAATAGACATACAGCTATCACTATTTTGTGTAAAATATAATATTTTAAAGCATGAGATAGGATTGTTTTATGGGTTGACTTTGCCATTAACAGGATAATAGATTTACTAGTAGATGCATATTCAGGTACTCCGATTAAAAATGGTTATGATTTGAGGTGATGTTGGAGACATAGCTTCTTCTCCAGGCTCGGTTTCGTTTTGGCCTTCTTTTGCTTTTGCATTTTCTTTTCTTCTCATTATATTATCTTTCCATCTAGGTCTTTATTCCAACAGTACGCGTTTATCCTTTTCAATTCTAAATAAGCTTTCTCAGTCATTCAGCTAACAAAGTTTTGGGTTTTTTTTTTAATTTGGGAAATTTTCGCTCTTACCAAATCTGCAACGGAATTGTGTTAGGAACGGTATGTGATCTGTTAGAACGATTTGAGTGCGTGCAAATTTTTCGTGCTAAATGTGCTAGACGTGAAATCCCCCTAATAAAACTCCCTGTAAAACTTTCAAATAATACATCATTCAGTGTTGAAACGTGAACAAAAATTCATGTTCAAATTTGATAAAAAGTTGTAATTTGATGAAACGGTAGTAGGTTGTGATACTTTGAACAATTGCTATCTTTGAATGCATGTGTAAAATTATTTACAACTTTTTGTCTATAATAGAAATAGTTTATGAGATATTTACATCTCGTGAATCGAAGTTCGGATCGAGGTCTCTATTTATCTATGGCCCCCAGTTTTCCTGTCGGGGGTCTAGCTGCGGCTGGCTATCTTTCCTGAAGAATTCCATGTTACTATGCTCACTGGTCGATCAGTGGAAGAATGAGATGGCTGAGCGCGCTCAGGATTTCTCCGACCACATGAGAAGAATGTCCGAAAATGTTTGTGACCGGAGATTCAGAAACTGTATGTGCAAAATTTGCGGCCTCTGCGATCGAGGCCGATCCATCGACGAGGTTTGGTTGGGTAAGCTCGATACTTAAGCTTCCAACCGTCGTGAAAAGAGCACCAGCGACGACATGGACTGCGTTCTCCGCTCCACCTTGCAGCATCCGCTCTGCTACGCTAGCTATGTCCACAGCTTGCATAATGTCGGAACCAGCAGCTATAAGGGCGGATTCTAGTCCACTTGTGACTGTTTTTGAAACATGTCCCAGGAGGCCAGAGACGTTGTGTGCCATAGTCGACATGGTGCTGTACTCATATACTGGATGAATGGGAAAATGGAGTCCTCCTCCTGTAATTGTTGTATGAGCTGCAGCAGCAGCAACATCCACCGGAGCTCCGGGTCCTCCCGTTGGACTAATGTGAGAAGCTGTGAAATTGTTTGATCCCGTTGTCGTCGTCGTCAAGGGTGCAGCAGAAGAGGACCCGGAAGTGATAGGGGACGCAGACAACAGGCTGTTGGTGGATGCCCCTGTGAAAATGAATCCCAAAGACTTTAATGCTCCGAGCTTGAGCTTGATCTCGGCCAGGAGCCCCTTCGCTTGAGCTGCATAGTATGGGAATTTCAGTTGAGAAGTGAGCAAACCGGCTGGGAAGTAGTCTGGATCACCTGAAGAGCTCGAGCCTTCGTCTGCGTTCTTGCTGCTGCTCGTCGTTGAAAACGATTTCATCGATATGTCAGTGGACTTAAGCGGAGAAGGAGGAAGAGGAGTGGAAGAAGAAGAGGGCGTCTTACGGTCTTCGTCTGTGGAAATAATTTGGGCATAAATGCTAGTGACAGCGATGACAAGTCCTCCCATTATTGCAGAATCAGTGGGCACATCATGACTCGTGAAGTACGAGAGGAAGGCACCCCACACAGGAATCGTCGTGTACACTAAAGTGGCCGTCGATGCATGAACAGAACGCAAGCCGCGAAGCTCCAGCCAGCTGCTGAGACCGGAACAAACGAGCCCGTTGTACAATAATGGAAACCATGGTATCGATTGTAATTCGCCCCACATGTCAAGAGGACCACCAAAATTTGCGAACACTTGGTGATTTTGGCAATTCGATGACGACGAAGACTGCATACACGCGCTACATACCTCCCAACCCAAACTCAGAATGGCAAGCACTCCAAATTGCACGCCGCTCAGCCGCAGTGGATCGAATCGGTCCCCATGAGCCTCGGATCTGAAAATATGAAGCGCAGATATGGCCGCAACTGCCACACCCCAGAGATCGCTGATCTGGGGACATGTGACACCTTTCCACCCTACTCCCTCCTCCTCTAAAATTCCCATACCTATCATCAGAAGGATATGAGATTCATTAGCACAGGACTGAACGATCGATCGAGATCAAATACTACTGTACTCTGATAGCTTTGCGCCACTACGATATTTAGATACAAATAGTTGTGTATCGAATCAATGTTTTAATATCTGAGCTTCTGAGCCTTGGATAGAACAATAATGTACTATCTGAACACATATAAGTTTGGGCCTACCGAGAATTGCTGCTGCAAGAGTCGCGAATCTTGTTAATTTTGGGCTCGATTGACGACCTGAGAAGACTTCCATTAGAGGAACAAAAATCACCTGCACGCATGAACAAGAGCATCACGCAGTTGTAGTGAGTAACGACCCTGAGTGGACGTGCAAAATGAACCTCCCTATTAGGTCGATACAATACATCTTAATCCAAAAATCTTTTCTGATCCTCTCCATCTAAATAAGGTTGCAGTAGCCGAGAATATTCGCTCATGCATATGAGTACAGGTCAGTAACTATTGTCAAAAGTGATCTATCGAACATACGACATCATTGCCCAGCTACGTTACATAGAAAAGATCTCACTGCAGGAGTAGGAAGGGAGGGAGGAAGCAGACATGTGGTGATTGACTGACATACCGTGAACGCGAACAGGAGCGATGGAATGCTTGATGAGGATGATGCTTGACCGGGGTTGCAGGAGTCAACGAAGCACGCTGCAAAAGCTATGATGCCAAGTTCAGCTCCTGCTCGAAGAAGTTGTATTTCGCGGTTTTTCACGGCGCTGACAAGCGCCGGAATGAAGAAGAGAAAGGCGGATGAGAATCGGACCAAAGACGTGAGACTTGCAGGCAAGGCTGGAGCAGCTTCGGCAACATATCTGTTTGCGACATTGCTCGAGCCGTAAACCGCTGCGAGTCCATTTAGCAAAATCAAACTTCCGATTCTTCTCGCTTCTCTCTTCTTCCTCCATAGTTTTGTAAGTGTTGTCTCGGGTCCCCTCCTTCTCCGCTGCTCTGACATCTCGAGCTCGGTTGGAGCCGCTGCTGGCATGATCGCGGAGGATTCGGATTGCGATGCTGCTGCTGTAACTTCTCGATCTGATGCGATGTGCTGAGGGAATAACTACATAATTAAGATCAACAGGAGAAGAGATCCAGAAGATTGTCAATCAGTCTATTCGAAAATTGCCATGCGAGGCCATATACTGTGGCTAGGTAGTGGCTCTTGTATAGGCTAGAGTACAAAACCGTTGCCATTAAGACGAGAAACAATTTGAGGTCCAAAAACGAAGAGGTGAACGCTTTGTTTCGCCTTAGAATATGTAAACCGTGTTTGATAGAGAGACAGATAACATGAAGAGAATTGAAGGTGTTAAACTCACCGACATGGAACTTGAACGCGAGAAACACTCCTCCACATTCTCCAGGAAGTTCAGCTCTTCGACCCTCTGGCCTGGACGCGATTGTAGGCGACCCAAGGAAATAGTTTTTGCTGATTTCCACAAAAGAGCGTCAGAGCTTTTGTCCGAGTAAATTGAATAATGATAATTTTTTATACGAGGCTGAGATAACCGCTCCTGCGGCCGCTGCTCGACGTCAAGTGTCAGGGACGGAACAACTCCAGAGGGACGGATCCGCGTCGGTCCACTTTTCTTCTCCAAAACTCTACCGTAAGGCTTGTGTTGATCAAGAGATCGACTCTTGATGCACAGATACTCTTCAATACTGAGGTCAATTCCCTCCCCATGTTTCCTTACTTCGAGCCGCTTGATGCATGTGTGTGATCCACGTTGTTGAGTGCAATGCACCAAGACGGCTCCAAGCGTAGTACGAGATTTACGTATTAGACATAGTGCACGATCATTTGCTTGCAACCTCCCAATAAGTTTGGACTGACTAAGCATTCCCACCCTGATCGCTGAAATATTTGTACTACTGTGCTCGTTTCCAGCAGCGACGAACAAATAATATCAATCGATCTATCGACGTTCCGCCGCTGTAGAATCCTTTCGATCGAAGACCGATCGATGCTGCTAGAGGTCCTCAAAGATTTATATGATAATACAGGGATTACCTCGACTAATCGAGCCGATCCAAAGAACCAGGCAAGGCACCGAAAATCTAAGGGAAGAAAACATCAAGTCTTAACTACAAACAGTCACTCATGCATTAATCTACTCTTCAACAAGAGGGAGAGAGAGAGAGCCCAAACAAGCCCTGCGCCGACAACTCTAGATAAAGTAGCACTTCACTTGAGGAGTTGAGTTTGAGGAGCTGACACTGAGAGTTGGCTGGGCTCGGCTTGGCTCGGCTGGCTGCAAGTCTCAATGCAACGTACTACGATGGAAAGGAATGGTAGTCCATCGGGTTCTATATACCGTAGAACACGTAGACGTCGAAGACGAAGTATAGCCGCAGACCAATTTTGATTCGAAAAGTGCACCAGCACCATATTCGAAAAGTACGTGAAAGACTAAGGAAGGCCGGAGTCGATCTTCGGTGTCGTGGACCCGAGGTTTCGCGTTTGGCGGCGACGAGTGGAAGCCGCATGCTAATTACCTCGAGGCCGAGGCAGGTCAAAAGCGAAGCGAACGGCGCACAATACAGCGTAAAACGTGCGAAGTTCAAGTCCGCGTGCGAGTGTTAACATATCGTCCAGGTGCTGTTCGTGGACTTTGGTTCATGCAGAGGGGCACATTCTGAGGTTATTACACAGCCACTGCCCTTCCCTCCCCCTTCCTCCCCTCTGAAGGAAGGAAGGGAGGTGAGGAAGGGAGGGCTGCAGCACCAGGTGCCTTTAGGGCGGCCGGACGTTTACACAAAACCAAACACACACCCAGACAATCGCCAGCCAGCCAGCCAGCCAGCCAGCCAGCAACTCACACTCCATGCCGACCCCCCATTTTCTTGCGTACTCTCTAAGACGGTAGGAAGGAAGGCATTCCACCCCACACCACGCCAGACCAGATCCCCTTCCGATGGCGGCGTGCGTATTTTATAAGTCAATTCCAACTCCTTGGAGTCTTCTCGCAACTCCAAGTCTAGAGTCAACTCCGAAGCTACAGTAGAATCAAGTACGTACTGAGTTTCGAGTCCTGCATGGTGGGAAGCATATACCATACACTTTATAGGGGAATATCGAAAATGAACAAATATCCTTGTCACGTTTGTTTGTAAAATCATCGTTCGACAATTTTTCACAGGCACAATCCTTGTTATTACTAAGATTGTATAGAGAGAGTAGAAATAGCTTTCTATTCTTTTTAGGAAAGAAGGTACTCCAAAATGCGAGTTTCCCAAGTGTTGTTGTTTCACTACTGTAGCAGCGTTTGATCACGAAAATGATTAGCTTTGGCCTTCTCCTTTTATATGATTAGCCTGTGTTAAGTTCTACTTTGAACTGCCTTTGATGGTTTTATCAAATAAGATGAAACAAATCGTTGATGGACTTGGCAAAATTTGAATCACATTACAACATGTATTGGATCTTAACACCTTGTCCTATGTGGTGCTGATGTTTTTGCACTCACATATGCGAGAAAAAAGCAACACTTTACATGAAGATTCACTTTTTAAGCCAAAAAAATACATTTGCCATCTTTGAGTGATATTTGAGTCTTTGTATGAATTGTCATGAGATTATGGGATATTGAGATTGAGAATTTGTATAAGAGTATGTATTAAGGTTATGGTCATCTGGTTGGAACATGTCCTTTTAGATTCATGATGTGTTTCCAAAAGGCCATCGGAGGTAAACATGAGTGGAAGTCAGCTTTAGTTCCGTTTCCTAGACCTCAATCTAGAAGGAGTAGAAATGTTTTGAATCCAGTTTTTTGCCCTTGAGAAAATAACAATGAGAACATATTTAGAAAGGATAGTGGAAGACGAGCGAGTCAGGATCATGTTACAAAGATTTTCCATATGACACGAGTGTAGTGGTGTGAAAGTTGTGTTGAAGTCATTAATGGAGAGCTTTGAGTATAAAAAGAGTGCATATACCTAAAAGTTGAAATGTTAGGTGACTCAAGTTCCAACTGAAGATGAAGATCATTTTTAGAATGATTGAAAACATATCTATGAGGATAAGACTCATCATGTGTCTAGGAGAAAAGAGAGCCATACCAATCTTGGACCAACCAATTTCATTCATTTTTCTATTGATGAATTACTCTAGAATAGAGCTTGTTTTGATTGTGTTGTATTAGTGAGTCTTATATAAATTTCCAACAACAATAAAAAAGGAGTCTACCTTCCCATATGAACCATCGAGCTCTATGTAAAACTCGATCCCGCACCTTTGCACTCAAAGTAGGCACTTTGAGTGCAAAGGTATACGAAGATACTCCAACACTATCATGTCGTCATGGATGTCTTGGTTTACCATCAAACCGTCCTCAGTCTCAGCTTCCAAGGCTAACATATCTGCTTTCTGACCCAAGAGAGATATCACAAAGCTCTCAAGCGCCAACATACTCAAAAAGGTAGATGCATGCCAACCCGACACCATCTCCTCATCAGTATCTCTGTGCCATCAAGCCCCAGTTTCTTCAACTTGACTTATACATGGGTTTTGACTTAATCCATCCGCATCATAGTTCACCACTCAAGGTCTATGAACAACCGTGAAATCATACTCATGTAGGATAAGAGTCTATCGTGCAAGCTTTCTAGTAAGCTTGTCTCCTGGGTATATGCTATGACCCAAGTACTCTATCTAATCCTGAAAGAACTTGCACTTTCTAGGATGCAACTTGAGGCCATGAGCAATCAGTTTACTCAAATACCTCATGCAAATATATCTCATGCTCCTTCATTGTAGCACTATACACTAGAATATCATTGTTGTAGGTTCGGACATAATCAAGTCCGGCTAGGATCCTATCCATCACTCTTTGGAACTCAATATGTGCATTCTTCAACCCAAATGGTAAGAACTTCCACTGATACAACACATCCTTGCCATGCGAATCAATTGTCTAAAAGGCTGTCTTGGCCTTATCCTCATCTTGAATCCACAACTGATGGTATCCTTCTCGTAAATTCAATGTACCGAAAATCTTTGCATCCCCAACTACATCAAAGATCTCCTCAAGTGTAGGCATAGCATATCGCGTTTGGTAATACATCATCTGTAAATTGGTAACTCAATATTTTACTTCGTAATAATTTACATACAGAGTACATAAATAATTTTTTTTACATATTTTATAAGAATTCAACATGTTAAATTTGTTCCACTGCTGTTTATGAAAACCATGTCTGTAAAGCATATGTGAAATAGACCTAACACATTTTTGAGTCAAAGACATGAAGCTATAGATGAACATGAAGTCATACAAGAGGGACATGACTGTTTTCATGACGAGTGAATGACTTATGAACTCTAATATGTATACACACCGTGTAGTTTATAATTCATAATTATGATGACATTATATAGCATTCATCTCCTATCCATTTCCTTGCAACATGTCTAAAATTTTATTGTATGGTTGATGGAAATAGGGGAGGGAACGAAGATTCATCATTTTTTTAAAATAATATGATTATGATATTTTAACATATTGCAATTATAATTTTATTTAAGAACTAAAGCTTTAAAAGTTTTGAATAGTCACAAAATGTGTCATAAAATATCATAAGTTCATTTTCACTAATATATCGTAATAAGATTATGACACACATTAGATAGTTATAATTATTGATGCCATGGACTTTGTGTGATATATTTAATTCTAAAAAAAACTAATTTGTTTAATTTTATCACGATTTTTTAATAAAATTCTTTCAATAAAAAAAGATATTCAAACTTATTGAACTTCTTATACATGCATCCTTCAAATATCCTTGCCAAATCTTGTTTATAATTTTAATCACGACTTGCACTTTGTTACAACATATTTTATAATTAGGTCATTATGTGGAAGAAATATTGAAATACTTTTTGTCTTGGTTGTAATGAATATGTTTAAAAGTACGCATCATATTGTACCCGCGTGCTTGTTCAAACAAGATTAGATTCATTAGAACTAACCTAAAGCGATTTAAACAATGTTAACACATCACAATCCCATTAATAAAACTATTGCATCCTTGTAAGGCAATCAAAGCACCTTACATTGAGGTACCTTGCAAATAATCTTTTGACTAATGTCCTTGAATCAATTCTGGAACAACGATAAGTAGATTCTAACTAGTTACATTATGGAATAAAAAACTTACAAGGCATTGCTATTAGTGACAATTCTACTAGACCCTACAGAAAATTTAACAGCCCTGTCACATACCGAGAGAGACATGCAGGGGTGCGATGGCAGCTCTTCCAATTTTCTATTTTCCAGACAGGCCGAATTTTGTTTGCTAGTTAGATGTTGTAAGGTAACAATTTTAATGAGAACATCCTCATCTCACTACACGGAAAAGTAATGTATCTCAATTTAATGAAAGCTTCAAGAAAATACAATTTTCATAGCATAAACTTACTTATAATATATCGTCGGGCTTTTGTAAGTAACGTTATCATACAACGACAATGTAGGCCACCGTATATATTTTAACTAATAAATATCCATGTTCAATAAGCATCAATAAAAGTTGTATAAATACAACTTTTATTGATGTTTCACAATCGTAAAATTTTATTCACTTTTTCACTTGGGTCATAGTGTTTTCCGAAGATTGATAAAAAAAATTTTAAGTGTCTCTGTAAATTTGTATTACCGTGATAAGAGGCGAAACCAGAAATTCACTCTACTGTATATTCAGTTGAGATGTTACCACAGACACGGCCTATGTCGTAGCCAGTGGTTCAATGATTGGAGTTTGAACAAAACGAATATGCCAACAATAAAGATCTTCTATGCCAATATATGAACGGGATGTAAAAGCCTGGGGAGTTGGTAGTGTTGACAAGGATGACGCACAAGCTTCTCTGCATTTCAAACTTCCAAGAGGACCGACCAAGCAGCGCAGATGAGACAAATCTGAACTTGGGTCCACCGTGTCCTTCAGAATGTCCAATCAAAATCAGGGAATCAGCTTTGCAATAATACTAACTCTATTGATGCTTGCCTAGTAAATTTTGTCACACTTCCCATTGTTCCTCGTCCATCAGCTCAAAGTCAAAAGTAAATACATATCTCAGATTTCACCTGCTTTTTATTCTTCAATTACTTCGATCTACCAATATGCTTTCGAGCTCCATCTGGATGAATCTACGCCTTACAGACAAAACAGGAAAGTAAGGCAATGATAAACTTCTGCCTTTGGTGAAAAAAAGTAGTTGTAATCACTAAAATGTATAGACGTGAGGTTATGATGATCAAATGAAAACTCTAGAGCTCGATGAGCTCTAACCATTCAAAATTATCTAAACCCCAATTGGATGTTTGGCATCAATCCGAATCATGAACGTAAATAAGAATAACTTGGTTATATCCCATACTCACACATATAGGTTGTGAAAGGATCTTTGTGATTTGACCTTCCAATCAGAATTTAATATACAAGAGTCTTTATCAATGAAAAAAGATTTCATCCAATGATTTTAGCTATTTTGGGGGCACAAATGCAACTAAGTCGTCAAGTTCTGTATTTGAGTCTCACGTTGGACACACGTTGGATCATTTTATGTGTTTATGTCTCAAGATTATCACATTTTGGAGCAGCTACTGGTACGGGACTTCACTTAAGATTCGGCTGCTTCCAAGCATTATCATGCATGGGGATGAATTAGCTGTGATTGATCATGTTTCCAAGCTAAAATATGCTTAAAAAAATCAAAAAAAATCATTTAAACATGAAGTAATCACTTTTTTTTCTAAGCAAAGCATTAAAGCGTTTGATTTTAACCAAGGTTCATTGACCACACAACTTTGGTGCATTACAAGACATTGATATCTATTATGGCTATGGGTGGATCTAAAGAGAAGCGTACATGATTCTAAATGTTGCTTATCAATAAACATAAGAAAAATTAAGGGTTTTTTTTAACCAACAATCCCGATATAAATCCCATAAAGTGTTTTAGGATGGATGAATGATCTTGTGTCGAAACATATTTCTCTCACATCAAAGATAAAAAAATATAAAACATCATACATCAACACAAGTTTATCATAATTGTCCCTTTATCCGTAAGGTAGATCCCTCCCACACCAGGTATCAATCCACTGAATAATATTTTCTTTGTGGGATTTAGGTTGAGAATTGCTACAATGCCTCACAATTAGTTTCATGTATGCAATGTAGAGCTCAAATTATTTTTTATTTTTTGGAGTATTGAAGCCACCTTATTAGCTTTTGAGGTTCAAAATGAAGTAAGCCTACTTTTCTAATACAATGTGAGCTCAAGACTTTTAAGATTTTTATGTACACTTGAGAGATCAAAATTATAAAATCCAATAGGAGCTTTGATTCTATTAGATTTTTTACGTGCAACCAATAGACAATATAATTATTAACAAGCTAGATCAGTATCATCTACAGTTACATATTCAATGCGACATAGAACTATGTGATAAATGGTTGAATTTTTTGGACTGCAATGTCCAAAGTCTGCTAAAGAAACTTAAACTTTCATATTCGTCTTTTTCGTTTGACATCCCATTCATGTGGGACCGAATCTAAAGTACTACAAAGTACATTATTTATGTAATGTGTTAGTTACATGATAAGTGATAACTTTAAATTTCACCGACGTAGGCTGAACTTGAGTCCTAACATGTGTGGCCCGTACAGACTCCTCTTACAATGTAGTCCAATCCCATGCATAGAATCTCCAAAATCTAGCCCCCACCTCCATATGTCGAGCACACCTTATAAGTCAAATAAAATAAAGTTGACTTCATACTAATCTTGTCTGCATTACAAAAATTCCATAATGCTTCTGGAACCTTTGTATCCCAATGATAAATATGATTGACAGTAATTTTATTGAGAATCCTACACACAAACTCATAGTCCAACAAGTAATGTTGGAATTTTTTGATCATCCCCAAAGCTTCCTTTTCCGTAGTGCAGTAATTTTGCTCTTCTACTATCAACATGCAATTAGCAAAGTAAATAAGATGATTCTTCCCTTGCTCATCTCTCTATCTCAATACCACCCCCATTGCTATAAAAAAAGTATCCACATTGACATGAAAAGAATTCTCCCAATTAGGTGAATGATGCAAAAATTTATCAATTCCTACTTCATTCGTTGAAACGTAGCCTGATGTTCTGAAGTCCACTCATAGTCCACTTCATTCTTTAGCAACCTTGTTAATGGGGCTACAATAGTTGCATAAGACTTTACATATCATTGGTATTATCCAGTATGCCTCAATTAAGCTTTAAGTTTCCTAATATTTCTAGAAGTTTCTAACAAAACAATCACCTTAATCTTATCTACTTCTACCTCTAAGTCTTGAGATGAAACTCGATGATCAAGTAGAATGCCTTTAATCATCATGAAGAAATATTTTTCCAAATGAAGAACTAGCTGGCTTTCGTGACACTTTTGGAAGGTATGCTGAAAATGATACACATGCTCAATCTTCAACCCAAAGACTCAAAAATGATCATTAAAAATCTCAAGAAACTTTCGTAACTAGTCTGGAAAGATATGAATCGTCATTCGCTGAAAGGTAGTTGACGCATTATATAATTCAAAAAAAAATTTATGGTAAGCATAGAACCCTCAATCCATGGTAAAGAAAATCTTGTCCTTATTCCTCTCCCAAATAGACAATTAATTGTATCCTAAGAACCCATCTAAGAAACTATAACATTCATGTTTTGCCACATGACCCAAGATAGCATCAGCAAAGAATAGAGGACGATGATCTTTTTTGGTGGTAGCATTAAACTTTCTAAAATCTGAAACAAACATGAAATTTTCTGTTATTCTTATAAGGTACAATCACAATAGGCACAACCCACTCACTAGTCTACATAGGATGGATAATGTCGGCGTGTAAATGATTATCAATTTCATCCTTAACCAACAGGAATATTTTGGATTTAACCAATACTTACAATGTCTTACAAGTACTTTTCCCTCTATAAAGTCAATCTCATGTTCTCTCCATTTTTGGGATATGACTTTCATATCCCAAAATTTGAACACATCTTTAAAATTTTGGAGAAGATTTAACAAGTTATGGAGATCAGTTGTTGGTAAATCTTCTCATATCTTCAGCTCGTGTTCCAGGGTGAGGATTATCTTTTCCCAAGCATCAGGTCTTACAACTCCACTAGTGTGGCTAGCTTCTAATCTTTGGTCAAGATCACTTGAAGCATGACTTCTTCATCTTCTCGTCATCTTCTACTTCTTTATCTTCGGCAGAGATTCTCGAAGAAGTTCCACACTCTGACTTCAAGTGTGCTTCCCTACAGACCCTACTGACCCACCATCTCCAAATACTTCCTCCTACTTAATTCTCATCACTCGATTCAATTCTTCCAAAGGTATTTCATCCTCCTTTGCTCATAGAGTCACTTCCTCCTCTCGTACAAACCTAGGCAAGCTTAATGTCAATCCTTTACTATTCTCCTCCACATCCACATCCTCATTAGACAATCCGATAGCCAACTGATACTCCTTTTTCTCCTGGGAATTCATCCATCCCATCCTCGAATACATATATTGTTGATAAATCGACTCTTCAGTAAGAAGAGGAGAGCACACCAAACAGACAAGAGAGAGTGTACAGGAATGAGATGAGGAAGGCTTTGCCTTCCCTTGTATATATATAGGGTGAGTACAAGGAAACCCTAATTTCGGATTAGCCCTAAACAGATCTGTACCATAGGTATGTAACAACCCTAGATCAACTCAATGAGCTTGGGATATTAACACTCCCCTTCAAGCTCAACTGTACATCCTGAACTCCTAGACAATGTCGAAAAGTAGCAAACGACTCTCTAGGCAAAGCTTTGGTGAAGATATCTGCAACCTGATCTTCTGTATGTATATATCTAAGATCTACTACACCTGAAAGGACCTTCTCCCTAACAAAGTGATAGTGCACCTCAATGTGCTTTGTCCTAGCATGAAAAACAGGATTGTTGGCTAACATCATTTTGCTAATGTTATCGGCTAGGATAAGCTGTAGGACTAGGATAATCTACTCCAATATCGAAAGCAAGGAACGAAGCCAAAACTGCTTCACAAGTGGCATTCATAGCACCACGATACTGCGCCTACATGTGGAAGAGGCGATTGCCACGGTCGGTTGCTTCTTAGAATCGACTCACTCCCCTACTCCCAAGTCCAAACGCATATCCAGGGCGTGGATCTCTGCCGAAATGTCTCCTTGCCCAATCGGCATCGGTGTAGCCATGCGAGTTCGGCTCTCACCTCCAAATGCAGTCGAAGTCCAAAATGAAGTGTGGACTTCACATAGCGGAGAATCCGCTTAACCGCCATCATATGCGGTACCCGTGGAGCATGCGAGAACCGGTCGACTAGACCAACATCATAGCTCAAATTTAGTCTAGTGATAATCAGATAAATCAGACTCCCAACCATCGTTTTTATGCAGGCGGGGATCGCAAGTAACTCTCCATCGTCTAACTCTAGCTTTAGACCTTGTTGTAGAGGAGTGTCTATTGGTTTACAATCGGACATCTTGAACTCCTTAAGCTTATCTAAAGCGTACTGGCATTGTACTAGCCACATGTCCTTTCTCTCTGTAATATACTCCACACCAAAAAAGAACTTGAGATATCCTAAGTCCTATATCTCAAACTCGGAATATAAGATACTCTTGATACGGACAATCACCTCCTCATAGTTTTCGGTGACAATGAAATCATCTACATAGATGAAAATCATCACTACATGAACTTCGATCTCATGCGGTATAGGGATGAGTCGGAATGATAGATACAAATCAAGAGACATGAGAAAGGAATTGATCTTCTCATACCATGCTCTCGAACTGTTTCAAACCATAGAGGGATTTCCTTAACTTACAAACGGGGAAAGAAACTTGGATCTTCGTAACCGGTGGTTGTTGCATGTAGACTTCCTAAATCGAGATCTCCATTGAGAAAGGCGTTCTTGAAGTTCATTTGATGCAGTCGCCATCCCTTGTTGACAGCAATAGCAACCACCGTACGAATGGTTGCCATCTTGGCAATCTGGACTAAACGTCTCTTAAGTAGTCCATTCCATGTTTGTGCAATGTAGCCCTTGGCTACCAATCTAGCCTTGTATCGAGATACGATTGCCATCCGAGTTGCGATTGACCTTGAAGACCCATCTGCAACCAATCGCTTTCTTACCTTGAGGTAAGTCCACCAATTCCCATGTTTGTTGGTGACGAAGTGCGGCAAGTTCGTCTCCATGGCTTCAATCCGCTCATTTTTGTGCATCGCCTCCTCAAAGCGTACTCGGTTACGGCTCGGCAGAAGAACGTGAGTCATGATTGCATGATGATCGACAAAGGAAACTTTCATGCATAAATCGCTGAACAGGATGCGAACTCTCTCAGATTTTCGTAGAGGGCGTATCGGATGTATTGTTTGTCGCCCCTTGCCGGATCCGAGGTACCCCAAAGCGTCGTGCAGGATGCTTCATCCAACGGATGAATACACATAATCCGTGTTGAGGACATTATATGTTGCAAAATAAGATGATCCTCAAGTCTAGGAGTCGGTCTGGATGGTGCTCGGTGAACTTCATCCGTAGTAGCTCCAAATCTGATGGACTTCGACTCTAGGCTGTGTGACTCGAAACTCCACTACTGTAAAGGTACGGTGGATGGACTCCTTGGTGCAGTTTCAACATGAAGAGTGGGTATGACCAGAACAATCACAGGTGCATACCAAGATTGCAACTCTACAAATACAACATCTCTACTGATATAGAATTGCCTAGAGGAAGGATTATAGCATCTATATCCTTTCGTATCTAAGGCATATCCAAGGAAAATACACTTCTCAGCTTTCGGATCTAGCTTCTTGCGCTTCTCATCCGGAATGTGTACATAACAGCTGCAACCAAAACTTTCAGAAATGAGTAATCGGGCTTGTGGCATGTGAATACCTCCATCGGGGTCTTGTTGTGAAGCCGCTTTGCGATCGGAGTTCGATTCATCAAATACACCGCAGCGGCTTGGCTTACGCCCGAGCGGTCTAGGCGGGGTTCTTCTCGTTCAACATAGCGCGGCGTACGCTATGTGACAATTCTTCCTCTCCGCAACGCCATTCTGTTGTGGAGTATAACTGCAAGTCTTCTAACGTTGTATGCCATGCTTACGTAGGTAAGCATTGAATTCTCATTTAAACTCGCCTCCTCCATCGGAACGTAGACAAAGGATAGATTGTCCAGACTGTTTCTCCACCAAGGTGTGGAAAGTCTGGAAAGCGGACAACACATCTAAAGAGCTCTTGCTCTTAAGGAAGTAAACCCAGGTGTAGCGAGAGAAATCATCAATGAAGGACACGAAGTACTCAAAACCAGATAAACTTGGTTGAGAAGAAGTCCATACATATGTGTGCACGGCTCTAGAAGCTTGGTCGCTCTCCCTACCGATCCCTTAAAGGGTTGTCTAGCTTGCTTGCCGAACTAACAAGCGGGACATCTTGTAGTGGAAATGAAAGCGAAGTGAAGTTGGGCAAACCCGTGACAAGATCTGAACTGGGAAGAGTCTTCAGTTTCTGAAAGTTCATGTGCCCAATTCGCTTGTGCCAAATATCTATGTCAGATACTACAAAGCCACTTTCTGTAATGAAAGGAGTTGGCTGTTTACTGAAAAAAAGTTGTTAGGGCCTTGTTCTGCACACGACCTCTACCACCACCATATCCGGCTCCTCTGCCACGACCTCTACCTCGACCTCCAGAACCTGCAAAAAACACACCTTCTTGCGGGCTGGACGAAGCACTAGAACTGCCCAGAATTCACACTTCTTCTCCCAACATCATTGGGACTAGTTCGTCGAACTTCGGAAGAGGTTCTCTTGTCGAAATGGACGTAATGAACTGCTTGTACTCGGTAGGCAGTCCCTGCAATGTCGCACCGATAATCACAGTCGGATCAAGTTGAACATTGTGGATGCTAACTGATGCGCCGGTTGCTTGATGTGATTGGCGTAGTCACTAGCACACATCGAGTCTTTCTTGATTTGTATTGAATTCTTTGCGACAAGCTGCGACTTTTCGAGCTTCTGTTCCCGAATGGAACATGACGTGACAACGTCCCCAAGCTTCCTTGGGTGTGTCATAGTCTTGAATGTGACCGATCATCAAGCCTGAAATCGTGAGCGCAATGTAGTGGATAGCTTGATACGACCGCTTTCTCCACTCATGCAATGTCTGCTCACTGCGAAGATCACCAGCAACCACGATTGGTGCTTTCTCCTCCCCGGTCATAAGCTCCCATAGCCCCTGGCCTTGAAGGAAGGTCTTCATTCGAAATTTCCACGTTTGGAAATTGTTCTTGTCGAGTTTCTCTAAAGTGATCATGCTCACGGATTCTGCCATGGTTGTGGTCACGAGCGGAAATCACGACCCCAACATGGCAAATGCACATGCAGACACACAAAAAGAACACCTCCGCGACTAGGGCGGAAAAAAATAGCTCCTCTTTTTGGATCAAGAAACATGCAAAGCTCCAGAAACTGGCAAAATGCGCATGTCTTGACCCGTAGACGAAGAGGGAAATGTGTTCGCGATTCTGCGCATGTGCAGTACTTAAGCGAAAATGACGAAGAAAGCTCGGATTGAGCCAAAATTTTTCGGGGTAGGAGCTTTGACTGAGGCGAGCAAAGTTCAGTTTCTTTTAGATTTAGGGTTTCTATCGAAGCGAAGGCAGAGCCTTTGCTTCGGTAGAAACCCTCAAATCTCCAAAAAAACTCGTTTAGGCCTCCAAAGAGCTCCTCAAAGACTTTGGAAAAGGCGATAACTACCACCAACAACTCCAAATCGCACGAAAACTTCATGGCTACCAAATTCGACCATTTTGCGCAAGACAACTCCCATACGGAGTTGGGCGATCAGAAATAGGTCGAAAAAGATCATCTTGACCTCCAAAAACGCGATTGAAGATTCTGAGAAAACACGAAATGGTTCCCCATCAATCTACTCGCCCGGGGACAGCCTCCTCACTGATCTCCCGGCACTCCACTATGTCTAATCTACAAAACTAATGCTCCCACCAAGCTCGATACCATGTTGAGAAATCGACTCTTGAGAATCACTCCAAGAAGAGGAGAGCACACCAAAGGGACAAGAGAGAGTGTACAAGAATGAGATGGGAAGGCTTCGCCTTCCCCTGTATATATAGGGTGAGAACAGGGAAACCCTAATCTTGGGTTAGCCCTAAACAGATCTGTACCTTCAGTACGTAACAACCCTAGATCTACGGCCTGTAGTCATCAGGCAAAGATCGACCTACATCAACTCGATGAGCTTGGGATATTAACAACTTTCCTAGGAATGCTCTCAATGCTCTCTGTTTGTCCGTTTGGAAACTCTACCTTTTCACTCTCATCTTTCTCTAAAGCTAATCCCAACTTTATAGCAATAGACCGAGATAGGAAATTTTCTATAGCTCCTAGATCAATCAATACTCTCACTTTTACTCCTTCTATCTCGCCATCCGTCACAATCAAACATATTTCCTTCTTTCTCAAACCATTTACCTCATGTTTTTGCTTCCTTTCCTCGCCTTTCCTCCTTTTCATCGAACCAGTAAGACCGCGAGGCAAGGCTACTGGTGCTCGTCGTTTCCCGGGTTGCCATCAGTCACTTTGTCTCTACCTTCAAGATTGTTGAGAGCTCGTCGATAGGGAGGTCTAGCTCCTCTTACTAGAACTTAGGTTCGGCAATTCATGGCAATATGACCAAATCTTTCACAATTATAGCATTGCCTCATTTCTCGTCTTCTCATCTTAAATTTGCTTTTCGATGAGGATTCGAGTTGCGATGATCTCCTCCTTATGCGTTCACTCCCCTTGGAATGAAATCTTCTCTCCTTCTTATGTTGCCCAACTCCATAGGTATTCGTCCGTAGTATTGATTTGTGGAAACTAATACCTCTCCACCATTGTGGTAGATGTTGAACATTCATTGTACATAAGCAATAGCCTCGTTCAAGTTGCTTGGATAGTCCCGAATCACCTTCTGTTGAATCTTTTTCTTCAACCCTCTTTTGAATAAATCAAGGGCTTCAGCTCCACTCATATCTCGTATCTGAATTCAAAGATCTCTTAATTCCTCAATGTACTCCTCCACACTTCCCTTATGTTCAAGTTTCCACAACCTCATCCGTGCTGTGATGATGGGATCAACTGCTTGAAAATTCTGAACAAGATCTCGTTTCATTGCACTCCAAGTAACTTGTTGGCTTGACTCATTGAGCTCCATCATCCAACCCTGAAATCAAGAAGACACTTTTTTCAACAACAAAGTACAAACAAAAAGACCTGCAATATGATCGTTGATATTGAATAAAGCAAGATGGTACTCCATTCTCTCAATCCAACCTTCCAAAACTCCCATGGTCCAACTTCCTCGGTAAGGTTCTATCTTACAAGCTTTTGTCATCTTCAGAATCATGGATGTCTGAAGATCTAGCTCTCTTGCTCGTTGTGCCGCTTGGGCTTCAAGAGCATGGGATCTCACTGTTTCTTCACTCTCCACCATTGATGGTGACGTCTCTATCTCCATTTGAGTTTCTCTCATTCTCTCATTTTTCATTCCTCTCGTTTTGACTGCTGTCAATTCTTGAGCTAACTCTTGTACTTGATTATGACTTTGCTCAAATGCGTTTTTCAAATCTCTCAACTGTTGAATCATTTCTCTCAAAGTGTCCTCCATGATTCGTCTCCGTCCACTCTCTCTCAGTATAGGGTTAAGATGAACACTCTCCAATTTCTCAAGATTGGCAACATAAAAGGAATAGGTGATGCTATCACCTCGTGGTAATACTCCTCTTCAAAGTTTCTAATAACTAGGCTCCGAAACATAGCTTTAGGATGATACACACAATAGAGTTCACACCGTGTGTTGAATCTCACCGGTGGTGGTCTATTGAGGTCCATCTCTAAACTAAAATGTATATTGTGAGATCCCAAGTAACATCGTAGGTGACTATAGGTAAGATAATCGGATCTCGAGATCTCATCACTTGGTCCATGAAGTTGGCACCAAAATGATAAACCAAATATTGAGTCAACCTTGCTCTCTCAATGTATAACAGTTTGACATGAAAAGGATTAAGAAATGGTAATCTCGATACTATTCTATCTTCCCCATCCATAACCTTCACCCACAATAATCCCCTTCCACTACTTGCAGCTCAATGGCCACTGCCAACCTCTAACAAACACTCTCTCCTCAAATAATTGTACCAATCCAGACTATTCTTCCAAGAGAGATGATTCACACTCATAGGAACAATAAGCCTGCTTTGATACCATTGTAACACTGAAGGTAATGACTCCATACGTAGATTGCATGTTTCATAATCTTATCCTAACCAATTCCTAAAAGAGGTCTAGCACACAATCCGATCCACCAATACATGGTAGCCACTTTATCATTTACCTTTTGCTTTTTGGATAGTGCACACCACTATCTTGTCTTTTTGTGATTTAGTGACCAACCTACGCTTTGGCTAAACTAACTATAGCTAACAAAGATTGGTTAAAAGGCGTTATCTAGGCCTAAGGTGAAGACAACAAAGGAAATTGATGAGCCTCTTGCCTCTGTTTTGCAATTGTCTCAGAAATTGGAAGCAGTAGTAATATCAATGCTAATGGAGCTTAACGAGATGGATCCTGGCTACATGTCCAGGTAGGACCTGTAAGCCAATGGATACATGGATCTTGTATAGATAATGCACCAAATAGCGAGATGAAAGACAAATAAGGCTCAGGTTGTTCAGCAATTAACCGAAAGAGTGGAGCGGTTAACCAAGCAAAAAGCCGAGTTGGAGAGGGAAGCTAAGGAATCCAAAAACACTTATGGAGTAATCTGTAAGATTTGGGGTTTGGAGATCCGGTATGTGGAGAAAAAGAACCTGCGACCCTAGGAGACGGTAAGAAACCTGAAGCGACGCTTGAATTAAATGGACATGGAGACACCTGCTCGATTTGAAACCTTGACGAATAAGTGCACACAATACCTCTTTGTTCAGTGTGATGAGGAAGAGTCACGGTGGTTGGAGAAGTTAGTACAAGTGATGGTCAATCCTGGGGACTCGAAGGAGAAGCGCAAATAGATGTATCAAACACTAAGAAGAGAATTCAGGGTTTGATGTGTATGCATCAAGAACAAATTGCAGCTGACATCCAAGAGATGCAAGTAGGAATTGATGCGTTCACTTGAGAATTGGAGGCACGATTAAGCGGAGTAGATAGGTCACAAAGGATTAGGAGAGGATGATCCATGTAGACAACATTTAGGAGTAGGCACTAGAATTTTGTATAAATAGACATAGGAATAAAGAGGATGGGATCTCCTATCTTGCAAGTATTCGTTTGATTGAACTGCAACTGTAGTCAGGGTAGAACGAGAACTTGTGAAGTTTATGTGTGATTCGTGCAAAAAGCCTAGAGTGGAGCCGAATACCTGAGAAGTTACCCGTGTATTCGTCCATGAGCTGTGGCGGTGGTCAAGACATTAGAAATACTTCATCAAGCATCTCGTCTCGACTTCACCTTTTATGGTAGAGATCCCCCCACATCAATAAACTCGTATGGAATGATTCACATGACTACCAATATGTTGTAAACTTTGTTTTAATTGATGGATCTTGGATTTTTATGGAATAGGACTTGCTAGTCTTCTATTCATAGAGCTCTTTGAACTATGAAGTCTAGAGCTGTATAGAGGTGCGTAAATTCACCCTTTTCCTTTCTGGTTGATCTATTCGGATCCCTCATTCCCTTGGGAACAAACCTAACCTATTCATAACTGTCTTAAACTATGTACCCCTGTTGTTACACATTTAAACGGAGGATTTTTCATTTGGTTAAGTCCCACTCTGTTTTAGAAGCTGTTGATTCCTTCTTATAGGAGAATGATGATAATGAAAAGAATCAATGCAATTCAGATGATTTGGTCGCAAAAGTGAATTATGATACATGTATCACTTTCTCCTGGTTCTTTGAATAATGAGTCACTTATAAAATCTTCCACTTCCGAGGATCATGACACCCGCAAATGGAGAGGGTGATTGTGAAGAAAAAGTAAAAACTATGTAAAACAGACAAGAAGGGTAGTGAATATCTTACACCAAAAAGAGAGTTGAAGAGCAAGATAGTTGGAAATAATTCACCAATCCAACGTCAACATAGGATTCATAAAAAGTCAATCCACGTATGTATTTCAAACAATGCGGCAAGGAGATTGTTTGAAGATAGCAATGAGGATGAGAAATTGGCAAAGAAAATATAATCAAGTTTAAGTTGAAGATTTTATGGAGTTGTCAAATAGTTTAATGTGATGAGGATTGTGATAATTTAAGAACAAGTGGGGATGCCTTTCAGTCCATGCAAACTAGAATGTCACCTTCTCAATTCAACAATGAGACTTCTTTGCATGAAGGATGGGAGAAAATCAACATATCATTTGATAAAAAGACAAATCCAATCGAACCAAATTCATCATTGGTTTGGAGACTTTGCCAAGGGATGATTTCTACACGAGTCCGAATCAAATATCAGTTCGGAAAGCTTTAATGTAGCAATTACATCATTATTGTGTACATTGTGTTACTTTAGATTCATTCCCAAAGGAATGAAATGCCAAATAAACGAGATTGAAGTGTGATATTTGAGTTTAGTCCTCTTGAAGACTCTAGACATAGAAATCCAAAGAATATTGCAATTGTCATATTTTTTTTATAGATACAAATACAACTTCACCCACATAAATCCAGGAATTGAATCTCAATCCCAACAGTTAATTTGAGTGATCCAAAAACGTATTTTTAATAAAAGAGAGGGTCTTTATTTATAGGGGTTGAAGGTGTTGATAGATGAATGCCTCTAAAGTTTTCAAGGGAAACATCAACGTGCAACAAAACTAGTCTGAATTTGTGGCTAACTTTAAAAAAATTCACTGTGACATTGATGAAAGCATCAATGTCGTGTACTCCACCAACTATGAGAGAAATTGTTATACCCTAACTATACAATCGTTGCTATTGAAAAACTTTGGAGGTGCATTCTTTTCATGATAGTGGGATTATGTATGTCATGAGCTGTGCGAGGAGGTCCGCATGAAGAAGGCAATCTATCCAATTGGAACGAGTGAATGATCCGAGTTATGGGATGTCGTAATGATCGAAAAGGTGTGGGATGAGATTATGCGGCAAGGAAGGATGACATGGATTGAAAAGGCTCTGCACTTTATACAAGGTTCAACTTTGATAAAACCAAGTGGTTTGATCCGAGAGAACGCAAAGGCACAAATGTCTACAAGATTGATTTAATAAAAAATGATTTCCCTATTAAGGTCATCTTTACTTTAAATCAATTGTTTTCACCACAAATGACTACTTATGTCATTATGCATAAAGTTTCCATTGTGGAAGGATTTGTCAGAGGAACCATTCAGGTTAATTAGGGAGAGATCATCTCCTAGAATGTGTTGGCGATGACAGAGAGATTAAGTTCAGAAGATAAAATAGTCGTTTATTTGTCTTTGTTCTTGATATATATATGTTAATATCCCAAGCTCATTGAGTTGATCTAGGGTTGTTACGTACCTATGGTACAGATCTGTTTAGGGCTAATCCGAAATTAGGGTTTCCTTGTTCTCACCCTATATATATACAAGGGAAGCCAAAGCCTTCCTCATCTCATTCCTGTACACTCTCTCTTGTCTGTTTGGTGTGCTCTCCTCTTCTTGGAGTGATTCCTGAAGAGTCGATTTATCAACATGGTATCAGAGCTTGGTGGGAGCATTAGTTATGTAGATTAGACATAGAGGAGTGCTGGAGATCAGTGAGGAGTGAGCCTCAAAGTTGGAGGCTGTCCCGCTAAAGCGATTAGATTGTTGGGGAACCGGTTCGTGTTTTCTCAAAATCTTCAATTGCATTTTCGGAGGTCAAGATGATCGTTTTTGACCTATTTCTGATTGCCAAACTTCCCAAAGGAAGTCGACTTGCGCAAAATGGTTGAATTTGGTAGCCATGAAGTTTTCGTGTGATTTGGAGCTGTTGGTGATAGTTATCGCCTTTTCCAAAATCTTTGAGGAGCTGTTTGGAGACCTAAACAAGGTTTTTTAGAGATTTGAGGGTTTCTACCAGAGCAAAGGCTCAAGTTTCAAACCAAACTTTGCTCGCCTCTATTAGAGCTCCTACCACGAAAAATTTCAGCTCAATCCGAGCTTTCTTGGTCATTTTCGCTTAAATACTGCGCAGGCGCAGAATCGCGAACATATTTCATTCTTTGTCTGCGGGTCAAGACATGCACATTTCGCCAATTTCTGGAGTTTTACATGTTTCTTGATCGAGGTGCAGAGGAGCTGTTTTTCCGCCGTAGTCACGGAGGTGTTCTTTCTGTTTGTTTTGTTTCTGTGCAGGTACTTGCCGTGTTGGAGTCCTGATTTCCGCTCCTAACCACAAGCATGGCAGAATCAGTGAGCATGATCACTAGAGAGAAACTCGACAAGAATAATTTCCAAACGTGGAAATTTCGAATGAAGACCTTCCTTCAAGGCCAGGGGCTATGGGAGCTTGTGACCGGGGAGGAGAAAGCACCAATCGTGGTTGCTGGTGATCTTTGCAGTAAGCAGACATTGCGTGAGAGGAGAAAGCGGTCGTATCAAGCCATCCACTACATTGCGCTCACGATCTCAAGCTCGATGATCGATCACATTTAAGACTGTGACACACCCAAGGAAGCTTGGGACGCATTGTCACAAATGTTCCATTCGGGAATAGAAGCTCGGAAGTTGCAGTTGCTGCAGCATTTCAATACGGTCAAGAAAGGCTCGATGTGTGCTAGTGACTATGTCAATCACATCAAGCAAACCGAATCGGTTAGCATCTGTCAATGTTCAACTTGATCCGACTGTGATTATTGGTGCGACATTGCAAGGACTTCCTGCTGAGTACAAGCAATTCATTACGTCAATTTCGACCAGAGAACCTTTTCCGAAGTTTGACGAATTGGTCCCAATGATGTTGGGAGAAGAAGTGCGAATTCTAGGCAGTATTAGTGCTTCGTCCAGCCTGCAAGAATGTGTGTTTTTTGCAGGTTCTGGAGGTCGAGGTAGAGGTCGTGGCAGAGGAGCCGGATATGATGGTGGTAGAGGTTTTGTGCAGAACAAGGCACCCAACCCGGCCAGTGCGCCACCCATTGCCGGAGAAAGTTAAGGTTAACACCTACAACTCTGATCCACAAGAATGGCCACTATGCCAAAAATTGTTACAAGCGTCAGAACGATCTGCGCGCTTTGGGCCAATGGGGGCCATGTAGGCTGTGAAAAACGACTACTCATTATGACACACTAGAGTTATCTTTGCTTTCGCCTTTTGTCTGATTGGGTGATCGATTCGGAGCTACCAGCCACATGACGCCACATCAAGAATGGTTTGCGTCGCTCGACACTGTGGAGACTCCTCAGTTCATGGTGACTTGAGATGATACCAAGCACGAGATCAAGCATAAGGGTAAAATTCCGCTTGACATTCCAGGATCCAATCTTTCTGGAATCGGAAATGTTTTACATGTTCCTACTCGATTTCGAAATACATTATCGGTAGGGACGGATGGTAGAACAAAATTTCCAAGTGCGTTTCAACAAAGATGGATGCTTTGTTGAAGACTCCACATGCTTTTTGTAGCTCGAGGTAGCGAGGAGGGGTGGTAGACTGTTTCAAGCTAGATGCTCTGATTAATGTCGATAAACAACCAACTCCTGTCATTACAGAAAGTGGCTTTGTAGTATCTGACATAGATATTTGGCACAAGCGAATTGGGCACATGAACTTTCAGAAACTCGAAGACTCTTCCAGTTCAGATCTTGTCAGAGGTTTGCCCAACTTCATACTTCTTCGACCCACTACGGTATGTCCCGCTTGTTAGTTCGGCAAGCAAGCTAGACAACCCTTTAAGGGGATCGGTAGGGAGCGACCAAGCTTCTAGAGTTTGGTGCACACATATGTATGGACTTCTTCTCAACCAAGTTTATCGGTTTTGAGTACTTCGTGTCCTTCATTGATGATTTCTCTCGCTACACAGGTTTACTTCCTTAAGAGCAAGAGCTCTTCGGATGTGTTGTCGGCTTTCCGGACTTTCCACACCTTGGTGGAGAAGCTTGATGCGGACAATCTATCCTTTGTCTACGTTCGATGGAGGAGGTGAGTTTCTATCGGAGAATTCATTGCTTACCTACGTAAGCATGGCATCTGGACTTGAGGAAGACTTGCGGTTATACTCCACAACGAGAATGGCGTTGCGGAGAGGAAGAATCGTCACATAGCGAGAAGGCTGCTGGCGCTATGTTGAGCAGAGAAGAAGCCTGCCTAGACCGTTTCAGGCGAAGCATTTCCGTTGCGGTGTATTTGATGAATCAAACTCCATTGGAGCGATTCACAACAAGACCCCGATGGAGGTATTCACGGGCCACAAGCTTTGATTACTCATTTCTGAAAGTTTTTGGTTGCATACATTATGTACACATTCGGATGAGAAGCGCAAGTAGCTAGATCCGAAAGTGAGAAGTGTATTTTCCTTGGATATGCCTTAGATACAAAAAAATATAGATGCTATAATCCTTCTTCTAGGTAATTCTATATAAGTAGAGATATTATATTTGAAGAGTTACAATCTTGGTATGCACTGCGATTGTTCGGTCATACCCACTTTTTCTTTGAAACTACGCCAAGGAGTCCGTCCCTTTGTACCTTTCTGAGTGGAGTTTACGGAGTCACACGATCTAGAGTTGAGTCTCTTGTACATGGAGCTGCTACGGATGAAGTTCACCGAGCACCATCCAGACCGACTCCTAGTCTTGAGGATCATCTTATTTTGCAACATATGATGTCCTCACCACGGATTACCGATATTCATCCGTTGGATGAAGCGTCCCATAACGATTATTTTGCTAGAACCTCAGATCGAAGCAAGGGGAGACAAGCGGTACATCGATCTTGCCCTCACGAAAATTTGAGAGAGTTCGGCATCCTATTCAGCGATTTATGCATGAAAGTTTCCTTAGCGATCATCATGCATACATGACTCACGTTCTTCTTGAGCGAACCAGAATGCGCTTGAGGAGGCGATGCACAAAAATGAGTGGATTGAAGCCATGGAGACAGAACTTGCTACACCGTCACAAACAAACATGGGAATTGGTGGACTTACCTCAAGGTAAGAAAGCGATTGGTTGCGAGATGGGTCTTCAAGGTCAAGCGCCTTTCGGATGGCTTGTATCTCGATACAAGGCGGATTGGTAGCCAAGGGCTACGCACAACGACATGGAGTGGACTACGAAGAGGCGTTTAGTCCGATTGCCAAGATGGCAACAATTAAATGCGAGTGGTTGCTATTCTTTGTCAACAAGGGATGGCGGCGCATCAAATGGACTTCAAAACGCCTTTCTCAATGGAGATCTCGGCGAGAAGTCTACATGCAACAACCACCGGAGTTACGAAGATCCGAAGTTTCTTTCGAGTTTGTAAGTTAAGGAAATCCCTCTATGGTTTGAAAACAGGGCTCCGAGAGCATGGTATGAGAAGATCAATTCCTTTCTCATGTCTCTTGGATTTGTAGTCTGTCATTCCGACTCATCGCTATACTGTATGAGATCAGGAGTTCATGAGATCAGGAGTTCATGATGATTTCCATCTACGTAGATGATCTTATTATCACTGGGAACCATGAGGAGATGATTTCCCGCATCAAGAGTATCTTATGTTCTGAATTTGAGATACAAGACTTAGGATATCTTAAATTCTTTCTTGGTGTGGAGTTTATCACAGAGGGAAAGGATATGTGGCTAATACAACGCCAATATGCTTTAGATAAGCTTAAGGAGTTCAAGATGTCTGATTGTAAACCAATAGACACTCCTCTACAACAAGGTCTAAAACTAGAGTTAGACGATGGAGAGTTACTTGCAGATCCCCGACTATACGAGACGGATGGTTGGGAGTTTGATTTATCGACTATCACTAGACCGGATTTGAGCTATCTTTGTTGGTCTAGTCGGTCGGTTCTGCATGCTCCACGGGTACCGCATATGATGGCGGTTAAGCGGATTCTCCGCTATGTGAAGTCCACACTTCATTTTGGACTTCGATCTGATTTGGAGGTGATTTGAACATGCATGGCTACACCGACGCTGATTAGGCGGGGAGACATTTCTAGCGGGGAGATCCACGTGCGGATATGCGTTTGGACTTGGGAGTGCGGTAGTGAGTTGGGCTTCTAAGAAGCAACCGACCGTGGCACTATCTTACCGGAGGCGCAGTATCGTGGTGCTATGAATGCCACATGTGAAGCGATTTGGCTTCGTTCCTTGCTTTACGATATTGGAGTAGATTATCCTAGTCCTACAGTTATCCTAGGTGATAACATTAGCAGCATGATGTTAGCCAACAATCCTGTTTTTCATGCTAGGACAAAGCACATTGAGGTGCACTATCACTTTGTTAGGGAGAAGGTCCTTTCAGGTGTAGTAGATCTTAGATATATACATACAGGAGATCAGGTTGCAAGTATCTTCACCAAAGCTTTACCTAGAGAGTCGTTTGCTACATTTCGACATTGTCTAGGAGTTCAGGATGTACAGTTGAGCTTGAAGGGGAGTGTTAATATCCCAAGCTCATCGAGTTGATATAGGTCGATCTTTGCCTAATGACTACAAGCTGTAGATCTAGGGTTGTTCTGTACTGATGGTACAGATTTGTTTAGGGCTAACCCAAGATTAGGGTTTCCCTGTTCTCACCCTATATATACAGGGGAAGGCGAAGCCTTCCCCATCTCATTCCTGTACACTCTCTCTCTTGTCCCTTTGGTGTGCTCTCCTCTTCTTGGAGTGATTCCTGAAGAGTCGATTTCTCAACAAAAGTGGAGTTGAAGATTGGGCAATACAAGGAATCAATGGAGTGGAGAGTAATTTGATTAGCTCACTATGATGCTATTTTGGATATGCCTTGGATGGAAAAATATAATCCTGAGGTAGATTGGCGAAGGAAGATAGTAAAAACTATCACTTGGAGGATCTTTGGAGATAAACTTAGATCGGAACAAAAAAACTTACCTCAATACGTGATAGGAAGAACCGCTATCAGTCACAAAAATGTATGTTTTTTGGGCCTAATAAGAGATGTAAGCGCTCCAAAAGAGCAATCTTTTATACATGAGGAGTTAACTTGTATCTTGAACGAGTTTCAAGATGTTTTTCCAGATGATCTGCCTCTAGGTTTACCACCAAGAAGGAGAGTGGATCACAAGATAGAGATCTTACCAGGAAGTCCTCCTCCTTGTAAAAGTCCCTATTGACTTGCACTCAACGAGTTGGAGGAATGCAAGGCACAATTGGAAGAGTTGTTGAAGAAAGAGTTTATCCAATCTAGTGTGTCACTATATGGAGCTCAAGTGTTGTTCGTGAAGAAGAAGGACGGCTCCATGCAGATGTGCATGGACTATCGTGCTCTAAATCAACAAACGGTGAAAAACAAGTATCCATTACCGCGAATGGATGACTTGTTTGATCAACTTCAAGGAGCTAAGTATTTCACCAAACTTGATCTTAGAAGCGGATACAATCAGATCAGAGTGGCAAATGAAGATATACAAAAGACAGCTTTTAGAACTAGATATGGACATTTTGAGTATCTAGTTATGCTATTTGGTTTAACCAATGCCCCTGTCACATTCATGGGACTTATGAATGATATTTTTCATAAATATCTAGATAAATCAGTGATTGTGTTTTTAGATAATATCTTGATATATAGCAAGTACTTACAAGATCATCATAAACATCTACGAGAAGTATTCCAAGTGTTGAGAGAAAATAAGCTGTATGCTAAGATATCAAAATGTGAGTGTGGCAAAAGCGAAGTAGATTACCTAGGCCATAGAGTTAGTGCAGATGACATCCAAGTCATGAGTGACATAGTGGAAGTCATTCAAAATTGGAGTGCTCCAGAGAATCAGACTCAACTACGTAGTTTCTTGGGTTTAACCGGCTTCTATAGAAGGTTTGTGGAAGCTTTTGCTCGTATTGCTCAAGCTTTAACAAATCTCTTAGGCCAAGGGTAGAAATGGCAATGGGCTACATCTCAAGAGATTGCATTTCAGGCTTTGAAGGATGCGCTCTTACATGCACCAATCCTTAAATGGTATGAATTAGATAGACCAACGAAACTTGCTACGGATGCATCAGGTGTGGCAGTTGGAGGAGTGTTACAACAGGAATGGAAAGATGGATGGCACCCAATTGCCTTCTTCTCACCAAAGCTTTTAACGGCGGAGCAAAATTATCATACCACAAAGAGAGAGAAGTTAGCCATTGTGTTGGCTACTAAACATTGGAAGCACTATCTCGGAGATAAGGAGTTTGTGGTTGAGACAGACCATAAGCCTTTGGTTTATTTAGAAACTCAAAAGGATATCTCAAAGCGGCAGATTTGTTGGGCTGAATGGCGACAGCATTTCAACATGAAGATTGTGTATGTGGAGGGGAAGAGCAGCTTGTCGATGCATTGACACGAATGTCGTGCATTAATATCATCACAGAGGTGAAGATTCAATCTGAATGGTGGGAGAACCTGAATCGAGCTACCAAGGAGGATGAGGAGATTGCACAAGCCCTTCAGTAGGGTAGAGCATATTTAGAATGGGGATTGGTGTTCTATAAGGGAAAGATTTGGATACACTCTCCGTACAACAGTGTTAGAGGAGGCACATGATTCAGCTATTGCTGGCCATGCAGGAGTGGAGAAGACCATTGAAGGCGTCCATAGGATATACTTTTGGCCAAGACTAAGAGAGGACATCACCAGCTATGTTTGAAGTTGTGTGGCATGTCAACAAAATAAGGCTAGCAATAAAAAATCAGTAGGTCTACTACAACGACTACCAATACCAAGTAGATGATGGGAGCAGGTCAGTATGGACATTGTATGTGAGTTAGCAATGAAGTCTAGAGGTTATGATTCGATAGTCATTTTTGTGGATAAATTGAGCAAGATGATCCATATTATGCCCATAACAAAGACAGTTACTGCACTTGAACTTGCTCTAATTTATATGGATGCAATTTTTGCTCAACATGGTTTAGCTACAATTTTCATCACCGATAAGGGCACTCAATTTACTAGCATGTTTTTGAAAACCCTATTTGGGCTATTCAAAACAAAACTAGCCATGTCCACAACTTATTATCCTCAAACATATGGGCAAACTGAAAGAGCAAATAGAACTATCGAAGACATGATTAGAGCTTTCACTTTGGAGGAGCAAGGTGGTTGAGATGCGCTTTTACCCTTGATTGAGTTTGCTTATAATAACTCAATCAATGCATCCACAAAAGTCAGCCCTTTCTTCTTGATGTATGGAAAACACCCCAACACACCATCTAACTTGGTGAGTGTAGGTCACATGCATGAACCATCAAGTTGAAGCGGTGAACGAGTTTTTGGCACAAGTCAAACGAGGAGTGCATCAGGAAAAGCAAAAATTAGCCATTGCCCAAAATCGGCAAAAAAAATATGCCCATGCTCATCGACGACATGTGGAGTTTCAAAAAGGTGATCAAGTGTGGTTGTATACTACCAATTTGTCATTAATAGGGGTTCAAAAGTTAAATCCACGGTTTATTGGATCTTTCTTGATTGTCCAATGGATTGGAGAAGTTGCCTACAAGTTAGAGTTGCCAACACACATGAAAATACATCCTGTTTTTCATGTGTCTCTCTTGAGGAAATATACTCCATGATCTCCTTCCTTTGGCAATCCACATCAGCCTCCTCCTTTACCAGCCATGATTGATGATGTATAGGAATATGAGGTTGAGAGAATTCTCAAGAAACGGACAAGAGGTCAGCGGAACCCAAAAGTGGAATATCTAGTACAATGGAAAGGTTATCCACTTTATGAACCTATTTGGGAACCATTGGCAAATCTTACAAATGTCAAGATACTTGTAGAGACTTTTGAGTCTTCTTGCAACGAGGACGTTGCGTCTTAAATGGGGGGAGGTTTGTAACCAATCTTGGTTAGCTATAGTTAGTTTAGCCAAAGCGTAGGTTGGTCACTAGATCACAAAAAGACAAGATAGTGGTGTGCACTATCCAAAAAGCAAAAGGTAAATAACGAGGTGGCTACCATACATTGGTGGATCGGATTGTGTGCTAGACGTCTTTTAGGAATTGGTTAGGATAAGATAACGAAACATGCAACCTACGAATATTAGCCATGTGGCATAATTTGGATTTCGGACTTTTCTAGTCATAAAGTATATAAAGCAAGCAGAGGTCTCGAGAAGACATCTCTCATCTTGGAAGTCATTCCGGAATCATTGCCTTCAGTGTTACATGCCTGCAGTCCAACGTTCCTTGATGTATCAATTGCTTTCTTCTTCGGTGGCAAATTGTCATGAGGACTTTCCACCACCTATTTCTTTCTTTTCTTTGGGAACTCGACAACGGCTTCCTCCAATTTCGTATCCCTCGGATTTGTATTGACTATCTCCCTAGATCCGTCTGTCATTGGAATAGCTGCACCCAAGCTTTTGGTGGATCCACTACTGTCGTCAGCCCACATCTTCACATCCCATCTTTCTAGTTACGCTTGGTATCCTAAGGAGTGGGCGACTTTCCCTCGTCATACTTCCTCTCATAGTTCGGGGCAGATGAAATCCCACCTCCATGATAAGAACGCACCTCCCAAATTCTTCAATCGCAACAACTTTACGGGCATCCAATCTACCATTACGATGAGCGGCCAAATCCTCCCCATGGTCATTTTCCTGATTGGTGGCATCTCAATCCCCTTCCTTCCTGTCATGGTTGTTTGCGTCCTCCTCAACATTTCAATCTTAGCCTCCTTCTTCGTTGCTCGTACATCGTCACGTTCCCATTTCTTGAAATTGCACTGGTTGAGGCTTTTTTTCTTCCACTTCAGTTCCTTCTCTCGTGTGTGTGAACTGCTCAACTATCTTCGTATGCTTCCTAATTCATCATATTCGTAAGAAGATGCTTCATATTCCTCCAAATATAAGCTTTTATTTCAAGAAATACAAAAAATTCCTACAGTCTTCCCTAACTATGCCCCTACAAAATGGCTTAGAAGATGAAACATGAAAAATGTATTCTAAATTTGAAAAATGCTACAACAATCTCCAAAGTGCACTTTGCACTCCTTATCACATTCATGTAGACGGTTCAATATTTCTTTTGGTATATTGAAACTATGACTTAGGAATGGTGAAGGGGGAGAGAGTTGAGCGGACAAAATTAGGAGTCAAAGAGGACTCTACTACATTACGATCCAAAATCGACTCTATTATAAGCTCAAAAAGACTTTGAGTTGTTGCGATATATCTTAAAACACAAATGTGTAAGCTTTTGTATCATCTCAATTAAATTTCATGCAAGCTCTAGCATATCACTCATGCTCCTTCGCTCTTCAATCTTGTGTTTAATGATCACATAAAATTTTTTTATGCTCCTTTTATACTTTTTGGGTTTAGAACAATAAAAAAGTTGATCATCTTAATTTTTCAATTATGATTGTCAATGTTTAGAATGCATGTACTATAATAATAATTATTATTATTATTATTATTATAAGATCTATACTATTGTGTGATACTAAGGCTTTGGTCAGATTTTAATCTTTACTTTGAAAGTCATTATTTGTTATTTTTAATAGACGTGAGTGATAACTAAGGCTTTACATTTTTCATCATTAACTAAGTTTATTTTCATAGAAGGATTTTAATTGGTGGTTAAATTGTATGATTATTTCTAACCATAGTATTTTAAGAACTCCCATTGATATTGAACAATGATATATATCATTTTTTTTTCAAAATTTTTTCAAATGTTTTGTTCAATTGTTAAAAACTCTGAGAAGTGATATTTGTGTCACAAAAATTACTTTTTGGATTTACCGCCTAAAGAAAATGAATTACTTTGATATTTAAAACAAGGATTTTAATCTTTAATCTTTTATAATCATTATATATATTCTCAGATATTTCCACATTTGACACTACTTTAGTAAGAAGAGCGCATTTAAGATATTTTTTTAAAAATTGTAATAATTGCAAACTAAAAAAAATGACACGTAAAAAATTCAAGAGAAAATAATCTTTGCGTAAAAATATATGACAATTTTTATTCCTTATCAAACGATCTTCCATTTCATGATCACATTACCCATGTCATTCGTCACTTTGTTTTACAAAATTTTATTCATAATCTAAAGGTACAATCATGATTACACCATGCGCTTTGGTCTTATAGCTAAGATGGTGATTTACACACTAAATTTAAACTACTAATTCAACCTACTCTAATTTACTCTAGCCATCTTTAATAAAGATGGCTAGAGTAAAATTTTGAAAGCACTAACTGCATCTCTTGGAGCTATTAGATGTCTCCAAGAGATGCAGTTGGGGATCAACACATTCACAAACAAAGGTGGAGATGCAATCAAACAAGGCACAAACCTTTCTAACAAATAGGAGACAACAATTTATGTATATGACGATTGTTAATACGTGTTAGAATTGTGTATGAATATGAATAGTTCTAGCAAAGAAATATCTTTTCATTGCAAGCGTCCCTTGAGGCCCGTGAGTATTTAGCAAGGATAGAATAAGAGCTTGCGAAGCTGATGTTGTGATATGTATCAATAGCCTAGATTGGGTACGAATGCCTGTAAAGTTATCCAAAAAATTTTCCATGAGCTATTGGTTGCACTAATCCATCCAGGATTACTTTATCTCGCTTCACCTCGGACATGCGGCTTATATATGAAAAATTCCCTTCAATCAGTAAAAGGAATTGCCTATTTTGTATTACGGTGATAATGTATTGAATCTAATAGATGAGTAACTAGAAAAATTTCAAATAAGGGAATTATGACCATGTATTCATGATGTTCTTTGGATCTCAAGGTCTATAGTAGTCTAAAGAAGCATAAACTTGATTTCGCCTTCTAGTAGGGTTGTTCTAGTACCTTATTTTGTTGGGAACAAACCTTAAGTACCATTTAATATACTCAGGGTATGAACCTTGTGCGTTACATGATCCAAGTATAGTGAATGAAATTCTTTCTTGGGGTATTTCTTTGAAGTGTGGTCCGAGTTGACACTTTATGTGGAAAACCCCATTGAATTAGTGAGGTATACTACCTTTTCAGGCTTTATAACCCATGCAAATCAAGGATAAAAGAAATAAAGCTTATCCGAACTGACACTTTATAGAAGTATCATGTTTCTCATATCTTCATTACAAGTGCATGTTACTTACATATCTAAAATGATAAGTTTGATAAAAAAAAAGGATTGCTTGAAAAATAATTCATGCATTTTGCTATTGCGGGCAACTATTTTATTTCATTCAAAATTTTCAAAATAAATGAAACATGGACTTTAACTTTAAAGTTCACATTCTTCATCACTAGGCAATCTATTCTTCCAATCTAAGACAATTTTCTTTAAAAGCTTGATGTTTTTATACTAATTGATATGCTCTTGTTCAAGATTAATCGTAGCCAAAAATTATTATTTCTAAAACATTCACATATACATTGATATTATTATATTTTTTTTAATAAGCTTCTCGGGATGGTAAGATCATTCAAATGAATATGTCATCATAGTTGTGTATCAAACGATCTTTAACCTCTCGACGATGTATTCAACGAATATTAAATCTTGTAAAATTTTGTTAATCAAAATGTTTGATTGTTAACATTCTCAAAGAGGGGATCGCAATGAAAGTTTTGATTTGGAGACCCTTGAAATCACAAATTGCATCCACGACTGGATTAAGATGACTTTTGCTGATGTAAAAAGGGCGTGATATTCATGAAACTTGTATATGTAGTTTCATTTCCAACTCATCAATCTTTTTTGCATTGCAAGTTGTTTCTATTGGTACATAATCTTTCTCTGCTCTTCTTTGAGTCTAGCAAAAATTCACGTCCTTGTCCTTTTCTTGCTAATAAAGATTTTGAAAGTGGGTTTGAAGTTGAAAGAATTCTCCCCACCATACAATATTTTCTTTTTTGAAGTATGTGCTTTCTGCTTCAACTATGGTATTTTTGTAAATATTTAGTACTTTTTTGTTGTTGTTAGCATCACTTGCTTTATGAGGTTTTAGCTTGCTAACAACTAGAACATACATGATACTTTTAGGAAAATTTTCAAAAACTTCACATTTTCTCAAAGTCTAAAATCATAAACAACTTCTTCCCCCACATGTGTGTTTCATTATTGATAAAAAAAATTTTATACGAAACTATTTTTAAATCTTATGTCATTCAGGTCTTTGATTGTGGAAGGCCATCTATTTGAGATGAATCTTAAAAAATTCAATGTAACTTCTAAAATTCTACAATTTGGTGTAGACTTGTAAGCTTATTCCAATATTTTATATAATGTACTCATTATGTGTATTTAGGTAAGAATACTACACAACAGGTTAAAACATGCCATGAAATTTTAAATAAAGAACAATGTGGATCAATATGAAATATTGAATCAGTCCATGAGTTTTGATATTCTAGTAAGATGAGACATAATCATTTTCTTATAGTCCATGTTGTTGATCTAAGGAATGCTAACTTGGTTGGATGATTCTGCACTTTTTCATGTGTTTCATCGACTTTTTCCTTTTTGTAGTTTGTATGCTTTGATGCAAGTTCTACTCTAGTTAGATGCTGATTATGATTAGTTGGCACTACCATGTAAGAAGGCTTGTGGAAGCTCTTTGTGACACACTAGAGCTCATTCTTGTAGAGCAATTTGAGTGAGAGAGAGAGAAAGAGAGAGAGTTTAAGATCAGTAAAGTGATTTGTGTGTTCCCATGGAGGTAGTCTCAAGGAGCTGAATCACATATCTCTTATGTCGGCTACTTTGATGTATGTGCGACTCATTGTTTGCCATTTCAGACCAACATAATGAACATACAAACTCCACTTCACCATAAACCTCATACAATTAGTTTTTCCCATCCTTATGTTTATGTCCACCGACAGTCATTCATTGTGAATTCAAAAAGTCCACAAAGTTCCAATTTTACTATTTTAGGTTATCTTATGGCCTTGAGAGTATACCCCTCTTTCTTTTTGCTTCCCATATATTGGTACATTACATATAAAAATTTTGTAATTATAAATTCTCATCATAAATATTTTTTAAATTTATAATGCTTGTCATGCATAGATGTTGTAAACACTTCAACGTTCATGGAAATTGAAACTCCTTTAGAATCTTGAAAGTTGCATTAAGTTTATTTTGTTCACCTTCTTCTACAAACTTGAAAAATGTTCACCCAACCATTGTATTTCATTGTTACCGTCATCATTAATATTTGCATGTTATAGTTTGGAATATAGAGTTATGTTGAATCAAAAGCTCCATAAGTGGAAAATTTGATACTGTTAAAACCTTCACATGATTATTTTATTTTTAGAAAGTAAAATTCATATCATCATCCAAATCAGATGAATTGTATTGACATTATGACCTCTCTCGGATAATGTTGTTTGTGTTTCTATCTATACATGCTATCACTTCTTATAGCTCTTCAATGCTTTAGTTCTCTATATCTCTTCTTTGCTTTCAGCTTGCAATCCAGTAAAATCTTCAATTTTTGGTTGAAAATCAACTTGTTATAGGAAAATAAAAATTATATGTGTAAAAAATGATCTTGTAAAAAAATATGTAAATTATTAATCCTCAAAAAATACATTATATAAAAAATTTTACAACTCATTAGAGTATTTTAAAATTTGCTTTAGTTACATGCAACTATAATGATTTATTTTTATGATTAAATAATATAAAAATAATTGTTAATACTAAAAATCAACAAATATAAAACATATAAAATTTTATTTTTTAATACAAATATTATTTTGAAAAATAGGATCTACTTTGATTTTAAAAAATAAATAAATTTTTCAATAAATAATCAATAATAAATTTTAATTTTTTTGTAGGTTATTAAATATTTAAAAAATTACATATTATATTGATATCAAATTATACCAGATCATTTTAAGGGGAAAAAAATATTTAAAATTTTTGATTATTTTTTAATAATTATGATTGATGTAAATTTGTTTATCAAAATCTAATAAATTTTGAAATTGAAATATAAACCTTCAAATATTAAAATATAATTATTAATATAATTTAGAATTTAGTTTTAATGTTTTAAAATATTTTATTATACAATCAAAATAAATAGTTTAAGTTTTAAAATAAATTAAATGGTTAAAATTAAATCTAATAATATTTATTGATTTAATTATCTTAAATTAATTATTTTAAAAATAATTTTACAACGCAAAATCTGATCATGATTTTATAACATCAAGTTGAGGCTTTTGAATTTAATGAAACTTAATATGATGGAATAAATAACACCAATTTGTAATAAATTTGGGGTTTAATTTTATTTTTGAACATAATATATCAAATTCAATGGGTAATTTTTTTAAAAGTTAAGTTAGATTTATATATATATATATATTTTTAATTTGAGAAAAATTATCAAATTTCATTGATATTGATTTGCAACTAAAATTTATTCACGAAAATAATTTAATAAATGTGCGTCATTCGAATTAGATCTGAAAATTATTCGTATTTTTTTTTATGCAGATTTTCATATTGCATATAAATCAACGCTGTAAAGCTTGTTAATCATGTCATGTTGGATTTATTTCATTCCATACTTACTCTTTATCAAGGATAAGTGATAGATTAAGAAAGAAAGAGGGAGTATAGTAAAAATTAGAAACTTATTTTAGAATGAAGCTGCAAAAATTCTATCATACAAACAGAGGGTAATTTTCAGCCTTAGATTTATTCTCAAACTATTCAACTATAATAATTCTATGTTTTAGAGCATATATCAGTCCCAAGACTTTATTTAACTCTTACAGGCTATCCATCCCCATGCATTGCTTGCTTGGAACAAGCAGTGGGGGTCCGAGTCACATCACACACCGGGGGCTGCCCCGAGGTACGTTCGGCATGCAGATTTGAACACAGTATTAGACCACTGCCAGACAACTGTGCTACTAACCTAGCCAGAATTTCTGAAGTTATTAAGTGGTATCAGTTGGTTTTTGATTGGTATCAGTTGATTTTAAAGGTAGCCGACCGGTCTGCTACCTTTACGTGCCTTCTGACATGCATGTGAGAGCCCATATGTATACGTGCAACCACCGAATGGATTCGGTCGGCTTACATTGTTGTGGCGTATTCATCCTTTATAGTCCATGTTTCTCTACGTCGGCCATCGCGGAGTTCAGGACTATTTATGGGGAATGATAGATTTGCGAATAGCTAAAATCGATCCTTGACGTGGTATACGTGGTGGAATAGTCGTCTAATAAAATACATTTTTGTCCTCGTTCATTGGGACCACGGTTGTACATACTTACGGATACTTTATTGACACCCTTGGTGTCAGATCGCACGAGTTATATACTACCAAGTTAGTTCAAAACTGGCGCCTTAACTTGGATCGATTCTCCATTAAGTTCTTCTTGTGCAAACGTGGTGCCCAAAGTCAGCACGATTTGTTGGAAATCATATGGTCATTATGCATTGTGGTATGTGAACTATACTTAGGTAGAAGTCAGGACCTTTAGAGTGTGTTTGACCATTCCGATTGTGTACAGCAACATTGCGTAACGACGTACGTGACGTAACCCTTTCTCGCGCTCAATAAGCGTGTGCAGGTTTATCAGTGCTAGAGTCTCAGTCTGGGCACACCTCACCTCCGAGCAGCCTCTGGTATGACATGTGACTTGGGCGATTCACAGAAAAACTTAGGACCAGTTTCCTTCCAAGCAGTAGAATTCATGGAGATGGAATGACCGTAATAACTAATTTTTTCCATGATTGTAATATGCTGTAAACCATCGAAAGATAACCCCGTGACGGAACTGTCGAATCTAGAAAGTGGCAGTCATAAAGTCGTGCGAAATGATCCTATCAACTAGTTCAGTGGTAACTGAACCCTGAAGCAAGCACCGAAAACTGGTGATTGCTTAATGGAAGTCCAATTGTAATTTGAGTTGATTCGGAAGCGAAGGGGAGACAAGTCCGGAACCTGCGTGGCTAGAAAAACAAATAAGTTTATTTACAAGGATTTCAGAAACCTGGGGCTTCTCCAAGAATACTGGACCCAGGTGGAATCGTTGTTGATGAATGAATGTGTCGCGCTTTGCGCGACTCGACAATATAGGAATGTAAACGCACGCGTCGCTATGGCCCAGACCTTTTGACTGTCAGCGATCTAGTCTAATCTAATCTAATCTGATCTACCTAAGCACTACCTAAACTCGACGCGTGCACGCCTTGCTCGTATCAAATAAAAAATAATCGACCGAGAACTCAGAACTCTATAATGATCTGACCATCTGATCTCATTTTCGATTCGCTACCGAGATCTAAACCCATGTACTTGATACTATCTCCAAGACAAGCTTCGTTGAGCTGCCACTTCTCGCGTACATCCGCAACAGACCTGTACATATGCGTGAAAGAGGTCCGTGGTGACGCTCTGGATCTCTACGACCTGATTCGGAATCCAGTGAACAGCCAGGAGCTGTCCATGTCAGGCCCTATTCCTCACGTCATCCAATCATGAGCGAAGGAGAAGAGGTCGGTCTGCAAGAACAGTGATCGGAATCTGAATAAGAATGGGAAAGAATGTCTCACAGCCGCAATCCCGAGATCAGCAGGGGGCAGCAGCTACGAGATCTGCACCCAGACGGCACGACTGGGAAGGCCATTGTTGTTGGCGAAAAGCATGTAATAAGACGGAGGAGCGACCGTCGCACGGGGAGGAGCCGTCACAGTGATCCTATACTGCTGGGCCACGCCGGTGTCCACGGGAGGCGTGACTCCGAGCTTCAGCAGTCGCTGGCCTTGGGCGAACGAGTGAGTGGTGAAAGGGCACGAGACCAAATTCAAATTCACCACCGTGCCGTTGCTGGGAGCTGTGGCCAAGCCGATGACCACGCTGAAGGCCTGCCCGTACCTGACCTGGTGCGGGTACGAGATGAATCTGGGCCTGTGGGAGCTGTAAACCGATGCGGTATACGGAGGAGAGAAGGCCTCCACTCGGAGCTCGGTCGGGAAAGCGCCCGTGAATGTGTAGAACTGGTGCGTATTGCTGCCCGCGACGAGAATTCTCCCGTCGGGAATCAGAACGGCGGTGGCGTGGTACATCCTGGGAATGGTGGACGCTCTGTAGGTGAGAAATCTACTCCCCAGGGCGTTGCCCGGAAGGTAGGCCACGGGGTTCAGGACGGGGAGGGACGCGAAGCCCCATCCCTGTGACCCATTCTGGGCGCCGTTGATGATGAGCACGTCTGCCGTGGGCAGCAGAATCATGTCCCCCATGCAGCGCCGGGTGGGCATCTCCTCCATCGCCCACCGGGGGCTGATGCCGGTCACCATCATCCTCCCGCAGGTCTGCGACGCGCCGAATTGCGCCGCTGAATTCCGGAACGCCCCAAACCTCGCGCCTCCGCAGATCAGAATTTCCACATCGTTGTAATTGTTGGCCGAGTCCAGAGCCAGCATGACCGACGATCCGGCCGACGGGTAGTTTCGAGGCTCTCCGGGAATTTGCGGGTACGTCCTGACCACGGTGTTGGTGCTGTAGTCGAGGAGAATGGAGTCCCTGTTGGCGAAGATGTACAGCCTGCCGTCCGGCAGCAAATGCACGAAGGGGTAGTAATTGTCGTTCTGAGCATCGTTCGTCTGTTGGAGAAACGGAAGCTCGAATGTGCCCTCGGCGGCCCTCCTCGGGATGAACTCGTAGGTGAAAACCTGGCGACCGCCCACGATTATCATTCTGCCGTCGGGGAGGAGCTGGTTCGAGGAATACCATCGGCCGTTCTGCAGGCTGGTGTCGTTGGACTCGACCCAGTCGCAAGTCTCGCTGGCCAGGCACGGTTTGAGAGTTCGGACCTTTCTGAGTCCCTCGTTGTCTCCCCCGGTTTGCACCAGAGTCCCGTTGGGGAAGAACTGCCCCGACGAGCACCATGTGTCGGTGAAGATGAACAAGGGGCGCACCGTGTTGGCGCTGGGATCGAACATGACGGAGTGAGCCGAGCAATCTCGAGTCGCCTTCTGGTCCTGGGGATTGTTCCGGCACCTTCCTTTGGGAAGGCTGATCTGAGACTCGCCGATGTTGGTTCGGTCTAGAAAAATCACCGTGTTGAATCGGGTCACCGCCGTGTGCATTGAGGCAATTCCGGCGTTCTCCAGCAGCAGCCTCCAAGATCCGCCTCCTGTCACTGTTTGGCCCATCACCAGCATGACGCTCTTGTGAGTTCCCAGGCTCTGTGTCACAGCCAGAAGCAAGACCAGCCGCGGGAGCATTCCCACCGTCGCCGTCTTCATTGCTGGACCGGGTCCTGCTAATGGCGTTCGATTCACCATTCCCTGCATCGTCTAGCTTTGCAGCTACCGGTCGATATCTACCCTCCTATCAATCCAACACCTGATCGAGAGTCGGGGGAAAGGTTGACATCAGGCGAGGGTGAATGGCTTCCCTCCCAGCTGCCAAGCCAACTTGGGAGGAAATGTGTCTCACGGCTGCAGTACCGGTCGTCCCCAATGCTCTCTCAATCGAAATTCCCGTGGAATTGGATACCAGAGCTTCCCTCAAAATTCTCCTCCTCTTCTGAGTTGTGAATCGCTTCGCCGCTGCCTTAGCTTTGGCAGGGATGATCCCGGGCCCTGGCGAGTGATGAACTGTGATGGTGTTCTCCTCTCTTCTCTTTCTGGATAAAATGTGCGTGACTGAATGACTGACAGAGTGACAGGTCGCGTTGCATTCCGTCTTGACACGACTCGAACACTCCTTCTCAATGCAGCTGTTTGTGAATGTGATCCACCAAGTCACGCAACGCTGTCCTCATCATGAATCCCTTGCGGACAAGCTCTAGCTTTCTGTCTGACTAGATCTCGAGGGGCTGCATCGGCAGTGAGCTCTTGCGGAAAAGGAACCCGTGACTGAGGGAAGCCATATAGTGGACTTCGCAACCCAGCTGGTGCTTTTCCGAAAACTCACTATGAATCCTGCTGCTGATCAATCAACGATGCAATCTCTTCTCGAAAGTTTTGAGCACCACCGCCAGGAAGCTGCAATGACTCATCACTCACTGCAGAGATTGACTATAAGACACTGCGGTCGTAAAAAGCCGGTGGACGGGGATCACAAATCCCACGACGGGCGTCCCTCACACTGTGCTAGCTTCCCTTTCTGCTGCTGCTCAGTATTCGACGAATGTAATAAAAGCGAATGTTAACTTTACAGAAGCACTGATTACTGTTGTTTTGGCAGTGAACTTCAGGGACACAGAAACAGCTCCACCACTTTTGAAAGAGGACTTCCATAATGTGTACATTCGAGGAAGTTATGGGCCCTAATTTGTGGATTGCTCAGATTGTGGGGACAAAATTGCCGGCTCTTTCCCTCTCTCTCTCTCTCCCTCCCTCTCTCTGTTTGTTGTCTCTCACAACAGACTCATCTGCAGCCCACAATGCACGAAAACCGTTTCCTTGATTGGCCTCAGAAACTTCCACAGCAGTGGACAAAACTTCACCTGTTCTCATTGACATGGCCAATGACCGCCTTGTTTGTCATGACATCCATCGATCTCAAGCCTTTCGTCTTCTAAACCCACAGCGCGGCTGGCTAGCCGTCTGGCACTATCACGTCCTTCGCCCGTCTGCGCTTGGCATTGGATTTGGATTTGGATTTGCCTGGACTGCTTACTATTTAATGCCTCAATCTAAAACGCGTTTCATGGAAAAACAACTTGCACTCCATCCCCTCCCCTCCCCTCTCGCGGCCCCCGGCCCCCGAAAGGCGGAGTTTATTCTTCCGTTATGACTCTCTTTAGTCGGTTTGCGTGACCTACTACTACTACGCATCCATAATAGTTTGATACTCCTTGGGCTGCAGATCTTACCTTCCTAGACTTGTCGATAATCAGCAGTTATTTTCATCGTCTCCACCCCCAATTCCACTTCCTTTTCCTCATGATTCGCTTGGACTGGATCTCGAGTCTTGCTCCAGAAGAAGTTGTGAGGAAGTTAATGTCATTAATTTGCGACGCCAGAGGTCTGCGGGACGACATCATGAGAGTAAATCATTGGAACTCCACTGCAAGACGCTATAAGCTGAACTCCTTCGTCGGAGCCTCACTGTGATCCATCCTGAATCCTGAAAATGAATGTGATCCGCATAGCGTAAACTCTGGAAATCTCGGTTAACTGTTGACCTTCGGTGTGATCCGAGCTACCACGAGAGGGAAGCTTGTGTGGAGCTGCCATCCAATCCGGTCTAACCATGCGTCCATTTTGGGGGCTCCATAATGATAGCATTTGTCTTTTCTTTTGCTTTGACTTCTTACTCGACTGGAATTTGCTCGCTTCATGACCATGATTATTGTCAAGGTTATGGCTATATTCTCTCGCGGTGGCACTTGTGCCGTGCCTGGGGTAAGAAAATAGGCGAGAGGCCAAGAAGTAATACAATGGTGGGAGACGAAAGCTAAAGGCTCGGATAAAGCTAAAGCTGGTGCTGCTGATGTTTGTTGAGCATTCCTGCGGGAGTGCCATAGTCCGGAGGAAGTCCATAAGATGATACAATGGAAGATGGCCAAACTGGAAGAGAAAGCCTTCAACCTAGTTCCCACAGGATGTAAAGAGAAAGGCGGCCACTCATGATTATGCGTCGACGTCTCTCGTGTTTCCGAACGCTACAATTGCTAAGTGAGTGTTTGCTTCAATGTCCTTGACGCAAATTTCAAAAGAGGCGCATAAAAAGGAACCACGCCTATGATTGAATGAAATATGGAGGCCAATGTTAAATTTTCCAAGAAGTCTTATCAACAACAGTGCATTCAATAAGAAGTTGCAACACACGTTTACAGTCTACCCGCTTCAGCCGTGTCAAAAATCCTCCCACAAAAAAGGACAATCTGATTAAGGCCGCAGCAGCAAGATGAGCAGGCTCTCGAGGGTTAAAGTACTTCGTGATCATTAATGTTCAAGTTCTGTTCATTGAATGTGGTACATCACAATAAAAATATATAACAATTTTCCAAGTTATATACAACTTTGCAAGTATATGATGAGTATTGAGCATGCCGTAAGAGGGATTGAATTTTATAGATGTTTATGGAATGCATCTCAAGCGTGCGGGTTCGAACCCAGGAGCTCATGTGCTCAAAATCGGATCACTGCAAAAGACCAAGCGAACTTGAAGGCATTCTTCCACCCACGCTTCATGTGTGAGGAAATACGCCATTTGTTCTCCTGAACCATCTACGTAGGAGAATACACCCGAAAGCTAGATACAAATAACTGACCCGACCCGGATCAAAATCAACTATTAGAAAGAAACGAATGGTCAGATGCGGAACAAACAATGTCAAATAGGTGACCAAGTAACTAACCATAAACAGATTCAGTTGACCCAGCATGTGTAGGCCCAGGAACTTGTATGAAATTTTAACTCACGAGATCACTGTGATACACTAGCTCTTTGGACACTACATCTACATGAACGACAGTATGTAAACGTAAGGTACAAAGTAAATAGTCCTACAACTCTTTTTAAACTGGTTATACTGGAAGAGAATCTTGTTATCATGCGCAGCTGCCGAAGGGGATAGTGGAATACGATCAAAACGGATTCATGAGAGCATTGGGTTATTCTCAACACTGCTCATGCTGGAATTTTCTGTATTATATTGTAGTATATCATAAAATTTTATATTATAGTAGTAAATCCTGATCATTGCCAAACATGTATATTGAAATTGATCAAAGTGGATATGCCTTTTATCGTTTCTAGTAGGCCCCTTACCTGGCATTGTGTTGGAGTAGATTCACAACATGAATAGGAAGTGCCTGTGCCCGTGTTACTCTTGATCCAAGTGGTAGTGAAGTGGGAAATTTTAGAGCTGTGGCTGGACTCGTTTGTAATGTACTATATCTTGTTATCATGCGTAACTAAGGATGGAGATAGTGGGATACCATCAAAACGATTTCATGAGACCATTGGGTTATTCTCAACACTACCCGATGTTGCATAAGTATATTACATCATATTATTGTAGTAAATCCTGATCATTTCCATACATGTATATTGAAATTGACCAAAGTGGATTTGCCCTCCATCCTTTCTAATATGCCCCTTATCTGGCATGGTGTTGGAGTAGATTCAAAAGACGAATGGGAACTGACTGTGTCATTTTGCTCTTAATTTTAAGTGGCAGGACTTGTTTTGTAATTTACAGTGGACGCAGAAAAATATATTGCCTTTTGCATTGCAACTGGTTCATATGCCGAAAGTTGATGCCTCGTCTCTTCGGTATAGAACACGATAAACCATTACTGTTCCTGTCTACAAACGTAGCCAAACGTCTTCCCGAGAAGAAAATAGCCAGAATATGTTCATTGTCTCTGCCATCATGAGAAACCTTTCAGGTCTCGATCTGAATCGTAACAACTCAAGTTAGCATCACACACAAAGAGTCCTACGCCCATGGCTAATCTTGCAAAGTTGAACTGCCACGTCTCCAGTGGCGGACACGAACGTACGATAACGTTACAAAGTTGATATCTTCCATTCAAGTGGGCCCGATTTAAAGGTCGGGCCCACTTGATTCATCGCGGTAGAGCGTCAAAATACAAGTCAACAAGGTCAGGACCACAGCAAGTAATCGCACACACTCATGGACCACACTTTTCAACTGGTAACTTGACAGGAGCCCATTTGGGGTCCAAGTAAAGAAGCAAGCAAAGTTCAAGCATCAAGTTACCTGAAGATCCAACATCTTTATTCCTATAGCCATCGAGACGAATGGAACATATGTACGCAAGATGGAGATTACGTTAGAGAATTCCCGCCACTTTACCATGATCAGCTACATGGAAAACAAGTATCAATATCGTTGGCATTCAACACTTTACGAAGCCTATTAGTATTCTACTACAACATTAAATTCCTTTCGTAGATGATGATTCCTTGAGATCTAATTATCAATATATCTCCCAAAGGACAAAGTATAATAACAAAAGGGATGGGAAGGCCCCATCAAAGCCTACAAGGATGGAACCAAACTGGTATATTGGGGCTAGCCTCAATAGTATCACACCCCAATATGTACTCCGGTACCTAAGAATTATATATCGGAACTATCTAGGTCAAACGGTAGAATCCAATATACAGAATCCTAAAGAGAATGATATCCCATGTCGTCTAGTATGGTAGGCTCTCGCTCACTACCTCATGAACATGTCGAAAACGGTGTCCATAGCTCCATATAACTCCAAAGCGTGAGGAACAAAGAGGTGACCTCTCTGCATACCTCTATACTTGGAGACCTTGGTTGCTGCCGCTCCACTCGCCGCCCATCTTGGAGGATAGGTGATCAACCCCTCTAAAACTGTGTGTCTAGTAGGATCGGTAACCACCACATCTGCCACTGTGACCTGGTCCTCCCAAACCAAGTACAGGTTTGCCCTAACCCTAGTCGACTGCAAGGCATACCAATGTTATCTCCATGTGATATATCCACCCTCTCGCGCCATAGCAAACACCACAATTATCAATATAACTTCTCACATACACAAGATATTAGATGAAGTAGGACATATATAGGTTTCTCTTGTCTCGGTGTGCCTTGGGACGGGGCTGTCTTATGGGCATCGAGTTATTCTACTTTTGGTGGATTTTGCCATCGTATCTTTTCATTCTATGCGCATTCAAATTTTTTTCTTTCCACAGTTCCTTCTTGAAAAAGTCTATGAAAGATTATGGAAAGCATGATCCTATCTTCAAAATCCTGCTTTTTCTGCAGTCACCCCCGTGTTCGATCTTGCGGAGCTGCGGTAGGATTGAAATCATTTCTTTGAGTCTACAGAGCAAATTTGTGTTCAGATTCTGCTCCAGTAAGTTTACTATAAACGAGGCAATGATTAAAATTAGGAGATTTTTGCCCATTGATTCACTGTTTATAACGTATCTACACCTGTCTTAGGCTCTTGGCTAACATACCTATATTACTGGCTCAATGTAGAGAATTTCTCCTTCTACCTGTCAGCACAGCAATAGAGGGACGGCTGGATGGAAGATTGAGAAACATTCTTCCGGCAGCAGACAACAAGAGCTTGACACTGTCGTTATCTCTCTATATGCCAAAGTCTTGCATCTTCTGTATTTAAACAATCATGGCCACAATTATTCAAACCTCGAACGCAGGGTCCGGTCATAAGAACGAAGATGCGCAAGCTTTCCCTGGAGGAATACGAGTGACGTGACATAAACAACGCTTATCGACGCTGAAAACTATGCCGCCGGTGTAAGCAACATTCTTCAAGCCTTGAAACTGCACATGCCAGTTTTGTTTCATATACAGGACATATTACCTCACAACGAACTCTTCCGTCCAACACGCTCAACTCAAGCATGCAGCGTTTTGAAACTGCTGTTTCTTTGTAATATTTTCACAATTTTCCTTGCCATCATTTCCTTATATCGGCGCTGAAACTCATTGAATGGCACACCAGTTGATGTTGTGGGACTTGTGGCTCAAAAATGGTCTAACATTCTCATTCCGTACATTTGAAAGGTCAAGATCGAAACCGTTTCTCAGGACATGGTTGTGGAGATGATGGACATGGTTGGGAAAACCCTAGCATTACATGCTAGGGTTTTCCTCAAAAAGATTGTGTTCCCGAGTGGTCGGACCGCTCTGTCTTCTTGTCTCGACTGAGCCAGTGAGTCTTTGAAGATAAAGATGAAGACAAGCCAGCGTGATCGTCGGAGAAAGCCAGATGCACCATGCTCCACGACCAAGCTACTAGGGTTTCATGACACTGTGCGGTTCCAAAAGGAGATGAGAGTCCCCGAACACTTAACGTCTTGAGGTTGCCAGTTGCCAATGTGAAATTGGAGATCATGATAATGATTGAGCTCGCGACGGACGAGAATGGTGCAAGGGTATGGTAGCGCAGCTGAGCTTGTCTTAGGTTATAACCAAAAACTGAAGCAGCCAACCCGCACTGACATTTTCGACGAATTGAAACCATCTCGAGCACGAACTAGTCAATAGAATAAAGTGCTGGACTGACCGCAGCTCATTAAAATTTGAATTTCTAATTATGGCCCATTCCATTCGTCCGGTACTACAACGCTCAGCACGTCCCCTCCACCTCGGAATGCTCTAAATCTTCTTCGTCCTCTAGAGCCTCGATCACGACTACTATTCCTTCATTCATGAAAGAATCTGAGCTTCGCGATGTCACAACACAATGGAATCTCACTTTTGTGAAGGTTTCGAGGAAAAAGACAATCATGAGTGAATATGCGTTTGCTTCCTGTCTCCAGTCTTGACTCAAGTTGACTGTGAGGATCAGAGAGCCAGAGTACGACAGTTTGCATCTTCTAATGAATCTAACTCCGGGTCTTTGGTTGGCCAATAGCTTTTTCGGCAGGTAATGTCAAGGCGTCCGTGATTCTCCACATGGCAAAACTACGACACTTTTCCCTCTAAAAGAAACTTTTGGGTCCAGCTAAGGAGAAAATTCCATTGTTGCTATTTGAACATTCTCCTTTTTGTTATTTTACTTCGTCATTCGTTTTTTCTATTTGAACATTCCCCAATAAAAGCTTTCAATCTAAACATGAGACAACTCGAAGTGAACTTTTGAATGACGATATCAGCCGAAATGTTGAAATGATGATAATATTTTAAAAGTATTTTGAACAATATAAATTGTAGCAATTTAAAATATTTCAAATAATTTTGCACCATATACATAATTTCGATTTTACATAAAATATCTTGATAAAAAAATTAATTAAAAAAATTATTTTCATTTAAAAAAATATTAAGATATTTCATGAAATATATCATAAAAAATAAAAATGATTTTAAATTGAATTTTTTTTAATTGTAATCATTAAAATTATCAACAAAATAATTATTAATAAATATATTGATATATATTTATTACATATCATAATAAAAAACACAAAAATTGAAGTATTAAAAATGATAAATTATATTAATAAAAAAAACTATCAAAATTTAATCTTAATAAATAAAAATTAAATAATTTTTTATAACAATATGAAAATAAAATAAAAATGCAATCAACTTATGATTAAAATAAATTGGTCTCAATGATTCAATAAAATATTATTAAATTTAAAAAATAAATGTTCATGAAGTGTAATCATATTATACTTTACATTGTAGCCATGATATAGAATCAAAATTTATTAAAAAAATATCAAACATTTTTCAAAAAAATAATCTAGTGCTCTAAGATTATTCACTTTAGTTTGCATCGGCATTAAAAACATAATTAACAAGTTTGGTGTCTATTAACTTATCTTGATGAACTTGTTGTGAACTTAGCTTGTTTAAAACTAAATGACATGCAAACATATGCAAGTATTACTTGCAACTCATAGTGGTTATCTATTGATAGTTTTGTGCTATGTAAATGTGCATGTGGTTAAGCTTCGGTTGCATTGGTCAAATGTTGTCATGAACTTCACCATTTAATGCCCATCCAATTGAATTTTGGAGATCATTTTTCACAATTGAACTTAAGGCTATCTAAGTTAGACTGTTGAACAATCCACAAACATTTATTCACAATAAACTCATCATAAGATTTGATGATGAGACTACTTTTCTCTTGAAGAACAATTGAAGAAAAAACCTACACTTCTTTATATCCTTTGGATTAACAACAAAAATATTCTCCTTATATATTAGCTATTATGGAAGTTCATGAATGAGAGGTTTTTCGAAACCATTCTACTTTGGTTTCTATGAGGCTAAAAAATTTGGCTTCATGAATATAAAAAACTACTTCCAACCTCCATCTATCAAAATAGAGCAATGATATTTTCACAGTGAGATATCATAGAATCAATGTCATGAAACAATGCATGTGAATTACAAGACATTAATCTCAAATGAACAAAATAGTTCTCAAGGTAGAGAAGTATTTCATTTGATTTTGCATGTGTAATACTCATCATTAAAAGTTTCATGAAAGATCACATCATAGTTTGTAGCTAAATTTTTGTCCACTTGTTGCCATAAAAATCAACCATTAGGAGTAAAAAAAAAATCAGGTCGAACTCTCTCTTATTTGATATACAAGCATTATTCCTCATGAAAAAAAAAAACAAGTATGACAAACTTTGATCTTTGATTTTTTTTGCAAGAAGTCATATGTTTATAATTATAATCAACTTTTTGAACCAAAAATGACATAGCTTTATTTTTTCTACATTAAAAAATCACATTAAGTGTATCAATTGTATATATTTTCTTTTTCTTTAGTTTTATATAAACTTGAAAAAATAATACATTTGTTTAAATTTTTTTATTTGTACAACCAATCTATATAATGTTAAGTATTTTTTGCTAGCTACAAAATTAATCATAAACTATAAAGCCCTAGATGTACTTATAATCAGTTAGTGTGATTATTCAATGGTATGATTTTTTTTATTTATAATGAACTTTAGCTTAGTCATGATTGTATTCACGTAGTCATCTTTATTTTTTTTAAACTGATAGATATTTTCATATAAAATAGAATAAAATATGAGAATAATTATTTTTTTATTTAATGAAAATCAAAAATCATATCTCACGACACAGCTATCTTGAGTTTATTTGACTTGTCAATAATTGTTTTAAGATAAGCTTGACTTAATAAAGATTTAAATATTGATTTAAATTGATTTCATATATCAAAATCAATTACAATATAATGAATTCTTATTAGAACTAAGTGGACCAATGAGATGTTACCATGTAAAGAATTATAATTTTATCTTAATTAATTTTGATTTAAAAAATATATATTAGTAATACATAATTTTAAGTATTATTAATAAAAAGATTGAGAAATATATATATTAAATATTATTTTTGGATAGTTTTAAATATCAATAAAAATTCATATGAGATATTTTGCATGAAAGTTTGTAAATGAGAAGCACTAATTTTTTGAATAATATGAAAATTCATTTAAAATTACAAGATTAAGAGTTTATGTGAGAGTATATTGATGGATTCTAGTCATCCATATTTTGGATTGAAATTTATCATAACATCTAGATCTAATATGAGCTTTTACAAAGCCATTTGAGGATAAATTTGAGTGAAATTTAATCCACAAGTTACAAAATATCATCATCATCCTATTACTGTTATCCTTGCCAAAGTTATTTAATTAAAATATAAATATTAAAGCATTGGTGTGAACTTTTCATGCTCTTTCAATATTTGTTTCTCCTTATTGCCCACCATGAAACTTCATAGAACTCTTAAATGTCTTAATATTATGCTCCAAAAAATTTCTCATTAAAATAGTCTTCTTCAATTTAGTATTTAAAAGTTTATGATGTGTTTTTTAACATAGTAACTTTAAATCTTTGCATTTGACTTTATTAAATTTCTTCAAATATTTTAGTCATCCATCAAGAAAAGTGACGCTTATATTTCGATCATCAATTCACAATCTTTTTTAAAGACTTCTGTTATGTATTACTCATGGGTTCACATCCTCTTAAAAAAATCATTCTTAAGTGGATGTAGACCCATAATTAATGCATAAGAAGAGTAAGGGTAAGAGCTGCAAGGCTCATGTTGGTCATGCAAGGATTGTAAGTTCTAGTTATTCATTTTATTATGAATGATATAAAAATATTTGGATGATTTTAATATAGATAAATAATAATAACAATATTAGTTGATTTTCAATGACTATTCTTTTATGCTCTCACTGCTTTTTAACCTTGAAAATTTTTGTTTGATCATACTTTCCCTCATAAACTGCTCCTTTGAGGAACAAAAATTTCATTTTACAAATGTTCTCAATCTTTCATGAAATTGATAGTTTGCAAATTAATAAGCTCACAACATATAAAATTTCATCTTTAAGCAAGGCTAAACTATTTTTAACTTAATATTGATATCCTTTATGATCTTATCTTTAGTGTAGCAATATGACAATTTTTATGCATGTTTATTTATATTTTTTTCCTCAATTTTTATCAAATAAAAAATGAGATATAATTTTTAGTTGTTTATAAAAATTGATACATAATTGTCTTTGCATGTTGATAATCATAAATTTTTTAAATTTATGTCTTCATGAAACCTTACCTTGTCTCCTTATTTATAGACATCCTTGGACGTGTATAATCTGCCTAGAAAAATCTAAAAATAATGTAAAAAACCTTTTAATACATAAAATAAAAAGACCTGGGATTTAGAGATTCCTTGAAAGCTACAGCTTACGGAGGAAACCTGGATCACTCAGCAACTAATAACATTAGACTATACTCATTAGTAAGTTTTTCTCTTGTCCTCAAGAACGTAGGCAGCTGAGAGATGCTGTTATTAACATATATGGAAGAAGTAGAAATAAGATGAGATGAGATCAAGAGGGAGGCGGAAGGTGGTCTCTCTTGTAGTAGGAATTTTCCCTGTAAACGAGGTTCGTTTGGAGCTTCCAGGTTTCATCCAGGAAACCTTTCACTAGATCATTCACCTGTAGATGTTGGCCCCAAAATATGTGCCCGGGAGAGCAGCCCTTGATTCAGAACTTCGGGCTTTAAATAAAAGCTGAGAAGTTTCAAGTATGTCCACCATTGAGCTAGGTTGTGGTAGATTCTCGATCTCATCCATCTCTCAAAGGTGCTACATATAACCATATAAGCTAGTGGCAAAGGAGTTTGGAATTATTGGTTGTTTAAGTTGGTTATGTCGGAGCTGTAATCTACCGGTTAGGAGATCTCTGTGGACTTTGAAGTTCAAACCACCATCTAGGCGAAGCAGCTTCATGGTTGCTGGTACCACCAGTACTCAGCAACCATCAAGCTGCTTGCTGAGTACTGGTGCAACCATATTGTCAACTATGTAACGTGTTGTCAAAGTCTTGAGCTAACTTTTGTCTTTTGTTCATTCCATTTTATGCAGATCAAGGACTTGGCTCTTTTTCGCATACGTTGTTTCATTCGTGTCTTTAGCAGGATCAGTCGGTATGCTGGTACAAGATGCCCTGATGGAAGGAAAGCCATCTACGTGGACTGGCGTAGCTGGTGTGATTCAGTGCACTTTCGTCCTTTCCAGGTATTTGATCTGTTTCTCCTTACAAAGTGCGTCTGCTCTACTGCTATCAGCGTATACATGTTTTGAAGTGTTTGGTTTTGACGATTTGGAGTCATTGTCGAGAAAGAGAGAAATAAGTTGCTGATGTTTTGAACCTCAGAACTTTTTAAGAAAATCTGAGGCCTTGTTAATAAACCCGTGAACCATTTCACGAAAGTCCTCTTGGTTTCTGTGCAGCGGTTTAATATTTTGGACATCCAGATCGGCGAACGATGTTGGACATATGTTGTGTCGTTACTTCGATCAACCAATTTGATTTGCTTGTATCCCCTCAGTAGTTGCAGCTTGTTGTTTGAAAGTTTCCGGTTCTGCGAAAGAGTCGGATCTGTTTATATGTAAAATTTATACACAAAAAGTGAAAGGACTTTCACGGAATTTCAGTTGCAATCTATATAGCAGATTCCTTAGGTTTCCAATGCGTGTTGTGTAGCGACTATCACTCCCGCTCAGTCGAACTGTGTTTTGTTTAGTTGTTAGCATAAGCATATGCCAATCGTTCATAGAGCACTTTTGTTGAAAATGTCCTCATCATTGTAGGGTAAGCTTTTGCTGTTTGTGTTAAGACGATTTTTAAGTTGTAAAACTTGGTGAAGTCAAAAGAAATTGAAGTTCTGTTGTTGATGCAAGGTGGTTGTTATTTCTGTTGTAGGCGTTTGGACAGTAGGTGCTGCTTGCAGGCCTACGTTTGCACAGCAGGTTGAGAACTGATATGTGAATATTTCCTGCTTATATGGTCATCATGCGTAACGTAGTTTGTTGATTTGATATGTTTCGAGATTGTTTACGGGTAAAGTAGACGATAGAAAACAGGCACAGTTATAGCTTGTGAGACATGACATGGGTTTTTTTACAGGATTGATCGTTCACTTTTTCAATCTACTATACTTGTGGACTGTTAGCAACCAAAAATATATTCCTCTGCTTTTCGCAAATGCATATCAAATGCTGGGAGGATCCTCAAGGTGTTCATCCGAATCCACGCAACGGAACGAGTACACTGGACAGACTTAACCAGAAGCAAAGACTTTTAACGAATGTTATTCTGAAGTTTTTCGCAATTGACGGGCATGTTACCCAAATCGTCGCGCCAATGTTTAATGCTCAGCAGAGTACTACATCGCAGTTTCAACGATACATTATGAACAATAGTATGGTGATGGTTGACAATAAACTCCTCTGGGAGACACAAGACGGAATCAATGGAATTACGTGAATTGAGTTTTGGATACTAATTACAGAGTCCAACATGGACAACTCGTTAGAAGCAAATTTGATTGATCTCTATCCACGATTAAAGGTTCTTGGATGCCCTTACACTATTTTCTGTGCCCGAAAAATTGCGCACGTTGGCTGAGATGAATCGGTTATACTGGGAGTTGAAGTGAAGCTACACTATTACCTGATCTGCCTACATTTACTCCAAGATCCGTTCACTTGATTGTACCGCACACATGCGTGGGATCGTCCGAACTCTTGGGACCAGCCATGCATTGTGAAGGAAAGCAAGTGTGTTGTGATACACTCTTGAGCGTGATGCAATACGCTCCCAATCGCAGCATGACAAAACCAGGTGGGGTGATTCACATCTACAGAGTAGTCATTACAACGTCGGGAAGATTGACTTTTCAAACATTATGGAGAACGAAGTAACAGTTGGATTTCAAAAGGGTATATTCTTGACGCTCGGTGTTTATACATCTAGATCATAGATACATTTACAAAAAACAAGAAACATCATATAGGAAGTTTAGATATTGGTTCACATATTCATATATGCTATTCATAGAGAAAATATTACAAATTATACTCATACAGAAGATAGTAGAAAATTTTGATGCGATATTTCGTTCCATCTTCAGAATCTTAAGTACGACAACTGAACCACATCCTAAAAACCTTCGTTATTTAAATCCTTGATGATGAGACTTTGAAGAAATATATTAATATAGGAGAAAAAAGTTTATAAGTGGGAAACAAGCAAAGAAATAGTAGAAAAAAAATTTAAAACTAATATCAGTGTTAAAAATCAGAGACGTTTCAACCTATATGTGGCAAAGTCATGTATAGCCGCTTACCACTTCTGTTGTTACTCCTCAGATTTCATCTACTTCCTATCCTTCTTCATACACACCACTTCCTCTTTCCCATGGCCTTCTCCACCCATCAACACTCATGTGCCTATGTTTGAGCACCCTTTTCCCATCTAGTTATCTTGTCACATTACATGCACCTCCCTCCATCAAACCGTCGTAGCACATAATCGTTTTTAGCACTTGATTTCCTCTCCTATGTATTGCCCCAACCCATGTGAGTGTGACGTTGATTCTCAATCTCTCTCCCCTTTCACATCGTTGTCTAATTCTAACGAGCATCTAAAATTATGGATACCACCTTTGATTTTTCCTCAATGTCCCTTCCACTCCGTGTCCTACCCAGCATTGTCCATATTGCGATTGGATCAGGGGGTCTTTGTCGTATAGTTAGATCCGTGGTCGTTCTCGGCGGCATCTTCACCCTTCTTCTTGCTGGATTTTAGATATTTCTTCTCCACTCCACTGACCACAATTTGTAGATGTCATTCAATCTTTTCTTCTTAGTTTCCTTCATCCTGGCATGAATAGTTGGACATCTCATGTTTACATCCACTTATTTGTTTCACACTTCTTCATCTCTCCCAACATTTGGTTTCTTATCCCTCTCACACAAAGTATTGGTATTATATTTATTTTACTCAGTAGACTCTTCTCCACCCTTCTCATAGTGGCAAGATCAGACACCAAGATATTAGAATAAGGTTCCATAAGATTTTAAGCAATGATGAAGATCCAATTCCACAAGGAGTATGAGATTTGCATTTTGAGGGAAACTGAGTAATATAGCAAGAAAGATGGGAAGACCCCATCATCAAGACGTACATGGATGAAACCTTACATATGGAGTTAACTCAGGTCTTGAGTAACTCTGGTTAGTTTGACTATATTTAGTTAGACTAGGGTTAGGGCTGGTACTACTATATAAGAGGGCTAATATCTGTCTGTTTGGAATACTTTGCACGCGCTTTTGCATGACACCACCGAGCCATTGACCAGAACTTGCAGCTGCGTCGGGCAATTCATATTCAAGTTGCATTCCAGGTCAAAGTGCCTGTTGCCGCAGCTTTTTGCCATGTTGTGCTCAGCGCCAGTGGGCAGTGGTGTCAAGTGTTGTGCGAGGATTAAAGAACAAGGAATTGAGGATTCAGTTTTGTTTCTTCAATAGGCGCGTGTTGGAATTTGGGGTGAATCAGACGTAGTCTTCGTTCATGAGGAATATTTATGGGGGTGTGGTGGAATAGAAGGAATTTGAAACCTGGCTTGTACGTTGTATCGCTTGCATTCAAGCGCAGGCGCAAAATCCAGTAGGTGGAGCAAAGGAAGGAGTCAGTTCGCTGTGCCTTATGCCGCAAAGGCAACGCAAGGCATGCATTTTTGAGCATATTTACTTCGCCTTGCCAAATTTTGTCGGTTTTGATCTTTCGATGTATCAGTCTCGGTACAAGGTCAGAGAGATTTTGGCCACAGAAGCCCCCGTGGAGTGCGATGTTGTGATCGCCATTCCGGACTCCGGGGTCGTCGCTACCTTGGGTTACGCAATGAAAGCTGGGTTTCCCTTCCAGTAGGGTTTGATTAGATCGAATTACGTGGGTCGCACATTCATCGAGCCGTCATAAAAGATCAGGAATTTTGGTGTAAAATTAAAGCTCACTCCCGTACGTCCATGCCAGGAAGGTTTTGTACACTAGATTATGTTCCACTTTTCACTCATATGGAGCTGGTTCCTTCCATCTCCCAAAAAGCAGGAGCTTCCCCAACTCACTTGGTGAGTTGGATAGCTCTCTCTTGGTTGGTGTTCCGAGTTTGTGTGCCTTGGTTTCCTGCATATAGTACACCATACGTTATCACATGGACATTTCTTTGCTCTGAGAACGCCCGAGCGCCTGGCTGTAGAAGAACCCTCTAGAACCTCGTGTGAGTTGACAATCTCTTCTTCTTCTCCTCAGTACTCCATATTACAACCGGTAAAACTTTAGCGGAAGAAGATTATGATATCCAATGATTTGACTGATAACTTTTGCTTCAACTTCACAGAAAATTTATCCACAACCCTTTCAATCTTTCAAGAAAGTTTCATATGTTTCTCTTTTCTAGATCTCTCAGAACAATTGTTGATTTCTACACTGTATCACAAGGCGATATGCAGATCCCTGTGTACAAAACCCATCACACATCCCAATCGTTGACTTCAATTGCTCTCAAATTTCATGAGAAGGTCACTCATTATCATAACTTGAACTCTGCAAAGTTTTATTGACAGAACTTTTTGACATCAAAAGATATGATCTCCGTACTAACTTCATGACAGTCAGTGCAGTCTTGCAATTCTGACTGTATACATAAACTTCAAGCTATCACTTTGTACTCAAAACTCATCCAATCGAGTCAAAACTTCAATCAAAACACAAGCCTGAGTTGTAAACTATATCTGTATTGACTCAAATCTCCCAAAACCTTCGTAAGATTCTCAGAAACTCCCCAAATACACTCAAAGGTCTAAATTTCTCACTCTAATTTTGAATCATCACTTCAGAGTGACAAATCCTTCAAATCCATCCATTCTTGAGCCCACGTCGTAGCTCGTCCCGTCAGCTCTCCAACCCAATCCTCAAATCTCCGAATGTCCCCCTGGAAGATCTCCAAAACTCCTCAAAACCTCGAAGAAGTTGCCCAAGTGCCCTCATTGGCCCAAACTCCAAGACCAATGAGAATGAAGAGTGTTATTTTGACCTCTAGTGTGGCCAAATTAGCTCTATTTTAACTTAGAGCTTTACAACTATCCTAAACACACTACTTAGCCATCCTATACACAATACGAGTTGCCACTAATAAAGAGTCAAAATGACAACTCGAAACCGGCTAAGTAAGAACGGAACCGGGGAGTTTATAACTTGAGAATAATACTCCTCGCCAAAGTTCCTAACAATCAACTCCCTATGGCTTGTTTTCGGTAAGCAATAGTGATGGATTGGAACCCATGTGTTGAAAGCCACCACTACTTGTAAGTTCAGATCCATAGCACCCAAACTAAATCAAAACACTGTTACGTCCCAAATCGCGCCGTAGGAAATAACTGGAAGAATAATCGGGTCTGGAGAGTTTATCACTTGTTGCAGAAAGTTATCTCCAAAATGATACACTAACCACGCCCTAAAATGATCACGATGAAGACACCGGATGTTGATCACAAATGGATTAGGCATCGGTACATCTGGAGGATCATGTTGTCCTCTATCCATGTCCTCGTCGGCTCCACTTCGATCAGATATGCTCCTTAGTCAGCAAAGTGATGTATCTAGCACTCTCCCATACCCTTTCCATCCTGACTGCGCTTTATATCTGATCAGGTCCAAGAGAATATCTCTTGGAGCCTTTCCAACATCCTGACCCTACAAAGTAGATCCAACGGTGGGCTCTTAACAGCCTTACAGTGCGCCGTCGGTTATCCTAACCTAAAGTATCGCCGTCATGACAACAGCTCTGAAGATGACATATGTCATTATCTTCTCATAGTAGCCGCGTCGCAACACGACAACATTCGTCCTATTCTACATTGGTGACTTCCGTCTGTCTTTGTTGTTGACCAAGTGTGCCTTCAACTTCTCCAGGGACTTGATCAACTCATCTATCTTGGAGGAGATCCCCTTTCTCCCTTCATTGCTTCCTTTCATGCAATGCTGATCCTTCTTCTTTGGAGCATATTTTCACTCCTCACTGGAAGAATTAGTCCCCTCTTCGGACGAAGATGAATTCGTCGTAGAAGGGCTTCTTCTTCTTTGTCCCTTGCCTCGGATCATTGTTGTCACTAATTGCTCTAACCGTTGCATCTCTACTCTTTCACACCAAGCAAACAGATGTTGCTCACACCGATTCGCCAGAGTCTCCAACCTCGCATGCGCCTCCACGTCAATCTGATTCAACCGGCTCTTCAGATCTTGCACTGCCTCCCGAAGATATGAGTTCTCTTTCGCGACGAAGCCAATCTTTGCACCCCAAATACGGCAGATCTCTACATATGCAGTCCTCGCCTCTTGAACCTTGTGCTCTAGCTCGGCTTTCTATTTGGATAACTTGTCCACATTCTCCGTCAATTGCCGAACACTGTTAGTCTGGTCCTATTTCCCAATGGCCAGTTGATTCATCATCTGGACCAAGTCCATATAGCCGTTTGCTTGAGGATCCCACCATTGGATGTACATTGGCCCCATATCGTTCAATTCCAAGAGCACTGGGATGACCACCATCTCCAATTTCTAAGACAACTGCAAAACAGAGGCCAAGGGTTCAACACTCTCCTTTGTTGCCTTTACCTTCAAACGTGACGGATTAGGGAGCACTAATTCTTCCACTTTCTTCTTTCCTAGCTCCCCCTTCTTAACCGTTGAAACGCGAGAAGGACTATCTTCTTCTAACACCCGCTTCTTCTTCCAAGACGAACCAATCACTTCCAATTCTGAATCCAAATCAGGTTTCTCCTTTGTGACCGTCTTGACTTCTCCAATTTCTTGTGGTTCGGGCGGTGCACTGATCTCTATGCTCCTCGTGGACCCACTGCTAGCATACCAACTCTAAGCACCAGCCTATAGGAGGGTATTCGGCCCAACAAGTGGAGTGGATTCCGGTGTGAGACTATCCCCAATATGACCCAACCTCCAAAGATCAAATCTACGGGGTACAAGAGATGGGGAATACTTCCTCAATTCCCCAAGTGCAGATTCCATGCTATAATCCAATAGAAATGGTGGTATCCACCCCGTAATGCAAGATGGGGGGTTTAACTCAAATTCCCCCACCTCCAAAACCAAATGCTTGCTATAATTGCGGGGCCGTTGGCCACTGGTCTCCCCAATGTCTACAACCCCGACATCGAATGACTTATCAACCCTTGTGTTGTAATTGCAGAAGGCCATGACATACGCATGTGGAGTGCGACCAGCCGCCCCAGCCACGAGGAGAAAGCGAGCGGTACCCAGCTTAGGGAGTGTCTTTCATGATGCCACCAAAGAGGGACGTGGGGGTACACCAAGTAAGTTTGGAGGAACAAACTCCACTAAAAGGGGAGGACTGGCCGGAAGAAGTGTTGGATATACTTAGGGTGTCCACCCGAAGTACAAAGAGATCAGCAAGCCCGGTGGTGGACAAGAAGGGCAAGGAAAAGAAGAAGGAAGTAACAAAGGGAGTACTTGTCAAAACCATCTTGACATCAGGAGTCAAAGCTACCACTGTACCAAGCCAAGATATGCCACCCGAGTTCACGACGGATATTCGGACTCAAGTACAACACTACATCCGAGAATTCAAGTTGAAGAACGGAGAGTTGGGGGCTAGCCGAAGCAACTCAGTGGAGCAAGGGGGACACCAATAGACATTACCCCGAAAATACTACGATCTGGTGGCAGATCTGGCTGAAATAAAGGCCAATATCACTATGAAGCAGTTATTAGAGGATAACAAAGCTTATAAGAAACTCCTCATCTATGCACTCAAGGCAAGCAAGCCCTGGACGCTACGTCAGGATAAGTTATCTGCGGTTTACTCGGTAGATAAAGAGGACCAAGGAGCCCCAAAAATCGAAATTGAGATTGTAGGCTGCATGCTGAAGGTAGTACACATTGACTCCAGATCAGGGTAAACATCATGATGGAGGATACGGCCTGAGCACTGGGATACAAGAAATACAATGCCACTCCCAGGGTGTTGAGATTGGCCGATCAATCAAGAAAGAAGCTAGTGGGAGTGTTGCAAGGGGTGTTGACCCGAATAGGGGGAGTGTCCTTCTCACTCACTTACATTATCCTCAGACCGCAAGAAGAAAGTGGATATAAGGTGCTCATTCGAAGGCCGTGGTTGTGTAGTGCTAAGGTCATGACCAACTGGAAAAGGAAGACATTATCATTCTTTGACCCAGGGGCATCAACAGCCAGGAAGGTAACTATCTCGCGGAATCCCTTGGGTTACCAAGGGGAAACATCTTCCAATTTAGAGGTGACCGACCCTAGTGATGATAACACTGATTTGGGATATTCGTCTGAAGATCGGATCAACTACTTACAATGCTATGAGGTGGATGAAGACCTCCAATCTGAAGATGAATAGCAATTACAGATCAGTGTGGGACGCAGTGAAGTGAGCAACACTGATGGAGTAGTAGGGCCTGACGCTTGAAAGGAGACCATGTTGACTCCGGGACACCAACTAAAAATAAAGCGTAATCAACTTGTTGTCTCTCCTTCGGAGTTTCGAAGATGTATTTGCTTGGAAAATAGAAGACATAAAGGGTATCCCCTATGAATGGAATGAACATCGGATAGATTTAATAGAGGGAGCAGTCCCTATAAGGCAGCAGTAGTACCACTTAAATCCGAAATATTCCTTGTTAGTCAAAGATGAAATTGATAAATACCTCCAAGCAGGCATTATCTATCTTATATTTAGCAGTGAATGGGTTGACTCGAATGCCAATGTATATTCGACAGTTCATAGACCTCCGTAGCTTGGATCACTGCTTCCACGGTATTTGGGTCTGTCCTTCGGGAGTATGTCTCCTGGTCATGGTCATGCTTCCCCAACCCGGATACATACCACTCTATGGCCATCGCGGCCAAATATGGCTTGGTGTTTGCCGTGGTGGCAGGCATCCAATCCAACATACTCAAGAATTGCTCAGTAAACTCCCGGAGCTTCTGATGTTTTCCTTGTCGAATGGCTCCAAGTCTTCGAAGAAGGACTTTGTCATACCCCATCTCCTTGAATCTAGTCAGGAAGCGACCTTTGAGTCCCTCCCATGTGGCATTTCTCCCACATGGTTCTCTTCCTGATTGTTCATCCATACTCTGGCCCCTTTTCGAAGGAGGCCAGCAAAGATTGTCCTTTGGTTGGTACGGTCGTGTTCCAAGAATGATGGGAACCTTCTTCTTACAAGTTGGAGTCAAGGATGTTCTCAGCAAGAGTACTTCTGGATGACACTTCACAATGTTGGCTCTTGGGTAAACGTGTGACTATCTTCGCAGGCGACAAACACAAATCGAGGCCAACAGCATGTCAATCACACTAGCTTCCTAAAGCTCATTCTATCCTAACTACAATTGCGGTTCAATCAATTGAACACTTACAAAGAAAGAAGATCTCAGCTCTTTATTCATACAACTATTTATACATAATTTCCAAACTTCTACTCCTAACTGCCTCCTACACGGATCACTCTCTCCTAAACCTCCTCTATCCATCTAAGCTGCTCAATTGTACCTCCACTTCTCGCATGAAGGCGTCGATTCCTAACTGCATTTCCTGTACATTTGTTGTGCCTATAAAGAGCCATGGCCTCCCGGAAATCTCGACCCAAGGCTTTGTACATCTCTTTACTCCGATCCTTCGAATATTCCGGATTCTCCAGAGAGCATAATACATATGATATTCATGAACTGTAAAAATCAAAGTCTACATATCATTATATTGATATCCTATTGAGTTCAATGTGACCATGATAAACATACAATTTTTTAATTTTCATTGTATGTTAACTAGTTGGTCAACAATTCCTTTAATCTCAAACTCATTTTGAATAATATTGTGAAATCATTGTATCATAGAATTTAGTTATTGTAATAGTTGCATGATCTTGTTGTGGGTATTGTATCTAAGATCTTAGATTATTCACTCATGTTTATTGAGTACTTTCTACATTCTATTTTATATAGTCATCAAAATATAATGGATGATTTGGTATATTTTATTCTTATAAATTTGGATTAATTGATTTTTTTAATGTTTATTAGTTTGATAACATACTCAATCATGAACTACTAGAGCTATTTGATTTTTCAAAAATTCATGATACAAGATTTTTATACATGATAGTTGTATTTATTTTATCTATCCCTTATTAAACTTTTTGAACTAGACATTGAAAAATAATTTGATTTTATGAGAAAAATGACATGATATCATACAATAGGTCAAGTGCGCTTGCCAATCTTCTAATTTGCATAATTTAATAATATCATACTATTAAAAAAATATTATTTATCAAAATGATATGCATGCACATACATGTAGTAAAAATGCAAGCTTACAATACTTGTATCATGTACGAGTCAAAAATTATTACAAGACAATGGATTCAACATATTTTTTTCTATAAAAAATTACCAAAAAATGCTATAAATTTATCACATAAATATGAAATTTTGATATGTTGAATTTTTTGCCTTACTGTAATTTTTTCATTGATTTTTATTTCATTTATGTTATCTGTATATTGCATTACAAAAAATATTGTCACAATCAAAATCAAAATTGGATCAACATATGAAAAAAATAGGAAGAGAGAGAGCTATGTTAGTTCACTATAGAAAATTCTAATGTAAAATTTTAAAAAATTATAAGAGAGTTAAACATTTAAATCTTGGAATTATACAATAACTTGAAGGTGTTAATGGATCTTAATTTGCATATGTGATAACTGTCAAGATGGATACAAACAATACATCAATAGTAATGGATGGTAGGGTGAAAAAAATTTAACTAAATAACTTGCATGAGACATAAAGAGCTTAATTTTTAAAATTTTTGTTACATGAACAAGGGATTGAGTACATAGATTGGATTATATAGCCTACATGAAATATATAGCGTAAATTTTGTTTTCACTGAAACAAGTAATTTAAAATCTAAAAAAGATATCTTGGAAGCTAAGCGCACAAAGGAAGTGATTTTTACTCTTTTTTTTATAAACTTTATCATCTTAATTTTTATTATCAATATTTTTTTCATTTAATATAAAAATATATATAAATATGACAATCTACATCATTATTCATGATGAAATTTCATAATAAATTTTTTAATTTACACATATATCTTAGTGAATTCAAATCTCAATTCATTATGGAAATGTGATTTTGAAATGGGTTTGATAATCACTTTTAAATGCATATTTTTATCATATGTTGGTTCTTTAACTATCAAATAATAATTGTATACCATATAAAGGAAGTATGAATCATTTTTTCAAAATTTTAAGTAAAATAAATATTTTTAATAAAATTATTCATCATATTTATATTATAATTATAATTTATATATTTTCATTAATAATAATTCCATAAAATAAATTAACAATAATTATTTATAACACAAAATTCAAATATTGATTTGAAAATATATTATTATGTAATTTAATAATGATTGTTTTCAAATTAATATAATATATATACAAAGCAAGATAGAGTCCACATTTCTTTTACAAACATGAGAAACTTGAGGTTTAGATTTTGACCATAATAATTATTAAACGTCATATTCAGACAATGAAATTAATGATAATTGCACAAATCAAAACAATTAGGGGGGGAAAGTTTAATGCATTAATAGATGTACTTTCGTAAGTGTACATTTCAGGTATTCTTTTACACTGACGTTTTTATTTCATACCATAGTTTCAGATTTTCTAAATGTTTGATAGTCAGATGCTATGAATTCAGAAATATAAAGAATTGCATCTTTAACAATTTGTATCATAAAATGCAATCAAATAAACTACAAGACATTCATAAAAACGTGAGAAAAGAAAACAACTAAATCATATCCACACAACAACAAGCGAGAACTCGTAATTAATTCTGCTGCAGGAATAATTCAATCATTGAATGAATCATAATTTGTAATATATCTCAAAATTTGATACAATTGATGAGGATGTATTAAAATAGTATTTATTTGTTTATTTATTTATGAATAATCATTGTAATTTTTTTGTTATTTTTTTATAATATTCAATGGTATTTGTAGCTTAGATGAAAAAAATTATAATATTGAAAAATTTATAAATGATAAATTCTCAACCTTAACCAATTTACTTACTGAAATCATTAAGAAAGATGCACTTTGGATGGATTCTATATATTTATTAAAATTCAATGCTAATATATCTTTGAATGCATTGCAGGATTGCAACACGGAAGACCATTATTTCAGGCAGAAATGAAGAAACCAATCGAAATGAGAAATTGACATGTATATTAACGAACGTCATGTATTCCGACATTTGAATTATGTACATTCATAACAGACTCAATCTGATCGACGTCTAAAGTTGAGAAACTGCGCATACTATGAGATCATAATATTTGGGCATCTATAATGACTAAGATCAAGGATTTAATACTTGCCATCTCCAAAAGTTTATTCTGCCCTCTTACAACATAAAGCAGATGGCGGGTTCTGGACTAGGTTATAAGCATTCTAAGGAGACCCGGGATACGAGGAGGGGCGCTAAGAAAGGTCGCAAGCTCTTTTCGGAAGAGGGCTGGATTTTTAGATTTTTTTTCCAAAATCTAAAAATCCAAAGATCCTCATCAGCCCAAGTATTCTTTTTCCATGTATTTACTCATCCGTCCTGGAGCCTTTAATATTTTTTATAACAAAATATATTCAAATTTTATTTCTAGTAATTAATAAAGTACACTCCGACAAGGATTTAGAGGAAAATATGGAGATTTTTATACTCCCTGAATTTGGTAAAATACAATTTGAAGGATTTAATACTTCTGCCGACGAAGTCATTCCCTACTTGAAGACAAATCATCCATCTTTTTGTTATTTTACTTTGTACTTGTTGGTGTGACAGCGCTTTCTCGGACCTTTCAATAAAAAGCAAGCTTGAGGGGCCAAATATATATATATATATATATATTCCGCATACTTAGTTCGCGAAGCGCTGAAAGGAGATGTGCTGCGCGTAGTCCATGAGGATCTTCACTTGTTTGTAAAGTGAAAATATTTGTTTCGTTATTTTCTATTTTTTCTCCTAAAAAGATCATTTTCATTTAGTAGATCCCAGCCCATGGCTCTTTTGGATTCAATCGGAGCTTTGGCGTAAATTGGTCTAATTGAGATAATTCCTTTTTCCTTTTTTTTCTCTACAAACGATTCCAATGCATATCGATCCGCAATAAAATACAACAAAGTAAATAATAAGTTTCTTACTTGCGGCCAAATCTCTAAGTCAACGCAATCTAAATGAAGATTTGCTTATTCTTCAACATCACATATGGGATTTGTTCTTATCGGAATTGGATCGATCACAAGTTTAGGTTGGTTTCAGACAAGTTTATACAACATTACTAAACTTTATTGACCGTCAATAGATTTTTGGAATGGAAACTTTAATTGCGGTCTAAAAGTTTGAAATTTCTTGAGTGACATTTTCTAGAAGTAGTTATTTGTTTGCAACTTTCTAAATTTACCGTATACAGTAAATTAATTTTTTTAATAGAAGTGAAAGATAAAGAAAAGTCCACACTCTCTAAGTGAAACATTGATGTTCGGACATGAATGGCCCTGTTTTCAAACTTGGACACTGCGTGATAATGGATAGCACCGCCACAATCCTGACTCCGAACGCTTTCCGCTGAACATTTTCTGTTCTTTTCCGCTCCGCCAGCACCTCTGTATCCTCGTGTTCACTTCTGACATGTCTACATTTTCTACTCCAAGTTTGTAGACGATAGAAGTTTCAGGCAGAAGCGTCCTGGAACTAAGGCTAAACCCATCATGTTTCCTGCCATGAAAGTTACAAAACCAACCTTCACGTCCGGAAGTTTATGTACGAACTCTCTGTAGCCAGTAGACCATACATAAGTAGTGTAGCACGAGGGTACAGATATAGAGACTGAGAAGCCAAACAAAATACACTTGTATAACAAAGCACATTTGTATGCTGTATGCAGTGTCAATTTTGATGTGCACTTCTCTTCACCCTCTGCTCCTGATGCTAGAGTGTGCCCCCAATCCTGTTTGTTCAGCTTTTTACTGAAGGAATTTAACATGGAATCAGGCATGATGAACAATGAACAAATGACAATGAGCTGCATTTTACACTTAAATGACATGCGAGTATGAACAAGTATGTCTTAAGGAAAAACAATCAACCAAAAAGCTACCTTCGGATAGACTCATGTCCAATAATCGCTTTGTGATAAGGTCCATAGCTCTTCCCATTTTGTTCGAACACTAAGGAGTGCGCGAGAAAAAGAAGCAACATGCTCTCACGAAGCAATTATGATAACGATGAGTAGAATGCGGACGATGACATTATAAGTGTATGGACTTCAAAACAGAGGTGCAAAACTATCACCAGATATTGGAATAAAAGTCCGTGCAGGAAACCTCCGTAAACATAACTGAGACGTCTCAACCATTCAAATACTTACCAAGTAATGACTTCCACGACTTGCTGTGAAATAGACCTCCCCCTTCGAGATTTTAATGCTACGGCACAGGCTAACCGTCATACTGTTGTTTCGCCCCGACAAACGTTTGAATGCAGACACCCTACATCATCAAATCATATAACAGCATGTATAGAAGTCTCATGAGAAAACGACTTCACATGTTTACGAATAGTGTCAACTGAACAACAGAAGCAACGGGCAGGAGGCCCAAAAGCATAGCTGCAGTTGAACTCAGATACACCTGTTTCATCGGATCAAACTCCAGAAAATAATCCCATTATAGTGCTCCAACGGTTTTGGAAATCCAACTGTAGAAACTTGATGAGGTAAATCCAAAAACAGGATATAATATTAATGTATCTCTACAAACTCTTTACACCGACAACAGACGCTCCCAGAAAGGCTCAAGAACGGTCTAGTGTCCCCAACAAGGAAATCAAACAACCTCTGATGTCCTTGTTGAGGACAATAGACCGTCTTTTGAACATCAATGGCTGGTCTGTGGCTGCAGTTGAAGTAAAACATCGCAATGCTCTACGTAATGCGAAGGGCAAGATGAGCGGCATTACTCCAAATGCTATGATGCTACTGTAATTTTCGGAGGAGCTTACTGAAGACAGTATAGAGCTTTAAGGATATAAAATCTGGACAAAAGCAGATGAGTTCATAATCACGTTGACAGTTGTCCAGAAAGGCATCGAAAACACTCGGGACAAAGGATGAAATTCCATCCCTCAAGTGATACATGGACCAATAAGTCCTAAGAACAAACACTCAGGGCTCACGTAGAGGTCATTCATAGTTCAAACAATGAAAAATGTACAAGATAGTCAAGTGTATGTCGTGTAGTTTGCTCACCTCTTATGTTTCAGAAAATTACTCTGATATCAAAACTTGAGTTTACAATGTCTATATCGCAGCATACTCTCCGAATAGCGAGGACAGTGTATGCAGTTCGATGGCACATTGTCCAGAGAGTCCTGAGTATGATATATGTAACAAAATTGAGTGGAAGTCCGTGGAATGAATGAGGACTTTCATAATTGGCAATCTAAGGTGGCTACAACTCCTGTACAGACTAAACTTTACAATCGAAGGCAGATTCTACTCGTAATTTAATAAGAACATGGAAGGTAAGTAATGATGAATTGGCTTCATATTTTCTCGCCGCCGATCTTGTGTGGCAAAGATTCAAGTCTCCTCCAATAAGAGGTTAGCCTGCAAGAGGATTTGCATGCATGGTCACTCGATTCAGTCTTATTTCGGCCAGCGGCTTGTCTCCTGGACCGGTCGGAGTCTGCAGCAAAGAGCCCATATGCGGTCAGGGTTTGAACGAGACAAAACAAAACATGAATGAGTGAATGACATAAAATCGTCTGCAATCCGGAAGGGCTATAGGTTGTTTTTTTTTCCCGTCTCTTGGAGAACGGACAGGTATACTGTGAGACAAAATGTTGCTATACAACGTACAGGAACAACAGACAGTTTCCTAAGGGAGAATCCACTAGTTTGGCTTGTAAAGTCGCCTGGAAATACATACTGCATCCATGAAAATGCTATAAAATTAATGTAGGAAAACCTACGGAACATAAATAAATTCGTCCACCTTCAACATCTGATAATTTCCAACCAAGGATCTTTCCTCGCGACTTTTCACGACAGCTTCTAAGTTTATAAAGATGGACAAGCGTTTTCTAACAATGTCTACTTTCTTTTCTGTAGAATTTGAACCAAGTAGCAAATTCACCTATAATATAATAACCTTCAGCATTGTAGAGTAACAAACCTTCTCCATGACGTCAAGAACTTCAAAACCGTGAATGACCCGCCCAAAAATAGTGTACAGACCGTTCAAATGGGGCTGTTTTGCGTAAGTGATGAAGAACTGACTACCATTGGTGTTTGGCCCGCTATTCGCAACTGACAAGATTCCTCTTGCATTATGCTGCAAGACCGCAGAAAACAGCAGGTTAACATTATAAGATCAAAATCATGCATGCTTCCGACTGGCTGAGTGGAATGTCGGAAAATTCAATGTGGAACAACTCATTGTAGCAACGAAAATTTCAGTGTCAACAAGAGGGAATGGCTACACAAGGCCACCCTAGTCTCAAACTAAAGACTAGCTTAATAGATACTCTCCTTCCTTTCCTCATAAAACTGACGATTTGTCAGAGAACAAATAGCCTCGAGCATTTACCTTCAAAGATTCTCGTATCTCATCATTAAATTTGCGTCCCCAGATACTCGTGCCTCCCCGACCAGTACCCGTGGGATCTCCTCCTTGAATCATAAAACCCTTGATGTTTCTATGAAATATCGTACTATCATAGTATCCACTAGCGCATAAAGCAAGGAAGTTCTGCAATCATTTGTACAACCAAGCCAAGGCCATCACTAGATCCTCATCGTGATCAGTTAATCATGAATTTATTCCAAAAGAAGTTCGGTCTCTACCCGAAGAGAAAATCGACCCAACTGCACTACTGGTTGTAAACAGCAAACATCGGATGGTTGCCATGACCATTACAAACGAATCATGCGCCGAAAAGGTTTCTTCAAACAGGGCAAGTATGCGTCGTTAGCACGCGTATCATCCACTTAAAGGGACGTCGAAATGGCGCTCAGTTTCGTCCAACATACCCTGCTCAGCTTGTGAACTCAGGCGATGCTACAGTACAGCTGCTTACTTCAACCAATCCTGCCGAGAATATTTGGAGTGGTGAGAGAAGCTCTATACTCACCTCGGATGCTTTCGGAACCTCGTCGCAAAAGATCTCGCATTTTATATCACCTAAATTTGTGTGCAAAGTCACAGACTGCACACCAGACCGGAAGAGCAAAAATCAGCATTTGCAGTACAGACCCACAAAGTGAAGCGAAGGCTCCGAGTTCCATAACTGGATGATACTCTGTTCTACGGTGAGCTAACGAGCTGAAACCAAAGGAGAATTGATGAGAAAAGAAGGATCGTACCATCTTCTCCAAGAAATAAACTGGCCAATCCGCGCAATTGTGCTCCAATCACTACAAAAAATAACCTCTACAACTTTGATCTGCCACCAAAGTTCCGTGCAATTCCTGCAGAGAGCGAGATGCGCGAGTCTAGAACGGGTCAAAATTAAATTTGCAGGGGACCTCAGGGCTCGTCGAATTTTGTTTACTCTGCTCTCCTGTACCAAGAACTTGCATTGAATTTAATGTTTTATCGAAAACTCTCGTCCTTGTTCTTCTGGCGATAACAAGAAGGAAGTAATCGCAGACTTAGGGTTTCACAAACCCCTAAACCTCCGCGGAGTCTTGTGGAAGATCCTCCCGAAATTTCTTGATCTACAAGAAGCTATGGAGCGAGAATCAAATCATAGTATCATTTCAAACATATTACTCGGTTTCCCCTCCCACTTTAAACATATTAACCCAAATAGATCCTTAACTTTACGCCCTACAACAACAAAGTAACCCATGTTTGGCAAGGCATGCAATCTCGTTATAACATCCACACTCACCCACCGCTCAACCCCTCCCATACCTAGCAAGAGGGTGTTGATAACAACGTCATTTACAACATTGATGACTGGCACACCATAAACTTCACCCGAGACCAATCACAAATAAGAATCATGAACACATATTACTTATTCCAATATGCATTAATCTCTCAAACCAAGTCCTCATTATGGCCCCACCGTTCCACATAACACATTCACTTTTGCAACCATGCCACCAAATCTTAATCCCACTTCCCAAGATCAACTAGATTAAGCCCTAGAATTTGAAAGTCAATTATCCCGCTTGAAGCACACTCAGAATCACCAATAAATACTTCATGGCAAACTATACTCAAGTCATAGCCTTCAAACGCTATCTCATAGAGCAAACCTCCTAATATCGATGAACCTAGACCCAACAGTTGAATATCACATATACAATTTTTTTTTCTTTCAAAATTATAAAAACATTAAAAAAAATTACTCAAACACAAAACTTCTTCATAGTAAATACTCAAGCCTATAAGAAACACAAATTAATCCATGAAATACATCATTGTCACCATGACATATTTTCTAAGTTTGGATCAGTTTATAACATATCCACTCTATATATCATTAGAGATGTCGCGAATTATGTAACCGCACCCCTCGTTAGTTAGGTGCTATCATGACTTATGTAACGACATCCCTAGTTAGGTACATGCACGCATGTAGGAGCAGATAAAGTAGTTAGAGCCGATAGTGCAATTAGCTTCATTTGCATTGGAACTGTCGTTAGGTACAAAGACCTAGTGCTCAAGGGATAGAGTTCAAATTAGGATTCCTTGGAGGTCAGTTTTTGAAGTTGAGACTTTGAGAGTGTGGTTATGGTGGAAAGTAGTTAGTGCTGGAACCTGGAGTCTTTGAAATATCAGGTAGATTTGGCTTGACTATAATCTCTTTTTTATGCTATATTTATGGGCGGAGTGTCATTATGGACGTTTTGAGAGTAGAAAATATTATTTTAAGAACTCGAATTGGATTTTGTGATAAAAACTGTGAGTTGTTGGAGCGTTGAAAGTGTTTTGACGAGTTTTGATCGATGATAGCTTTGGTCTTTATGATGTAAAGTATGCAAGGAATTGATGGAGTTATGACCACGGTGGCAATCTAGAAGTAGAGTCGATTCGAGGTTGGTGTTATCAATTTTGGATTTTTATATTTTCTATTTTAGTGCTTAAATTGGAATCAAGAATTTTGGAGGACGAAAGCGCTACTAAAAATTAACGAAGTGGGTTCATGCTCATAGTTACCTTGGGGCTTAGAATCAAGATTGGCCAAAAAAGATTTCGGATAAAAGTGCTCAAAGTTCAAGATTTGATGTTTCAAAATTTTCAGGTCAAAAATAAAAACGGTAGCCTATAGGATTATCATATAATATCTGTTTCATCTAAAATTTGATGGCATCAAAGGAGATATAAATTATCTAGCACTGGGATAGAAACATCAAACACAAGATTTGTAGAGTCAAAATTGCAAAATTTTGACATTTAGGTTTCAAGATTAGATTCAAAGATTTTTGAAATCGAGTAGAAGTTTCAAACAGTCTCCGTTTGCAAAAATAATAATTTCAATATGAAAATTAAAAAAGACAATGTTTCATAGAATATGATCACCAACGTCAAATTATCAATATGGAGATCATAAAGCTTCCAAAACTGAGATTTAGTATTTTTAAATGCCCTCCTAAGACTATGTCATTCCGAATTGGGATGGTTTGACCCTTTTGATTGATGTTTTTGAGATGGAGTATTGTTATTTACATTTCTTGTGATAGATATACCTCCATCTTGGCTTCTTGTTTATGCACCATATTTGTTTGTGTTGGTGATTTGTTGTTTGTAGTGTTAGTGCTCTTTTGTGCTATCGATTGTGAGGCGGATTTACAGACCAAACTATCCATGTTTCTCCTCAATGAGACAGGACATGTGGACTTGTAGATTGATGATGACAGGTTTTAGGTTGTTTGTGTGTTAGCAACTTTTGATGTCTTATGTATCTTCTATTGTATCTTTTGGTTCCAATTGGGGATATGTTGATGTATAGTTACGGAGTTGATACAATGGTGTCACAATAAAGTTCTCTGGAGGTTCAAAATGAGAGACTTCTAGAGTGCACCCATAGTAGAGTGCAATACCAACCTTGGCTTTTGAGGTTCACAGAAGACTGTGATTTGATGTTAGAGAGTGACGGAGTTGAGTTTTGTGATATCTTGGAGTGTGTCCCCACACCGTTGTTGGGGGACATGGACAATAATTATGGGACCACCAAGGGTTCCAAACTATATTCGGGTACGGTTGATACCATTGAGTTAGATGATTTCATACATGTACTAGTATTAACGATTACTTAGATGTATTAGAAATAGCTAAGAGTTGGATGATTTCATACAGGTACTTGTGTTAACAGTTACTTAGATGTATTAGAAAAACTTGAAGTTAAATTTTTTTTAATTCAATTAGGTGAATACTTAGTAACTAATAAACATATTTTGCAAAGTTTTTATTTTACAAAATGAATTTTTCATAATAAAATAATTATTTAAAAAAAAATTCTAAAAAACTATTGACAATAAATCATATATTGAGTAATATAAGGTTAAGGGATAAAGCCCTTACCATCTAATGACCTTTCTTCTCTTCCAAGTCCATTGCAAAAAAAACGAAAATTAAAATTCGCTTTTATGGTATCAAATGAGAATTTTGAGCATATAAAATATTTTTTAATAAAATTAAAACAAAATTATCAAATATTGAAATTTTTGAACGGTTTGACTCATGGTGTGATTTACAATGGATGTGCAACTCTATGTTGTCTAGTCCATTTATGGCTTGGAAGGGATTATTCCAATATTTGGAGGGTCTGTCGATGGATGATTATCATGAGTTTTGACGTGAACATCCTTAGGAAATTGAGTTCTAGAGAGAAAAATAGTCTCCAAACTACATTTCTATTATTTCAAGTACATTGTTGGTGGTACGAGTTCATCCTCTATACCTGACACTGATGATATTGTTGGAGCTAGTCAAGTCAGAAAGAGTGTCGTGCATATATACATCGCATCACAACATATATTGTTGTCACATCAAACATCACAATACATAGATTATCATACATCAACACAAGTGTACCACAATAATCTTTTCTACTCTCAAAACATTCACAAGGACACTCCTCTCATTTCCATAGCATAAAAGACATATTAAAGTTGAGCCAAACCCACTTTGTGTTTCAAAGAATCCATATTCATGCACTAGCTACTATCCACCATAACCATACTCTCAAATACTCAACTTCGAAAATTGTCTTTCAAGGAGCCCTAATTCAAACTCTATACCTTGAGCCCTAGAACTTCTAACAACATTGTTCGTCCTAACGGAAATTCTAGTACGAACGGTGCTAATTGCTCAATCGGTTCTATCTAATATATAGGCTCCTGCATACACACACCTACCTAACTAGAGTTGCCACTACATAAGTTGTGACAGCTGTTGTGCACATATATATCGCATCACAACATACATTGCTGTCACATCAAACATCACAATACATAGATCATCATACACCAACACAAGTGTACCACAATCGTCCCCTTAACTGGCGGTTAGGTCCCTCTAACACCAGGTAGCCATCTAGTCCATAACATGATATGCCCTTCGTGGGGCTAAGATCAGAAGACCGGGTGCTATAGAGGGATTCGTCGGAGGATCGATCAAAGTCAATTGGGGAGAGATATTCGCTCGGAATGTGCAAGCAATGGGGTAGAAGCTAAGAGCAGGAGAGAAGTGAGTGGTGTACATTTCCTCATTTCAAGTACACATGTACTCGAGGATGGAGTGGCTAACCCCAAGGAAAAGAGTGAAGTATTAGTTAGATGCAGAAAATATTTTGCGAGAGTCGAATATGAGTGAAGCCAGTAGTGGTTTGACGAGGAGCCTGATACCAAGTTGAGGAGGCAGTTTGCAGTCACCAGTCGCAAGAGATAAAGACGAGATGCCTTCGGAAGAATTGGATAAAGTGATGCAGGAGATTGTGAAAATTGTATTCGGACAGGAAGATTCAACATGAACTTCGGGAAAGAGAGTGCAAAGTCCAAGTGTGGAAGAAGTTCGAGCACCAGTGAGTAAGAAGCGGAAGTTAAAGGAAGTGGCTAAACCGGGAAGCCTAGTACCGAAAGTATTAAGGCCTAAGGTGAGGCATCCAAAGCATATGGTGGAGAACCGCTCTCCTCAGTGTTGCAGTTAGCCTAGAAACTAAAAAATGTTGTTGTATCTGTTCTCATGAAACTAAACTAGATGGGAATAGACTACATCCAAGGGTGGGATCCTCAGGAAGAAGGTTATATGGACCTAATACAGGTAATGAATTGCACCGCAACAGGGAAGAAGGACCAAACACAGATGGTTAGGCAATTGACAAAGTCAGTGGGACGTCTGGAGAAGGAAAAGGCAGAAGCGCAACAAGAAGTGACGGCAGCAAAGCAGGCTTATGGAAAAATATGCAAGATCAGTGGAGCAGAGTTAAAGTTCATGGGCGAAGGGGCTAGGACTGACTTATGACAATGACAAAGGCGGGATCGATTGGGAAGGATAGACAGTGCATACGACCTTCATGTTTGACGAGGCTAAGTGGTTCAACAAAGAGAGAGAGAGAGGGGACAAATGGCTATAAGATCGACTTAATCAAAGATATGTTCCAAAGAAAAGTCACTTTCATCCTGAATCAGCTATTCTCGACACAGCACACGACTTACGTTAGCATGCACAAGGTGCGGATCGTGGAGGATTTCATGGGAGGAACCATTTGGGTTAAATGGGGAGAGATCTTCACGAAGAATGTGCAAGCAATGGCCACCAAGTTGAGAGAGAATGACAAGAGTGGTGTATCTCTCTTCTTTCTTGATGCATCTGTATGCGAAGATGGAGTGGCTGACTCCTAGGGAATGACAACTATACCGATTAGAGTATGGGCTCTAAGACCTCGAGGTAGACATTGATGAAGCTAGTAGCGGATCCACGAGGAGTATTGAAATCAACGCACCATCCGAGCCACAAAGGATGGGAGACGTCAAGACTGCTAAGAAGGGGAAACTTGACTCGGATTCAGACTTGAATGTGATTGGTTTGTCTCGGAAGACGAAGCGGGTAGTGAACGAAGAGAGTCCTCCTTGTGTTTCGACGGTCAAAAAGATGGAGCTTGGAAGAAGAAAATGGAGGAAGTACCACTCCCTAAGCCTTCGTGTCCAAAGGTAAAAGCGACAAAGGAGATTGCTGAACTCTTGGCTTCTGTTTTGCAGTTATCTCAGAAGTTGGAGACAGTGGTGGTCTTGGTGCTGTTGGAATTGAACGAGATGGGACCGATGTTTATGCCAGGGTGACGGCTACATGGATTTGGTCCAAATGATGCAAGACCAGACTGACGTTGTTCAACAATTGATTGACAATTGATTGACATTGTTCAGCCATCGGGAAGCAAGACCAGACTGACATTGTTCAGCAATTGATAGAGAATGTGGATAAGCTGTCCAAGCAGAAGACCGACCTAAAGCAAAAGGTTCAAGAGGCGAAGATGACATATGCAGAGATCTGTCGTATTTGGGGTGCAGAGATGAGCTTTGTCGAGTTTGACGTGGAGGTACCTGTGAGGTTGGAGACTCTTGTGAATCGGTGTGCACAAAATCTATTTGCTCGGTGTGATAGAGTAGAGACGCAGCGGTAAGAGCAGTTAGTGGCAGCGATGGAGAATCCAGGAAATTCCAAGGAGAGAAGGAAGAAGATGTATAAAGCATTGGGTCAAGATTTTAGGGAAGCCATGGCTCTTTATCGGCAAGAGATCGCTGGGGATGTTCAAGAGATGTAGTTAGAAATTGACGCCTTCACGCGAGAAGCGAAGGTCCGGTTGAATGGCTTAGATGGTTAGATTAGATTTAGGAGAGAACGATCTGTGTAGATGACAATTATGAGTATAAGTTAGAAAATTGTGTATAAATAGTCGTAGGAATAAAGTGGTGGGATCTCCTTTTCTTGCAAGTGTTCAATTGATTGAACCGCAATTGTAGTCATGATAGAACGAGCCCTCAGGAAGCTGGTGTGATTGATGAGAAGTTGACATACAGGTGTTTGATATCTGTCAAGATAGCCAGGTGTTTACCTAGGAGCCAACGCTGTGTAATATCACCCATGAGTACTTTGTTGAGTGTATCGACTAGACTTCAGCTTGTAAGAGAGAGGTCCCCGTCACTAAGTAAACGGTGAATTCATTGATTCATGAATTTGCTGGAACACTTGTTCTTTGTTTGTGCGTAAGTATTGGATGGGATTTGTGTCAGCGATGGAATAGGCTCTTTGAAGGTCCTACCATCCAACTCATTGGACTGTGATGTCGAGAGTCATAAACAGACGTCTAGCACACAATCTGATCCACCAATGCATGGTAGTCACCTTGTCATTTACCTTTTGCTTTTTGGATAGTGCACACCACTATCTTGTCTTTTTGTGATCTAGTGACCACTCTACGCTTTGGCTAAACTAACTATGGCTAACCAAGATTGGTTACAAACCTCCCCCCATTTAAGTCGCAACGTTCTCATTGCAAGAAGACTCAAAAGTCTCTACAAGTATCTTGGCATTTGTAAGATTTGCCAATGGTTCCCAAGTAGCTTCATAAAGTGGATAACCTTTCCATTGGACTAGATATTCCACTTTTGGGTTCCGCTGACCTCTTGTCCGTTTCTTGAGGATTCTCTCAACCTCATATTCCTCTACACCATCAATCATGACTGGAAAAGGAGGAGGTTGATGTGAGTTGCCAAAGGAAGTAGATTGTGGTGTATAGTTCCTCAAGAGAGACACATGAAAAACGGGATGTATTTTCATGTGTGTTGGCAACTCTAACTTGTAGGCAACTTCTTCAATCTGTTGGACAATCAAGAAAGGTCCAATAAACCGTGGACTTAACTTTCGAACCCCTATTAATGACAAATTGGTTGTAGACAACCACACCTGGTCGCCTTTTTGAAACTCCACATGTCGTCGATGAGCATCAGCATTTTGTTTTCTTTTTGCCGATTTTGGGCAATGGCTAATTTTTGCTTTGTGTGATGCACTCCTCTTTGGACTTGTGCCACAAATTCGTTCACCGCTTCAACTTGGGTTGATGGTTCATGCATGTGACCTACACTCACCAAGCTAGATGGTGTGATGGGGTGTTCTCCATACATCAAGAAGAAAGGGCTGACTTTTGTGGATGCATTGATTGAGTTATTATAAACAAACTCAATCAAGGTTAAAAGTGCATCCCAACCTTCTTGCTCCTCCAAAGTGAAAACTCTAAGCATGTACTCAATAGTTCTATTTGCTCTTTCAGTTTGCCCATCTGTTTGAGGATGATAAGATGTGGACATGGCTAGTTTTGTTTTGAATAGCCCAAATAGGGTTTTTCAAAATATGCTAGTAAATTGAGTGCCCCTATCGGTGATGAGAAATGTAGCTAAACCATGTTGAGCAAAAACTGCATCCATATAAATTCGAGCAAGTTTAGGTGCAATAACTGTCTTTGTTGTGGGCCTAATGTGAATCATCTTGCTTAATTTATCCACAAAAATGACTATCGAATCATAACCCGTAGATGTCATTGGTAATTCACATACAATGTCCATACTGACGTGCTCCCATCTTTTAGTCGGTGTTGGTAGAGGTTGTAGATCTGCTGGTTTCTGATTGCTAGCCTTATTTTGTTGACAAGTCACACAACTTCGAACATAGCTGGCGATGTCCTCTTTTAGTTTTGGCCAAAAGTATACACGTTGGACGCCTTCAATGGTCTTCTCCACTCCTACATGGCCAACAACAGCTGAATCATGTGCCTCCTCTAACACTGTTGTACGGAGAGCAACATATGAGGGTATCCCAATCTTTCCCTTATAGAACGCCAATCCCCGTTCTAAATGTGCTCAACCCTGCAGAAGGGCTTGTGCGATCTCTTCATCCTCCTTGGTAGCTCGATTCATATTCTCCCAACATTTAGAGTGAATCTTCACCTCCATGATGTGATTAATGCACGGCATTCGTGTCAATGCATCGGTCAGTTGCTTCTTCCCCTCCACATACACGATCTTCATGTTCAAACGCTGTCACCATTCAGCCCAACGAATCTGCCTCTTTGAGAGGTCCTTTTGAGTTTCTAAATAAACCAAAGGCTTGTGGTCTGTCTCAACCACAAACTCCTTATCTCCGAGATAGTGCTTCCAATGTTTAATAGCCAACACAATGGCTAACTCCTCCCTCTCTGTGGTATGATAATTTTGCTCCGCCGGCAAAAGTTTCCATGAAAAGAAAGCAATTGGGTGCCATCCATCTTTCTATTCCTGTTGTAACACTCCTCCAACTGCCACACCTGATGCATCTGTAACAAGTTTTGTTGGTCTACCGGGTTCATACCATTTAAGGATTGATGCATATAAGAGCGCAACCTTCAAAGTCTGAAATGCAATCTCTTGAGCTATACCCCATTGCCATTTCTGCCCTTGACCTAAGAGATTTGTTAAAGCTTGAGTAATACGAGCAAAAGCTTCCACAAACCTTCTATAGAAGCCAATTAAACCCAAGAAACTACGTAGTTGAGTCTGATTCTCTGGAGCACTCCAATTTTGAATGGCTTCCACTTTGTCACTCATAACTTGGATGCCATCCGCACTAACTCTATGGCCTAAGTAATCTACTTCGCTTTTGCCAAACTCACATTTTGACATCTTAGCATACAGCTTATTTTCTCTCAACACTTGGAGTACTTCTCGCAAATGTTTCTGATGATCTTGTAAGGACTTGCTATATATCAAAATATCATCTAAAAACACAATCACTGAATTATCTAGATATTTACAAAAAATATCATTCATAAGTCCAATGAATGTGACAGGGACATTGGTTAAACCAAATGGCATAATTAGATACTCAAAATGTCCATATCTAGTTCTAAAAGCTGTCTTTTGCATGTCTTCATCCGCCACTCTGATCTGATTGTATCTGCTTCTAAGATCAAGTTTGGTGAAATACTTAGCTCTATGAAGTTGATCAAACAAGTCATCCATTCGCGGTAATGGATACTTGTTTTTCACAATTTGTTGATTTAGAGCACGATAGTCCATGCACATCTGCATGGAGCCGTCCTTCTTCACGAACAACACTGGAGTTCCATATGATGACACACTAGGTTGGATAAACCCCTTCTCCAACAACTCTTCCAATTGTGCCTTGCATTCCTCCAGCTCGTTTTATGCAAGTCAATAGGGACTTTTACAAGGAGGAGAACTTCCTGGTAAGATCTCTATCTTGTGATCCACTCTCCTTCTTGGTGGTAAACCTGGAGGCAAATCATCTGGAACTCATCTTGAAACTCCTTCAAGATACAAGTTAACTCCTCATGTATAAAAGATTGCTCTTTTGGAGCGCTTACATCTCTTATTAGGACCAAAAAACATACATCTTTGTGACCGATAGCAGTTCTTCCTATCACGTATAGAGGTAAGTTTTTTTGTTCTGATCTAAGTCTATCTCCAAAGATCCTCCAACTGATAGTTTTTACTATCTTCCTTCGCCAATCTACCTCAGGATTATATTTTTCCATCCAAAGCATATCCAAAATAGCATCATAGCGAGCTAATCGAATTACTCTCCACTCCAATGATTCCTTGTATTGCCCAATCTTCAACTCCACTTTCCTAGAAATGCTCTCAATGCTCTCTGTTTGCCCGTTTGGCAACTCTACCTTTTTACTCTCATCTTTCTCTAAAGCTAATCCCAACTTTATAGCAATAGATCAAGATAGGAAATTTTCTGTAGCGCTTGGATCAATCAATACTCTCACTTTTACTCCTATCTCGCCATCCATCACAATCAGACATGTTTCCTTCTTTCTCAAACCATTTACCTCATGTTTGTGCTTCCTTCCCTCGCCTTTCCTCCTTTTCATTGAACCAGTAAATTTCATTGAACCACGAGGCAAGATTACTGGTGCTCGTCGTTTCCCGGGTTTCCATCGGTCACTTCGTCTCCACCTTCAAGATTGTTGAGAGCTCGTCGATATGGAGGTCTAGCTCCTCTTGCTAGAACTTGGGTACGGAAATTCATGGCAATGAGACCAAATCTTCCACAATTATAGCATTGCCTCATTTCTCGTCTTTCCTCCACTCTGTCTCCTCCTCTTGAATTTACTTCTTGATAAGGATTCGAGTTGCGACGATCTCCTTGTGCGTTCACTCCCCTTGGAATGAAATCTTCTCTCCTCCTTATGTTGCCTAACTCCATAACAATTGATCGTGGCATAAGGATTACCTTCGTATAGGGCCAAAAAACCATCAAGTGAAGGTCACTCTCACAAGTGGCGGAGGAACAGTCTTAGACTTGGATAGACCTACGAGTTATTACTCAGGGTCTGAAAGTGAAGAAAGTGGCAATTTTTCAGAGATTGACACCAACATGTCGACCGATGAGGAGATATCATCTGAAGATACCTCGGACGATGATGTTCAAGTTCAAGCTCTTGCTGCAATGGATTTACTTCCTAGGCCATGGGTGGTGAAAGATCCCAACAAGATGAAGATGAGTGAAGATGAGATAACTCAACGGCTCTCCACTCTCAAGTTTGGTCCCAAGGTTACTATGGAGGAGAAGTCAAGGTTCTTGGATATATTTTGTAAATATATCCATGTCTTTGCCTTTAGCTACAAGGATTTGAAGGAAGTAACCTTAGAAACTCATCACATTGAGTTAGAGGAGAAGGCTCGTCCAGGACGTCAGAAGCAACGTCGGATAAATCCACCAACGGCTGTGGTGATCAAGGAGGAGATCGACAAGCTAAAGGATGCAGGTTTCATCTATGAGGTAGAGAATTCTAAATGGGTTTCTCCTATTGTGATAGTCAAGAAGAAGAATGGTAAGCTACGTGTATGCGTATATACATAGACATGCGTTGACTTTTCAATACTAATCAATGCCAGTCTTAGGCGGGCCATTTTGGATGTTCTAGAACTGAAACAGAAGTAGATTTGATTTACTCACAACCTCATCTGTGCCGTGATGATGGGATCCACTGCTTGAAAATTCTGAAGAAAACCTCGTTTCATTGCACTCCAAGTAACTTGTTGACTCATTGAGCTCCATCATCCAACCCTAAAACCTAATAGATGCTTTCTCCAACGACAAAGTACGAACAAAAAGACCTGCAATATGATCGTTGATATTTAACAAAGCAAGATGATACTCCATTCTCTCAATCCAACCTTCCAAAACTCCCATGGTTCGACTACCTCAGTAAGGATCTATCTTACAAGCTTTTGTCATCTTCAGAATCATGGATGTCTGAATATCTAGCTCTCTTACTCGTTGTGCCGCTTGGGCTTCAAGAGCACGAGCTCTCACTGTTTCTTCACTCTCCACCATGGATGGTGACGTCTCTATCTCCATTTGAGTTTCTCTCATTCTCTCATTTTCCATTCCTCTCGTTTTGACTGTTGTCAATTCTTGAGCTAACTCTTGTACTTGAGTCTGGCTTTGCTCAAATTTGTTTCTCAAATCTCCCAACTCCTGAATCATTTTTCTCAAAGTGTCCTCCATGATTCATCTCCGTCCACTCTCTCTCAGTATAGGGTTAAGATGAACACTCTCCAATTTCTCAAGATTGGCAACACAAAAGGAATAGGTGATGCTATCACCTTGTGTTAATACTCCTCTCCAAAGTTTCTAATAACTAGGCTCCGAAACATAGTTTTAGGATGATACACACAATAGATTTCACACCGTGTGTTGCATCTCACCGGTGGTGGTCTATTGAGTTCCATCTCTAAACTAAAATGTATATTGTGAGATCCCAAGTAACATCGCAGGTGACTATAGGTAAGATAACCGGATCTCGAGATCTCATCACTTAGTCCATGAAGTTGGCACCAGAATGATAAACCAAATACTGAGTCAACCTTGCTCTCTCAATATATAACAGTTTGACATGAAAAGGATTAAAAAATGGGAATTTCGGTACTATTCTATCTCCCCCATCCATAACCTGCACCCACAATAACCCCCTTCCACTACTTGCAGCTCAATGGCCACTGCCAACTTCTAACAAACACTCTCTCCTCAAATAATTGTACCAATCCAGACTATTTTTCCAAAAGGGATGATCCACACTCATATGAACAATAAGCATGCTCTGATATCATTGTAACACTAAAGTCAATGACTCCGGAATAACTTCCAAGATGAGAGATGTCTTCTCAAGACCTCTCCTTGCTTTATATACTATAGAACTAGAGAAGTCCGAAATCCAAACTATGCCACATGGCTAATATTCGTAGGTTGCATGTTTTGTTATCTTATCCTAACCAATTCCTAATAGACGTCTAGCACACAATATGATCCACCAATGCATGGTAGCCATCTCATCATTTACCTTTTGCTTTTTGGATAGTGCACACCACTATCTTGTCTTTTTGTGATCTAGTGACCACTCTACGCTTTGGCTAAACTAACTATGGCTAACCAAGATTGGTTACACTTCGCTGCCTTCACTTAATGTCGTGCTTATACCTTCTCCTTCTCTAGATGTCTCACGGAATTTGTCAATTGTCTAATTGGTCTGGTCTTTCCTTCCTGTTGCGGTGCGGTTCATTACCTAAATCAGATCCATGCAACCATCTTTTTGTGGATCCCACCCTTGAATGTAGTTCGTTCCCATCTCGTTTAGCTCCATGAGAACTGGCACAACTATATTCTCTAGTTTCTGTGCTAACTTCAATACCGAAGAAAGCGGTTCTCCACCATCTACTTTTGATGCCTTTATCTTTGACCTCGATACTTTTGGTACTTGGCTTCTCAATTAAGCAATCTCCTCCAACTTCCACTTCTTATTTACTGATTCTCGAACTTCTCGCATTCGTTCCTGAATTGCATGTTGAATCTTCTCATCCGAATACGGTCTCCTCAATCTCCCGTATTATCTTATCCAATTCTTCTGAAGGCATCTCATCTCTGTCTCCTGCTACATGTGACTGCAAGCTTCCTCCCAAACTGTGTCCCATACTTCTGGTCGAACCACTCATGGCTTTACTTGTATTTAGCTCTCTCAAAATGTCTTCCGCATCCAATTGATACTTCATTCTTTCCCTTGGGATTACCATCCCATCCTAGTGTACATGTGTACCAGAAATGAAGAAATGTACACCACTCCCTTCTCTCCTACTTGGAGCTTCTGTTCCATTGTTTGCACATTCAAAGCGAATATTTCTCCCAAATTTACTTCAATCAAACCTCTCACAAAACCTTTTACTATCCTCACCTTATGCATACTGACATAAGTCATTCTCTGCGATGAGAATAGTTGGTTTAATATTTATATTATCTTTCTTAAGAAATCGTCCTTGATCAAATCAATCTTGAAGCCATTAATCCCCTTCCTTCCACAAGGATCAAACCACTTACTCTCATCAAAATCAAACCATGTATGCAATGTCAATCCCTCCTAGTCGATGCCACCCTTCTCTTTCGTGTTATCTTGGCCCAATGCCTTTGCCTATTGGATTGCATCCCATGTATTGGGTTGTTCTCTCAACCCAATAGGATTCGTAACCTTCTTAGCTCGAACTTCCTCACACAACTCCGGGCATACATAATCCCAACGCCATGCTAAGAACGTGCCTCCAAGGTTCTTCAATCTCAACAATTCATCCACCGTCCATTCCGACTTTGACACCAAAAGTCGAATCACTCCTGATAATATCTTCTATTGGAGGCAATCGAATAACCTTCCTTGTTCCCAATCAAATTACTGTTTGTCTCCTCATCATGTTGCCCTTGATAGTTTGGCACACAACTGCTCATCGATATGATTACTAACTTCTATTATTCTAAATACCGGGACTATTATTGCCATCTTCAATCTAGGCTTCTTACTCATAACATTCATATTTGCACTAAGAGTCCTATTTGTATTCGGCCTTACTCATTTCCTCAAAATATCATGTTTTTTATTCCCAAAAAAAAAAGACTTAAAATTACTAACTAAGGTCCTATACCAATCGACCAATCAAGTTGACTGCTAATATATAAGGTACAATAGTGGGTGAAATTCTTCAACATGAATGGGAGGACAGTTGACATCCAGTTGTTTTTTCTCCCAAAAGTTGGTGATAGCCGAGCAAAACTATCACACAACTGAACAAGAGGAGTTAGTCATTGTTATGGCCACCAAACATTGGAAACACTACTTGGGAGACAAGGAGTTTATGGTAGAAACCATTGGTGTATTTGGAAATTCAAAAGGATCTCTTCAAACAGTAAATTTGATGGGTAGAACGGTATCAACGGTTCAACATAAAGATAGTGTATGTAGAGGGCAAGAAGCAACTTGCAAATGACCTCACGCAAATGTCATGCATCAACATCATCACATAGGTGAAAATCGATTGGTAGACTCAAATGATGGATGCAACAAAGCAAGATGAGGAGATCATGAAAATACTTCAAGCAAAGAGGACAAAGAAGGTTCAAGGTCTAGTATTTAAGGAATAACATATATGGATCCCACAAGATCCAAATTAAGGTACCATTGCGGGGCACATGGAAGCTGAAAAGACTTTGGAGAGCAACAATGAGTGTACTATTGGCCAAGGATGTGGGACAATGTGGAGGCATATGTTTGAAGTTGTGTAGCATGTCAACAAAATAAGGCGGGTAATCAAAAACCCGTAAGTTTATTACAACCCTTTCTCATTCTTGAACAATGATGGAAACATGTTACTATGGATCTAGTATGTGAGTTACCAAAAATCTCTTTAGGACATGATTCAATCATGGTCTTTGTGGATATATTGAGATGATATACATCCAACCTACCTCAAAGACAATGATGGCACCACAACTTGCTCATTTGTATCTAGATGCATTTTTTCTGAATCATTGATTAAGCAAAGTCTTAATAGAGGAACTCATAATCAATAGAGGAACTCATTTTACTAGTTTGTTTTGGAAAAGCTTGTTTTGTTTATTCAAAACAAGCTTTATAGCCTATCATTCTCAAACTGATGGTCAAACAGAAAAAGCCAATAGAACAATAGAGGATATGCTACATGCATTCACCTCGGAGTAACAACAAGAGTGGGATACACTTGCATATGGTAGAATTTGCATATAAAAATTCTCTTAATGCATCCACAAAAGTGCCTCCATTTTATGTGATATATGATGCTCACCCTTTGACACCTTCTAGTTTGGTGAGAATTCCTTAAGTGTAGGAGTTTTCAAATCGAGATCACAAATATCCAAAAACTGAGTATTTGATTCAATGAAAAGGATATCCATCATATGATTCAGCTTGAAAACTATCAAAGAATTTAGCCAATGCACCTTTGATCGTTCAAGAGTTTGAACATGGGCACAACGAGGACGTTGCATCTTAAAAGAAGGGAGGTTTGTAACCATCTTTAGTTAATGAAAACTAAAGTAGAGATTACACAAGATGGAGATAGATAGTCTTGAGTTGACTATTAGTGGACTATTTAAATATGCCACATCAGTAATCCATGTGCTCTTTAGGTTGTATTTTTTGTGTGTTAGTTAGAATAACAAGTCAATAATTTCTATGATCGTAGTGATCTCTGCAACGTCATCGATCCACGAAAAATTAGATGGATGATGGTTATGGGACCTTATCTATATTGTATCTTTTTGAAAACTATATATGGAGGATCTCTCAACTTCAAAATATCTTGAGTTATTTGAGTGGTCTCTCCTCACTTCCATAATGTTATAGCTTCTCACCCATTGATTGCATATTCCGGAAAAAGATTTCTCCCCAGTTCACTTTGATCGATACTCCCACAAATCTTTCTACTATTTTCATCTTATGCATGTCTACATAAGTAGTCCTTTACAATAAGAAAAGATGATTTAACATGTACATTATCTTTCTTTTGAAATCATTCTTGATCAAATTGATTTTGAATCCATTGGTCCCTTTTTTTCCCTTGAGGATCAAACCATTTAGACTCATCAAAGTCGAACCTTGTATACAACACCAATCCCTCCCAATCAATACCATCCTTCTCCTTGGCATAATTTCTCCCTAATGTTTGAGCCCACATGATTGCATCCCACGAATCGGGATGTCTTTTTAACCCAAAAGGATTAACAAATTTCTTAGTGTTGACTTCTTCACACAACTCTGGACATACATAATCACATTGTCATGCTAAAAATATATCTCCAAGATTTTTCAATCGTAATATCTTGTCTACATTCCAATCCGATTTTGGCACCAATAGTCTGATCTATGACCTCAGGGCTAACTCTCACTTAGATTTACCTCCGATGATTTGTTGGAAGCTCATCATGAATCTAAAAGTACTTGTTCCCACGCTATGATCAGGATCCTAATGCACACTCTTATACAAACTCTCAAATTCCAAACTCCATGATGCAAATTCTCACAAAGAGTAAGATATTACTTAAAAGGAAGGGATACTTTGATGATCAAAATGTTCATTGAATCAAGGGTCCAACCCGAACATGACTTCTCCAAAAATCAAGCTTCCCAAAACAAGGTCTATCCAAAACTAAGATCACAAAACTATCTTCTCCCAAAACTAACTTGAAAGTTGATTTTCAACCTTTCTATTTATATTACTTAGAATCTTATCATAGTAATTATAAGTAACCATCATGAAATTTTCTCTTACCAAGTTTAATCAAGGTAGATTTCACAAACCCCAATGAAAAGGATACATGACAACATGCAATTGGTCCACTTGGATTTCTAGAAGCCCAACTGCCCTCCAATTGACTTTAGTGCACCAAGCCAATCTCGACCCTAGATTTAAGGATCTTCACCAAGTCAAACCAATGAAAACTAGTCCAAGTCAAGAAAAGTCAAGATACCCATATGATGAAATCTGTTCCTTGATTCTTACTAAACAAAAAAATATTTATTCTCATCTACCACACAAGGATCTACTCTATATTTTTCTCCAACTTAATCATAACTAGCTAAACATAGTCATGACTGAGATAAACTTAGTCACAATTTAGATATACTCATATTTCATCCTATATATTTCTATGTTTGTGGTAATCGAATAGCCTCTCGTGCTCACAATTGAATTATCATTTATTTTTTTATTGTGTAAAGCTCGCTTGTTCTGAGCACAACTGCTTATCAATACTTTTACTAACTCCTATTACCCTAAACATCAAGACCTAATCAACTCACTCATAACATTCATCTCCATACTACAAAGCTTATTCATATTCGACATTTCTCATTTACTCCAAAAATCTCACATTTATGTTTTGAATTTTTTTTCAAAAAATAAGATCCATTCTGTTTGATGCCCCAAAATTGTAATTTAGCCTTACAAATTTTAAAAATTTGATTATTCTAAGTTTTTCTTTCAACTTTTCACACTTGTTTGGATAATTCTCACATTGTATCTTCTTTGTCTATGTTACTTCTACTAGCATTACAACAAATTTTTTTCACAATTTTGTGCATTGTACATGAAAGTTAATTTTAAAGCATTCAAGATAGATTCAAAATCTAAGGGAAGAGAGGTCATCATTCTATAAATTGTAAATTACCCTTGAAGATATAATAATTTTAAAGATTTTAAAGAAGTTGAAGTATACCACATAATCTGTTTATGTGTTATACAGTCAAGATATATATAATTAATTGTAGTATATAATAACTATATACATCAAATATGTCAACACATATGAAAAATAATCACTCTCAAAGATATTTTGGGTTTTGGTATGGGATACTCCACCTAAATCTTCAAAAGTAAAGTTAAACAAAAAATTAACTTTTTTTGTACATGATTTTTTTTTTTTAAAATAGCATATACTGAATGCATAGTTCACTATCCAAAATGATCATAAAATGATATCATATAAACATTACAAGAAATTTATATCCAAATTCATGAATCAATAACATCGAAATGTATCTTAAACTCTTCAACTTAGTAAAACATTACAATTTGGGTGTCATGAACTCAGCTCCATCTCCCAACAACAACACATGAGATCATGGTTTATGCTAATTCACTCACCACTCTACATATGTTGGGTTATAGTAACATTTTGCAATCTTTATGCTGTTTTTTATTTAATCTTTATGGTATTTCAATCTTCTAATATTGAACACAATATTGTGTTGTTGTTGGACACCGTGTTTCGCTAATTTTGATTAGGCAAATTACAGCCCGTATCCATTGTACGGAGCATTGAACGTATCTACAATTTGCTCAATATATGAAATACCAAAAGTTTATTTTGCACACATGTCAACACTGTGGCACTCTTCCCACTGAATTTTATTCATGCAGCTTGACTAAAGTCTAGATACTGTACGCAAATATTATACAATACTGTGCACACGCTACACTAAGTACTGCACCGGCGAATACATCCAAATAACGAAACTTAACTTTTGTAATTTTTCATGTAGCAAAACAACGTAACTGCGTATCCGAAGGTCCTCCCCTAATTAGCCGACATAATCATAACTCGCTGTCCGTAGCCTTTCTCCAGTCTACTGCACTGTAATCGGTGGTCATTACTGCACTTGGTTTTAGGGACGAGACATCCACGTCGGTTCCCCATTCGCTCTAGCTTTAGCTAGGACCTCAGCTGGATGCACTTTACAACTTGATGGCTCTGGGTTAGTAATCGAGATTCATGCAACGAACCAGGTCATGAACACTGATCCACTGATCTGTGCTCTCTCGGTATTAGCTAAACCCCCTTCGCATTCAAGTAAACGGGCACAGCAATGTCATTCAAAAAAGAGGACAAAGTATAATAACAAAAGGGATGTCATTCCGGATATGATGTTGCACATCCTTTACGGGAGTTCTGATTTGTTCTCTACGGTCTAAGGAGGTGATTTGAGGATTATGTTATTATTTCTCTAATAAGCCTAACTTCCGCTCGGTTTTGTATCTGGACTCGGTATAGAAAGAACGGTTAACAAATGGAGCTGAAATAATATAATCCCTTTGATTCATGTTGCAAAGATCGGATTGTGCAGTCATTATGAAAAATGTGCAAATTATCTTTGGATGGTTGAGCATGTTTCAATCTGGAGACAATAAAATGTGCAAATTATTAAGTGATTATAAAAGCGATGTAAAACTTAACATTTTTTAAAAGGCAAAGAGATGATGATTGTGCATGAAGGGTAAATTATCTGCATCATCGCAAAACAACACCGACGTGGAAAACGTTCTTGCATCCCATTCGAACGTGAACATACAACTCCAATGATGTACGAGTAAATTAAAAGTCATAGTCTCTCATAGAAAGAATTATACAACACAAGAGAGTATCTTGTGTTGTATAATTCTTCTATACAACACAAGATACTCTCTGAATCTTGAAAGTCGCTTCCACCGAGGGTCATGGAATCAGAAGGTACGGGATCTGCTGTATGGCCTATATCCAGGTATCGTAGGGGTGGAGTGCATCACCACCACCGGTGACTGACCGCTCTTTGTAAAGTAATCCGCGTTCTCTGTGGCACGTTGTCTCTCCGCTAATTAGCCCCCGCCTGCTCCACACCATAACTCAGCAGCCCCCACCTCGTAAATGAACATAAGCTTCCTTGTTCTCTATCTCGAACCGGAAAGAAAAGCGGAGAAAGCTCATTGGGCCTGCGCTCGGCAGCCTCGGCAAAGCTCAGCAGCTCCTTGTGCCGTCGCGCATAGAGAATAACACCTATTCTTCTGGAAAAGAACGTACAGCCCCCTAGAGGGATATAAGGTCCAACCGAACATGTAGCAAGCTCGGTCCGGACTCCGGAGGAATGAGGACAAGCTGTGACACTGGAGCCCAAGGAGTTAGTTAGCTCAACGGTTGAAATATTTATTCCTGAGGACTTGATTGTTAAACACCTTGAACTTTTGTTATTGCAGCTTTGTGCACTGCTGCGGAGTTCAGTTGTTGAGGATGTAATCCATGAATGACAATTCAGTACCAGTTGACCTATTTTCGCAAAAGCATAATTGTCTTTTCTTGTTCTCCACCGAACATGTATTTGGTGTCTCCACTCACCACTCCAGGGCAGTGCCCAGTTCACAGGCTCCTGGATATTATTATCTGCAATGTGACAGGGAGAGACACAGTAAAATAACAAAAGGGATGGGAAGACCCCATCAAATCAAATCGAAGACAGGGCACCGAAGATGGAACTCTGTACCTGAGCTTACGTACCAGAGTTGAGACTCGAGAGGCAACAGAGAAGAGCCTTCAGTCTGAAAGGGTTAGCGGGCATAATCATTTGCCGAAATAAATCTCTCCCGTTTCCAATTCTACGTCCTTCTGTCTTGAAGTCCTCTGTATCACACAAGTCAAAGGTGAGAACAGCACAATTCAAAACACTTTTAGACCCCGACCACAAGTCTAGCCCTGGGAATCAAACCGAGTGCCGCATCTTTTGTTAATTCCACTCATCCTTTACAGTTAGAATCTCCATTGAGTGGGATCCATCAGCGTTAGAATCTGTATGCTGAATCAGCGTAGAACCCTAAAACCTAAATTGGGCTGGAGCATGTCTCCATAGAATACAGAAGAAAATATTAAACTTCTTACCAGATTCTCTAGAATTATCTGGACATATGGTGCTCTGTGCTCGTAGTTGAAGAAAGTTTCTAAAGCATGAACTTGTTCCTTGAAATTTGTTAGAGAGAATTCTACTGGTCTACACCTGAAGCTTTATTTTTTTATTTTTTTAATTTTTTAGACACAATAAAAAAGGGATGGGAAGACCCCATCAAATCGTACAAGGATGTCGCCTGAAGCTTTATTACACATCATGACGTTGTTCCTTTCTTGTGACTCGGGGCCACTTTACTCATGGCTACTCCTTGAGATGACAGCGAAATTCCAGTAAACAGGAAATGAATTGAAGATTATTGTGGTTGAAGTCACCAATTGCCATTCGGCGACTTCAACCACAACATGTCATGCATCATTTGCAATTACAAGAAGGCCAAAGCATGAATGAACCCATGGAAGAAACAAGGCAAATCCTAGAAAGAGAAAGATAATTGAGAACTGGAACATTGAAGAATACAAAGTATGGAATCGTTTACACGAGTTGAAAAATGCAGTCAGAAAATGTCTAAGCAAGTGGACGTTATGGAACATTGGATCCAACTTATTTCATATCCCATAACAACGAATTGTATGGCATTCCCAAGGTCACGTGGCTCATACGTATGCAGATTATGAAACGAACGGAAGGTTCCGCACTATTTTGCATAAATCATGGGCTTGTGGTTCCTTACCTACTTACGTCTCAACCTTAAGCATGCATTCTTCAACACAGATTGGTTGTTTTGTCACGTTGTTTTCTTACGTACTAAAGCGTTGCAAGAGTCTCTATTGTCATGTTATTGAAAAGTTTAGAATTTTTTCGGCCATTTAGACATAAATTAATGAAGCAATTTTCTCTTGTTCTTGCATACAAGGAGTCAAATTTTGTATGCATGCCTCCTTATAATATGCAATAAATATATTCCTCTAAAGCATCATAACAAACTTTTTGTCACATTTTATCTTTTGATTTTAATTTTTTTTGAACGCGGTTATATCCGGGTCTCATCGGTAGTAAAAGGAGTCCGTAATCTTTCAAGTTCAAGTTGCTACCAAATGAGATGAGATAACGAAGCACATGAGTAACAGATATCAGAGTTAATCAAGTCACCCTTAACCTACTTTACATACGTATTTATAGTAATCATTATTTGAAGTAGTGCTGTATCATCACATTATTAGAATTATCGTTTTAACCTTTCTGCGGAGAAGATAGTGTGAGTAAGGAATGCTCTTGGTTCTGGCAAGGTGACAAGATAACAGCAAAGGAGGAGAAGACGGGGAAGTTAAACCTTGTACTGTAACGAGAGTATTGGCTCCAGTGAGTTAGACAGGAGAGCGGAGTCCCTGGCTCCGCTGGCGAACCGAGCTCTCAGGCAGCGGATTCTTCCAGCGAGAAAATCTTTGTTTTCTCGTGCGTTTTTTTCCATTCCTTTCTTTCTGTGCCCATCGCACCTTCCTTCCAAGTTCCATCCTCTGCAACTAACGCCGGAACGAAAGAACGACAGAAGGAAGACCGGCGACTAGCCAAGGGAGACAGCAAGACGGAGAAACAGAGAGAGAGAGAGAGAGCAACAGCGATCTTCGTTCTCCTCCTCCGCTACGCGATTCCGCTATACTGCTCTTCCCTTTTCCTTCCTCTTTCCGCAAGCCCTCGCCCTCGCTTCCCTTCCCGTCGCGTCGCGTCCTTCCCCTGTCTCCCCCTCCCATTTCGCTCTCCTAGGGTCTCGTCTCACGTCCCCCTTCCAAGGTCGCGAATTTTCGTCGTCCCTTCTGCAGGGAGAGCATTTTCCCCTCTCTCCCTCTCGGAGTCTCTCCCTCTCTTGCTCATCCTGTCACCCAACTCGACCTCGCTCGCTGCCTTTTTTTCTCCCGTCCTTCTCATCGTCTGTCTCCTCTTTCGACTTGTCATCTTCTCGAAGATCTATCTCGATCGGGAGAAGGGCAAGGAGATGCTGGCACTGGACTGGTGTTGTGGTTAATGGAGCATGAGTATGGCTAATTTTGAGGTGAGGTGAGTGGGGAAGGGAAGGGAGAAACAGATTAGCAGCAGGCAGGGGCGGTTTTTGTGGCGTGGTGTTCTACAGGCGGAGCAGCAGCAGCAGGAGAGAAGGCGGAGGATAGAGCGGCGAACTTTGCTTGGGGTTGCTTCCAACGGTATGTCTCATGAGTGTCTTGGTTAAGATAGATAGATAGAATTGCAGCTGTGTTTCTCGTCCTGTCTCTGTGGGGAATTTCGGCATTGCAAGGTGATGCGAAACGCAGGTGTTTGTTTTTGTGGATGTGGTCGCGCGGTGGTCGGTCGCTCTTAGGGTTGAAAGCGCGTTCGTTCGTCGACATTGGACGATGACAGCGAACAATCGTCTCGATCATCATTGTCTGGCGCGATGAGGAGGACGATGATGATTGATTGTTCCATGTCCGGGATGCTGCATCGTACAGAAGCCATCGGTGGTGGTGTCGCATAAGATGCGGACGAGGATTTTCGAAAGCCCGAGAGGTCATTGGTATTGAATAAAATGAGTTTTCCTCTCCAGGATGGGCTAGGCTACGGTCCGCGGTTTCGAGTAGGGATTAGAGAAATTTGGAAGGTGATGAGGAGGGATCAGGCCGAGGAAGCGGAATTGGATTTGGACCGAGGATGGTGGTGGTGGGAAGGGGTGGTGGCTGCTTGATTGATTGACTGACTGACTGAGTGTGGTTGTCGATGGCTATTGGTTGATTTTGCAGGAGAAGGTGACTACAGGACCAAGGTGTAGGGGAGCTGTTAGTTGTTTGTGGTGAGAGAGAGGGAGGTTTGAGCAGGAGGAGGAGGAGACTGAAGGGATGGACAGCAATAAGGATGAGGGAAATAAGTGCATGCAGATTGGAAGGGCAGCCTTGGAAGCCGGGGACAGGGAGCGGGCGATCAAGTTCTTCACGAAAGCGCAGCGACTGTACCCTAATCCCGATGCAGAAGCTCTACTGTCAGCGTTATACGAAGGCAGTGGTAAGCAGGCCGCAGACGAGAAGCCGTCCATGAAGCGGGGCGATTCCATAGACGCCAGAGAGGAGAAGAAAGACGGGAACGCCGGGATTCGACACAGAAATGGATTCCACCAGGCAGGATCCAGCAGTTCGACTGGATTCTCCGACGCCAGTGCCGAGCAGATCGAAATTGTCGCCAGGATCAAGCGGACCAAGGACTACTATCAGATTCTCGGGGTGACCAAGGAGTGTTCCGAGGAGGATGTGAAGAAGGCGTATCGCAAGATTTCTCTCAAGGTGCACCCGGACAAGAACAAGGCAGCGGGAGCAGAGGAGGCTTTCAAGGCCGTCAACAAGGCCTTCCACTGCCTGAGCGACTCGGAGCTTAGGGCCAAGTACGATTCGTACGGTGCCGATGAAGATCACGAGTTCCACAATCCCATTAGGCGCCGCAGGACGGCCGGAAATCCTGTGTTCTACGAGGACATTTTTGAGCCTAACGATGTTTTTAATTCATTCTTCTTCGGCATGCAACAACCGCAGGGAGCGTTCCGCAGAGCACATTTCACCCGAGCTGCGGGAGCCGATGCCCGAGGAGGGCGGCAGGAGAATCACTCGAACAACTTGCTGGGTCTCTTGCAGCTGCTGCCCATTCTCGCCTTGTTTCTCTTCAGCTACTTCCCCTTCTCTCAACCAATTTATTCTTTAGAAAAAGTGGCACCATATCAGTTTCAACAGAAGACCAAGGAGTACGGGGTGACTTTTTACGTGAAATCGGCCGAGTTCGACCGAGAATACCCGCTAGGCAGTCACTCACGGAGGCAGGTCGAGGCCCAGGTGGAAAGAGACTATAGAGAAATCCTCATTCACAATTGTCGTGTAGAGCAGGGCTATCACAGGTGGGGCCAGGTTAGGGAACATCCACACTGCGAGAAGCTGCAACGATTTACACGGGTCTCTTAATCGCCAGCGTGCTGGCGATGCGGAATCTTCTAGCGGAGCTGGATATGTTTTGAAGTCACTCGATAAGACACGAGGAGCTATGTGATGAGTCCATACTGGACCTGACCTGTTGGAGGATTAACAGGCTAACAGCAACATACTTGACCAACAGTGTGATGAACTGAAGTCCGTCGTGCTCTTCTTTCATTGTTCTGTTGCAGAGAGCTTCACACGGCAATAGTTAGGTTTGATAACTTGTTGACGAGACCCTTGAATCATACTTAAGCTGCCCAATCCGCTCATGCCGAGCATGAAGTTGGTGCAAGTGGGAGGGCGACTTCCCGGCCGATTGATTATGATGATTTACATGAGGTATTCTTTGCTGACTTCTGGGAACTTCTCTTCAAGGTGTACTCTTGCTTTAATCTACGAGTATCTGTCTGTGGAGTGCATGCCGAGTGGCAGCTTCTTTGTGTCCCTCCTTGTTCCTGTCAATTGTCTATATCACAGGTAAGCTATTGTTCTGTCTCATCAAAGTGGAAAGCTAGAATTGCAAGGTCCGACAAATTGTTGGCGTCTTTGCGGCTTGGAATTGAAAGGCTGAACATTGCTGTTCATTTGAGAGACTGCAATAAACAATCTGCTGCGATCCTCTTTTCGGATACGCAAACCTAGAGCTGACTAATGGCAACTTTTGTGCATAGTTGAATATGTAAGAAGAAGAGGACCACGTTTGCAAGGATTAGGAGCTTGCTCTGTGCGTGGTCTTTATTTTTTTCATTTTGCCTCGAGGTTGCAGTTTAACTTCCAGCTTAAGGTTTAGTGCTGGTCGAGCACCAGAGTGGTGAGGAAGTTTGTCTGTTGACTATCCAAAGAGGGTTTTTACGAGGGCACATTTCGTTTTGCAACTGCAAAGGTTTGATACTGGGCGATTACAGCTCATGTCAACGCAAATGCTAGTGACAACTGTGATCAAACATGTAATTCGGTTGTTAAACCCAGGTCAACTGGAGACATCTATTATCATTATCAATGTAGTATAATTAAGGGTACATCTTTCTTAAAGTTCCGCGCTCTTAAAGAGTGCTACCCACTCTCCTTTAAGTTTATTTTATACCCAGGGCCAGTTTGTTTGCCTCACCGGAGTCGTGAATTTGTGTGTTGTATCCATCCTCGCTGCATTGTTTGTGAAAGGTTAGGTAGCATCTGTGCTGCTATTTAACTCGTGGATAATTGAAGGGTTCTGGAAATTTGGAGAATTTGGAAAGGAAACATTCGTGTTGGAAAGATCTAAGATATCTCGAGATGACCGATTGGTCCCTCGCCTAAGTGTTCAGATGACGGTTCTTGTTTATCTGTTGACTTATTATACTTGTGCTTCTTATTTTTGTTTTTATTTCATAGACCCCGGTACTGAGCCCTTTTATGGAACTGTCCTAATGAAGAAACCGGGCGATGTCTAGAAGTATATTTTTACAAAGCACTTGGCACACTTTCCATCATTGTTCCATGTTGACGTGAGTTAACCGTGGGTTGATTGTATCCAAAGCTAGCATTATTTTGCTGATGGTTTTGGGTATTTTCCCTCACCTTCCCATGGATCGTGTTGGATGAGTGTAAAGTCGATTGGAGATTTGCCGGAAGAAATCTGAGTCGTGTCAGCATTCCTTTACTTGATGGTTTTGGTTCATGTATTTAACTCAAAATGTTTCAACAGCCGTGCTCAATTCTGACCACTAGAAAACATAAAACATGTTGGAAAATATATTTCACAGCTTTCTTGTCTTGGGGCTTTCTCTTCACGGGCAACATATCTCAAAGTCAAAACACTAGTTTCAACGATAAGGTGGTGGTTTTGAGATCCTGCCGATTCAATCCGCTTGAATTGATTTCTTGATGATTAATTTCTTGATCTCGATTTAATCCTCTTGAATCAAGAGATTCAATAAGTTCCTCCTGAAGAGTCCAACCTCCCTAATATTTCTTCCTTGTTCTGAATTGGAAAGAAAATTAAGAAAGTTTCCATGTTCAGACATTGTGCATATGTGGCCCATGTGTCATACCTTGTGTATAACATTTTGCTCACGCACTGTCGTTCCCAAGGTATATCGAAATCTTTAGTGGGCGGGTTGACCTGTTGCTACGGTATTGAAATCTTCAGCGAAGTTTATCGGGACTTAATTCTCATAGTTCTCTTATGATTGAACTATGAGAACTTGGAGTATCGCCTATTGTAATGACATTTTTCCATTTCGGGATTAGCATGTGATGTTTCGAATATTATGGACCCATTGCTTTTGGGGGGCCACAGTCATTACAAGCTTAGCTAGCGCAATACCTGTCGTAGGAGACACTATAGTAACTTGGTGGCTTTGGGGTGAGTTATTCTTTCTGTTACCTTTCGAATATGGATGATAATCTTTGATAGTAATGTGATATTTTTGGTTACATCATTGAACATGGATTTTGGAGTGATGATCTTTGATAGTAATGTGATATTTTTGGTTACATAATTGAACCATGGATTTTGGAGTGATGATCTTTGATAGTAATGTGATATTTTTGGTTACATAATTGAACCATGGATTTTGGAGTGATGATATGAAATTTCGTATGGATGATAATCTTTGATAGTAATGTGGTATCTTTGGTTACATCATTGAACCATGGATTTTGGATTTTGGAGCTAGATATGAAATTTGGTATGGAATAGCGCAGATTTTGTAAATATTGGCAATTTTATTATTGTTGAAAGATATGACACATGAAACTTTTTGGATAGTTGGGCACTCTCAACACCTTAGTTTGTGATTGTAAGAGTGCATGCTTCAGATTATGTTAGGGATGAGGAGTGGGTCACTTTCCTTACAATGACACTATTAAAGCAGACAAAAGATGTTATTACCCAGTCATAGACATGACTAAAGCCCATGAGTGGACTAGAGTTTCACACACTACCGCGGGCGAGTGATAGTTTTGGTCGCGTGACAGTTTCAGTATGTTTTACATTCTATGTTGTGGATCCAGTCATGCGAGTGATAGTTTTGGTTGCGCGGTAGTTTCAGTATGTTTTACATTCTATCTTTTGGATCCGGTCATTCTTCGTATTATTAATGTTCATCTACCCTCTTGCTATGGCAAAGGTGCATGTTAGGGGATCTTGTCTCAACCTTTCAATAAGATCAACTACCTTCTCTAAAGCAATAATGTTCCACCCTGGCTTGGTCCACACATCTTCATTACTTTAGATGCATGGGGGTCAGATTACGAGAGTATGCAATAATTTGGGGTGAAAGACAAAAAATGGAAGCTTGCAAGCCATGATGTATTATGGGAAGTAAGTTGCTTTCTGTATCTTCATTGACAAGTCCAACTACTTCACACAATGCGCGAGGTACTTGGAGTTGTCCATCAAGATAATGAAGCTAGGTAGAGAGAACTTAAAATGAATTTTTGATGAATTCTAAATGCAAGGAAATGAATTTACATGGATAGACTAGTTTTGTTGTCAAACTCTGCAATTGACAATAGATTCACAAATGTTATACATAAAATTTATGATTGATTAAGATTTACTAGTTTACCAGTTTAAAGTTTCAAAGTGAGAATTAGTGTGAATCAGTCATAGTATGTTAGAATTTAATCACATCAAATTTTCACATCTTTTTGAGAATCTGGATGTCATGTTAAAATTTCTATTTGCATTATATTTTTCAATAAATGCATTTAAAAAAAATTTTTGCAAAAAAAAATGATGATCTTATGTGTTTTCACTTTCATTGAACTTTTAATTTGAAATGGATTTTTTGAGATAGGTGAATCATGCTTTAAATTTTATTTAAATTCTTTTTTGGATTCTTGGTTTCCTTGAAAAATTATCTACTTTATCATTTTTACTACAATGGCAAAACAATACTTTGATTACATTACGAATCTAATGATCATTCTTTCACATGCTGATTTCAACTAAGACACATAATGCAGATTGAATTTCATGTGTAAACTTATGCAGCAATACGTTTACATATGCATAATACATCTATTATGCATATGTAAATGATTTTTTATGATTTTTATAGGTATAAAATATGTGTGAAAACTGACATATAATTACTTAAACATGTCCAAAAATTATGTACCTATTATATTCATATAAGGATTAGTTGAGTTTGGGTTATAAAGTAAAACTTCAATTATGAAAATAAATTACTTTAAATTTTATTTTTTTGAATTTTGATACTTTTTTGAAAAAAAATTATAAATTTTAACTTGAATATGTACGCTGAATATTTATTTTCAGCGTTTTCAACCATTAAAAATTTTAACAATTTTCCTATTGATCACATGATAATTGTTCTTGTTAATATTTCAGGATTACAATGGATTCTTGTTCCAAAAATTACAATGTTCCTTATTCCATGTTAAACTACACACGTGTTGTGAGTTTGATGTATGATGTGATGGGGTTGGATGTAAGTTGATGGATCACATCAAGATGTCTTGTTTGTTTCAATAATAGGATTAGCGCAGTAGTTTCAAGATGATCTCGATGAAAGTACAACAAACATTGTTTAGAATAATTCGAAACTTTTTCCAAGACTACATTGAGTTGCAAAGATTACTTTGAAAAAAACCTGAAATACACTTGAAGAGAATACAAGTGTAAACAAAAATACCAAAAGTAAGGGACATAGAGCATCTAATCGAGGTTAAAGTTTGTAATATATTCTAAACGTGTGGAGTTTCTTGACAGTAAATTAACAGTCAATATCACTAAAAACCTCTCTAAACAATTAAAAACTAGATCACGATATTCTGCCTGGTCTCCATAACGATTCACACTCACATTCTGTTGGACGTTAACCGTGGAACAAATCTTATGCAAGGTTGTATATTTCTTGATACAACCTTATTTCAGGCAGCAATTGCTCAAAGTGATTGAAATTATCAAAATAATTTCTACATCCACGAAGAATTCAAAGACTGGAAACTCATTGCTTCCTACCAGCACTCATGAAGTTATACATAGAGCTACCCGATGTAATTGTTGTCTTCGACATAATTTATACAACGATGATATGCAAGAAACAATGTTCGCGAACTACAAAATACATTCGTGATTGAAATAAATGTTGTCTTCCGCTGAGGATGATGTGAAGATTTATAAGTTTTCCCGATGTGTAATAGGCGAAATGTAGTACAGTAGGAAGGATGTCCTCGCAATCGATTTAATCTTAGAAATCTGTACACATGTAAAAGAGTCCACATGTAACAACGAGGTAAGATAAGCATGTGAATTTTGTGGGACTTGATATCAATCACTGTAAAATGTTTAGTTTAATTTTCATTGGCAACAAAATTCATAGGGAAATGAGTAGTGTGCATGTGGGGCTGTTAGACGAGCAAATCAACTAAATAGGCCATCTGGAGATTATAATGTCATTCAAATTACCGACTTTGTCTTGACCTTACCTGTTCGAGGACAGTAAGATTCTTCGTTGCTTGGTTCTCAGGCCATGACCTCTTCTGGAGTGCAGTACAAGGTCGTGTATGGACTTCCACCTCTGCTAGAACCAAACAAACCATCGTGACTCACATGCTGATCAGACATAGGTGCAGCTCACGGAGAGAATGCAGATTCAATCGTTTAAAGACAGACCTGATACCAATGGAACAATATTACAGCTTTATCGAATAACCTTGGACGGCTTTGTGCAGTTCTTTAAACATTATGCAATCTACTTTTAGATTGTAATTGGCTCGTGGGTTGATATACCTGGTAGGGGCCAATCTCTCTTTTGGTGCATAACACGTTGGACCTATCGTGTCGAATTGCGAAATTCGTGTTGGGGCACCCCATACTCTCGTACAATGTACATTATGGTCGCCGTTCGGTGATACCTGGGCGACCAGCACAATCCGTATAAGCTTATGCTATATTGCAGTGAGAGAAGTGAAATCTGGTAGTAGACCACTTTCTGAATGCAACTTGTGACAATGCAGAACCCATGTGAGAATATACTAAAGAAAAAATGATACACTGTTCAACTTAAGCAACACTAAGGGTTCCTGTCAATGTTGATCACAGCAGACCCTCAATGAGTGAGATTATGCCAAAAAAGTCCATACAGGTGAATACTGTATTAACGAAGGATAACGGTTTCAAGTTCCTCCAAAGTTTTTCTCTGAGTGGAGTTCAGTTGCGGACGACGAGCCCACAAGCAATAATGAATGTGGGTTTACCGTTCAGCTACATGTCAAGGTCAAGATTGTAATCTGAGGTGGGTTTACCGTTCAGCTGCATGCCAAGGTCAAGATAGTAATCTCAGGTTGAACCTGGCAAGAAACGTGAGGAGGAAGTAGATACCAGATGTTGATTTAGATTTTCGCTGATCGAGAATTCGGAAGTCTGCTGTGATGTGGATCATGCTGGGAGAGAACGCGTTCTCTCCCAGCATTCATGCTTCTACGGGGTGTACTCGCTGACCCTGACCCTCTCTTCCGTTCGATGACTGTTTGCTTCCGCGGCAGATGTTCTTCCCTGACAGCGTGGGTTTTCGCCCTTATTGTGTCTTCTCTGGTCACATCTCGTCTATCCTCGGCGTTGCGTGATGGTTTTTTCTGATCGGCATGTGCTGTGTCGTGAGGGTGAACTGTGCATGTGTGCTGAACGATCGATGCTAGATCGCTGTCATCAGTTCCGGACCCCGTCCTGGCCTGGGATAGATCATTGTTTTGCTCCTTCTCATTACTAGCCAAGGAGGTCAACACGCATGCCTGTCCATGTCCATGCGCCCAAGGACTACATCTATGATGATTATGTGCCTTGGCGTTGTCCGGTTTTGGTGATTCTGTGAAGGATAATTCAGGAGACGGAGACATAAGGCCTTGACGGTCTTCATTGCTCAGGCATTCTTGGCAATGCGAGCATACCACATCTGAACGGCTGCTCGTTACAGAAGGAACCTTCACGCGAATTTTCCTGCCCACTTTTGCCCGTGCTGTCGTGCCCAAGGAATCTCTGGCAGATGGTCTAATCTTTTTCGAAGCAGCGTGCTTATTTGGTAAGAACACTTCACTCGATTGCACAACACCATGTGGTTGGGGCTTGTGGTTGCTCCTCTTCGTTGCCATGCAAGCCGGTTGCTCCAGGTCGAGTTCCTGCTGTTGTCTGCGAGGGATGCCATACTGGGTGCCTCGAGGCGCCTTTCCAGCAATCTTATCTTGTTGATCAAGATAAATTCTGTGATGTAAATCGCCCTTGTTCTTGGCAGCTCCAGAATTTCCTCCTGCCTTTTTGTCATGACTTCCTGATCTGAGAGGTTCATCAGTTTGCGCTGCTTTTCCAGAGCACCAAGACTTGAACCTATGCATTCTTTCCTCTGAGGATTTCTGACAAGAAGAGATACTTTGGTCTGAGGAACAAAGCGTGGTGAGTTGTTCTCTTACTCGAGCAATCTGCTCATTCAATTTCAGGACTTCAGCTGAGACTACCAACGAACTTTTGGCTTCTGCAGTACTTTGCTTTGACCTTTGTTCAGGAAGCCGACTAGAATTGTCCCCAACAAAGGTGGATTGTGTGCTTCTTGGCTGCTTGATAGAATTGCGTATATTATCTCTGTAAATTCTAGGTGTACTACCCAGCTCTGATGAACTGAGGTGTCCTTCAGTGTAGGTAGTAAGTTCAGCTGAGCCGCCTGACAAATCTCTTCTCCCGGAAGATTTGTAAGAAGTGCTATCCAAATCTGCCCGCCGTTCTTGGGATTTTTCAGCAGGAACACTTATTGATACCACCTGCACTTGCAAACACACATCTATTAAATGCCAAGGCTTCGTCAGTCTCATGTCCGGTAAGATGTGTTTCATCGACAGACATCAGAAGACCATAACATCATCAGGCAATAGTACAACGAATGTTTTGAGACACCTGAACCGAAAACTGGTGTCACATACACTTAGACTTGAGCTATGAAAGTAATGTGTAATCGACTAACGTTGAGTGGGACACGACCTCTCCAAGTGAGACGTTATAAAGGAAGCAGAAGGAGATCCATAGCTCTGAGCATTGAAGACAAGGTCATGTTTCGATGAGAGAAAACGTAGGATATTAACCTGTTTGTGAAAGAGTGCATTCCTGCTATGCACATCCTTCAATAGAGCTCTCAATGTTAGTAGCTCTTCTCTTTCAGATAGACTAATTTCTTCTTCCTCCTGGAAGGTATTTACAACCTTTGGTCGTAATATGGCCTCGTGAGGCTCGTTCTTCCAATTCGACCCCGATGGCATCTTAACTTGCGGCTGGCTGTAGAATGCGAAATGTTCTCTTTATTAGGGTTTGTTGTTGATCGAAACCCACAACTATGGTCCCTCGCTTTGTAATCCATTGTAAGTTGCAGGCACCAGAAAATAAACCAATAACGAGATATATATAGATAGAACTTTATGGTCTACAAGAAAGTTTTAGAAGCCTTTTGCTATTTATAGAACTTTACAAGAGCTATGTGTGCTAAATTTGTTTGGAAGGACCAAGAACACAATGACCGGATTACACGGCTCAACTGGAATCAACTGGAGTAGATTCCAGTTGAGCCGGCTTTTGAACTCCTCTGTCAACTTCGAAACTCTCTTTACTTCGTATTGTTGATTCGGATCAGTTGAACTATTACTTGTAACTTGGACCGTCAATGCTTCATAATAAAATATTCAATAATATTGAATAGTCACACTGATGTAAGTATAGTGTGGCAATTTTCGAACCAGTGAATTTGAAGCTTTGAAATATCAATGCATTCCACATAGAAGACCAGAGATTGAAATTTTTCATGATTCATGGATTCACATGTGAGACACGGAGCTGAGGAGCAAAGCTGAAACAAGAGGTCAAAGAGTGCTATTATATACCTCAATTTGTTTTCCTCCTCTGAAGGAGAAGATTTAATGTTTTGATATTGTGAGGCGAAACCGTGCAGATCACACCCAGTTGATGGTTGGAGAAGTCCAACTGTCTCCAATTCATTTCTCAGTTCAGAGATGACCTGGCCTACCTTAAAGTTTTCACCTTGTAGCTCCTCTACGCGGGCTTTAAGATACCTGTTCTCCTCTTCAAGACCCATGGTGGTCTTCAATCCGGTCTCGGGTAGAGTTCGTATCTTACAACCACTTGAAAATGCGAACGATCTCGATTCGCAGCCGCTGCCGAAGTCCTTACCATCATCCACACTCCGAGAAGCCAATTCACGAGGTCTGTCAGGAGAGTCGTTGTTTTGTCTGCAAAAAGTTTCGGGCTGATCCTGCAGTAGATCAATGAAACTGTGTCATGACCTGCCACTGACGTGCGGATAGCAAAGAGCACCCATTACAAGTATTTGCTGTCATCCTAATTGCATACCCTACCGCAAACAATGTCATGGTTCTCTGCATACCGGGAGTGTAAAGAAAAATGAAATGACAGAAGAAGTGAAGAGAAATTCTACTTTACCATTCCAGCAGATGAGCAAACTCATTTTGTTAAGTACAACGCGGATGACATCGGTGAGTATATCGCATGATGTTGATCCGCCTTAGCAAAAGTTAATCGTCATGTAATTTAAAATTGTGACAAGCGAATAGTAACTTAAGAAGTCGTGTGTGGCCGAAGTCAGACATAGAAAAAACACTAAGAATTTGAGGTAACACTATAATTCATCACCATGCAGCAATACATCATATACATTGCAGCAGTAGAGATATCTTTGAGAGGAAGTCTTAACAGTCAAGAATCGTAAAATGGTAACTCTTCCAACAGTTCACTCCTATTGGAATCTACCCTGCTTTAAGATTGAAAGCGAATGGATAAATTCATTTCTCTATTCTTATTGGATACACATAAGCACATGCCTGCTTCTTAAAACTACTGAAAGGCTGAAAACTAGATTTGAAGGCTCTGTAAACATACTAATTGATCTCCTGTTCCTAGACAGACTTTTCCAAAAACTTCGCTTCTGAATAACGATCAATAAATTTGTATTAACCATCTTCGCTTCTTTACCGTACTCACTATACCTGAATTGACATACTTCTGGATTTACTGGTATTGTTGGGTGGTCAGAAGAGGTTAGAAGGGAGTTAGTTACTCGGACTCCCTATTAGTCACACGTGTCCGGAGGGCCTGACCATGAAGCGAATAAAGGAGAGGAATATGGCACAGAAAGATCACCTGTGCCGAGGTGATTAACGAGCTGACGCATTCTTTAATTTCAACTCTGCGCCTTGATTCAGCTTGGGTGACTTCGAATATAGCATTCTGGAACACGAAGCGTCGTAAGTTTCTTCTTTTATCTAACATCGAATGCTTCACCGGCTCAGCCCATAGGCCCCATTCGCCCATACGGAAAGTTAAGACGAGGAACTTTGGATGCACAATGGAAAGTACTGTCTATGAGTATGTACGGCCTCAATGACGGAAAGAACTAATACTTGCGTCATCCCTGGCGCATTCTCGTACGAGCATCAGCGTCAAGTCGGTGACTCATTTCAGAGAAAGACATACCAGATGCTGAGCATGCTTGAAAGAAGCGTCCGCTTGTTTTTGTGTTTCTGCCAGTGCAGAGCGTAGAGCAGAAATCTCTTCTGTGTGAGCAGCCTCTGCTTTCACCAGTCTGCCAACCAGAGTGTACCATAAGTATCAAAAGACCCCAATATTTTCATGAGTTTTCATCAGATGAAAGACTTTCGTAAGATGTCGTTCAAGATTCAAGACAAGAGACTGACGACTTACAAATCCCCGTCAGCTTTGGCCTGTAGTAAAGCATCTTGGAGAGTGACAATCTCCTTCACTTGATGGTCCAACTTCTTCTTCATCCTGTAGGATAGATCCAGTACTAAGAAGCCTAAACACCCTGTAGTGAGATCGAAAATCTGAACATCTAGAGCCAAATATTTTCAATTTGAGCACCCCTGATTTGAAACCCAAAGGCTCTACCTCTTTGTTCAAATCGTTTCTTTTCACATATTTCATATTGCCCTCACTATTGGTCTACTCAAATTCCTCCCAGCCGAAACTTGGAAGGTGCGCGAAAACATGTGTCGATGTATGTTGTCTGACAGTCTCCCTCTTCTGACACTTCCATTTCCATTTCTACCCATCTCTGTTTCTAGCACCGTCCATCTAGCCTCCAGGAAGTAGGATGGCCGAAAGGATACGGCGTATTATAAACAAATGAGTTGAACTCAACTGCCCAAATACAGACTTTGCTATCGAGCCGATCAGAGCGACCATGAAACACTTTTTTCGACGGTAACAGTGCGTATGGGCTCCGGAAAATGTTCCTACCTACTTACTTCTGTCTGAACCTATCCCCACCAGAAAGTGTACAGAACCGAGACTGATACGGAGGAATAGGAGATTGTCATGCTAGATCCTCTGAAAGCCCCACATAAATGGTTTTGTCGTCAACAGAGACGTAGTTGTCACATAGTAGAACTTAGCACAGGGCCATTAGATCCACGGTCTTTCCCCCCTCAGGAAACATAACGACGGGAAAAGTAGCTGAGATGAATTCGCTGACGAGACGTTAGATGTACAACACGAAACACAACTTACAGATCTTCTTGAGTCCGGGATGCATTCAGCAACTGTTTCAGATTTTCCAGGTCGTTTACGTTTTCTCCGTATTTTCGTGTCATTCTGTATTGAGTTCGATCCGGTATGAGATAATTCCTTATTCTTATATGGCGAAAATAATGTTGATTCAGGTAAAGACGATACTATGCAAACCACACACATATTTAATGAAGTGACTCACGTTTCTCCATGATTCCGTGCATCGCACAATGATTGCCTTAAAATGGCTAGCTCTTCAGTATGCTCAGCCTGCGTTCGGGACAGCCTGCAATGATTTGTATAGAGTACAAGCTTATTTGACATCTGCTAGAAACTAGAAGGATAGCTTGTGGAATAACGAAATATCTAGTGGAAGTTTAAGAGCATAGACAAGATTTTCATTTCAGACAGATTCAAATAGGCTGAAATTTCACATGGCTCCTTGATGTCTGGCCTCCGTAAGAGACTTCTTCAAGGTTGCAATCTCTCCTAGTTGTTCGGAGTTTTTTTGGGAAATCCTGTCAGAAAAACAAAAATATAGCGTTATTTGTACACGACTTCGTAATCGAGCCCATTCGCAGCAATTGATCGGTAAACTTGACATTCATCAGAAACTCACCTATTCAACTCTTTCTTGGTCTGTTCGAGTGATTCTTGCGCAATCCGCAACTCCTTATTTTCCTCTAAATCTTTCTTGGTCAGTCTGCGGATTCCAAGCGCATTGGAGAATATCGATTAATTGAATCTTAACTCATAAAGCTTCAGGGAAATGGTTGGAAGATTGTGATGATCAATTTGAATCAGATCTAGAAACTTACTCCTCCACTTTAATCCTCGCACCTTCCAGAAGTTGTTCCAGAACTCCTATGCGCTTCGTTTGCTCTACTTCTTTTACTGAGAACCTGTAAGTCAAATGGTGAACGTTTCACACCACGAACAAGGTACATGAATCATAACAAGAAAATCTCAATCCCCTTGATACTCTATACCGCCATACTGGTCGACCATTGGGACTATCGCACCCTCCAGTGGTCTTCTCTTCTATAGTCATCGAATGGGCTTTTCGCGTCTCCTTCCAGTCATGTGAATCGCATTCGTACCCGTGCGCTTTATTATATATATATTATTTAACTTCATACAACGACTAGTCCATGACAGGTTCGATAGTGCATTTCCTTTTCCAGGTTTCTTACTACCTTTTGACCTTCTACTTTAATATAACAAAGACCCGAAAACATATGATTTACTCACATTTTTTCTCTTGACCTGGCTTCGCGAAGCGAATCATGCAGAGCAGAAATTTCATGGGTCTTTTCCACTTGTGATTTCTCTAACCTGATACAAGAACGAAAAACTGGACTTCAACTTGGTGGTCTAACCTTTGTATATTCGTTACATGTTTTAAAATTGATAAAACATCAAGCAGACGACAGTATTTTTGGTATCTGACGTGGGGTTGTGGCAGCTGTCTAGAAACTCCTTTGAGTTTTACTCACTTTTTGAAGTATACATTATTTCATAACAATCCACTCGGCCAGGTATACAGGCACAAGAAATGAAATCCAGGAACCATTACAAAGAGAGCCAACAAAACCCACAATCCAGTGGAACGACATATTCCAGTACGTCTGACCTAGCTGCCTCAAATTTCTAGATAGCAGCGAAGTATCACAGGCTTGAAGAGCAAAAATTAGGAATTATACGGAAACCTGAAAAACTGATGACTGCCAAATAAACTGAAAATTGTGACAGATGATTAAGTTATTGCAATTTTACCAGACAAGCAGAATTTCAGTATACTTCTCTCACCATAAGCTTTCTTTTTGTGAGATTTCTCCAAGTCATCTAGATACTACTAGGAAAGTAATAGTTCTTAAAAATCATAAGCTTCATCACAGTGGAAGCATTATGTGTATGGATTCGTTGGTTCTGATATTACTATAATATAATAGGCAGAATTTTATTTGAAAGTGCAGAACTGAAGATGAGAAAAATGCGGCTTTTGTTACTGTTTAATATGCTACACAATGAAATTGCTTATCGCTAATATATTACTGATAAGCATTTCGAAGGTGGATAATAATGTGCCCTACTAGGACTTGGCTCTTGGGAGTGGATGTGAAGCTCATAGGTTATGTCACTTGCAAACAATTTTCGTTTTGTTTTCCAAAGCATGGATTTGGAAATAACAAAGTGAATAGGAGTAATTATATTGTAAGACTAATTCAATCTGCTTCTACGTAAAGAGGTAGCCTCACATAATTTTTGCTTCATGCAGAGTATGTTGAAGAGTGCTCACTTCCTTAGTGAGAGTGTCTTCTTTCTTGGATAATCTGCTCGATATATAGGCATAGAAGAAGTTAGATCTGTATGAGTAAAGCATGTTAAATGACGCTGATCGGAGCATAACATCATAATCGCTTGTGCATCAATGAGTACTGCTTACCTCCTTCCATTTTTTTTTAAGTGGCTGAAATTCTCCTTCAGTGAAGTCAATTCCTTCTCCAAATTTCCAACTTTCTCTAGCAAACTGTTTGCAAAAAAGTTAGTGGCCTACTGTGTATGAAAATCCTTTGTCTTATGCACGGACACTGGTGGATTTGCATGATACTTCAGTGCGTTCCATGCTCTAGCATTTCGAGTACATTAAAACTCTTCACTAAACTAAACTCAGCAGCTATGGATGAGAATAACTGGTAGGAGAAAAGAGTTACCAAGAAAAGTGGACACACTTACTCATTCCGCTCTCCCCTGAGTTCCTGAATAGTTTGGTGCAAACTAGTAAGTTTTTCAACCTGTTGTGCCTCCATTGTGATAAACCTACCACCAGGAAAAAGGTTTCGGGCATTAGTTGTACAATAAATGAAGCCAGGGCAAGGGCCGTGATGGTTGCTAGAAGTCAAGTTTCCAACTAAATACAATACCTTGTATTAGCCTCCCTCCGCTCCAGTGAAACAGCATACTCGATGCTTTGCAGCTGAGCAAGTAATTCCGCTATTTTTCCATCATATTCTTCCAACATTTTCTTCCTTATGTTTCTTTCCAAGTTTTGCTTCTCTTCGTCCAACTCTTTCATTCTCGTTTTCGCACGCTCCTGTTTCCTATCAGGTTCTTGAGTATAACAGGTAATCTATTTTGAAATGAACACAGATGTAAAGTATTTCTTATAGGGCTCAATGAGCGAAGAATAAGCATTATAAAATCTTGGAGTCCAGCGAATAGAGGAGTGTGATAAAGGTTGGATTATTCTGAACGAGTAGAAGATAGCTGGAGAGAGCTGTCAGGTGCTCTGCTCACATGAACAAACGAGAATTTCAAATAAAATCCTTGAACTTCCCAAACCATCAGTTGTATGTTTCAGAGTAGCTACGATGTACAGTTTAAATTCACACCTGGAGAATTTCCAACTGGCCAGTAAGAGAGGAGCGTTCTTTCCTGCTTACATCGGTCACACCTGTAATCTCGTCAACTGATTTCTGAAGTTCAAGGACTCGATTCTGCATAATCTCCATCTCCCTGTCCTGCCAAAAGAATATATGGTTTCTAAACCAGTTGTTTCTTTATTACAAACTGTTGCTCAACTTTCTAAAAGGATTACAGTACGACACGTGCTTGGAAATCAGATTGAACGTAGTACTTTGCAATGACCTCTGTGGGACTGGTTACTAGTGCTGACAGCTTTTTCTAACTAATGAAGTTGTTGGATAATCTCTGTAATTGCACAACTCAGTATGAAGTCCAAGTAATCCACCTTAGCAAGTTTTTCTTTGAGAAGATTTTCTTGTTCTGCGACTAATGTCATAACGGTTTTATGACACTCGGAGTATCTCTGTGACCAGGTGCGCTCACATGCTTTCACCGCGTCATTCAAGCCTTTCTCCTGCACCTTGAGCGACTCCGACTGTTGATTTATTTCTGAAATGGAAACAAGGACACCAGAGAGTTCTCGACATAAACTCTTACTTAATCTGTTGTTGACGGGTTCCATCCAGAAGAAACACAACATGGACATATTCAAGCTCTTCTCGTCATGGTTGCTATCTGGATCTCAATAAAACTGTCCGCCCACCTACAAATGAAAAAAAATCGCTACATATTCGAGAACTTCCTGTCTTTTCACCTTAAATTTATCAGTTACGCTGGTTCATCCAAGGAGTCGCAAATTTCCAAAAATTCCATTGGTGTGCTCATACAATAACAGGACTAGTGCAAGTCCGAGAGGCACTCAAGGTCACACGGACCTACTGACACAAAACTTGCATTCTTACTTGTCTTCAGAGCTTCAAGCTCAGATCTGTGGCAAGTGAGTTCTTGATCTCGCAGTTGAAGAGCTTCTTCAAGTCGCTCTCTCACAGTTCGGACCTTGGTGTTCAGGATGCAACGCCGAGTTAAACAAAAATTCACCCTCGAAAATAGACCGCAAAGGCGGAGACTGACTGTACCTCACTACGAGGTACAGGCAGTCTTAAGGTGGTATTCGACATGTCCATACGTAACCAACCTAAGGTTGTGAGCAGTAGAAGTAAGACTAATGTCTAACGAGAGTCGTATCGCTAGCGTTTATGATCTTCGTATCACTCATTTGAGATGGTCAACTGAGTTTGATTCAGGTTTTATAGAGAAAATATCAACAAAACACAAGTTTTGGAAGGTGTTACGTGTGCTTACGGATTCTTTGTATTGGCTCAAAGTGGATTCAAGACTCCGAATTTGCTCAGCGTCTCGGTCTGCCATGGCCTTAAATTTCACGATCTCAGAATTCAAAAGTTCCATCGCTGTTTCTTTTTTCTTCCCAACATTTCTTATTTGCTCCTGTGACAGTTGGATGAAGTTGGTGGACATATTAAAATCTTTAAGATCATAAAAACTGATATTGAAAAAAACAGATTTGTTTAGGTCGGGAAGTGTTCTTATCTTTTCATCCGGGAGCATATCGACAATCTTTGAGTTCAACATTAGCTGCCTTCTCCAGAGATAATGTGACGAGGGTTATAGATAGAGTACGGACCAGTTGGGCTTCGGTTTGATCGAGCTCGAAATCGCGGTCTTCCAGAAGTTTCAGGTTGTACTTGAAGTCGCTGGTGAGCAGTACCAAGTGCTGCTTGAGAGTGGTAATCTCAGCCTCTCTTCTGTGCACCTGGTCACGCAGCTGCTTCACTTGTACCTCCATTGTCATGTCCCCGAGATTCCACTTCTTTCCAGTCCTTGCGTTACATTGCTTCTCTGAAGCGTAGTACCTATTTGTAGGAACTCTTTAGAATCATTTCCATCATTTTGTGAGCTCGCGTCATCTATCTCTTTCTCGTGTTCTTTGGTTCTTTGGTATATTCTTCAGAGATCAAGTGTAACGGCCGAGCCGAAAGTGCAAATAATTAGTTTTCAAGTACAAATGTTGTTGGCGCTATTGGATTCTCACAATCTGGTGTACAGACAGTGAAAACATTGCCCTCATACGCTAATGACGTGGAAGAACAGATGCCCTATTTCAAAGTGGTGGCTTACTTCGAGCTTGCTCAGCATGACGGTATACCTCCGACCTCATCTACACCAAAACCGTTGCAGATGAAAGATCTTGATCGCAATATGTGATATCCATCATATCATCACATCGAAATTCCTCATCGTCTACGCGCACTCGTGATGTACATACCCAGGGTCGTCAGTTCTTCTTCGACGATCCGTCAGCAAATTAGACCTGTGATGGACTGTTGGCAAAAGGACCTTGTCTTAGATTCTCCAATGTCTCTGAACCTCCTGAGCTTAGGTCTTAGCCTTATCTCTTGTGCCGGAAGTACTCTCTTGTAGTTGTTCACAAGACGGGAGTCTTGTGAACAACTATGTCAAATACAGCTTCTGTGTATCTACCCGGACGAATCCGATGAGCATTTTCCGAACAATCCTGATAAGCAAATTGGAAAAGTGACGATAGGTTTTGCGAAAGCAAGCTGGACGGTGACGTTCCTTTTCCTCATCAAATCATTTCTGAAACTCTGCGATACATTGCCCAGAACACAACCATTGTATTTTCTAGCCTGAAACAAAGGCTAGTCGGTAGCCAAGGAAGTATGTATTAGGGATTAAACAATGAATGGGAAGACTTGGCCTCTATTAACGGGGAAGGGAGGAATCATCGCCTCGTACTTTTAAGATCTACAGCTGAAAGTTTGCAGGGAAGCATAAGTCTTTCTACGACTGTTGAGCATATCAAAGTGGTTCCACATGCGTTAGAGATACTGGAATCATTATGGTACAGCACAGTGAGAGGTCAAGATCTGCTAAATTTAAGGGGATTGAATCCGGTAATTAAGGGAGCAGAGGGTAGAATCAAATAAGTTACACCTGTGGCAATGAGGAGGAGACCTCTGAGTTCAACAGTGATTAGAAAGATGCGATAGATATGCAACAAGTTCAACTTGAAGAACAGTGGACATATTAATTTCAAGACGCCGAAAACTCAACACTGGGGAGGGGACACCGGCGTAGATCGGAGAAAGATGACAAAAACAGTAGGAATCCGAGGTTCATGATGCTGCTGCATGCATCAAATTCTAGGGCAATCATGCACTGTACATGGCAGAGAGAACAGGCGAGAGAGACAACAAATGCTTCTTAATTTCGAGTCAGACCCAGTCGCTGCAAGACTGACGGAATGAACGTCTTGACCAGTGAAGGTGAAGAGGCATGAACGAAAAGAAGCAGGGATCAAATTCCACGCACACAGTTCTCTCTGTCGACTTCAGATCTACTCAACAGGTCTGATCGGCTTGTGAAGACAATAAGCGACGTAATTGCTGATGTGCCAGAAGGGATCGAAATATGCACCCAACACTCAAACTAAACTCCAGCAAGACTTCCGACTTGCCGTGCGTTGTGGGACATGATTACATATAATGCTGTGTCCAAAGCCTTCAGTATCCTTTCCATATGCTATGATATCTCTCAAACTTCCGTCGGACTTATCGCTGAACGAGAGAAAAGCCGGATTCACCAGAAACACCATCAAATGCCATTGGCGCTAGCATAAGTTAGGGTCAGGCCGGCAACGGTCACTTGGCTGGCCGTGTGAAACCAACCCCCAGCCAGCCCCAGCTCCAGCTCCTTTGTTTTGAATTTTCAAAGCTCGCTCGCTCGCCTTCGTCCGCACCGTTCCAACGCGGCACACACACACCCTCACCTTTTTTCCCGGTTCCACGACGAATCTTTTCTACGTCGCTCACCTGCCGCGCCTACTACTCGACGGTTCCTTCACCTTCTTTCCGAGCATCAGGTAACCAGGTTTATGCTGCGCCATGCAGCGAGTGTGAAGTCAGAAATCCCACAATCCCTACGGGCCTCTGGTCCTTCTTTCTCAGCCATTTCGGCAAAGATGCGCTCTCTCTTTCGGAACAATACAGTACTTTTATAACCAATTATAGGCACTTCCGGTTGATCGAATGCCGGACGGAACTTGCCTGGTGTCCTTTTCTCGGTTCCACATTCACACAGGCAAGCGACGACGAAAACGAAGACGAAGGTACACAACTTTTAATCGCGCGCATGTTCGATTCCTGTCGGAAAGATGCTGCATCGACGATCGAGGATGTCTTCTCCACGTTTGCAGCCCGTTGAGCCAATCGCAGCGTACAGCACACAATCAGAGTATGTGTTTATTTTCATACACGCTAGTACAGATGCCGATTTCAGACTACGGTACGTACGTGATAACATTCTCGATCTGCAGACTGCAGTGGACATGTTTGACCAGGTCTCCTGTACCGCAACTTATTCAGATATCGTAGCGGTCTCTTCAGGGATCGGACGGTCAGTTTGTCAGCAAGGAGCGGCCTTCGTCCGAGTGTTAGGCATGTATCATATCGTACATGTCCAGACTCGAGAGTCGAGTTATGTTTGGGAATGTATGTCAGTATCTTGGAAATGTACAACCAGTCAATACACCTAGTCCCCAGACTCTCAAAACCGAAATTCATAGCAGTTTTTCTTCCACTAGCAGTTTGAGTGAGAAATACACTTAGTGAAGAAATCTTCATTGCAACTAGGGACGAACCCTCACTTCTAATTATGTCACTAAACCTTCAGAGTTTGGGACTGCTATACAAATTTTTTTTCAAGTTATCTCCTGCTAAACATACTGTGTGTGACTCATAATGGCGATACAGCCCACAGGCCAGGACGCCATAAACCTGAAATGAATACATAAATGGAAAAAATAAAATAAAGTGAAAGTGAAGCTGGCACTTTGACGACCAAAAAATAGAAGGTTATGAGTAGAATGAAGCATAAGCAAAATTAAACAATGCTTTCATTTTTTTACATACTCGCCAAGAGTATGTACAAACATTGAGGGACATAGAGTAGTTGTATAGTGGAAAAATGACCCCATTAAACGTATGCTGCTTCACTTCCAAGAATGTGATTTCTGGTTTTTTTCTCTAAATGGCAAACTTTGCACAATGAGGATTGTGCAATAGTATATCTTTTGGATTAAGTGCCTACAGCAACATGACCAGATCTAAGTTCAGTTAAAAAAAATTAAAAAATAGAGCAATCTAGAATTTTTCACGTTTGAAGGAGAAGACCCCGATGTACAGATTTTTTTGAACAGTTTTTCTTTGGAAGATTTGCCCGAAAAGTCTTTCTATCCTTGATTGATAAACTTGTTTATGTGTTGTCTAAGGCAAGACTTGGTCATAACTTGATTGTGTGGTTGTGTTGAAAGTAATGTAACTTGTTTGGCTAGCTTATCAACTATGTCATTCTCCAAGATATTTTTATGACATGATATCGTATGAATCAATATAGTAGTACGAGGAAAAGTTTCATGTAGTACATTCAAAGATGTGAGAGCTTGTTGAGAAATGAATTGATTAGATTTCCTGGAAAGATCATATAAAATAGTGATACTAAACTGGTTGTCACACATAATATGAACACATTGAGTGAGTAAGGAAGTTGATCAATAACTTTGGCAAAGGTGTGTTTTTTAGCATCGTATATGCCACAATAATGTTCACATCTAGATTTTAATAAATGTATTCAAATGGTGTTGTAAAAAGCAAGAGCTTCTTCGGCTTTTCAAGTAAAGAGCCATCAGTTTAAACTCCGAGCGAGTCTACTTGAGATATGAGTTTATTACGTGAGTGAATGATTTTGTCTTTGGTGTGCTCGGACATCAAAGTTACTTTTGGTAATGTAATCATTTTTAAAAAAATAGTTTTCACTTTGGTTTGTGCGTTGATAGAGCAGCGAAAAGAGTGTTATCGGTTAAGCAAGATAAATATACTAGTTTTTGCAACATAGTATCATTTTTTCAAATGTGTAGTGGGAGTGAAAGATGCATGGGTTTGATGAACGCTAGGTGTTACAGTAGTCAATAGACCACAAAAGGCTTGGAGAAAGTCTTGCTATAACTTGAGATGAGTAGACAAGATGTGAGCTTCCACTTCCATCACATTAGAAGAAGTAGTACAAAACCCTCTTATATTGATTTTGATGGCTAGGAGTTGGACTTGATCTAGTAGTTTGATATGCTTTGTTTTCTGATGGCACCATATAAAGCTGCCATAGTTGAGTTCAGAAAAAATTACAGATAGATAAAGTTGACATGAATAAATAAATAAATAAATTTTTATTCTTTTATTTGCATCTAAATTTATCTAGAGCAATTAGGATGCTCAAGATTTAGAACTTATCACATGCTGAATGTGATGATTCCATGATGTTTTGCATCGAAGTAAAATCTTGTTACAAAGATGAAAAATTTTGTTATTTTGTTATTTGGCAATGTTGATGTGAAAATATGTTATTCTCCTTGTTTAAGAAAGAAGTGCACAAAATCCATTAAATTTTTTGAATGATCAAATTCATAGATTTTTTTTTTGATTTTTTGTGATTTTTTGTAAATCAGACAACTAAATGCTTGGATCATTTACTCAATCTACTTTGAAACCCAATTTTGATGAAGTAACAAGAAGATTATTATTTGAAAGAATGAAAAGTAGATATGAGGCTGATTATCCATATGGAAGTATTGTGATTATATATGTAAGGGAATATGAGAGGTTATCCGAGGTAAAAAAAAGAAAAAGAGGTGATCATATAGAAAATGATATGTTCATGTAATCAATGGTTTGGATAGTTTTTTTGAAAATACAATGATTACAAAACTAAGGGTTGTATTGCATTATAAATCCATTTTATTTCCATGAGAAGGAGAGAGTTTACATGATCTCGAATCCAAATTTTGCTAAAAGGTTGTGTATGAAGCATAAGGACATCAATAGTGTTACTTTCGGGTCTTACACCTAGTTGAGAGATTGAAAAAAGAGGGTTTAGGGTTTAGGGTTTAGGGTTTAGGGTTAAACCCTAAACCCTAAACCCTAAACCCTAAACCCTAAACCCTAAACCCTAAACCCTAAACCCTAAACTAGGTTATTTTCCACCAAATATGCTATACAAAAGATCATGTGTTTGAGGTAGTGTTGTGAGGTTTCTTTGACTTGAGAATGATAATTGTTTGGGCAGTTAGCCATGCTCTAGGATGATAACCTAGAGAAATGCAAGCTTGAAAAAATTGAGTGATGTGAGGTGCCAAAGAATTTCAAGCTCAATGTATAAAATCCAGATGCTTAACAAAATTTATTGAAAAAGAAGGTATTTTTCTTTCTTGCAAAAGATAAGGTCAAAAAAACATGGATTGAATAGTGGCAAGGATATGAAATGGGTAAGAGGTGGATTGAAACATTGCATTTCTTAAAGTATATCATTTTTTGTTATGTGTGTGGGAGAAAAAGCCATCACTGTTTTGTACAAGAAGAGTAATAGTGCTACAATTAGTAAAAATAAATATGTTTCATATATCGTTTTGATTGGCATTTTGCACAAATTCCTTCCAATGGTTCAATTTAATATTTTTAATGATGTAAAAGTAAAGGACGCTAATATTTTTGGGAGTTGGCTATTGCTTCTAAAGAGCTATGAAATTGTATTGTGCGGCAAGCTTGAGTCATCTTTTTTCTTAGAGTAAAAATTTCTTTAATCCACTAAGGTTTTGTCCTTGGATGTAGATAAGGAGAAGAGAGTTTGAGATAGGTTTGAAAAAAATTCTCAATCACTGATCTTGAAGTTGCATGTTTGAATGAGAATAGGGAGTAGTTTAAGGAGATAACAAATATCCGTATGGAAAAATGATCTGATGCTGTATAATGTGAAAAAATTTCATGTCATGTTCACATCAAAGCTCTAATATTTTGAGATCACAAAACTAAATCAATTGAAAATACATTTCCAATGTATGAATCCAACGTGGGTATGTGTATGGAGTAATGAGCGAGAACATAGAATTGAAACCCAATAGTGTCACAAATTTTTTAGCTTGTTGATGAGATGGCTAGCTTAGGTTTGCTACAATTAATTGTGAAGATTAAAATCTCCTATAAACAAAGTTAAATATGCTTAACATATTGCACATAGATATATTCAATTTGATAATTTTTTCAAGAATTTGCTTGTGAATCATGAATATGATGGAAATGTGGTAAAGATAATTCTGTAGCTGTAAATGTCTAACAATAATTTATGTTTAAAATTTTTTAATTTTTATCATGTCTAGTTTCTTAATATTAGATAAAATAAACAAAATCTGAAAAATGTCAAATGTGTGTATATATATAGAAAAACTATTAAACCATATTTCAATTCCGTGCTCAATGAAAGCTGGACAGTTTAGTTTCTATCGTGAAAAAAAAAAACTATTTTATTTGTCGGTGTTTCAAATTAATCAAGAATGTTATTTCCATTTGACAAACAAGTGTGTATGAAAATTTTCAATGAAGAATGGAACAACAAGCATTCTCACAAAAAGTTTAAACAAAAGATAACACTAAAATATACGACCAGTTTTGTTTAAATTGTGAAGAACTATTTTACTTTTTGGTGTTGCAAGTTAATCAACAACCGTTATTTTCAGTTGAGAAAAAATTGTGTATACAAATTTTAAATGAAGAATGGAAGAATAGGTAAGCTCAGACCGCAGAGAGTGAATATCTAAGAAGTGTCGTTTGGAAAGACTTCAAACAAAACAGTATTTAAAAAAATACAAATTTTTATTATTTCAAGTAATTGGAATTATAATAATTGGCTACCTAGATTATATTTTTTCAGATTGGAAGAGCTCAGAAATTAAGATAAACTTAAAATCATTCATGTAGCATTAAGTTTTACTTTTAAAAAATTTATATAGTTAAAAAATAGGATATTTATTTGAAGTTATAATATATTGAAAAAACCATTGGAATAATATTATTTATGAATGAAAAATTAATTAATCAATACAAAAAATTTAAATGATGACATTTTAACATATTTTAGTCATTAATAATTCAATTTACACCTTAAGATCAAAATCAATCATTGAGTATGAAAAAAAAATGTGAGTACAAAATCTAATATTCAAAAAAATTATTTCTAGGTCTAAAGTTTCCACGTGATTGCTTGATGATCTAAAAATATTATGGATTTGAAATGTCATGAGATATTATTAAAAAAAAATAAAATTTCCTTTATCACATTCTTTGATATAAAATATATATGACATTTGGAAGATTCTTAATTGATATTTTGTTCTCATTTATTCTGTGAATTTTCTTGAATATTGAAATATTAGGTCTAAGCTAAAAAAATTTATTCAAGTATCAGTTGAAAGACTGTTGATTGAAAAGTCAATTAAATACGTGGAATTATCATGATTACAAAGACACGAAATTTAAGTTATACTAGTCATGGCAACAGAATAGATAAGGTATTTATTCAAGTTAAGTAAAGTTAGTTATTTATTCTGTATGCATTTTAGTCTTAGAGTTGAACTAAAGATAATTTACCTTTTTTGATGACGACATTTCATATATCACAGTTTTCACATACATGGTAGAGGATGAAGTCATTGTCTTAACCTCCAAAGCTCGCATTGCTCTCATAAGGTGCTAGTTTATGGTTGATTCAACATTTTGCGCCAAATTTTTTTACATGCAAGTGTGGCCGTGACTTGGATGGACTTTGTAACCCACATGATGTCAAAGGATAGCCATTCATGACTCAATTGGAGATGTGGCTTACAACTTTGGTCGTGAGAATGTACATATGAGCCGGTCTATATATGTAAAAACAGGCTGTCGTTTTGGTTGGAAAGGAGGTGATATATGACCCACAAACAGACCCACAGTTACCATTGAGTTAATTAGGAATCCTGCCGTAGAATCCATGGAACTTAGCATTCATTATAATTCCACAAGTATCATAGATACATACCTTCATTCCTCGGCCTTTGGAAATGTGTAGAGAATATAATATTATCACTTGCATGGAGATGACATCAAAGGAGGAATGGGAATGTAGCAGTATATAGTAGTCAAGAACATATGAACATTCGATTAGCTCAGGATTGCACATCTCAAAGAGTACAAGTGGCGGGTGGGAGAATTCATCATTCCGCATGAAACAACAAATATTTTTACTCGGTGGAATGCGTTCTAAGGAACATTTCCACTCAATCCCGACGCAATATTCTTTCCATCTGTCAGTCAATGACATCCGATCCAAGCCCAGCGTGGCCACCAAGTAGCATTCATTCGTTCCATCACGCCATGAAATCCGAACTGAATGTTCTAAAAGTGCCAATCCACCATCTTCTCCTCCACTCGCATGAACCCCCCGTCTCGATTCTGATCTACAGTAATTCCACTCCGTCACTTTGTTCGTGAATTGATGTTGTTGACTTTGTCTTATTCAGATTGCTCCACGACCAACAGAATTCCGATTGTCCGGCCTTTACTCAATCCCTTTCCCTTTCTTCCTTTGAACCCGTCCGTCTAGCTGCTACTTCTTCGCAGCGCAACTATATTGCATTGATCATTCGCGGAGACACCACGTCCTACCGACCTCGTCCACTGCCATTGACCGGACTTCCACTTCCACACTAACTAGATCCCACCACTTTCGATCTGAACGCCTTTTACTTTATTCTACTCCTTGGCCTGAACCGAGCCGTGACGAGCTCAGCGCAGTTGCGCCTCGTCGACCCCACCGGCCCATTCATCCAACTCCAGTCCTCGTAGCCATGGGGCCCTCCGCTGTATGCCTCATCGATCGCCACTTCGTTACTCATGGATTGGCCAGCAGCCGCGCCATCGGGGCTGTAGGGGCGGGGAAGGCGGGCGGAGCTATAGCCCAGAAGACCCTCTCCTCGTAGTCCATATACAGTAGGAAATGAATATGGTCACTCCGTGAAGGAAGCACATGAAGGGGCCGGGGGACTGCGAGTCCTAAATTCCGGTCTTAAGAGAAGTGGTGCGGCGAGGCGAGGCTTGGAATGGGACTGACCATGGGGCTGGGACTGGGACTTGTACAAATACTTGCTTTGCTCTGCTGAGCTGAGTCTGGGCATGCAAGACCGAGATTTTATACATGGCGAGCCAATGTTCGTTTTGGGTACAGCGGTTGAGATGAAAGAAACCCAACCACACTCGTTTAAAATTATTCATGGTCCTTCCCTCGCTCCTCCAAGTGCTGAGCAGCTGAGAATCGGTTGAATTTTACTGTACGCAGTCGGGAGGGAGGGAGGGAGGGAGGGAGACGGGTCCTGCAAGAAAGTCAAGTGGTCAGCCTGACTCACAGCAGACACTCCGATCCACTGTCGATGTTATACCCCTCTCCCTATCTCTCTCTGTCTCTGTCCCTCTCGATAACAGTAATCTTCTCCTGCAGACAGACAGGCAGCCAGCCAACGAGGCTCGGTTCCGTTCGCTTGGCTCTAACAAACAAACAACAAACAAACACTTGGTTACTCCATAGATCACTCTATCATTCTGCTACTGAGACGCCAAGCCAGCCCTCCTTCTCTCCGTCTACCTCGAACAGCGAAGACTGCTCAGCCCAGGAATGCGCGAAGCACGAAAAGAACGAGGACAAAGAGAATTTTCAAGAGATGGAATTAAATCGGTTTCTCTGGCTGGTGTGGCTGGCTATTCCATTTGCACAGAGAATAAATATGTGGTTGGTTGAGCGGGTTGGGTTAGGATGTTGTATATTGCGCGAGTATTGTACCGAGAGTCAGGCCGGCCCTGCAGCAGCAGCTGTGAGCCAATCCCCGAGGCTGTGGTAGCAACGAGAGTGGTTTAGCCTTAATTTTACGTAGTCGCCTCGTTTCCATCCCCTCAGTTTGATATTCCGGATGAGACTGACAACTGTTTCCTTTATTCTTAGCGACCCCCACAAACCAGGAATCTGGTGCTTAGCATGTGGACTTGGAAAACCATCGACACCGTTCATCGATATCCGTTTGACTTCAGAAATGTTGTGAATTTTGGGAGCAGAAGCAAGATCTGTTTGGGGAATAGAGCTGGGCAGCCCGGCCTAGCCAGGCCAGGTCAGAGCCCCCAGTAGCCAGGCCAACAGCGAGCCTTCTCAAGTAGATCCCAGGAAGTGTGCTGCTGCTGCTAACTCCTAGCTACGGGTGAGCTACAGTTTCGGCCTATGCACAGCTCACAACTCACAGCCCACAGTCAGTGCAGGTAGGTCGGGGGCGCTTGAGTGAGACCAGGCAGAGCTTCTCAGATTTCAATCTATCTAAATTTTCCTCCCGTCCTCTCTCTCTCTCTCTCTCTCTCTCTCTTCTCTCCTCTCTCTTCCATCGCTCCTCCTGTTCTGGTCCGTTCTCCGGGCCCTTTGTTCGCTTTTCAATCGCTGCTGCTGCCGCTGCTGTCTGCAGATGCTGGTAAGGAAAAGTAAAGGAATGAAGACCACTACCATTAGCACCCTCGCTTCCTTTGGGTGCGCGCTACTTTTGACAACGTCAATTCCTCCCCTGTCTGATGGTCGCCAACTTCTGCTTGCTGATCATGTTGTAAGAGCACCCTTTCTCTCTTCCTCACCACCTTCCTTCCCTCCATCTCTCTCCCTCCTTCCTCTTTCCTTTCTTGCCTCCTGAATTTCCTCCCTTGCCAACTCGACTGGTGTAATGTTCTATTTAACACTCTGTGTGGGTCACCCGGGCCTATGGATCCCTTCCTTCCAATCCGCATCTCAAGCCTGAACAGAAGATTTTTTAATGCTCATCAAACTTCACGCAAAGTTATAGTTCACTGCTGAAACTTAGGACCCGTTTGTGACATGATTGTGTATGTGGGAACTCGTCGCTTCCTCTGACGTCAGGATGTAGCATATAGCAACTCGTTGACTCTTCCACTTTTAGCTTTTTCCTGCTTTGGGGAAGCTACGGCCGACGAAGTCCATGGGTTTTGTTTCTAGCTTTCCACTCTCTTTCCCTCGGAATAATCTATCTTTCTATGTATCATATCTATCATTCAGCACGTACACTGTCCAACTGATGTGCAATTTCAAGCGCCACGGTCTTTGATCGACTCATGAGTGCTTTCTTTCATGATTCTATGCATGTGTATGCCTGTGTGGACGTGTACAGTTGCCGTTGTGCCTCGTACCGGTGTTCACTCTCTTGTTTTATGGGATGTGGCGAGTGAGCGGCAGTCCGATGGTTTTCCCTGCCCCCACCTTGAAGACAACCTCATTTTCGAATAAGGTACGTACGAACCAACCCCAACGGGCGGACGATGGTGTGATTGATTGATTGGCTCTCTCTGTCCGCCTGTCCGCCTGTCTATCCACTCCAAAGGCATTTGTCTCTGGACGTGATTGACTGCTACCATCAGGCCATTCAGTTTCTCCACCAGACGTTTTCGTGCTCTCGCATCTCCTCGTACTCTTACTTACACTTACCACCCGCAACCCGACCCGACCTGACCTGACCCCGAGAGCAGGATTAGCGTGGTGTGATTTGCGAATTTGAATTCCATTGCATGCTTTTTATGATGACCACTGGACCTACCCACTTCCCTCCCTCCCGGGGACGGCGAAACGAAGCGAGGTGCAATGAGTATCAGATTGTTGCTGGGATGGTTCAAAGCTGGAAGGTAGTCCCGCATTATTGTGATATTGAATTGGACTTGTGAGTGCTGAAAGTGGAGAAAATTCAAACAGGCAGGCTCCGAAGGGACTATCTTGTGCTGTTGGACGCACCCAAGTTGGCTCTGGCTGCTGTTGATTCTAGCGGCGTTATCCGTACTTAGAATGTGAGTCCTTGAAAATGCTCCGGACTGTCAATGATAGCTCGGTTCCTAGACATGATAAAGTCTCGTGTGTGAGCTGTGCAGGTCACGTACTCCACGGTATCAATGTTGCCATGGGCTCCGGCACCACGTCTGGGTGCAGCAGACCTCGAGGACGCAGATGACGAGATGGAGCTGAGCGACGACGGGCACGAAGAGCTCCATATTCAGAAGCATAGAGAGAACTTGATGGAGCGGATGGATGAAGATGTGTGTGCCATGCACTTGGAGGACGCTGACGTCGAAGAAGATTTCGAATTATCGAGCAGACGCTCGGACGCGATGGGGGATGGGCTGCAGGACTCGTGGAGGAGTTGCAATTGGGTCGCCCGCCCTGTCCCCCTGGAGATCAACAGCGCTGCGCATGCAGTGAATACTCATGGCCAGATTGGACTAGATGTGCTAGATAATGACTTCCAGGCCATCGACTTCGATGGTCTGGAAGCAGCAATTGGTTACAGGTTTAAAGCACGCACTCTGCTTGTCGAGGCTATCACTCATGCCTCTCGCCTGTCTTCCGAGTCGCCTTGCTACCAGCGCCTCGAGTTCGTGGGCGACGCTGTGCTCGACCACCTCATAACCAAGTACTTCTTTGTCAATTACAAAGACCTTGCTCCCGGTCGCTTGACGGATCTCAGGCAAGCAACCGTTAACAATGAAAATTTTGCTCGAATTGCTGTGAAGCATAAGTTTCACATTCACTTGCAACACGGATCAGCTGCTCTACAAGCCAAGGTGAGATTACGATGAAGTCCCATCCCATCACCATCAGCAGATGCTACTACTTTTGTAGTGCTCTGGCTCTGATGATGTATTTCGCTCGCATTGACCGTCGACTTGAGCTAGCTCTCGAGCAGTTGAATTTGCCTCGGAATCGTTGACCATTGCAAATGAATGTTCGCGTTAAAGTACGTGCTGTAAGCTAATTATTGCGCGAACGACAAAACTGTGCAGATCCACGCCTTCGTAAAAAATATTCAGACCGAACTGGATAAACCGGGCTTAAATGCGTTCGGCCTAGGCGACTTCAAAGCTCCCAAAGTGCTAGGCGATATTCTGGAGTCCATCGCTGGGGCAGTGTTCCTGGATGCAGGTCTGGATACTGAAAAAGTTTGGCAGGTCAGCTCGTCTCTGCCCGTAGTTTCTCAGAGCGATGCCGATGCATATGATGATGGTGATGATAATTCTAAATCACTGGTCTTAAACATGGATTTCATGATCATGAGCATGTCCGTTCGGTGATATAACGTTGATATGATCGTGCAGATTTTTGAGCCGCTGCTGCAACCCATGGTCACGCCCGAGACACTGCTGAAGCACCCGGTCAGCGAGTTGCAAGAGCGCTGCCAGCAACGTGTTGAGGATTTGAGATACCACGCTTATCGACGAGACAATCTGACGTTTGTGGTGGAAGTGCATGTGAACGAGGAGTTCATAGCCGTGGCGGCTAACTCCAAGAAGAAGATGGCACAAAAGCTCGCCGCTCGGAACGCGCTGGTAATTCTGAAGAAGAGAGACGAACGGCTCGAAGCAGCTGCAGAGGAAGACGCCTCCAGCGACGCGGCCGAGGTGTTTCCGCCCGTTCCCGTCACTCACAGCAACATGCCCGTTGCCCAGCAGAACTTCTATGACATGTGCATGAAACGCAACTGCAAGCAGACACTGTACGAGATCTGCATGTCGCAGAAATGGCCCAAACCCGAATACAAGTAAGCGAGACTTCTTGAGTCCGAGTCCGTCTTCTCACAGTGTTCGGATGGATGGATCGATGTCTTCTTGCTCGAAGCTTCTTATCTGATTCTGAGTAGGGCCTTCTCTCGTGGCTTTAGAATAATGTCGATTGATGAAGGGGCCTGTCGTGTACAGGTGTGTCTCTGAAGTGGGACTCGCTCACGCGAAGAAATTTACGTACTCGGTGAGGATATTCAGAGACCATGGGTGGAGTGAAGAACTGGCAGGGGAGCCCATGCCCAGTGTGAAAAGGGCCAAGGATTCGGCTGCGGCGACCCTGCTACAACACTTGAAAAGATGGTAGAGGCATATTTTTTTATAATGTCATCAAAAAAGAGTACCTTTTGATCAGGGGCTTCCCTTCTGCTCATCACTACAGCCCCACTTTTGACAGTTTCAAGGGACCATTTTAGTCATTCACAGTACAATCCAAATTTGTATATAGGATTCTTGGAAGATCTAGACAGTCGCATAGTGGTGAGTAGAAAGGAAGGCTCATGAATACACCAATTGTAAGGTAAGTGGACACCGCAAGGAAGGAAGGGATTTTAACCGTGACAAACCAAACACATTCTAGTTGGAGTGTAAACTTGGCTTCCGGAGGGATAGAAACTCCCCTAATGTTTGGAGCTCACCGTGATACTGGATCAGAAGAGTGTTAAATTTTTGTCCATCTTGTACAGAGACCACCGCCAGCATGTAAAAAGTAGAAATTTTGAACTGGAGGTCTGGATGGAAATTTCCTACTTTTTTTAGCTGCATGTTTCAGGACTCTTGTTTCATTTTTTGTTCTCCAAAATGAATAAGAATCTATGTCTTAGTAAGTTGTAACCTCTCCAGCGTATTTCTCAACAGGTTTCCAGCTGAGAAGCACGTGACCCTGGAGCCGACGTTGTGTACTCTAATGATCAAGCAGCCGTTTCGTCAAATCCACATGATTCCCGTGTTGTAGATCTCCATGACTTAGCTAGTCTAACCTGGCCGAAAGACGAAAATGATGACAGAAGAGCGTCAGATTCTGCGTCTAGGCTTTTGTCTTCTTTGTAAAGCACGATTTCGTTCGAGGCTTTTGGCACGCACGAGTCGCAGAATGCCTCTTCGATTCCAGAGGCTTCTACAATCTACACGCGTAATATGTCCACCCACGCTCCTCACAAAGCAGTATTCTGCTATGTGAATCGAGTCCGAAAACCAGATGCTGCAAAATCAAGTGCGAATCCTGCGCTGCAAGGGATCTAAGTTCCACCGGTACTGCATGGTTGCAGGTGAAGCTCTTGTAAACCTCCAATTCCAACTTTGAATTCCCAGACGTAAGTCAGTTAGAGGCGGGCCCTCGGCCATGGTCGGTTATCCCCTGGCTCCCCCAGAGCTTGAGAACAACACCTGACAAGCCACAGAGTTGATCATTAAAAACCCCAAGGAACGGCCCAGTCTCGTTTAAAGCTCATTAGACTTCTTTTCTGGACATGTATATACCATAACCCTCCCCTTGAGTGCTGTACGTTTATTCTGGGCACCACACACTCGAATCTTGACAAAAATATGCAGATCCCGGCTGTCTCTCACACGTTCGAAGCCCAGCGACAATCAAGCTTGTGAAGTGGCGGGGCTGCTCGGCGGCGATCTGGGCGTACACCTTCAGTCAAGTCATGTGGCTACGTACGTGTACATGCAAAGTATATGCGATCGCACTCGCAGGTCTATGGTAGAGTAGTACACCCATGCACAAACTCTCGCATATCTTCGTGGAATAAGTTCACATGCAAAGCAACGAGGAGCAGATATACCGTAGATGCCTCGAGAGATTAAAACCTTCTTCCTGTCTCACCCGACACCCACATGTCTCTGAGTCACACGCATCTCGCTCATGGTTTGCAAATCAACAGATTAATCCCTCGTTACTGAATCTGTACACTGTTGATATATTCCAATCTGTCCAACCTTCGTGATTCCTGGGAATTTGGCTAGTCGATACACTAAATCGAGAGCTCGTCTGCTATGGGTGCGGTGACTGTGTCGGTTGTGGCCAGTAGTGTGCTAGAGAGTAGGCAGGGAGGTGCGCTCTCCCTGGGCAGGCCAAGCCACGCGGCGCCCAGGTTTCGAGTTGTGTCGATGGTTTACTGTTAAGTGTGTTGAAAAGATTCCAGGAAACCTCAAGTATGGAATGGTCCGACTACGTCGACGCATTGTAGTGTGTATAGAAAAGCAAGCGATGTCTGCAAGCTTTTGACGTCCAGTGTACAGAGTTCTGCCAGATAACAGTTTTACTGCTTTTGCGCTCCACGACTAACTAACCGACTCACAGCGTCTTAGCTTGGTCTACATGTATAGGAATAGATTATTCCCGTCGGCAGAAAAGCTTTGTCTTGTCAGACTCGATCTTGTAAGAGCATCATCTCAGCATCCTCTTGACCTGCATCATACAACGGAGAGAAGTACAGTACAGTATTGACATGACAAAGTCTCCAATACTCGGCCTACGTTCGCTGTGATTTGGGATGGTATATTTGCCAGGCGCCTGTAGATCCTCCAAAAGGCAGAAGATATGGGCTTCAGAACGCTAACTTTCAACACTTTAAATAGTAGAAGTAGAACTCGGCCAGTTGTTGCAAGTGTAATGCATATTCTCTGCGGTAGTTTGAAGACAGGATGAATGCGAGCTTTCTGACAAGGTTAAGGTGAACATCTGCTGTACGTTTTATGATCTGGTAGATTTTTGAGCTGAAATTATTCGAATGTAACAGACTTTATCCTCAAAGGTTTTGCACTCCTCAAATGAATTCCTACAAGATGCTAGCAACGTCCACACTTTCATGCTTCAGTACCAGTTAGAGAGACAGAACAAGAATGCTGATTCCGGAGAGGACATGAAATTACCTTCGAACCAAAGATGGGAAAGATCTTCTTACTGGTCCTACATGTTAAAGCTGGAGGCTGGTTGTCTTCTCATTGTTGCACAAGAAACATAATGTGGTGTCGAGTGCTTGGCAGATCCTGGATTCTATTCTTCTGACCAAGTCCAGCGAAAAATCGGAGTTCCGCGTTAGTGTTGCTAAGGTGCTGGCGTGGTCACTCATGATCCGTCAGATGATCATGAAAAACATGAGCATTGCCCCAAGGACATTTGTTGTAGTTTGGAAACCAAGGAGTAAGTTGCTTCCATAAAGCTTCCATTGTTCTGACAAGACTTTGACTCCAGCATTCCAGCTCACAATGCTCTTTTGAATGCAGAATTCTCACGAAAGTCACCCACAGTTCAGTCAAACTCTCACAAGCTGCACATGCCGACTAATACAACAATGGATGTAGATATGCTATTTAAACAGTTTGCTTTTGATTTGTATGTTGTTCCGATTGGCTGTTGCCTTCTGGAATCATTGCAAGTTCTCTACTTGGAATCTCAACTTGGTAGATTTATTATTGTTGATAGACTTGACAAGTACATTCTACCCGTGTTTAAATGATTGCCCCAATATATTCTGGAATTGTGTCTTTCATCTAGATGTTGCACTGAACATGTTCGGTATGTTAGTCTGCATGACTTTGAGAATAAAACAGCTGTTCCTCTTGATATGAACTTGCATGTGATAGGAGTACTTAACAGTAACAACGGCTTTTTGAGACTCGCTTTTGGTGAAATTTCAAATTATCTTTGCTCAAGTTGAAATTTCTAGAGGTGGATACATTCCCGAGGTTTTCTTCTCGCCTTTAGTTATGTTCCCTCGTGTCACGAATTACAGATTGTGACATTGTCAACCATTTTTGGTTATTTTCATCGTGTTGCTTAGTTTTCCATTTTAATGTACAAAAACTATCACTTCTTTTTCTTTCTAATATAGTATCTCTGATTTCTTAATGAAAATCTATATTTAAGGTAGACATTCAACTGTATTATACCTAGAAGGTAGATGTACTTGCAAAGTTTAAAAAATAGCTTTATCACATAATATATGTCTTTATTTTCGTTGACTTTGATATCATGTCTCTAACAGCGTCGAAGCCATGCGGTCTTGCTTATAAGACTTTATATCTTCTAAAAATTCTTCTGCATGGGTCCTGAAGAAGAGTTTCCACGGTCTTGTCATCCAATATACCAATGTTTTTTTAGCTACTATCCAGTTTGTTCTTGCTACATGTCTATGAGTGAGTATATGTGAAACTCAACGAAATCAGAGAGCTTCAGCTGAATGTTTTCAGGTGGGATATTTTCTAATAGGGAGACATTAGGAGCTCTTAAATGTAGTGGATTCAATTGCATTGAGTTGAAAAATCAACGTTGTTGCAACACTTTTGTTTATGTTGGTGCTTTGCTTTTTGAGTGTTAAAAGTTCATGTGTGTTGCCAATAGTGGAGTAGGACTTGTGGACCATTAAGACTATATATGTTTCTCCTTATTGAGACATGATTTGCAGACCTATAGTCTGGATGATTGCCTGTGGTAATGGCAGGATCTAGATTACTCTTAAGTAAACAACTTGTAATGCTTCGGTACCTCATGTTACGGTTTTTGGTTCCAATTGGGGATCAATTGCAGATACAATTACCGAGTTGATACACAAATGTTATAATGGATATGTTGCACGAGTAATGTGAACAAACGGTGTCTTGTTGTGACGCGGCTACTATGAAAAGATGATGACCTAAAGTATCCTCATCAAAAGAACGATAATACTTTAGGTCATGAGGATTGTCGGCTCATCGTAAGGTTGTTAAGAGTCCACGGTTGGATTGACTTTGTAATGTGAGAATATTGATAAGGCTCTAAGAGATATTATCTTGGATCTTATCAAATATAAAGTGTGGTTAGGATGCAAAGCGGAAAGGAGAGATCTAGAAAATTTCACTTTGCTAACTAAGAAGCTAATCTTATCAAAGTGGAATCAACGTGGGAGATGAATAGAGGACAACATGATCCTCAAGATGTACCAATGCCCTATCTATTTGTGATCAACATCAAGTGTCTTCATTGTGATCACTTTCAAGCATGGTTAGTGTATCACTTTGGATATAACTTTATGCTACAAGTGATAAACTCTCCAAACCTAATCATTGTTCAAGTTGTTTCCTACGATGCGATTTGGGACCTGACAGTATACATTTTTATTTAGTTGAGCGCTATGGATATGAATTTGCCAGTGGCGTTGGCTTTGGCTTTCAACACGTGGGTTCTAATCTATCACTATTATTTATTGAAAGCAAGCCATATGGAGTTGATTGATAGAAATTTTGGAGAGGAGTATTATTCTCAAGTTATAAACTCTCATGTTCTATTTGTAATTCCATTTGTACTTATAAAGTTTCAAGTTTTTATTTTGACTCTTTATTAATTGCAATTATATTGCACTTCTTAGCCATCATATTGTTTATATAATGGCCAAGTAGTGTGTTTAGGTTAGTTAGAAAGCTCAAAGTTAATTTGGCCACATTAGAGGTCAAAAAATCAATCTTCATTCTCTTTGGTAGTGAAGTTTAGACCAATGGGGCACTTACATGAAGTCCTTCAAGGTTTTGAGGATTTTTGAAAGTCTTGCCAAAAATCATTCGAAGATTTGGAAGAGGGTTGAAAAGTTTACAACAAGAGATAGAAGATGGGCTCAAGAATGGGTTCAATTCAGTGGAGTGTCAATCTATTCTAATGATTGGAAGTTTGATAGTGAAATTTAGATCATAAAATATATTTGAGAGTATTCTAAGAAACCTACGAGGATTTTGGGGGATCTAATTGAACAGACACATAATTTACATCTCAAGATTGTGTTTGGATTGAAATTTCAACTCAATTAGATGAGTTTAAAATACATAATGATAGTTTGAAGTTTATGTATACAATCAGAGCTATAGTATTAGACTAACTATCACAAAGTTAATACATTGGTCATAACTTTTATTATCATAAGTTTTTTTCAATAAAATTTTTTAGAGTTGAATTTTGGATGATAAAATATCTTTTAATTGAAATTTGAAAGCAATTGGAATAAAAAATTGGAAGTAGTGATGGTTTTAATACACAGGTGTTTGCATATCATCTTGTGATATAGTGTATGATTAGAGAATTATTTTCATAGATATGAAAAAAAAAACGTAAGAAAATTTTTTTAGAGCACACCGAGGTTGTAAAGCAATTATATGTGAAATTTAGGCAAGAGTTAATTGCCCAATTGCTGAATACCACGATCTTTTTATTTGGGAGTTTTACCGATTGTAATAGTTTCGAATATGGGTTGGTGAGGACGAGAAAGAAAGAATAACAACTCACATGACGGTTAGGAAGGTTCTTCTACAACCATGCATTAGGCATTCTTATAGTGAACTTATGTCCTTGCGATAACGGTTGGTGATCTAATACGGATAGACCTACCGAAGTGATACATTGTAACATTAGTGAAGTGTGTTACACAAATCATGTGAATAGAATTAACATTATGTTGATGAACACTCCAAACAACCAAACATCAATACAAGCAAACATGATGCATCAACATAAAGTCAAGATGGAGGTACATCAATCACAAGAAACATAAAAAAAAAAATTCAGATTAAAAACATTCATCAAAGGGCTTAAATCAACTCAAACCATATTGACATAGTCTCATGAGTGCAAAAAAACACAAAAACTTAATTTTGGAGAACTTTTGTAACTCATATCAATAATATAATCTTAGAAAAAAATTTAATTGTTTTTTTTTCAATTTTTTTATCTTGTTAATTATTTATTTGCCTATACATATTATTTTGTATATTCTTCGAGATTCTAAGATCTTTGAGTCATATTTCAAATCCCTCAATAGATCAATTTTGCAATTCTGCCATTATTATTGTTGTGCTTGATGTACTTATCATCATGCAAATTACTTCACCTCCTTTGAGGCAACACAAAATTTTACATCAAATAACCATTACATGATATTATAGTTTCTCACTCTTATTTTTTATCTGAAATTTTCAAAACATCATTTTTTAAGTAGCATCACTTTTTTTTTAATCGTCTTCATCAATATTGATCTTCAACACCAACATCATTATCTGCAATGACACACTTGTTCAAAAGTGCTTCCTCCCTCAAAATTTTTCAATTTGAAAATGGAGTTGTTAATACAAACAACTAGAAGTTTAAAATTAACCACAAAACTTTTAACTACTTTTAATTTCAAATCAAACTTAAATAGGATGCTATTTATCTTTATCGAGAACCCAATCTTTTAATCAAAACCATTATGTTATCATATTTTAGGATTTAGAAAAAATATCATGCTTAGAAGGATTTGTCACAACTTCATAAAGACTAGAACAAACTAACTTTTTAACATAAACAACAATATAATTGTGATAATTGGTATCTGAGTATATTATGTTGTGTATGATATCAATTATTAATTCAACTCAACCACATTCATAATCTCAAAAAAACAATCAAAAAAATTACCAATGAGTATGCAAACAAACATTTCAATATATTTACAATCAGTTAATCATCAAGTAGTTAATCAACTCCATCATAATCTATTTCTTTTTATATATATTGGAAATCCAATAGATATTCAAGTCATTTAATAATTACATTGATTAAACTGAGGCAAAAACACTTCATGAGAGAAGAATGATAAATCTACTTTATTTCATATCATTTTTTCTTTTTGAGTTATATGTTGAGAGATAAGTTATCAAAACATGTGTTTATATTTTTTATGCATATATACATATCAAATGTTCAAAGGCCTACAAATATCTAAGAAAAAATCAAACAATAAAACTCTTCACATTATATTAGCTAAAATCTTTCAAACCAAATTCCTTCCACAACATACCACACTTGTTATTGGTATAAAAAAAATGACAATAAAATCTCACAATGACTCCTTCCCAACCAATACATATCTCAAACATGTGTCTATTTCATTTCAAATCAAATTTAATCACCATCAAATATACCTCTATACAAATATTTATCTCCAAATATATTAAAATACTCCTACTACGTTATAGTAATAGAAATCACAAATTATAAAGATAAATAACGTAGTAGGAGTATTTTAATATATTTGGAGATAAATATTTGTATAGAGGTATATTTGATGGTGATTAAATTTGATTTGAAATGAAATAGAATATTGAATTATTTGCAATATTTTTATTTTTTTATCAAATGCATGCTTTAATCCACAAAATCATTACAAAAATTTCAAAAAATTTTAAATCAATATATTCATCAAAATGAAATATCTTTCTGTCTTAATTTTGCAGTTGAATATCTCACAATAGTCATCTAAAAAATTCAACAAATATATTTCAATATTCCAAATATTTCAAACAAAATATTTGAATCAAACAACTCCATTATCTACAAAATTTTCCATACTTGTTAAAATATGCATGCTAATAGTTTACATTTTATTCATATAATTAAATTATATTGTTACAATACATACAAAAGGACAATTAAAAAAAATATGTGCAAAATCATACAACTGTAAAGTTTTGATACTCATTTTAAAAATATAACTTTTATTTCATTTTTTGATGAAAATTTTAACTGATTAAATATATAATATTAAATATAATGAAATAATTAATTTTATTTAATGTTTTATTAAATTAATAAAATATATAAAATATAAAATATAACATCAATGTTTGAAAATTTTTTTTAAAATCTAAGATCCTAGTTCTCACTACATATCATATCCCTCACATTTAGGATTTGCACATGTAAGTTTGTCTTCAAATGGATGATGAAACATATCCCTAGATATTTTTACGTCAAATAAAAAGATTTTTGGTTAAACTTGCATCATCATTAAATCTTTTTTCATAAACTTGTAAACCTTATCTACTTCTTCACTTCGTAATTTTTCATGTCCTTTTCAATTTCTTTAAAATCCTAAGACATAAACAAACAAAAATACTTCACGTAGAAATAGATCATTGATCCAATCAAAAGTGTGAAATCTATATTTCTATTTCCATGTGAACTCATCATAAGTCAGTTTGTAAAGGGGTATAGACTATTGTTTACAATAATTTGGAATCTTAAATTTGGACCATATGACAAGGTCAAAGCATTTCATATAATTATCCACAAACCTTCTCACTTGAAGTCTAAGTCTAATCATATGTCATGCTATAATTTAATCTAATAAAATTTACATAAAATTTCTCATCGGATTATTTGTAAGCCGTTGCTGATATATCAAAAAGATCAAATACAAATTTTACTTAAATTTGTCCTCTTTAATAAAAAATAAGATGATATTACTTCGTTGTTTAAAAATTTAGCATCATAATTTCATGTGAGCCAACAAATAAATATAAATGACAAGCCAATTGTATGTTTTATAAATAAATAATAACCATCTCATCCATCTCATGCACCAACCAAAAATTCACATATTGGATGCATCCTTATTTTACATGGTGAAGTTATAAAAAGCCAACAACATTTGCTTGTGGATTGGTTTCTCTGATATTTCTTATAAACTAGCGGGGCTAAAAATATTATATGCTTGTTTCTCAATATAATTTATAACTTTTATGACCTCTTATTTTACAATCAATAAAATTTCTAATATTAGTTAGATCAGGAGGTTAGATAGCTACATTGGACTAACAATATCGTTAGCTTGTTATTCAATATGATTTGTAAATTTTGTGAACTCTTATTTTACTACTAGGAAAACGTTTAATGTTAGTTGGACACCTTTGAGGAGGAGAGTTAGATAGTTACATTGTATTATTAATTATTTTATCAATCTATCTTCTTTTGCATTTCCTCAATTTGTGCCTAGATTTGTTCAAAGATATCTACATGATGGAGAACTTAGTGAAGTTCTACTGATTCTGTCGGAGGTCAATAGCTTGTGGAGTAGTACTCGGATAACTTCTCGAGTAATCCCACCAGTCTATGCAAATCCCAGGCGACAGAAAATTACAAGTTAGTTACTATAACGCAATTTGGTCCTAAGAGATTGTGTAGCTTGTTTAACTTAGGACTTGTGATTGATTGTATTGATGAGGACATTGACCATCTAAAGGGAGGTGAATATCACGTCCCTACATTAACACGTACACTACACCTAAGGACTCTAACGATTAATGTTAAATGGTGAATCAAATGGCTTAAACCTAAAATATATGTCAGTTCTCATAAATAGATAAGTGTAGAAAATACATGCACGTTTCAAGAAGTAACAAAAGCATTCGGTAGGCATTTGAAATGATTAAAATCTTGTTAGAATCTCTTGATAAGACACTTTGAATGAAACAAATAAACATAAAGAATAACTACAAATTACCACTAAAGCTTGAGTTGGTGACGGTCAGACCCAAGGGGTCTATCTTGGATCTCACAAAAAAGTATGGGTACTAGCTTACATTTGGGAGAATATTGGTTGCCCCCTAGCTCATATTTTTTTGTTTAAAAATTTGTTAAAAATCTTTCAACAAGACACTTCCAATAAAATCCATAAGGAACACATTTGTTAGTATGGTGCTATTGTTGATGGTATTTCTAAGATGGAGGAGAAATTTTTTTTAATACAATTTACTAAAAGTTAGAACAAATTCTACCTCATGTTTCATCAAAATTACATGTTACATATTTAACATCACTTGCTTATGTATATATAATTATACAAAAAATAAGTAAAAAAATTTATAAAAAAAATAAAAAATACATGCATTTTCAACAAGAAAGTTTTATCTTTTTTGGTCATTTCAACAAGTATCTCCTTCATCCGTGTCAAGGTTCTTAGAGAGATCATGCAATATTTTCTCTCCTTCATCCTCAAATATGATGTACATAAACTAAAAAAATACATCTAGTTATTTTTTGGTAGTCTATGAGCATTCATTGAAATAACAATAACTTTAATTACCTCATTTCAGTCAAAGTCTTTTTTTTCCATAGGTGGAACCACATTGTTGAAAAATCCAACCCTATCTATCCCAATATTGCATTCATCTTGTGAATTGTTGAATCTTCAATAACATCCAATGGTTGGATGACATTGTTTGTTATTTTTATTGTGAAAGAGATAATAGGTCCCAAAGATATTGATATAAAGCAGACATATATCTTTGGATATGTCATAAGTAGAGTCTCTTTGATCTTGTAGTGGTGATAGATTTTGTTGCTAAAAAATCTCAATACCAAAAACCTCTTCATGTATTTGATGTTTTTTGATTAAAATCCCTTATCTTTCAATAAAAGGAGAAGCTAATGCACTCCCTCTACATGCAAAAATACTGCCACAAAAACACATCCTCTGAAAAAAAAATTGTAAATTATATCAACACTGTGAGAAAATTGCTTTGGAAGACAAATGAAAGACTTCCTTGTTTTTTATTTTCAATTAACCGTAAGTGAGATTCGTAGAAAAGAAGAATTTGGAGCTATGGGAGACTGTGCAAGAACTGAAGCAGCAGTTGAACCAAGTGGACATAGAGCCACCTGCCAGACTAAAGACCCTTGTCAATAGGTGCACCCAACACCTGTTCACTCGATGTGACAGCATAGAGATGCAGTAGTTGGAGCAGTTGATGACAGTAATGAAAAATCCGGGAGACATTAAAGAACAGAGCAAGGAGATGTATAAAGCGTTGGACAATATTTTTGGGATGCCATGAATCTTTATCGACAAGAGATTGTTGCAGATGTGCAAGAGATGCAGTTAGGAATCGATGCATTTACCCCAAGAGGCGAAAGTGCAATCACGTGGCTTAGATGGTCAAAGTAGATTTTGGAGAGAACAATCAATGTAGGTGACAGTTAGGAGTAGGGAGTTAGGAATTCTTGTATAAATAAGAGTAGAACAAGTATGTACATATCTCTTTTTCTTGCAAGGGTTCAATTAGATTGAATTGCAAACTTTAGTCATGGTAGAACGAGAGCTTGTGGAGTTGGTGTATAATCAACATAGATTGGAGTGAATACATATGAACCTATCATGGTATTTGTCCACAAGTTGTGTTTACATAATTTCACCCATGAGAACTTCAGCAAGTGTTATGTCTTGACTTAAGCTTGTAAGAGAAGAGATACCCATCTATGAGTAAAAAAATTTAGCAATTCATCCATGTGTATTTTGAATTTTTGGGATGGAGAATTTATGGTATAGACTTCTATTGAGTCTTATCCTTGAACTCTTCGGACAATGCAGTCCATAGTATCTAAAGAAGCATAAATGCACATTTATTCTTACTGCTTGGTTGTTTGAGTACCTCATTCCTTTGGAAATGAATTCATATACATGAATTCAACTCAATCATGCGTTAATCCTTAAATATTAGATATTAAACTCGAATATAAAAATATATATAATTATTATTTATATTTAAAATTTTTGAATAATTCAAATAATATTTATAAAGTGGTAGTTTTATTATTCAAATGTAATTTTATAATTCATCTTCTTAGTTATGTGCTTAGCATTGAGAACTTAATGTATTCATTATTAATATTTTTAGATTCAATTTTGTAAAATCATGTAAAATTATATAATTATCATTGACCAAATCTTTTTTTAAATATAATAATAATATAAATTGAAAAAATTATTTAAATTTATATTATACTATGAAATAAATTCATAGTTATATTTATTTTTAAATCTTTAATAATTTAATAATTTTTTATATTTATAAAAAATTATATTTATTTATATTACATTTTTAATTAAAATGTAATATTTTTAAAATTTTTATCATTAAAAAACTAATATATGTGTAAATTTTGTCATCTTTTGAATTTATAAATTTTATTTTTATAAAAAAATTAACCTTTTATATTAATTTTTTTAAAAAAATTTAACTTCATGTTTAAATAAGTTAGTTATCATCTTCACAAATCTGTTTATAATATTTAAAAAGATATAATATTTTTGTATTATATTTATCTGTTTATAATATTTGATGAAAAAATATATTTATTTACCTTTTTATTAATGATCAAAAAGCGTATAGAACATGGTTATCATTTAGGTCTACTTGTTTGATATTTGCATGCAAAATGTTTAATTTTTTTAATCATCATTGTCTCAAAAGTTAGTCCATGTTGTCTAATTTGTGCATTTGAAATGTTTCATATTATCTCTTTACTGTTTTATTTCATCTTTTGTAAATTTTTATTTTTCTCATGCCAAAAGTTTTTATTTGGAAGTCATCTCATTTTAATGAATTCATTGATTTTTCATCTCATGCCAAGGATTCCACCAATCCTCATTTGATTACACAACTAAGCAAACTTATATGCTTCTTAAATGATGATCACTAAATATTGACTTGAACATTCCCGGCGTTGGTCCCTACTTCATTTTGGTTTATTTTAGTGGGTGCATAACCCACAATATGAATTTAAAGAGTAACCGCATCTAGTGACATGTCTCCTTGGATAGAGGTACAGTAGTCTCCCGTTTAAATACGCAACTTGAACCTCGGAGTTTTGTGCGTACTTTACCGGTAGGTGCGTACTTTAGACTCTCCATTCCCAAATCGTCTGCGAAAGTAATGAATATGTCGCAGTAGTGTTGGAAAACGTCAAAGAGTTGTTGGAATCGATGAAGATTAATGAAGCAGGGCTTGATGAAGATAACGATGTTAATCAACCAGAACAGATTTTTGAGTCACAGGATAGAGTTGAATTTCATGGATTTGAGTCTTTTTATAAGCAGATTCTCGATATTGAGGATCAGCTGCTCTGCTCTAACGTTCAAACAGAAGCCGAAGAAGCATTCGACGATCTCAAAAAATTGTTTGAAGAGTTCCAAGCCAAGGTCCGAGCAGTCGTCCTCAAAGCCAGACGCAAAAAAAACCAAAACTTGTGCCAGATGACGATTCATGATATGTTCCACTTAAAAATGTTGATCCCTACAATTTTTGTCATAAAATGCGTTCTTAACCGGGATGCGTACTTAAGTGGGAGGCTATTGTACTTGTAACCAAACCTGACCACATATTAGGTTTCTCATCATCATAATTGTAGAGCTACTAGTATGTGTAAACATCTTGAAAAGGAGGAGGAGCTTGTGCATTGACTCACATCGAAAGTGAGATGGAATATTGAAGATAATCAAGGAAATGAAGGTCGCAATCTCTTATTAAATCCATAATTATTTTTATATTACAAAATTTGATATAAAATGCAAAGAAGAAAATCTACACCAAGAAGAAAATCTGAATCCTATGACACGTCTTCAGACATGCCATTATACTTTAAGATATCAACTGCTATTTCCATAGACAAAAGCTTATTGACAACAAGTTAAATACTGATATTTTATTATGTCATTGAGATCTAAATCTTTTTGATAATCTGATTCTCCGACTATTTCCAACACACTATCTAACACACGTTGTTGCATGGACATTTCTTTGCTCTGAGAACGCCCGAGCGCCTGGTTGTAGAAGAACCCTCTAGAACCTCGTGTAAGTTGACAATCTCTTCTTCTTCTCCTCAGCACTCCACATTATAGTCGGTAAAACTTCAGTGGAAGAAGATTATGATATCTGATGATTGGACAAATAACTTTCCCTCAAACTTTACAGAAAATTGCTCCACAACCCTTACTATCACTCAAAAAAGTTTGAGATGTTTTTCTTTTCTAGATCTCTCAAAACAATTGGTGATTTACCCACTGTAACACAAGGCGATATCGGACCCACGTGTACAAAACCCATCACACATCGCAATCCTTGACTTCAATTGCTCCCAGATTTTATGAGAAGGTCACTCATCATCAGAACTTGAACTGTGCAAAGTTTTATTGACAGAAATTTCTGATATCAAAAGATATGATCTGTGTACTAACCGTGACGGATGTTAGTGCGATCCCGCAATCTATTTGTATACACAAACTTCAAGCTATCACTCTTTACTCAAAACTCGTCCAATCGAGTCAAAACTTCAATCAAAACACAAGCTTGAGTCGAAAACTATATCTCTATTGAATTAGATCTCCCAAAACCCTTGTAAGGTTCTCAGAAACTCCTCAAATACACTCAAAGGTCTAAATTTCTCACTCTAACTTTGAATCATCAATTCAGAGTGACAAATCCTTCAAATCCATCCATTCTTGAGCCCACATCGTAGCTCGTCCTGTCAGCTCTCTAACCCAATCCTCATATCTCCGAATGTCCCCCTAGAAGGTTTCCAAAACTCCTCAAAACCTCAAAGAAGTTGCCCAAGAATCCTCATTGGCCCAAACTCCAAGACCAATGAGAATGAAGAGTGTTATTTTGACCTCTAGTGTGGCCAAATTAGCTCCATTTTAACTTAGAGCTTTACAACTATCCTAAATACACTACTTAGCCATCCTATACACAATATGAGTTGCCACTAATAAATAGTCAAAATGACAACTCGAAACCGGCTAAGTATGAACGGAACTACAAACGGAACCGGGGAGATTATAACTTGAGAATAATACTCCTCGCCAAAGTTCCTAACAATCAACTCCCTATGGCTTGTTTTTGGTAAGCAATAGTGATGGATTGGAACCCATGTGTTGAAAGCCACCACTACTCATAAGTTCAAATCCATAGCGCCCAAACTAAATCAAAAGCATTACCTGTTTATTCGTCCCAAATCGCGCCGTAGGAAACAAGCTGGAAGAATAATCGAGATGCGGAGAGTTTATCACTTGTTGCAAAAAGTTATCTCCAAAATGATACACTAACCACGCCCGAAAATGATCAAGATGAAGACACCGGATGTTGATCATAAATGGATTAGGCATCGATACATCTGGAGGATCATGTTGTCTTCTATCCATGTCCTCGTCGGCTCCACTTCGATCAGATATGTTCCTTAGTTAGCAAAGTGATGTGTCTAGCACTCTCCCATACCCTTTCCATCTTGACTGCGCTTTATATCTGATAAGGACCAAGATAATATCTCTTGGAGCCTTTTCAACATCCTGACCCTACAAAGTAGATCCAACGGTGGGCTCTTACTTGACCTTACAAATGCGCCGTCGGTTATCCTAATCTAAACTATCCCCGTCATGACAACAGCTCTGAAGATGACACATGTCATCATCTTCTCATATAAACCCAGCGTCACAACACGACAATTTTGTTTCTATTGCTCCGGCACGCATTTACTAGGCAAGTGGTTCCAAACTCCAACATTCAAGCTCAGGTTGTGAATTACAGAAAGGAAGAATCATCCATCGATGAGATCATGCGAGGGATGAAGGAGCTTAAGATCAAATTTGCAATGTTGGAAGAGAAAGACATGGGAGGGGAGAGGAAGACTTCCACCAAGCAAGCGTATGTGCAATGGTGCATATGGTGTGACAGCACTGATCATGCACGGAGGGATTGTGGGGACTTTGTACAAACATTGCAAAGTGGAGAAATTTTCTGGAAAGAAGGGAAGGTAGCCCTCAAGGACAGGAGCAATCATCCAAACCAATTTTGGTAAGGGAGGGATGAGAAGGATTGTGGATGATTACCATAGTGCACATGCGGTGACATCGGTTGAAGCTTTTAGCTATGGTGCTAAGATTAGAGGAGCGAGGGAGAGGAGTTTGAAGGCCACGTGCAGCTTAATGGCCTATGGTCAAGTGCTCTCGCTCACGATGGAGAAAGGGAAAGTAGCTAGAGAGACTCTTCTAAGAACAACGGCGGAAAAACGTGCTACTACTGGATGGGAAGATCCAATAGAAACCATGTCGGTTCATGCTTATATTGCCAAGACTCAATATGAAGCATCGGTGGAAGATAAGAAACGGAGGGAAGAGGAGGATTCTGGCGAAGGACTCTCATTGAAGAGGTTGGCTAGAAAATGTATCAGACCTGATACACCTCTCCCACGATCACGCTATGGAGGAAATTTGGTCCCTCGAGGTTGAAGGAAAGAACCAAAGGGGGGGTGAGAAGGACAAGGGAAGGTACCGACTTACAAACTACAATCGGCTATTGAGGCGGCGACAGATTTGAAGGGAGTCTTGGAGGAGAGGATTTTGAATGCCAAGGTAGAGTTTACCTTGAGGGAGATACTAGGAATAGCAAAGAGGGAGTTTCATGATGTTATCATTGATATCATCAAGAGGAAGCTTGACAGATTTTCAATGAGGCTGCTCTACTTCATGCTATGGGTACAAAGATATCAAGGGACGAAGAAGATCTTATTTGGTAGAGTGTTGTGGATTGAAATCTCAGAAGGTTTGCTTTAAGGATGAGCAAAAAAGAAGAAGGTGTGAAGGTGTCTAGCCACTACACCCGACCACATTGGGCAAGGGCGACTCTAAGAAACCCTTGTGAAGCTAGGGGATCTCAGTGAACTTGTGTTAGCACTAATTGATCATGGATCAGAGATCAATATAATGTCGAGAGAGCTCTACAAGAAGGGGAAGTGGCCCATAGACACCAATCATGGTTGGGTGATTAGGGCAGCCAACAATACTTGAGGGGGGCTTGTATGGAGCATGCCACGATATTCGGTGAAGGTTGGAGATGTAGTAGCTGAGCAGAATTTCTTCGTGCAAGACTCTACATCATACCCATTGATTCTTGGTCAACCTTACATCATAGCATTGAGGATGGAGACAAGAGTGCTTGATGATGGATCGGCATATATGCAATTCGCAGCCAAGATGGGAAGCGGTTGGTGCAGTTTGTAACAATTCCAGCAAATCATGAGAGAAACAAAGCACGGTTGAGAGAGGGAGCTTTCTCAAAATCTGAAGATTTTGAGGATTTTGGAAGAAATACCGCTATAGAGAGAGGATATAGTGGTATGGAGAGGGAGAAGGTACTCTCACCTATGCAAGAGAAAGGTACCTTTTTGTGCAGGGGTTGATGGAGTTTTCGCGTGATGGATGTGCTACATACAAGGAGGTTGCTGATTTGAAAAGATGGGAGAAGAACAAACTGCAAAGATATGAAGAAAACCTTGCAGATTTGAAGCTTCTTGAGGAAGGTGAATATATATTAGGAGTTTATGAGGAGTTTGGTTTGGGAGACCCGTTGAAGGAGATGATGGAGGTTGGATTTGGGGATGAAGACAAGATAGTGGAGGTTCACTCTAGAGAGCTCTACTCCACTATTGAGATGTTCCAAGCACCCGAGGTTCGAGTGGAGACTAGATATAAAACGGTTGATAAGAAGGTGAAACCGATAGTTTGCTCCTTTACCAAAGCGACTCAAAGGAACAAGTGCAAACAAGCGGCGAGAGAAAGTAACTTGAGGGATCCTAGTAAAATGGGACACAAGTTTACTGAAACCACTATGAAGGAGTTGAAGGTTGGATCTGATGGTTTCCTTCTTGCAAATGAAGAAATGTGTTTCAAAGAGATGCTTGCTAGACATGGAAAAGCATTCTCTTTTGAAGCAAAGGAGATAGGGTGTGTGGATCCAAATGTAGTAGCTCCCATGATCATTTTTACTGTGCCTCATGCGCCTTGGGACTTGAGACCGATCCCAGTACCTAGAGCCCATCTTCCAAAACTCATTGAGTTGTTCAAGGAGAAGATGAGGATGAGGATTTTGGAACCGTCCTTTGCACCATATTCCAGTCGATGGTTTACAGTGCCAAAAAAGAATGGATCACTACGATTCATTCAAGACATGCAACCGGTGAATCAAGTGACTATCAGGAATATGGGGGTGGGACCAATTGTGGACGAGTTTGCACAAGCCTTTGCAGGGAGAGCTATCTACTCCATGGGGGATCTTTACTCTAGGTATGATCAGTTTCAACTATCAGAAGGAAGCAGGGATGTTACCACAATGAGAACACCCTTGGGCTTGGTAAGGATGTGCACGCTACCACAAGGGGCCACAAATTCAGTAGCACACATGATGAATGGGATGAATAAAGTGTTAAGGGACTTTATTCCGGAGAAGACTATGTCTTTTCTAGATGATGTGCCAATCAAAGGATGTACAGAAGAGGAGAAGGATGGAACCATCGATAAAAGGGGCTGTCGGAAGTTTGTGAAGGATCACATTGAAGATTGTGAGAGGATATTATCTCGATTGGAGGAGGTTCATCTTACATTGTCAGGAGCAAAATCTATATTTGGGGTGCGGGAGGTTGTCATTGTTGGTCATTTGTGTGGATGGTATGGCAGAAAACCAGATCCCAACAAGGTGGATGCTATTCAAAGGATGTGAAATCTGCAACTCCTTGACGAAGTGAGGCGGTTTTTAGGTCTTTGTTGTGTTCTATCACATATGGATTCCTCACTATGCTCATATAACAGATCCGTTATATGGGTTGTTAAGGAAAAATCAGAAGTTTGTCTGGGAGAATAGACATGTAGAGGCCATGAGGAAGTTGAAGAGGTGTATGTCATCACCTCCGGTGTTGCGAAGGATAGAATATCATGGTAACAAGCCAGTGATATTGACAGTGGATACCAATCCTATTGCCATAGGATGGGCCGTGGGGCAGGATGACGAAGATGAAGGGAGTAGGTATGCTGTGAGATTTGGAGCCAAGGTCTTGAGTGAAAGACAGCGAAGTTATCCTCAGGTGAAGAAAGAATTGTGGGGTGTTGTTACGGCCATGAAGTCGGAAAGGAACTACCTGATTGGAGCACATGTGATTGTGGAGACGGATTGTTTACCATTCTTTGGGGATGATCACCAATTGCAATACACCGGATATTGCAATGTTGAGGTGGATAGCATACATCAAGGCAGCTTAATCCGGAGTTCGGGCATGTGGCGGGAAAAGGATAACAAGGTGGCGAGATATGTTGTCAAGAGCTAGATATGAGGGAGAAGAAGAAATGGTTGATGATACTGATGATGTTGGAACGACATTTTATTCTGTGGCTCATCAACAAGGAGTAACACAAAGTTTGGAGATGTTTCTGGAGGATTTGTATGAGGGTGAGTGGTTAGATATTGAAAAATATCTCTGCACACTAGCACGACAAAGGGGTTGGAGTGATCATGAGTTCAAACATGTAAGAAGGAAGGCCTATAACTATATGTTACAAGATGGATACCTATGGAAGAGACCGAAGCGGAAGGGTGACATGCCACAACGTGTGATTTGTGGAAAGGAGGCTCAACAGGAGTTGATGCGGGAGTTTCATGAGAGCTTATGGGCAGGCCACAGGGGGATATATGCCACTTTCATGAAATTGAAAGAGAGATATTGGTGGAAAAACATCTACAAGGATGTGGTAGGATTTGTGGAGACTTGTGAGACATGTCAGATGTATTCGGTAATCCGACACCATGATGGTTTGCATCCTACATATCCACTTGCTATCCATTACAAGTGGGTTGTGGATTTGGTGGTCATGCCGATGGGATTAGGGCAGATGAGGTATTTGGTGTTAGCAAGGGAGGATCTATCCAATCAAGTGGAGGGGAGAGCACTACGATCAAAAGCAACAGAAGGGGTTTGCAGATTTCTTTTGGAGGATGTTGTGTGTCGTTATGGATGTGATGGGAAGATAACCGCTGATCGAGGAGAGTTGAATGCTCAAGAGGCACGTGACTTCTTTGAGAGATGTAGAGTCAAGCTGTCTCTCACCACTGCTTATAATCCGAAGGGAATGCGAAGAGTGAGCGGGGTCATCCACCTATTATCAAAGCAATTGTGAAGTCATGTAGGGGAAAGGTTGGACAATGGCCTCGTTTGTTACCTTTTGCATTATGGGCTGATCGTACAACCCATAGCTCTATGACCGGCTATATGCCATCAGAGTTAATGCAAGGCCAAAAGCCGATTATGCCAATAGAGGAAAACATTCCCACATGGAGTGTATTACCTTGGGAGGATAATCTGAGTAGAGAAGATCTTTTGGTGATACGCATTCGACAGCTGGAGAGGAGAACGGAGGATGTACAATTGGCAATGGAGAGACTTAGAGAGGCACGCCTTAAAAACAAGGACAGATTTGACAAACGGCATAAATTTGAGACCAAAGGAGGTTAAAGAAGGTGATTCGGTGTTGGTGTATGACAATAGTCTGGATAACCAACATAGCACCTTGAGGAAGTTTTCAAAGAGGTGGTTTGGGCCATATGTGGTGATCAATGTCCATGAAAATGCTACTTATTCGCTAAGAGAGTTGGATGGTACAAAGCTGAAGGTGCCTATTGCAAGAAAGCGAATAAAGATCTTCAAAAGTCGGGATAAGAAGATCGACCTCGACCAACTTGAGGAGGAGTTTGACCTTTTTGGTGAAGATGAGTCATATGGGGAGGATATAGCTGGAGCAAAAGATCAGGTTGATCTTATCTGACACCGCGCACACCTTGGTTAACTTCTTGGTGCATACCGGAGGATGCACAGGTTTAGAGGGGGTGGATGTCGTGTTGTGACGTGGCTACTATGAGAAGATGATGACATGTGTCATCTTCAGAGCTGTTGTCATGACGGCGATAGTTTAGGTTAGGATAACCGACGGCGATTTGTAAAGGTTGTTAAGAGCCCACCGTTGGATCTACTTTGTAGGGTCAGGATGTTGAAAAGGCTCCAAGAGATATTATCTTGGACCTTATCAGATATAAAGAGCAGTCAGGATGGAAAGGGTATGGGAGAGTGCTAGACACATCACTTTGCTAACTAAGGAGCATATCTGATCGAAGTGGAGCCGATGAGGACATGGGTAGAGGACAACATGATCCTCCAGATGTACCGATGCCTAATCCATTTATGATCAACATCTGGTGTCTTCATCGTGATCATTTTCGGGCATGGTTAGTGTATCATTTTGGAGATAACTTTCTGCAACAAGTGATAAACTCTCCAGACCCGATTATTCTTCGATTGTTTCCTACGACGCGATTTGGGACGTAACATTGTACGTTTTGATTTAGTTTGGGCGCTATGGATTTGAACTTACGAGTAGTGGTGACTTTCAACACATGGGTTCCAATCCATCACTATTGCTTACCGAAAACAAGCCATATGGAGTTGATTGTTAGGAACTTTGGCGAGGAGTATTATTCTCAAGTTATAAACTCCCAAGTTCCGTTTGTAGTTCCGTTCATACTTAGCCGGTTTCGAGTTGTCATTTTGACTCTCTATTAGTAGCAACTCGTATTGTGTATAGGATGGCTAAGTAGTGTGTTTAGGATAGTTGTAAAGCTCTAAGTTAAAATGGAGCTAATTTGGCCACACTAGAGGTCAAAATAACACTCTTCATTCTCATTGGTCTTGGAGTTTGGGCCAATGAGGGCTCTTGGGCAACTTCTTCGAGGTTTTGAGGAGTTTTGGAAACCTTCCAGGGGGACATTCGGAGATCTGAGGATTGGGTTGAAGAGCTGACGGGACGAGCTACGACGTGGGCTCAAGAATGAATGGATTTGAAGGATTTGTCACTCTGAAGTGATGATTCAAAGTTAGAGTGAGAAATTTAGACCTTTGAGTGTATTTGAGGAGTTTTTGAGAACCTTACGAGGGTTTTGGGAGATCTGATTCAACAGAAATATACTTTCGACTCAGGCTTGTGTTTTGATTGAAGTTTTGACTCGATTGGACAAGTTTTGAGTACAGAGTGATAGCTTGAAGTTTGTGTATCTGATCGAGAATTGCAGGACTGCCTTTGTATCACGGTTAGTAATCTGAGAGATCATATCTTTTGATATCAGAAATTTCTGTCAATAAAACTTTGCACAGTTCAAGTTCTGATGATGAGTGACCTTCTCATAAAATCTGGAAGCAATTGAAGTCAAGGATTGCGATGTGTGATGGGTTTTGTACACAGGGGTCTGCATATCGCCTTGTGTTACAGTGGGTAAATCACCAATTGTTTTGAGAGATCTAGAAAAGAAAAACATCTCAAACTTTTCTGAGTGATAGTAAGGGTTGTGGAGCAATTTTCTGTAAAGTTTGAGCGAAAGTTTTTGGTCCAATCATTAGATATCATAATCTTCTTCCACTGAAGTTTTACAGGCTATAATGTGGAGTGCTGAGGAGAAGAAGAAGAGATTGTCAACTCACACGAGGTTCTAGAGGGTTCTTTTACAGCCAGGCGCTCGGGCGTTCTCAGAGCAAAGAAATGTCCACGCGACACCGTCATGACAACAGCTCTGAAGATGACACATGTCATCATCTTCTCATAGTAGCCGCGTAACAACACGACAACGTTCCACACAACAGTCTTTATTTCTGAGCACATATAAAATTCATAACACTGTCACATGAAACATTTAAAACTTCAATGTTTATATAAAAAATCAGAAATGTTCTTACGCCATAAGAAACCGACTATTTTCTTATCATTGAAAATGTTGAAGTTGTATTGTGGGCCATTAAAACAAGAGCTTTGCCAATCAAACACTTTCTATCTTTTTTCCAAGGCTAACACTCACTTTTGAACACTTTCATCACTTGTCACATGTTAATAAATAAACATGAAGTATATTTGTTTATTTATTTATCTATTCATTCTTAATTTTATAATGAGATTTAAATGAAAAGAAAGTGACCGATTGTAGAACATTCAAATGACACCATTCCTCAAAAGATCAAGGAATCTGAGTAAAGTAAATTCACAAAAAAGATGAGAAGACCCCATCAATGGGTAACATGGGGCTAGCCTCATGTTAACCGTTTGATTTCATCCATGTATATCTATCCCATTGTGATGCTATGAGGCCTATGCTTCAATAACATCACAATGGGAAATATGTCATACTACACCTAAGATATCCGAACTATCTAGGCCAAACTGTCGACAAATAATATGAGCAACCGAAGGAGTATCACCTAATGTGATTGCTCTCCTATGGATTGCACTAGCTAGTGTTTTTTGTATAGTAATGGAAACACTCTTCCTAAATATGCTATACAAGAAACTAAAAAGAGTGATACCTCATGCCACCTAGTATGGTAGGCTCTGGTGCACTTTCTTACTAACATGTCAAAGTCAGTGTCCATAGCTCCATATAATTCCAAAGCTAGAGGAACAAAGAGGTGACCTTTCTGCATACTTGGAGACCTTGGTTGTTGCCACTCCACTCGCCATTATCGTGTTGTAACGAGGCTACTATGAGAAGATGATGACATGTGTCATCTTCAGAGCTGTTGTTATAACGACGATACTTTAGGTCATGATAACCGACGACTCATTGTAAGGCTATTAAGAACCCACGGTTGGATCGACTATGTATGGTCACAATGTTGAGAAGGCTCCAAGAGACATAATCTTGGACCTTATCATATATAAAGTGCGGTCAAGATGACAAGAGAATGAGAGAGATATAGAACATCACTTTGCTGACTAAGGAGCTTATTTGATCGAAGTGGAGCCAACGCAAGACATGAATAGAGGACAACATGATCTTCCATATGTACGGATGTCCAATCCATTTGTGATCAACATCCGGTGTCTTCATCGTGATCACTTTTGGACGTGGTTAGTATATCACTTTGGAGATAATTTTGTGCAACAAGTGATAAACTCTCCAGACCCGATTATTCTTCCAGTTCTTTCCTACGGCGCAATTTGGGACCTAACAGTATACGTTTTGATTTAGTTTGGGCTCTATAGATCTTAACTTGCTAGTAGTTGTGGCTTTCAATATTGGATTCTGATCCATCACTATTGTTTGCCGAAAGCAAGCCATATGGAGTTGATTGTTCGGAATTTTGGCAAGGAGTTTTATTCTCAAGTTATAAACTCCCCGGTTCCGTTTGTACTTTCGTTCATACTACCTCCTCATTCAGCTCACCGTCCACGACGCAACAAGCCCGAATGGGGCAGCACACTGCATGTCCCATGCTGCTCCCCAGCTGCGATTTTCAACCCCCTCCTCCCAGATTGCTACTCTAGATTTGCACCATACCCAGTCCACTTCCTCCTCGACCTACTGCTAACTCCGTCACTCGCTGTCACTCATTCTCTAGTTTTTGAGTTAAGAGAGATGCACCCTCTGCACTACGAGCGAGCGAGCTTGATCTTGTTCAGCCCGAGCGAATGAACCGAGTCCAACGATCGTTTACAGCGACCTAGTTCCTCACTCTCGCTCACTCAAATCACTCGGGAGTTTATCCCCGTGGCTGGCTGTGTGGTCACTCACTGAACTGAAGCTCGTACCGAGGTGACTGACCGGTATTCTCTTGCTGCTCTGGTATGCTGAATAGAACTGAACTGGTGCTGCTGTGCTGTGCTCTGCACCGAGCAGGGTTAGAGGAAAGGTGTTGTCTAGACAACGGAGAGGAAAGGTCCGGGGTTAAAGTATGAGATCATGAGAACCTAACATCGATGAGGGGAGAGGGGAAGGAGAGGTAAGGGCGGAGTTGAGAATGCCCGTAAAGCAGCAGAAGCAAGTGTTGCTGCTGATAGAGAAGAGATTCTTTCGCTTCCCCGGAAACGTGGACTGGACTGGACTGGACTAGACTGCAGGGCTCCGAGCAGGCCTGAGCTTTTCCTTCCCTTCGCGAGTTCAGTTCCCTACCTCTCTCCTCTCACTCCCTTTCTCTTTCCTACGTTCTCTTTCTCTCTCTCGGTTCCTAACTAACTCTCCACTCCTTGTTTTCTTCCACGTCGGCGCAGATTTCTGTGGAAAGATAACTGATTCTCCACTTCCTCCCCTCCGCAATTCAAGTCATAATCAATCCCACCCAGTAGCCGATCTGTGATAACCGGTTTCGAATTGTCATTTTGACTCTTTATTAGTGACGATTCATATTGTGTATATGATGGCTAAGTAGTGTATTTAGGATAATTGTAAAGCTCTAAGATAATATAGAGCTAATTTGGGCACACTAGAGGTCAAAATGACACTTCATTCTCATTGGTCTTAGAGTTGGACTAACGAGGTCACTTAGTCAAGTTCTTTGAGGTTTTGAGGAGTTCTGGAAGCCTTTTAGGAGTACATTCAAAGATTTGGGGACAAGGTTGCATAGCTGACGGGAAGAGCTACGACGTGGGATCAAGTATAGATGCAATTGAGTAGGTTGTCACTCTATTGTGATGATTTAATTTTGGAGAGTGAAATTTAGACCCCGAAGTATATTTGGATTGATTGTGAAAATAATACAAGGGTTTTGACAGATTTGATTGAATAAAAATATAGTTTATTACTCATGCTTGTGTTGGATTGAAATTTCAGCTTGATTGGATGAGTTTTGAATACAAGAGTGATAGTTTGAAGTTGGTGCATATAGTTAGAGTTGCAGGATTTCACTGATTATCACGAAATTAGTACAATGATCATAACTTTTGCTATCGAAAGTTTTTATCAATAAACTTTTCAGAGTTAAAGCTTGGATAATAAATGACCTTTTCATGAAATTTGACTGCAATTGGAATGAAAAATTGGGATGTGTGATGGTTTTAGTACACATGGGTTTGCATATGATATTGTGATACAATGTATAACTTGACAATTGTTTTGAGAGATCTCAAAGAGAGAAACATGAGAAAATTTTCCAAGAGGATAAGAAGGTTGTAGAACAATTATCTATGAAGTTTGGGCAAGCGTTATAGGTCCAATTGTTAAATACCATAATCTTCTTCAGCTGAAATTTTATTGGTTGTAATGAAGTCGAATGTGGAGTATTGATGAGGAGAAAGAGAGACTGTCAACTCACACGAGGATCAGGAGGGTTCTTCTACAACCAGACGCTCAGTGTTCTCAAAGAGAAGCAATGTCCATGCGACATTGTCCATCTAGGAGGATGGATAATCACTCCGTTTAAAATTGTGTCACGTGTAGGATCGTAACCACCACATTTGCAATAGTAACCTGGTCATTCTGAATCAAATATAGGTCTCCCACACCCTTGTCGATTGTAAGGCATATCAACGTTCACTCCATGTGAAGTATCTAGTGTCTTGTGCTATAGTAAACACCACATCCCTAATGGCATTATGGATAGCTATCCTCATAATGGATAACGAGTCATACAGACACATGTTACATCTCCTAGGGTATTGTGTCACGTATAGTATCGGTATTCACCATGTCTGCAATAGTAACTTGGTTCTCCTAACCCTAGTTGATTGCAAAACATACAACACTCACTCCATATGACCCTTGGTTCATATGTTAAGAATTCTGCTACCACTCCACGATTCTTATCATTTTAGGGATGTCACCCGAAATCTTCAGGGATCTCTAGGACAGCTGAATGTGGCCTGCAGGAATCACTTAGACCATGTCTTCTGGCACATTACTGGATCAATCCTATGAAGTTTAGGTACAATTTACTTTTGCAAAAGAAATCTTCGGAGTGCTGTAAGGTATCCCATAACATGCGCCACAGTGGCGTCCACGGATAGGTTCAAGTTCTGCACGTTGCCTTGTAATATACCAAATATCCTATCCTCGTTGCAGGCAGTTTGCGGCGGGCTTCCTGTTTGTGTAATTCACAATATCTGAGATTTGGTTTGAAATCCCAATCTTGTTTTCTCTTTGCTGTACACTGTGATTCTTTAACACACACCCTCTTTGGGGACCTGGTTGAATTGTACACCAGAGAGAGGCAAATCTTCATCCACACATAGACAATGATCTTTCTTTTTTTCTTCTTTTGGAGGGACCCGTGGTCAGCTAGACTTGTAAGCTCATCTGGATCGTACAAATTTCATGTTTACTAATGGAAAGAGGTGAAATTTGAAGTACAATGTACACTGGCATTGTACCAGGTCCCTTGCCTTGGGTAAAGGATCTTATTACCTGGACTGTCAACACGACTCTCACTGAATAACAAAAGGGATGGGAAGACCCCATAAAATCGTACAAGGATGGATTTCACTCATTTCAACAACGCAAGAACTTTGACTGTTTTATACTTTTCGAATTGACTTGTATCACATCATCCATCGTTTTCACGAGCTGTTTTTTATAAGTTTTGAGAGTATGGTAATCATCTCAACACTTCATTCAAGGTTTCATCCAAAACAATATAACTATATTGAACAAAAAACATAATTATAGAATTTGATCAAAGGTGTTCTCTTGAAGCAAAACATCTCAAGGGTATAGTTTGCCCTTCATGACAAGTTTCTCTTTATTTGTAGAGCACATAATTTTGATTGGGAATGTGATGGTTGATCATCTAAAACATAGACTGTGCATCATATTCATGTTGGTTGGCCGCATGTACTTAGTGCCACAACTATTATTCCTGAAATCTTTCAAGTCATTATAAAAAGAAATCCATTTAACTTGCTACTCTGTATATAAGTATAAAAATATTATACTTTAGAATAAGTGTACTTGTTCTGGATTCTTTAAGCCTTATTTGCATATGCTGCGCAATAAATCTTCACATGTGTTTTTTATGATACCATTATTTTTGAACTCCTTGAACTATTATCAAAATAGAAGAAAAATTATCTCACAAAATTTCTAATTCTCTACTATGGCCAATACTTGTTCAAGTATATGATTGTCAAAATTAAAAATGTGTAAAAAATTAACGAAAGTGATATGATATTTATTAATTGATAATCATTTTTTTAATAAAAATAAGAAAATAATGATGAATCAAAATTATTTAATTCTGATTTATTTTTAATTAAAAAAAATAAAATAATCAAATAATAACAAGTAAAAAATAAATGAGAAATAAAAAATTTTCAAATCTAATTGAATATGATCAAGATAAGTATATAAAATTTAATTGAATAAATTTTTATGATAAAAATTGAGTTATTTATAAAATAATAAATTTCTTAATTTTTTCAGATAAATACATGTATAATTGATCAAATTGGATAAATATTTGATCCATAAACTCTGATTAAAAAATTTGAAACAATACACATATAATTCAATCACATAAAATATTTTCACATGATTTTTAATTTAATTTAAAATATTTTTTTGAAATAATATATTTTTTATTAGGTTTTGTATGCAAAAATACACATTTAAAATTAAAATTAAAATTTTTTTATCAAAAAATTTTATTTTAAAAATTAATTTATCTTTTATATAAAAAATTTTAACATATCTTTACAAACAAAAAATACTGATGACGAAGTTATTCTGCCTAAAATCTACTGTATTAGTTTGACAAATACATCCATGATATTGTAAACAAAAAATCTGAAAGATTTTTGATATAAATATGATTTTAATGTAATAAAAATAAAAATAATATATACGAATATCATTATTAGGCATATGTGATAAAAATTAAAACATAATTAAAAATAAAAAATTATATATATTTTTAAAAATGATGTTCAAAAATTAAATAAAAATATGTTTTAATTTTAATTTTATTTTTAATAATAAAATTAATACACATATATTTAGGTATATATATAAATTTACATAGGCTCAATATATTTTTTGTTTGGATTCTTTTTCATTTAGATTTTGAGCTTTACATCAGAATGTTGAACAGTGAATTTACATGTTTCTTTATATTTCTTGTGTAAGTGATAATGTGGGCTATAAATCAAAGTCTTGAAACAACTCTAACATTTGGAGTTCAAAAATATAATTCCATTCTCTCATATCTCTCATTGGATTGAGTTATTTTATACATTACGCTGAATCTTGTTTACTCTATACTCCTAGTATATTAACGTGAGAGTGCGGAAACTAATATGGAGAGAGTGTCATTCTATTTGGAGCTTCATTTCGTACTGATCTGTATATGACTAGGAAGTGTTGAGGTTTTCTCACATATTTAGTGATCACCAACTGGATGCATGAGACTATTGCTTCTGTATGAGACCAATGTGAGGGCTGAAAAACTTAATGTAGACACTGATTTTTTATTTAACTATAGAGGATTACAGTAAGCCGTGTCTTTGTTCTTTTGTATGTGGAGATGTATAGAGCACTAGGACAAGATACATATGAATTTTTTAAGGATTATGCACTCTTGCATTATAAAAGGAGATAAGTATCAGACTTGTCTTGATCAGATTGCACTCAATATAATCTACAAAGAGCTATGGCTTCCGAGATTGAGAATAAAATAGCAATAGTTATGTAGTCTTCGTTATGTTCCCCACACATGGAACTTGGTTCTTTTGGTCTTTGTGGGCAATTCTTTTGATGGTGTTTTTTTTTGCCATCATAGCTTTTTTTCCATGCGTATACTTTTTCCCTTGCAATATGATAAACTTCATCAGAGCATCATGAATTAAGATGTTTGGTGAGACGGCAGGACCTCCTAAACCAATCGTGTCCATTACATGCTGTATAGAGCCATGATAAATGTTGCCTCGTATCAACTATGTTGAGAATTTCATATACCGTAAGCTCAAGAAACTTGCATAGCGTTCGAGCCAACGCTTATTACCATAGCCAGTATTGGACCACGATTCCGAATTTCGGAGGTGTTTGTACATTTTTGTTATGTGAAGCGTTGCCAACCAGACAAGCAAAACTTCGCCAAAAGCCACTGTCGCGGTCATAGGAGACGTCGCAGACTGGAACAGGAGCTGGTATAGGTCAAGGCGCGAAGAGGCGGAGAGTGTGCTCGATGCGAGGGGGACGGGGAGCAACGTGGCGTAGGAGTTCATGCGCGAACTCGTAAGCGAAGCGGAAGTTGGTGCTGATCTGCGGAAGTTGTAGGCGACCCAAGGGAGCAGCTGAACATTTTGCAGGAATAGAGCGATTGAGCTGAAGAATTGAGAGTCAGGTGTGAAGCAAAGCGGCGGATCGGTCGAGAAATGTCAAGAAGTATTGTGCAGCCCGTGGGGCAAAAGCGGCTAACGAATGTGGCTGTCGTGCGGTTGAAGAAACATGGCCATCGTTTTGAAATCGCCTGCTTCAAAAACAAAGTGCTCTCGTGGCGTTCACGAGTGTATGTTCTCGCAGATTCGCTGTCCAAGCCTCTGTTGTGGAACTTAATTTCTGCTTAATCTGCTTTGCTCTTAGCGCTAGTTTCAAAATATTTCAGTAAGGGGATCTACAAATTGACAGACATACATTGAGCGTAAGAATTTTCTTGCGCTCAGTTTATGTCTGTCATGTGCGGACCTACAATAAGGTCCCGCAAGCTGCGTTCTGTCCAATTTGGACCTGCGTTACTCTACATCCTGAGTTCTTGAATTGTTTTTTTACTAGCGACAGTTTTGATTTCCAACTTGTGTTGCATCTAGCTGCAAAATTTCAATACTTGATGGCTCAGTGAAATTTCGAATTTCAGACTCCTCCAACTTTTTAATAATATGTTAATTTTATCCGGGGCGTTTATCGAAGGCTCTGTCATCTTGTCTTTCCATCCGGAAAATGGTTGAAATTATTCAGTATCATGAACTTTGTCAAGATTCATCTTCTCATGTAGGGTTGGACATAACGTCGCAGATTTGAAGTTGCAAATGTTTGAGCTCTCTTGGATCGAATTTCAAAGTGTCCCGCAATCAGGGGAATTTTTTCCACAAATCTAATCGAACAATTTGCACCTATTGATTACTGAATCTGTTATTCTTGCAGAGAGAAGGATATTGATGAAGTTTTGCAGACACACACGGTTTTTTTGAATGTTTCGAAAGGAGTCCTTGCAAAATCTAAGGAGCTCATTCAAGCCTTTTGTACCGATGATCATGAGAAAATTTGCCTGGAGGTAAAATTTGTCTTCTTATTACACTTGCATTACAACCGGTCAACTTTGAAAACTTTGAGAATTCGAAGTTCTACAAATGATGGGAATTGTGAGAAAGTGAATACGAGCTGGAGCTTTGTGTAGTAACATCAGGTAGTGCATGTACTCGATTGTTGTGAAAGTTAAGTAAAGGGATGTATTGGTTTTATCGTGTTCTAGACTATAGATAGTACTTGTCATTTACTTTTTTCAGTATTTGTAGCTGTTGGTATGTTTCCACTATTGCCTACTAGAGGTTGCTAACTTCATATCCAAAAACATTCAGATGATGATTGAGGTTCTGATTATGATGATAAGAAATCGTCACGTGGTTGCAAAGGTCTTTTAAGTTGGTCAAACATAGTCTCTATAGAAGGGGTAGCTCTGCTTTGTGTGAAAAGCAGATCCTGGAGAAGGGCGAGTTGCAAGTTGCAGACAAAGAGAGGGAATCCCAACTTTCAAGCCAGTTTCGAGACATTGCGACGATTGTGATGCACAAAACAGTAAATCCTGAGACAGAACGGCCGTATACAATCAGTATGATTGAACGTTTGATGCGGGAAGTACATTTCGCTGTTGAACCTCACAAGAGCTCCAAGCAACAGGTGTGCTGCTCCTTATACTTAAATAGGGCTTGTTCCCTTGTTTTCAGAGTCGCTTTGTTCCGAATGTTCAAAATTTAATTTCCCGGAAACTTTTGCAGGCCTTAGAACTCATTAGGGAGCTAACGAAGCATTTTCCTATCACGAGGGCACGGATGAGGTTGAAGCTGGTAGTAGCTCGGAACAAGAAGGCTTCTTTGCTTGAAAGGTTACATGCTTGGAGTTCAACTATTGAAAGTGAAGAGGAAGCCAACAAAGTGTTTACTGTGGTACTTTTTCCCAACTTGATTTCAAACCTTTTGTTCAGCATCTACCGCATATTGATATGGAGCTACTTAACAGCTTCTCAAGTGTGATTGTAAACTTGGAGATCAGTAAAATTCTCACTATCCGTGGCCGAGAAGTTCCGTTTACTGGTAAAGTTCATCCTTCTTCAGCAGTTTCTACATTCACCTGCCTTAATCATCTCCTCTTGCCGCGTAAATATACATTGTCAGCGCTTTTGGCTTTCCATGACTTCATTGCACGGTCGTTGCCTTTCAGGTGTGTCAAATAGAACCAGGTCACTTCCGTGAGTGTGATCTAGTGGTTCGAGATTACGATGGGCGGCTTGAGGTTGCGTCTATGGCTGTCCAAAAGGAAGGAGATGGGACAGTTGACGAACTAATTGATGCCGAAGATATCCCTTCGAGCACACCATCTAAAAGTGGTAAAGAGGATGCTGGTGAGGCCTCTGTAGTTACGAAGTTCAGTGAGTCATTTTCACTTGACGGAGCTGTCTTTGCTGGAGTAGGCACTGCTTCTAGAACAAGATCTGTGGATGGAACTGGGATGGATAGTAAAAGCGTGAGTAATGTAGCTGTAATCAAACAGCAAAAATGCAATACATGTAACGCTGAAGTAGGCGATGCCAAGCAGTATCGTGAGCACTTCAAAAGCGATTGGCACAAGCACAATCTGAAGAGGAAGACAATGAAGTTGCCACCTCTGTCACCAGAAGAATGTCTTGCTGATACTGATATTGTTGAAGTAGTAAACGATCTGAATGAGTACTCTCGTTAAGCGTTATTTACCGTTTTTTCCTCTGTAAATTAAACTACTTCGTAGCTGCCGTCTATGCGTTTGATGCGGTACAGATACAGAATGCGCTAGACACTCTGTAGACTAGGACAACAATTATGTAGGTGGTTCTACTTTACATCTTACAGATATTGAACGTAGACATTTCGAGACATGTACTTCACTACGAGATTCGTTTTCTTAGTGACAGCCTATCCTTGTGATAGCTGGGCAAATTTTGAAGACTTCTAGTGTGTTCCATCTTCCATTATGTAAGTTGCCGAGGTTCTTTAGTCATGGTTGTTTGAATAATTCGGGACTCTTTGGTCGGAAAATCGACAAAGTTTTCTGAAATCAACACTCTCTGCATCTTTTTCTTTTTCTTTGTGTTTTTTTCGAAAAAAAAACCTTCAATTTTCATGTTTAGAATTAGCTCCCAAGTATATCACACATGTGTAGATATTGCGGTTGTGTTCAACCTTCTGAGAACAACTTGAAGCCCTAATAATCAGTTTAGACATATCCTGTAGTGTTTACGGTTACAGGCCCGGGGCAATCGTATACCATGTATACAGTATCTTGGTGGTTTAAAACTGACGTTTTTTAATATGATCGATTTTGCAGTAAAAAAAAGTACTTGGACAATATTTGGTTATTTGTGTTATGTCATTAAATATGCTTTCAACGAGAAAAAGATATATGTAAGAAATGAACCTTAACAATCCTAATTTTACTAACATGTAACTTTATTATCAAAATCGTTTACATAAGGAAATATTATATAGTAAATGTCAATCACCATCAAAAATAATCAAAACTGGGAAATAAACAAAAATGTATTATAGATGTAACCCTACAATTAAGAAACAATGTGTGATTTGTACCTAAATGTTGATTTCTCGTAATTAATTTTATGAACAAAGATAATAATCATGATGCGTTATTATTTTTTTCGAAATTAAAGTTTTTTGAATTAAGATATTTTTTAAATGATGTTTCTTCAAATTTATAAAAATTTCACTAAAAAGTTCAAATGTTATATTTATTAAATTTCACATAAACATACATAATTTGATAAAATATAAAGAAATATCTCATGAAATAATATTTAATTAAGAATATTTTAAAATTTTTTGATCTTTAAATATCAGATTTATATTCATCAGTTTGAATGAGGTTTATTTATTAATATAGGATATTTAAGCAAATTTCAAATGACATCCAAAATAATCACGTATAATCCATTGTATTTCAAAGTTTATTTTGATTGAGTTTTTTCTGAAAAATTTATGAATTGTCCTTGAAAATAATTATGCATTTTCATCTTGATTAATATTTTTAAAATTATTTAAAAAAAAATATGAAGTACACTGCAATGGTTATTTGTACAAAAATCATTCCATTTACGTGTCCTTAGTGGAATCAAATGTTTTGTTTTCAGATGATGCAGAAATTATCCATGTTGACTTTACAAGAAATACCTCACACTTGCGAGAAATACTTATATAATTCTAGTGTGTGATATTATGACGTGTTAGAGTTGACAGATGTGGATAATTTCAAACATGTCGAGGATGTGAAGTTGTTTGCAAAATTCATCCGTGTCAACTTTCTAACGTACTTCTATTCTTTGGATGCAAACATTGAAAAAACCTTGGACATCAAACATGTTAGATCAAACCTGATAATTTTCATGGGAGGAAGGAACACATTGGCCGCTTCTGACCATTGAGAAATTGGATTTTGGAGGATGAACAAACAAAACGGATATAAAGAAAGTGTAATAGAGAGAACGTGTAAAATGGATGGTGACGGTTGCAAGGGTCAAGACGATGAGGAAATTTCACCACAAACTATAACCCTAACAAAATTGAGTGACAAAAGTGAGAAAGATATGGATGGTTTACACACTTAGATGGTCGATAGTTTATGAGACATACAGACATGTGCACATGTCTAATCATAGGAAGTTACTGCTTTGGAAACATCTGAAATACTTCTTCCTCAGCAGTGCTGCCACTTGTGTTTTCAATGTCTCTACTTGACTACTCCATCATCTAGCGGATATTACCTCTTTAGAGTCGGATGCCTTTGATGTTGATGCAACCTCGTACTCATTCGTCGTGGATTGTATCCTGACTCCCTTATCCAAAGTTTGACGCAAGAGGAATTCAGTGTTCTTGTCATATGTTTTAGTACTATCAGGTTCACCTCTTTGTGTCCATTACCATCAATAACTAGAATTTGTTTTGTAGAGGATTACTGTTACCAAAAACAACAACTAGGGTAATGCGACGTAGTTCTCACTCTTTATTCCTTGACAACTTTAGGATCCTCTCGTCAAAAAACCAAATCCTTCCAATTGGAGTCAATGTTACATCACCATCAAGCAACGATATCACATAAAACCACTAACATGATGACATGAAGCCAAAGTTTTAGCACAAAGAAATCATCATGCATGATATTAGAATGGAGTGTGTGTGAACATTATAATTTCATAAGAAGAAAGAAATGTGAAATAATCATTTCCAATTCATAGTAGATTAAATTTATTTTAATTTTGGCTCTTATATGCATGAATCTAATACACAAAGAGTGTAATTATTTGATTTATATTTTGGAAAAAAATTAGATGTCGTGTACCAAGTGTGTAAAGCCCTCCATTTAAGTTTACACACTTCAAATATATATCAAGTAATGAGTCTTCATTGCATATATGGAGTTTCAATCATACTGGTTATGATATAAATGGACACATTTTCACTATGTAAAAGTGACATGAATATTTCATAAATCTCGAGCCATAATGTTGATTTCTAATCTTAAGGGTATGTTAAGATTCTAACATTGACTATACAAAACGTACACACTTTCAAGCTACTTGCTACTTAGTTCATGTAGACTAAATAACATCAATCATAATTTTTCATTGAGGCTTCCTAATGATCCATACACGTGATCATGTATCACTACCATCACTTGTGCAATCATTGTTCCTACATCTCTAGAACTTCCGAGTGAAAGCAAAAAGGTTATCTAATGTCATCAAGTAACAAATGCATTTCACCTAATGAAACAATCCCACATTGCTCTCCTCGGGAATATTTTCCCTAGCTTCATGGGTAAAGGAGTCCTTACGCGGTGCAATTATAACATGCATTGGAACGTTGCAGTCTGTTAGTAGGCGGCACTCCGACTAGCTTACGCTGTGGGGTTGTGACTGCCATTTCCACCAAGTTGTATCTCTGATTATGCATAGGAGGTATTGCTAATAGCCCTGCTACTTCATGCACTTTGTAGGTTTGGTCTTCATAACCCGCTTTTACTTTGTACGTAGCATAATCCCACACCCACATCCATTCCACCTGATGAGCGGAATAGCCTCCCTTGGCTAATGTACAATTTTTGTATGGCCTGGTTTCTACAGATAATACATCATACATTAGCCCGAGACTGCATAGAAGATTTCCGGCACTCCTTAATATTGACTAGATGAACTTTAAGTTCTTTGAGGTACTTGATTAGTTCCTCCACTTTGGATTCAATCCTCCTTCTTCTAGTCTTGTGGTTCATGCGTTTGTCTTTCCTTCTTCCTGAAAATATGCTTCCATTCTTTGTCCAAAGAGCTAGAATCATGCTCTTCCAACGAAGATGAAACATCACTAACGGAGGACTTCTCCTCATGTATTGCTTGCTTGTGGACTTCATCCTCCTGCTTTTTGTGGTGCCTTGAAATCCCCGAACCCCACATCGATGTATTTTGGATAGCTCATAGGCTTCAGTGGCATTTATGACCATATTTAAACATTGTAGCCGGATATGCTCGCCTATAGAGTAAATCCATATGTTCATCGCCGCAGAGAGAAATTATTCCACAATTGAACGGGAAGCATTTGAAATGATTTATGCCGTTCAAAAATTCCAACACTATCTACTAGGATACGTCTTTGTATTTCTTGTAGATCATTATTCACTTAAGTATTTAGTACAAAAGGCAAATTTATCATGAAGGTTGGTCTAGTGGATGCTATTGATGCAAGAATTTAACTTCACTGGCCAAACCAAGAAAGGAATTCACTATACAAATACCGATTTCCTATCCCGATTGGAGACAGAGGTGCCTGAAGACATAATAAGAGATGATTTTTCAGATGAACAGCTGTTCCAATTGACAAAATATAAGGACACACAATATTATGATTTGTATAAATGTCTCTGCATATTGGAATTGCCAGAGGGGTTATCAGCAAAGCAAAGATCTATATTTGTACATAAAGCAACTCCCTATTAACTTGAGAAGGATATACTTTTCAAACCAGGGACGGATGAGGTACTCCGAAGATCTTTGGAACAATATGAAATCCAGGGAGTGGTTAGCGTCATGCACAAAGAAGCTGCATGGGGCCATTATGCTTTGCAAAATATAGTCAAAAAGATTTTAGTTGGACGGAATTGGTGGCCCACGATGTACAAGGATATTCATAAATTTATTCACAAATGTGAGGCTTGTCAACGTACAAGAAGATCCGCTTTGTCGTGCACATACATATCGCATCACAACAAACATCCATGTCACCTTAAACATCATAATACATAGATCTTCATACATCAAACAAGTGTACCACAGTAATATTTTCTATTCTCAAAACGTCCACAAGGACACTCCGGTCATAACCATAGCATAAAAGAGAGATTTCAGTTGAGCCAAACCCACTTTGTGCTTCAAAAACTCCAGGTTCCTGCCATTAGCTACTCTTTACCATATATAGCCACACTCTCAAAGGCTCAACTTCAAAAACTGCATTCCAAGGAGACCTAATTCGAATTCTATCCATTGAGTCCAAGGACTTCTAATGGTGTTGTTGGCCCTAACGGCAGTTCTAGTGCGAACGGCACTAATTGCTGTATCTGCTTTTGCATATGCTTACCTAATGAACTAAAGATGCCACTACATAAGTTGTGACAGCTGTCGTGCACATATATATCACATCACAACATACATCGCTGTCACCTCAAACATCACAATACATAGAATGTCATACACCAATACAAGTGTACCACAATTGACCCCCTAACTAACGGTTAGGTCCCTCTAACACCAGGTAGCCATCTAGTCCATAACATGATATGCCCTTCGTTGGGCTAAGATCAAGAGGTTGGGTGTTACAATGCCCTATCGTTAGTCGCCTATCTCAAATCCATATCATGTAACAATCAAACCTCCTTGCTTGCTAATTGCATCAAGGACATCATCACTGCCCACTCGGCACCATATTGAAAGGAGATGCTAGACATGACATATGCCATCCTCTTGAACAAGAATTACAAATCAACATACTGGCTTCCCACTAGCTGATCCACATAACATACATCTCAAGCTTGCTCGCACAACTGTCAAGCTTGGATCCATAGTACCATCAATGTTTGGAAGGTGACATGGCACAAAATTACACACATGATAGTTCCAAATCACACCATCACGACCCTCTAATACCAAAACTCCTGAAGGTAGAACCTCACGTACTCGTAGAATTGTTGCGACCATTTATAATATCCAATGTGGTCGATGTATTATGCTACAAATAAATATAATCACCAATATGAAATCTATGAATTGAAGGTCGATAGTAGCATAACGCAAAGTATCTCTATGTTGAGCAATAACCAAGTTCTCAAATGTCATGGCCATTACCCTACGGAAGAGTTCTGCCCTTTGAGAACACAGCTTTATCCAAACATGAGGGTTATCCAAATCCAAGACTTAAGCTAAAGGTAAATTTGGATCTCTACCATAAAATAAAAAGTAAGGTGAGAATGACGCTAGAGATGCTTGCCGGTTAAATCAATAACCCATGGCCAACCATGGTAGCTGGATGTTCCAGTCTCCCATATGACCTTTCTCCAAACCAAACTTTCTTAGTCCTCTCTTCAATGTCTCAAAAACTCTCTCTGCTAGACCATCAATCTCGGAATGATCTCTTGAGGTGGTACAATGATTGATCAACACTCGATCACACAAAACATGAAACCCAACAATTCAATACCCTGATCAGTCAACACTTTTGTTGGTGCACCAAATCGGCTAAGCACTACAACTAAAAATACATAAGTTGTTCCCTCACTTGACTTGTCAGGCAATACCACCAACTCAATCCACTTGGACAAATGCTCCACCATGACCAACACATATTGATGATGTCGTATAGTCGATGGCAAAGATACTGCAAAATCCAAACTCCAACAATAACCAAGTCTCATAATTGGTAGAGGATGTAATTGTGGTGTAAGAGCATTGAATGATGCTCAAACACGATCACATATCATTCATTTGGCCACAAACTATTACACCTCAGTTTGCATACCTCTCCACCAATAGTACAATAGCTATATTTCCGCTTCATTCTAAAATATACTAACTCCTCATGAGCATGTCTGACCAACTGTGCTATGAGATGGAAGTGGCACAACACAAACGTTGCCATCTCTCTATACTTGAAGAAGATGTCTACCTCCATCTGAATTTTCAAGCACTTCGTAAAACTTGATCCCACTCCTTGGCACTCAAAGTGCCCACAAAAGCACATGTACGAAGATACTCCAATACCACAATGTCGTCATGGATGTCTCGGCGTACCATCAAACTGTACTCATTCTTAGCACCTAAGGATAATATATCTGCTCTTTGACTTTGAGTGCCAAGAAGTGCACAGTTGTTCAGACATGCTCATGAGGAGTTCGGTCATTTTGGAGTGAAGTGAACATACAACTTCAAACTCACTATTGGTGGAGAGGTATGCAAACTCAGGTGCAACAATTTGTGGCCAGATGTATGATATGTGATCGTGTTCAAGCATCATTCAATGCCCTTACACTACAATTACATCCTCTACCGATTATGGGACTTGATTATCATTAGAGCTTGGATTTTGAATGACCTCTGCCAGAGGAGCTGTGAGTGCCGGGAGCGTCTGTGCTATTCTGTAGAGTATAGGAGCGACATGCACTTTTGCTGTCAAATCCAGGGAAGGTGCATTGGGAAGCTGTGAAGTGGATTCTCAAGTACCTCAAGAGTACTAAGGATTAAGGTCTTTTGTTTGATGGTTTATCGGACAATGCCAAATCCTTGTTGGATTATGTTGATGCTCACTATGGACAAGATCTAGAAAAGAAAAAGTCTACAATTGGTATGTGTTTACATTTGGAGGTGGATGCGTTAGTTGGAGATCTACCTTGCAGAAGTGTATAGCTCGGTCAACTACAGAAGTCGAATATGTAGTAGCAACGGAAGCAACAAAGAAAGCTATTTGGTTGAATAGACTTATCATTAAGATGGGATTAAAACAAGATGTTGTAAATCTCCATTGTGATAGTCAGATTGCCTTACATCTTGCACCAAATCAAGTGATGGATAGCAGGGTGAAGCTCATCAACATCAGATATCACTTTATCAGAGATGAAGTTTCTGATAGGAAGATTGAGTTAGTCAAGATTGACAGTAAACTCAATCAAGCTGATTCTTTGACCAAAGTTATTCCTTTAGAGAGTTTCAGGAGGCATTGTGGGCATTGTGCATGTAGGAGCGTAGTTCTTAGGATAAGTAGGATTTTTTTTGGTTTTTGTGAATAAAGAGTTATATTCGGGTTCTCTTGAAGGTATTCGTCCGAATATATGTTTGCTAGCTAGGAATACCATTAGGGAGTTCATACGAGTGAATTGCGAGGGAATTTAAGCGCGCGTTTGGGCGGCGGATTGAGGAATTATCGAGAGAAAATCGATGCCAAGAACTTGTCTAGCGGTCAGAGCAAGGGAAGCTAGCTGCAATGTCGAAGCGTTGAGCTGGAGGAGTTCCAGCAGGAAGAAGTGCGACGATGGGGAGAATTTGACCGCTCATTCTGATGGCGGATTGGACTCCAACAGAGTTGATGAGGTTGAAGAACCTCGGTGGAGCGTTTCTGTCATGGCGATGGGATTACGTGTGCCCGGAGCTGTGCGATGAAGTCCGGAGAGGGAAGCCGCTGACAGCAGTGGGAAGTAGAGCGCATCCGGAGAAGTGTGATGCAAAGTTATGGGTGAAGGCTTTAGGACGCAACCACGAAGAGGACAAAGGCGGAGTCGATTGGGAGGGATCGGCAATGCATACGGCATTCACCTTCAATGAGCGGAAGTGGTTCAACCCTAGGGAGAGGAAGGGGACGAATGGCTACAAGCTCGATTTGATCAAAGATGTCTTCAGAAGAAAGGTGGCACTCATCTTGAATCAGCTTTTCTCACCACAGCGAACAACCTACGTGAGTATGCATAAGGTGAGGATCGTGGAAGGGTTCATCGGAGGAACTATCCGAGTGAACTGGGGAGAGATCTTTGCGAGGAATGTGCAGGCCATGGCGCAACGAAATTAAGGGAAGACGATAAGAGTGTAGTCTATCTCTCGTCTTTCTTTTGTACACCTGTACGCAAAGTTGGAGTGGCTGACGCCTAAGGAGAGGCAGCTGTATCGGTTGGAGAGTGGGTTGTCAGACTTGGATGCGGACATCGACAGCGCTAGCTGTGGATCGACGAGGAGTCTAGGAACGAGTGCGCCACCTGAGCCGAAGAGAACGGGAGAAGTGAGACCGGTAGTGCGAAGCAAGCCTGATTCGGACTCGGACCTTGAGGTGATTGGGACTTCGATGAAGAGGAAGAGAGTAGTGGAAGACAGTCCACCTGCCACTCTAGCTGTTCGAAGAGATGTAGGAAAGAAGAAGGTGGAAGAAGTAGGACCGGCCAAGTCCTCTCGTCCGAAGATGATGGCGGTGAAGCCGGGGCCGAAAGCCTTGAAGGAGATTGCAGAGCCTATGGCATCGGTATTACAGCTGTCGTAGAAGTTGAAAGCTGTGGTGGTCCCAGTATTGTTGGAGTTGAACAAGATGGGACCGATGTATATGCCAGGGTGGGACCCTCAAGCAGACGGGTATATGGAGTTGATTCAGATGATGAACCGTCTGGCATTGGGAAAGGAAGATCAATCCATCACAGTGAAGGAGTTGATAGAGAATGTGGACAAGTTGTCCAAAGAGAAAGCTGAGATGGAGAGGAAGGTTCATGAGGCGAAGAAGGCCTACGAAGAGATCTGTCGTATTTGGGGTGCGGAGATCCATTTTGTGGAGAAGGAGAATGCACATCTTCGGGAGGCGATTGCAAGACACAGGCGAAGACTCCGATTCAGGTGGATGTGGAGGCACTTGCGAAGTTGGAGACCCTCGCTAGCGGATAATGCGCATCATCACATTCACACGGTGTGATCGTGTTGAGACGCAGCGGTTAGAGCAGTTGGTGGCAGCAATGAAGAATCCTGGCGACTCAAAGGAACAACGGAAAGAGATGTACAAGGCATTGGGTCGAGATTTCCGGGAAGCCATGGCTCTTCATCGACAGGAGATCGCAACAGATGTACAGGAGATGCAGTTAGGAATCGACGCATTCACGCAAGCAGCGGAGGTGCGATCGAGCGGCTTAGATCAGAGTAGAAGACTTAGGAGAGAACGATCCGTGTAGGAGACGGTTAGCTTGGCAGTTAAGAGTAGCAGTTAGAACATTCATTATAAATAGTCATAGGAAATAAAGTGGTGGATCTTTTCATCTTTGCAAGTGTCCAAGCTATTGGATTGCAAATTGTAGTGAGGGTAGAACGAGCACTCGAGGAGTTGGTGTCTGCAGGCTGACATTGTGACGACTGAAGCGTGTATCCGTGAAGTTACCCGGATATTTGTCCACGAGCTGAGCCTGTCTGTAGCATCATAAGTACTCTAGAGGATGTTTCGCCGAGACGCAAACTTGTAATGAGAGAGATCGCCATCCCGAAGTAAAGCAAATTGCTGAAGTCTATTTGCTGTGTCTGTGGAATTGGTGATGTGATGGGTTTGTGAAGGAATTGAGTTTGAATCGATTACCTTCTTTGTGAATGTTGGAGCAGTTGGTGGCTATTTTGGAAAACCTGGGAGATTTCAAGGAGCGTCAGAAAGAGATATATCGAGCTCTGGATCGAGATTTCAGGGAAGCCATGACTCTTCATTGATAGTAGATCGCAGAAGATGTACAGAAAATACAGTAAAAAATTGACGTATTTACGTGAGAGGCGGAGGTGCGATCGCGTGGCTTAGATGAACAGAATAGATTTTGGAGAGAAACTTCCTTGCTGGCTATCGGGTAGATTCATTTCCCAGCAGCGGCGCCAAGAAGTCGTGGAGAATGAGTGGATGAATTCTCCCTATCGGTGCCTTGCGCATAGTAGATACTCTCATCATCTTTCGTCGTAACATCGAATGCTTGCTCATTTCCTCGTTCTCATTGGTTCTGCAAGTTCTTGGCACACAACTATATGAGCCACTGATCCTATCTCTTGCAACCGGCTGACGCTGTAATAACCCTAATGCATTCTTCTACTCGTGTGACTTTTTACATTACTCATACACTTCTTAATTCATCATATTCGTAAGAATACACTTCTCATTTCCCCCGAATATGACATTTTATTATCAAAACACAAAAAAAATCCTACCAACTCATCTAACTACGCCCCTATAGTTACGGCAGCAATTGTTGAAGTCAAAGCGGTAACTTAGAGAGGTGGATGTTGAGCGGCTTGGTAGATTAGAAATGTTAGCAAGCAAATGTTCAAACTATCTACTTGCGTGGTGTGATGATGAAGAGATCCGTCGATTAGAGAGAATCAGGAAGATTATGAACTATCCTGCCAATTCAAAGGCAAGAAGGAAAGAAATGTACAAAGTCATGGGTCACGAATGCCATGATTCACTTCAAATTTACAAGCGAGAGATTGCAGAGGACCTTGGGGAATTGCAAATGAGTGTTGACGTTTTCCCGTGGAGACTAGAATCGTCGTTCGGCGATGGTGTCCGAGAAGAGAGGAGTTGGAGCTCGGTGTAAATCAATTAGCTTTAGTAGTTAGACATTCTTTGTATAAATAGGAGTAGCACTAGTAGGAAAGGTTCATCTTCTTCTGTTGCAAGAGTTCATTGTTGAACTGCGAGTGTAGTTAGGGTAGAACAAGAGCTTGTGGAGCTAAGCTCTATCGAATGTGATCGGGCTAGACTGGTGGGATTACTTGAGAAGCTATCCGAGTACTCCTCCATCAGCTATGGACCTCCGACAGAATCAGTAGAACTTCATTAAGCTCACCGCCTCGATTCCATCTTCTAATAGAGTAGATCGATCTTTCCATCGGTAAACTACATAAGTTCCTCAATTCAAAGTGTAATTGGATTCTAGTGGATGTTTGATGTGTGTGTATTTGATCAAAGTGTACACTAAGAAGTGGCATATTTGGTAACCCTCTTCGGACCTATATTATCCAGAGTAACGAAAGACGTATAAACTCATAAATTCACTTCCAAAAGCAAGTTACTCCTTGATCTCATGGGAACGAACTACATATTATTTTAACTTTGACCATCCTTTTGCAACCTTGTTGTTACAGATATCATCTGATTCAAGAGTCACTGAACTTAATGAGTCGGACTTCAAATCTAAATCGGACTCCACCGCACTCGTGGACGTCCGATATGTGGAGTGCTACAAGGTAGACGAGGACTTGCCTGAGGAGGAGCAATAGCAATTACATGTCAGTGTGGGCACAAGTGAGACCAGCCACATTGACGGAGTCGTTGAACCCAATGCATATAGGGAAGTTAGCATTAAATCTGAGTGTATACTTAGAGTAGGCAAGTCTCTGGGTAACGCCACATTGACTCAATTGCTTTGGGTCCTCACGGCCTATGGAGATGTTTTCGCTTGGAAGATTGCGGATATGAAAGGCATATCTCGCCAATGGGACGAGCACCGTATAGACCTCAAAGAGGGAGTAGTCCCATTAAGGCAAAGACAATATCGGTTAAATCCGAGTACTTCTTGTTGGTAAAAGAGGAAATTGATAAATACCTAAAAGCATGCATTATTTACCCCGTGTTGAGCAGTGAATGGGTAGGCCCAATTGTCATTGTAGCTAAAAAGAACTCAAGGAAGATAAGAGTATGTGAAGATTTAAGAAAGTAGAATGCGGCTATCAAGAAAGATCATCACCCCTGCCGTTTACTGATGCAATCTTGGATCATGTAGCGGGACATGAATACTACAGCTTCCTGGATGAATTTTCCGGATATAATCAGGTATCGATACGTGAAGAGGATAAGGATAAAACCACCTTCAATATTGACTAGGGAACTTATGACTATCATAAAATGCCATTTGGGGTGTGTAATGCACCGGCTAACTTTCAGAGTATGATGACGCATATCTTCCAGGATTATTTGAGGAAGTTCTTGGAAATTTTCATAGATGACTTCTGTATATTCGGGTCTCAAGCAGAGCATCTGCAGCATTTGGAGCAGACTTTCCAGAAATATCGGAGAATCAACTAGCTTTGCACCCTGAGAAGTGCTACTTTATGATGGCAAAAGACATCTTGCTCGGACACCGGATTTCAGCTCGGGGCATTAAAGTGGATGTGGAAAAGATCTGTGTTATCACTACGCTTGAGCCACCACGCAACATTTGGGAACTTCAGGCATTCCTAGGCCACACGGGAGACTGCAGACGTTATGTCAAGGCATATGCTACCATCACCGCATCATTAACTGCCTTGCTCAAGAAGGAGACAGAGTATGAGTGGACGACGGTGCATCAACGGACGTTTGAGGACATGAAATAAGAGTTGGTTCAGGCGCTGACGTTGGTTCCGCCTGATTGGGCAAAGACTTTCCATGTAAATATAGATATGTCTTCCATAGCCATAGGAGTAGTTTTCGGACAATGTGATGCGCAGGGGAAGGATCACCCCATTTACTTCGCAAGCCAAATGCTTATAGCGGTGTCGTGTTGTGACGCGGCTACTATGAGAAGATGATGACATGTGTCATCTTCAGAGTTGTTGTCATGACGGCGATACTTTAGGTTAGGGTAACATATGGCATTGTAAGGCTGTAAAGAGCTAGGGAGATCTAGACACATCACCTTGATGACTAAGGAGCTTATCTGATTGAAATGGAGTCGACGTAGGACGTAAATATGGGACAACATGATCCTCAAGATGTACCATTGTCGAGTTCATTTGTGATCAACATATGGTGTCTTCATCATGATCGCTTTTGGGTATACTTAGCTGGTTTCAAGTTGTCATTTTAACTGTTATTAGTGACAACTCAGATTGTGTATAGGATGTCTAAGTAGAGTGTTTAGGATAGTTGTAAAGCTCTAAGTTTCAATGGAGCTAATTTTGCCACACTAGAGGTCAAAATAGCATTCTCCATTCCCATTGGTCTAGGAGTTTTGACCAATGAGGGCACTAGGGCAACTTTTCGAGGTTTTTAGGGATTTTGGAGAACTTCTAGGGGAACATTCAGAGATTTGAGGATGGGGTTTGAGAGCTGACAAGATGAGCTACGACGTGGGCTCAAGAATGGATGGATTTGAAGGATTTGGCACTCTGAAGTGGTGATTCAAAGTAAGAGTGAGAAATTTAGACCTTTGAGTGTATTTGGGGAGTTTCTAAGAACCTTACAAGGGTTTTGGAAGATCTGAGTCAACAGAGATATAGATTTCGACTCAGGCCTGTGTTTTGATTGAAGTTTTGATTCGATTGGACGAGTTTTGAGTACGGAGTGATAGCTTGAAGTTTGTGTATACAGTCAGAATTGCAAGACTGCACTGACTGTCACGAAGTTAGTACGGAGATCATATCTTTTGACATCAGAAAGTTATGTCATTAAAACTTTGCACAGTTCAAGTTATGATGATGAGTGACCTTTTTAAGAAATCCGAGAGCAATTGAAGTCAAGGATTGGGATGTGTGATGGGTTTTGTACACAGGGGTCTGCATATCGCCTTGTGATACAGTGTAGAAATCAACAATTGTTCTGAGAGATCTAGAAGAGAGAAACATATGAAACTTTGCTAAGAGATTAAAAGGGTTGTGGATAAATTTTTTGTGAAGTGGAAGCGAAAATTATTGGTCGAATCATTGGATATCATAATCTTCTTCCGCTGAAGTTCTACCAGTTGTAATGTGGAGTACTAAGGAGAAGAAGAAGAGATTGTCAACTCACACGAGGTTCTAGAGGGTTCTTCTACAGCTAGGCGCTCGGCCATTCTCAGAGCAAAGAAATGTCCGTGCGACAGCGGTGGAATGCAACTATTCTTCCACCAAGCGAGAAGCTCTTGAAATGATATATGCTGTCAGGAAATTCCGGCATTATCTTATGGGATATGAGTTTGTATTTCATGTGGACCATTATCCACTTAAGTACTTAGTTCAGATAGTGGATTTGTCAAGACAAATCGCAAGGTGGATGTTGTTGTTGCAAAGAACACGTGTTTACCGTGCAGACGAAGAAGGGCATCCACCATACGAATGCATACTTTTTGTCTCGACTGGAGACACACATTCCGGACAATGTAGTGGCTAACGATTTTCCATATAAACATTTTTTCCACCTAATAGAGTACAAGGAGACGCAGTATTATGATCTCTATCATTACTTGCGTTCCTTGGAAATGCCAGACGGGATGACACCTGAATAGAGGATGGTATTCGTCCACAAAGCTGCCTCTTACTAGTTGGAAAAAGGGATGTTGTTCAGAATGGAGGCGGACAAAGTACTTCAGAGGTGTTTAGAGCCGTACGAAGTCAAAAGAGTGGTACGAACCATGCACGAAGAAGCGGCAGGAGGCCATTATGCTATGCGAAATACGGTGAAAAAGATTTTTCCTTCAAGATATTGGTGGTCGACCATGTACAAAGATGTCCATCAGTTCATCCAAAAGTGCAATGCATGTCAACGGATGGGAAGGCCAACACCAACCACTTGATGGCCTTTATAACCTATCCATAACACCTTTTGAGAGATGGGGGATAGATTTTGTGGGGCCCATCTCATCAGCTAGCCGAGGCACCCAAAAGAGGTATATTTTGGTTGCAATGGACTATGCTACAAAGATGATGGAAGCGGTAGCCATCCAAAGAAATGATGCAAAGACAGTGGTTGTTCTTCTTTAGCCAAATAATTTGTAGATACGGTGTCGCATGGACATTTCTTTGCTCTGAGAACGCCCGAGCGCCTGGCTGTAGAAGAACCCTCTAGAACCTCGTGTGAGTTGACAATCTCTTCTTCTTCTCCTCAGCACTCCACATTATAGCCGGTAAAACTTCAGCGGAAGAAGATTATGATATCTGATGATTCGACCGATAACTTTCGCTCAAACTTTACAAAAAATTGCTCCACAACCCTTACTATCACTAAAAAAAGTTTGAGATGTTTTTCTTTTTTAGATCTCTCAAAACAATTGGTGATTTACCCACTGTAACACAAGGCGATATGCAGACCCTTGTGTACAAAACCCATCACACATCCCAATCCTTGACTTCAATTGCTCCCAGATTTTATTAGAAGGTCACTCATCATCAGAACTTGAACTGTGCAAAGTTTTATTGACAGAAATTTCTGATATCAAAAGATATGATCTCTGTACTAACTTTGTGATAGTCAGTGCAGTCCTGCAATTCTGACTGTATACACAAACTTCCTGGAAGGTCTCCAAAACTCCTCAAAACCTCAAAGAAGTTGCCCAAGAGCCCTCATTGGCCCAAACTCCAAGACCAATGACAATGAAGAGTGTTATGTTGACCTCTAGTGTGCCAAATTAGCTCCATTTTAACTTAGAGCTTTACAACTATCCTAAACACATTACTTAGCCATCCTATACACAATATGATTTGCCACTAATAAAGAGTCAAAATGACAACTCGAAACCGGCTAAGTATGAACGGAACTACAAACGGAACCGGGGAGTTTATAACTTGAGAATAATACTCCTCGCCAAAGTTCCTAACAATCAACTCCCTATGGCTTATTTTTGGTAAGCAATAATGATGGATTGGAACCCATGTGTTGAAAGCCACCACTATTGGTAAGTTCAGATCCATAGCGCTCAAACTAAATCATAACGTACATTGTTACGTCCCAAATCGCGCCGACTGGAAGAATAATCGGGTCTGGAGAGTTTATCACTTGTTGCAAAAACTTATCTCCAAAATGATACACTAACCACGCCCGAAAATGATCACGAAGAAGACACCGGATGTTGATCACAAATGGATTAGGCATCGGAACATCTGGAGGATCATGTTGTCCTCTATCCATGTCCTTGTCGGCTCCACTTCGATCAGATATGCTCCTTAGTCAGCAAAGTGATGTGTCTAGCACTCTCCCATACCCTTTTCATCCTGACTGCGCTTTATATCTGATAAGGTCCAAGATAATATCTCTTGGAGCCTTTTCAATATCCCGACCCTACAAAGTAGATCCAACGGTGGGCTCTTACTTGATTTTTTCTGATGCGCCGTCGGTTATCCTAACCTAAACTATCGCCGTCATGACAACAAACTCAAGATGACACATGTCATCATCTTCTCATAGTAGCCGCGTCACAACACGACATCCACCCCCTCTAAACCTGTGCATCCTCCGGTATGCACCAAGAAGTTAACCAAGGTGTGCGCGGTGTCAGATAAGATCAACCTGATCTTCTGCTCCAGCTAGATCCTCCCCATATGACTCATCTTCACCAAAAAGGTCAAACTCCTCCTCAAGATGGCCGAGGTCGATCTTCTTATCCCGACTTTTGAAGATCTTTATTCGCTTTTCTGCAATAGGCACCTTCAGCTTTGTACCATCCAACTCTCTTAGCGAATAAGTAGCATTGTCAAGGACATGGATGACCACATAAGGTCCAAACCACCTCTTTGAAAACTTCCTCAAGGTGCTATGTTGGTTATCTAGACTATTGTCATACACCAACACCCAATCACCTTCTTTAACCTCCTTTGGTCTCAGCCTATGCCGTTTGTCAAATCTGTCCTTGTTTTTAAGGCGTGCCTCTCTAAGTCTCTCCATTGCCAATTGTACATCCTCCGTTCTCCTCTCCACCGCCGAATGCGTGACGCCAAAAGATCTTCTCTACTCAGATTATCCTCCCAAGGTAATACACTCCATGTGGGAATGTTTTCCTCTATTGGCATAATCGGCTTTTGGCCTTGCATTAACTCTAATGGCATATAGCCGGTCACGAGCTATGGGTTGTAACGATCAGCCCATAATGCAAAAAGGTAACAAACGAGGCCATTGTCCAAATTTCTTCCCCTACATGACTTCACAATTGCTTTGATAATAGGTGGATGACCCCGCTCACTCTTCGCATTCCCTTTTGGATTATAAAGAAGTGGTGAGAGATGCCTTGACTCCACATCTCTCAAAGAAGTCACGTGCCTCTTGAGCATTCAACTCTCCTCGATGAGCGGTTATCTTCCCAACACATCCATAACGACACAAAACATCCTCCAAAAGAAATCTGCAAACCCCTTCTGTTGCTTTTGATCGTAGTGCTCTCCCCTCCACTTGATTGGATAGATCCTCCCTTGCTAACACCAGATACCTCATCTGCCCTAATCCCATCGGCATGACCATCAAATCCACAACCCACTTGTAATGGATAGCAAGTGGATATGTAGGATGCAAATCATCACGGTGTCGGATTACCGAATACATCTGACATGTCTCACAAGTCTCCACAAATCCTACCACATCCTTGTAGATGTTTTTCCACCAATATCTCTCTTTCAATTTCATGAAAGTGGCATATATCCCCCTGTGGCCTGTGACCTCCGGGCTGACTCTCACTCAGGTTTACCTCCGATGGCTTTTTGGAAGCTCATCATGAATCTAGAAGGACTTAGTCCCACCCTTTGCCCATGATCCTATTGCTCACTCTTACACAAACTCTCAAAGTCCAAGCTCTATTATGCACATTATCACCAAGAGTAAGATATCACTCAAAAAGGAAAGGGATACTTTGGTAATCAAAGTCTTCATTGAATCAAGGTTCCCTCCGAACATGACATCTCCAAGAACCAAGCTCCCTAAAACTAAGATCACCACACTATCTCCTCCCAAAACTAACTTCCATTGAAAAACTACTTGAGAGGTGCTTCTCAACCTCTCTATTTATACTACTTAGAATCTTACCCCTAGTAACTACAAGTAATCACCATGTAACTTCCTCTTACCAAGTTTAAACGAGGTAGAGATCACAAACCCCAATGAAAAGGGTACATGGCAACATGCAATTGGTCCACTTGGATCTTCTAGAAGCCCAACTACTCCCTAATTGACTTCTAGTGTACCAAGTCAATCTCGCCCCTAGATTTAAGGGTTTTCACCAAGTCCAACCAATGAAAACTAGTCCAAGTCAAGGGAAGTCAAGATACCCATGTGATGGAATCTATTCCTTGCCTCATACTAAACAACAAAATAGTAGTTCTCATCTACCACACCAAAAGTTACTCTATATTTTCCTCCAACTTAACCATAACTAGCTAAACATAGTCATGACTAAGATAAACTTAGGCACAATTTAGATATACTTTCATTTTATCCTATATGTACAACCACGGGTCTTACATTTACCCCCGGACCAAGATTTCACTCCGCCCCTCGGAGTGAAAGAATCTGATCGTCGATGAAACGGCTTCAACTTGTCGTGATTCACCCGGTCAAAATGTCGCCCTCCCAACTCCTTCAAATCGTAAAGTAAAGTTTCCCACACCTTGTGAACTATGAAAGGACCAAAGTACTTTGGAAGAAATTTCTTTCTTGCTCTCTTATATCTAATGGAATCGAAAGCATTACCCAATCACCTTCTTTGAAAATCTTCATCTTCTTCGTCCCAAATCGATTATCATGATACTTCTTCTGCAATTGTTGAGCCCGCTCCACACGTACCATGGCCACGGCTCGAGCCTCCTCCGGCTCCAACGGTTGTTGACATCTTGATTTGATAGCTTCTACTCCATTCTTCCTCTTTAACTTCCGTTGGATAGTTAAGAAGGTCGTCAAATCAAATTGAATTGGAAGCTTTGACTCGACACCATATACCATACGGAAAGGTGAGTACCCTCGTTGATGTCTTCCAAGTCGTCCGATACTCCCACAAGATAGCATGCAGCCTTTTGTCCCAATTTTGCTTGCTCTCGTCCATGTTCCGCATCCTTGGCCAACATCATGCAAAGCGTATAGTTGGTTCGGCTACGCCAACCCATTAGCATTTGGTTTGTAGGAAGTAGTCACCCGTGCCTTGATGGAGAAATGACCTAGCATGGCTTGTATAATGCTTCCAACAAACTCACCACCTCTATCGGATACAATTTCTAGAGGGCATCCGAATCTAGTTATTATCCTCTCATATAGAAATCTACCCACTTCTTCCTCACTAGTAGATTTTAGAGGTCTAGCTTCTACCCACTTGGTTAGATAATCTGTAGCTACCACAATGAACTTGTTACCCCGAGGAGTAAGATTCAAGGGTCCTACAAAATCTATTCCCACTTTTCAAAAGGACCTAAAATAGGAACCGATGTCAAAGGAGGGGTTTTCATGGACTTTTTAGCAAAAGCTTGACACACATCACAACTCTTGCAAAATTCCACACAATCTTTGAAAATGCCCTTCCAATGATAGCTGCATCTAGGATCTTAAATGCGATTACCTTTCCCGCAAAGTGTCCTCCACATACCGAGCCTTCATGAAACTCCTTCATAAGTTGAATTGACTCCTCCCTTCCAACAACCCTTCCGAGTAGTCCATCCGCTCCTTGATGAAACAACACGCCCTCTATGATGGTATAAGGTTCACATCGCTTCACCAATGCATTCCTCTCCCGTGAATGCATGCCTTGGGGAAACTCTCCCTCCGAGATGAAATCCCATATCCCCTTGTATTCAGCCGGTACCTTTGTTATGGTGTCCATCATCGGCCAAATCCTCATCTGGAAATGTATCATCCATCGTTGATCTCCTTCCTCCTCGTATGCTCGAGACATCAAATCGGCATTGGCATGTTTCTTACCGGGTCGATCCTCAATGATGTAATCAAACTCTCCAATAACAACTTCCATCCGGGCTATCCTACCCTCAAACATTAGGCTTGTTGAAAATGTACTTCAAAGCCTTGTGGTCGAGAACGATAGTAAACTTCCCTCCCAATAGATAGTGTCGAAACTTCTTGAGTGAGAAGATCACCTAAAGCCTCCCTTTCGATCCTTGAATAATTTCTCTCACCGCACTATCCGTCTACTAGCATAAGCAATTGGATGATCATGGCTATCTTCATCTAAGCGGCTTAGAGTGCATCCTATAGCAATGTTTGATGCATCCGTGTAGAGAATGAAAGGTTTACCCCAATTTGGTTTGGCTAAAATAGGAGCCGTTACCAACGCCTTCTTAAGAAGTTCGAACGCCACAATTTGCCTCTCCATCCTTGAGGATTAAATCGTAATCCGTCCCCTTCTTCATGTAAACCGTCAAGGCATAAGCTTTGTTGGAGAAGGAAAAGATGAACCGTCGATAGTATCCCACCATTCCAAGGAACTGCCTCAACTTGGTCAACGTCACCGGAAAAGGTAAGTCGAGGATGCGTTTCACCTTTTCTAGATCCACCGCTATACCATCTTTGGAGATGATGTGCCCTAACAACAAACCTTCCTCACATCCAAAAATGCATTTTTCTGGATTGAGCGAGGCCTTGGCTTTCTCCAACGTTGTAGAATTTTGATCAAATGATCAAAATGATCCTCCTTCTTCCCGATATACAAAAAAAAATCATCTATGAAATCTCGCACAAATTTCCCAATAAAAGGTTCAAACACCTTGTTCATGAACCTCTGAAAAGTTCTTTGGAGCATTACATAGACCAAAGGGCATTACCCTAAAGGCAAAAGTTCCCCATGGCGTGGTAAAAGTGGTTTTGAGCTGATCTTCCGGAGCAATTTGAATTTGGTTATAACCACTATAACCATCTCCAAAACTATACCACTCATGACCTGCCACCTCCTCTAGAATCTCATCTATGAAAGGTAAAGGATAGTAATCCTTCTTTTGTGACAAAGATTCAACTTCTTGTAATCTACGCATACACGTAGCTTACCATTCTTCTTCTTGACTATCACAATAGGAGAAACCCATTCAGAATTCTCTACCTCATAGATGAAACCCGCATCCTTTAGCTTGTCGATCTCCTCCTTGACCACCACGGCCGTTGGTGGATTTATCCGACGCGTTTCCCGACGTCTTTGGGACGAGCCTTCTCCTCTAACTCAATGCGATGAGTTTCTAAGGTTACTTCCTTCAAATCCTTGTAGCTAAAGGCAAAGACATGGATATATTTTGAAATATATCCAAGAACCTTTGACTTCTCCTCCATAGTAACCTTGGGACCAAACTTGAGAGTGGAGAGCCGTCGAGTTATCTCATCTTCACTCATCTTCATCTTGTCGGGATCTTTCACCACCCCGGGCCTAGGAAGTAAATCCATTGCAAGCAAGAACTTGAACTTGAACATCATCGTCCGAGGTATCTTCGGATGATGTCTCCTCATCGGCCGACATGTTGGTGTCAACCTCTGAAAAACTACCACTTTCTTCACTCTCGGACTACGAGTAATCACTGTAGGTCTATCCGAAGTCCGAGACCGCTCCTCCGCCACTTGTGAGAGGGACCTTCACTGATGGTTTTTCGGCCCTATACGAAGGTAACCCTTATGCCACCGATCGGTTGTCCTCACACCCTCAACCAAGGTCTTCCTAACAACAAGTCGTAGCTAGCCTCCTCAAGCACTTGAAAGGACAACAAGGTTTGAACTCCCATCACACTTACCACCACCTTGTCCACCACTCCAATGGGTCGCACCTTTTGCTTGTTGGCCATCCCAACAATGATGTTGGAAGGTCTTGAAAGCTTCATCCCCAACTTCTTCAACAAACGTTCGACATGGCATTCACCGCAGATCCACCATCCACTAATACATCCGAAACATCACGTCCATTAATCGTACTTCAATCTTGAAGCCTTTGAGTGCATACCTCCGAGGCAGCGGCATCCACCACTCCTACTCCAACATTCGCCATGGAAGCTTTTCCCTTGGATCGCCGCTTCTTGGTCCTTTTGGAGCTTAGGCCTCCCCTCAACTCCTTTCTTATCGTAGGATTTAGAGCAATCAATTGGCCAACAGTTATATTGGCTTTTGATTCCCCACATCCTCCACCACGTCGTATTTGATTTGGGTAGATGAAATGGAGAAATCATCCATTCCCAACTTCTTTCTCGGTGCTCTCGGTTGACTCACACCACTTTGGATCGAGTGCTCGGCTTGGTTGATCTTCCATTGAGATGGACTCCTCTGCAAATCTTGCTCTCTTCTTCTCGTGTGCAAGAATATCAACTCTGGAACTTATAGAGCTCTCTCCCTTCTCAAAGCGTGCCGATGAGGAAACACATCAATAGGCGCTACTCCTTATCCTTCGATTGACTTGGAGCAGGAGTAGAATTGTTGTGTCTAACTCCATCATGTTGTCGAGGATTAGGACAATTTCGTTTGGAAATGAGGGCCTCCACAACTAAAGCATGAACCTGTGAAGTTCCCTTGTGGTGGATTTCTTTTTTGGAGGATAATTCCCATACCCTCTAGATCCTCCCCTACATTCTGATTCCTCCTCTCCCATAGTTGTACTACGTTAATCTTGAGATCAGCGAGTGTTTACGTGATAGATTTCAACTCATGGTGCAAGTCTACCCTTTGGAGAATTTACTCTTGGCGCGGCAACAACAAGTAGGGAGTTGCCATTCTAACCACAACAGGTGGTGATGCTTCTCTAGCCACCAAGCTAGAATCATCGTCTTCTAGGCTCTCCTCCATTCGAATAGCAATGCGAATAGCCTCAACCTTAGAAGAGGGCTTTTCATATCTCACCTTGCTTCGAATCCGAGGCTTCAAACCTCCAATGAAGTTCTTTGTCAACATCGCCACAATCCCCACCATGGTTGGCTCGACCTCGTCTCCACTCTTTCTCAACACCACACGAAAGCGTGACTCCGGCTTCTCCGTTCTCTCTACGTATGATCTCACCTTCTCACTCTCTCCTTGCTTCAAAAAAGGTGACTTCACACATCACTTCTCGTAACTTTCATCCGGAAGAAAGTTTTCAACAAGATTCTCCGTCAAACTCTCCCAAGTGTCTTCCTCCACATGCTCCTTCTTGTACTCATTGTACCACTTCAATGCAGAATCCTCCAAGAAGTCGGGCAAAAGGATAGCCCATTCGGGTTTCCTTCTCTCATTGTTTCCTATGCATGCCCTCTTGAAGTCTCTCACAAAAGATTCTACATCTTCTTTCTCTCTCCCATAGAACACTAGAAGCTTCCCCATTTCCAACTCCTTTTGTCGTTGTTGTTGGAAATTTATACGGGACTCCCTAATACAACACAAACAAAACTAGCTCCATTCTAGAGTAATTCATCAATGGCAAAATGAACGGAATTGGTTGGTCCAAGATTGCCATGGCTCTCTCCTCTCCTAAACACACTATGAGCCTTACCCTCATCAACATCTTCTCGATCATTCTGAAAATGATCTCCATCTTCAGTTAGAACTTGAGCCACCTGGAGATTTCAACTTTTCGGTATCTGCACTCAATTTATCTTCAAAGCCCTCCACCAGTGACTCCAACAGAGCTTTCACGCCACTACACTCGTGTCCTAAGGGAAGTCCGGTCACTCCACAATTTTCACAATAGTTTCCACTCTTGGATTCATGGGGAGATGATGGTCCCAGATGAAGGTTTAGCTCTCCCACGTTTCTCTCTCTCTCTCAACCTCCGATCTTTGGTCCTCAAAGGACAACTCACAAGCTTATGTCCCTCCTCTCCACAATAGAAGCAACTCTCACGTTTCGCTCCTCGGGAACTTTTTAGTGTCCTCTCTTCAAACTCCACTCTGAACTCCCTCGTGTTCGAATCCGCTGAAACAATCACGTCCAGCCCTTGAGGTATCTTAGATAGCGGATCTTCCAAAGAGGTTGATCTCCCATTTTCCAATGAGTGTCAAGTCATCCTCACTATGCAAAACACTCATGCACTCACTCTCTCGGAATGACCATAAACAAGGAAAAAGTAAATCTGAAAAGTAAAGCAGTTTTGCTCACTTTTTATACCCCCTATACTTCAGGTATCATAACTTTCTCTATAAAATGATCTCTCAACGAAATTTGAACCCACATGTAGCTTAGCTCCTGATATACAATCGTGCAAAGTTTCAAATCCTGATTCAATTCTTGCACGAATTGATAAGCTCTGTACACTTTTTCCCGAGAGCTATCTTTCAAAACCCGTCAAGACCTAGCAAATTCTAAACATCATAACTTTTGATCTAGACATGATATGACTGTTATTTCAAGTGCAAAACGTATCCCATCTACTAATCTAAAATCAATAAAATTATCGGAAAAACTTTGGAAAATAAAGTTTTCCTCCCAAATACATACTATAGCACTCTCGCCTCATCCCAAACAACACTTAAGTAAACAAAATGTACAAAATAACTTCCAGGCTATCATATAACACTACCGGATACACAAATGGTACATTACTATGCATCATGATCTCGGTTCGCTCTTCCCCCACAGTCCTCTCCATATGAGTTCTCATCGTTTGCGCTCTCACGGGCAATAAACTGGATTGAAACATCTCTTCTCCTTCTAGGACTGAGGTCCCGGCAACGGAACCAAAAATGTGACCTCCGGGCTGACTCTCACTCAGGTTTACCTCCGATGGCTTTTGGAAGCTCATCATGAATCTAGAAGGACTTAGTCCCACCCTTTGCCCATGATCCTATTGCTCACTCTTACACAAACTCTCAAAGTCCAAGCTCTATTATGCACATTATCACCAAGAGTAAGATATCACTCAAAAGGAAAGGGATACTTTGGTAATCAAAGTCTTCATTGAATCAAGGTTCCACTCCGAACATGACATCTCCAAGAACCAAGCTCCCTAAAACTAAGATCACCACACTATCTCCTCCCAAAACTAACTTCCATTGAAAAACTACTTGAGAGGTGCTTCTCAACCTCTCTATTTATACTACTTAGAATCTTACCCTAGTAACTACAAGTAATCACCATGTAACTTCCTCTTACCAAGTTTAAACGAGGTAGAGATCACAAACCCCAATGAAAAGGGTACATGGCAACATGCAATTGGTCCACTTGGATCTTCTAGAAGCCCAACTACTCCCTAATTGACTTCTAGTGTACCAAGTCAATCTAAGCCCCCTAGATTTAAGGGTTTTCACCAAGTCCAACCAATGAAAACTAGTCCAAGTCAAGGGAAGTCAAGATACCCATGTGATGGAATCTATTCCTTGCCTCATACTAAACAACAAAATAGTAGTTCTCATCTACCACACCAAAAGTTACTCTATATTTTCCTCCAACTTAACCATAACTAGCTAAACATAGTCATGACTAAGATAAACTTAGGCACAATTTAGATATACTTTCATTTTATCCTATATGTACAACCCTGGGTCTTACAGGCCTGCCCATAAGCTCTCATGAAACTCCTGCATCAACTCCTGTTGAGCCTCCTTTCCACAAATCACACGTTGTGGCATGTCACCCTTCCGCTTCGGTCTCTTCCATAGGTATCCATCTTGTAAAATATAGTTGTAGGCCTTTCTTCTTCCATGTTTGAACTCATGATCACTCCAACCGCTTTGTCGTGCTAGTGTGCTGAGATATTTTCCAATATCTATCCACTCACCCTCATACAAATCCTCCAGAAACATCTCCAAACTTTGTGTTACTCCTTGCTGATGAGCCATAGAATAAAATGTCGTTCCAACATCATCAGTATCATCAACCATTTCTTCTTCTCCCTCATATCTAGCTCTTGACAACATATCTGCCACCTTGTTATCCTTTCCTGCCACATGCCTGAACTCCGGATTAAGCGTCTTGATGTATGCTATCCACCTCAACATTGCAATATCTGGTGTATTGCAATTGGTGATCATCCCCCGCAATGGTAAACAATCCGTCTCCACAATCATATGTGCTCCAATCAGGTAGTTCCTTTCCGACTTCATGGCCGTAACAACACCCTACAATTCCTTCTTCACCTGAGGATAACTTCGCTGTCTTTAACTCAAGACCTTGGCTCCAAATCTCACAGCATACCTACTCCCTTCATCTTCGTCATCCTGCCCTACTGCCCATCCAATTGCAATAGGACTAGTATCCACCGTCAATATCACCGGCTTGTTACCATGATATTCTATCCTTCAGAACACGGAGGTGATGACATACACCTCTTCAACTTCCTCATGGCCTCTACATGTCTATTCTCCCATACAAACTTCTGATTTTTCCTTAACAACCCATATAACGGATCTGTTATATGAGCATAGTGAGGAATCCATATGTGATAGAACACAACAAACACCTAAAAAACCGCCTCACTTCTGTCAAGGAGTTGCAGATTTCGCGCATCCTTTGAATAGCATCCACCTTGTTGGGATCTGGTTTTCTGCCGTACCATCCACACAAATGACCAACAATGACAACCTCCCGCTTTTAAATATAGATTTTGTCACGACAATGTAAGATGAACCTCCTCCAATCGAGATAATATCCTCTCACAATCTTCAATGTGATCCTTCACAAACTTCCGACAGCCCCTTTTATCGATGGTTCCATCCTTCTCCTCTTCTGTACATCCTTTGATTGGCACATCATCTAGAAAAGGCATAGTCTTCTCCGGAATAAAGTCCCTTTACACTTTATTCATCCCATTCATCATGTGTGCTACTGAATTTGTGGCCCCTTGTGGTAGCGTGCACATCCTTACCAAGCCCAAGGGTGTTCTCATTGTGGTAACATCCCTGCTTCCTTCTGATAGTTGAAACTGATCATACCTAGAGTAAAGATCCCCCATGGAGTAGATAGCTCTCCCTGCAAAGGCTTCTACAAACTCGTCCACAATTGTTCCCACCTCCATATTCCTGATAGTCACTTGATTCACCGGTTGCATGTCTTGAATGAATCGTAGTGATCCATTCTTTTTTGGCACTGTAAACCATCGACTGGAATATGGTGCAAAGGACGGCTCCAAAATCCTCATCCTCATCTTCTCCTTGAACAACTCAATGAGTTTTGGAAGATGGGCTCTAGGTACTGGGATCGGTCTCAAGTCCCAAGGCGCATGAGGCACAGTGAAAATGATCATGGGAGCTACTACATTTGGATCCACACACCCTATCTCCTTTGCTTCAAAAGAGAATGCTTTTCCATGTCTAGCAAGCATCTCTTTGAAACACCTTTCCTCATTTGCAAGAAGGAAACCATCAGATCCAACCTTCAACTCCTTCATAGTGGTTTCAGTAAACTTGTGTCCCATTTTACTACGATCCCTCAAGTTACTTTCTCTCCTCGCTTGCTGCACTTGTTCCTTTGAGTCGTTTGGTAAAGGAGCAGCTATCGGTTTCACCTTCTTATCAACCATTTTATATCTAGTCTCCACTCGAACCTCGGGCGCTTGGAACATCTCAATAGTGGAGTAGAGCTCTCTAGAGTGAACCTCCACTATCTTGTCTCCATCCCCAAATCCAATCTCCATCATCTCCTTCAACGGGTCTCCCAAACCAAACTCCTCATAAACTCATGATATATATTCATCTTCCTCAAGAAGCTTCAAATCTGCAAGGTTTTCTTAATATCCTTGCAGTTTGTTCTTCTCCCATCTTTTCAAATCAGCAACCTCCTTGTATGTAGCACATCCATCACGCAAAAACTCCGTCAACCCTGTACAAAAGGTACCTTTCTCTTGCATAGGTGAGAGTACCTCCTCCTCTGTACCACTATATCCTCTCTCTACAGCGGTACTTCTCCAAAATCCTCAAAATCTTCAGATTTTGATAAAGCTCCCTCTCTCAACCGTGCTTTGTTTCTCTCATGATTTGCTGGAATTGTTAGAAACTGCACCAACCGCTTCCCATCTTGGCTGCGAATTCGTGCATATGCCGATCCATCATCAAGCACTCTTGTCTCCATCCTCAGTGCTATGATGTAAGGTTGACCAAGAATCAATGGGTATGATGTAGAGTCTTGCATGAAGAAATTTTGCTCAGCTACTACATCTCCAACCTTCACCGGAATATCAGGGCATGCTCCATACAAGCCCCCTCAAGTATTGTTGGCTGCCCTACTCACCCAACCATGATTGGTGTCTATGGGCCAATTCCCCTTCTTGTAGAGCTCTCTCGACATTATATTGATCTCTGATCCATGATCAATTAGTGCTAACACTGGTCCACTGAGATCCCCTAGCTTCACAAGGGTTTGAGTAGTCGCCCTTGCCCAATGCGGTTGGGTGTAGTGGCTAGACACCTTCATACCTTCTTCTTTTGCCTCATCCTCAAAGCGAACCTTCTGAGATTTCAATCCACAACACTCTACCAAATAAGCATCTTCTTCGTCCCTTGATATCTTTGTACCCATAGCATGAAGTAGAGCAGTCTCATTGGAAATCTGCCGTTTACTCTTGATGATATCAATGATAACATCATGAAACTCCCTCTTTGCTATTCCTAGTATCTCCCTCAAGGTAAACTCTACCTTGGCATTCAAAATCCTCTCCTCCAAGACTCCTTCAAATCATGCCGCCTCAATATCCGATTGTAGTTTGTAAGCCGGTACCTTCCCCTTGTCATTGTCACCCCCTTTGGTTCTTTCCTTCAACCTCGAGGGACCAGCTTCCTCCATAATGTGATCAGGTGGGAGAGGTGTATCAGGTCTGATACGTTCTCTAGCCAACCTCTTCAATGAGAGTCCTTCGCCAGAATCCTCCTCTTCCCTCCGTCTCTTATCTTCCACTGATGCTTCATATTGAGTCTTGGCAATATAAGCATGAACCGACATGGTTTCTACTGGATCTTCCCATCGAGTATAGATTGATTCGTTCCCAAGGGAATGAGGGATCAAACCACACTAGCGAAGAAGGGAAATAAGCGTTTAGACTTCTTTCTGACTCTGGACTGCAGAGTCGGAAGAGCATTCACAGAGAAGGTAATCGGTACAAACTCAATTCCTTCACAAACCCATCACATCACCAATTCCACAGACACATCAAATACAGTGTAGCAATTTGCTTTACTTCAAGATGGGGATCTCTCTCATTACAAGTTTGCGTCTCAGTGAAACATCTTCTAGAGTACTTCTGATGCTACAGACAGGCTCAGCTCGAGGACGAATATCCGGGTAACTTCACGGATACACGCTTCAGTCGTCACAATATCAGCCTACAGACACCAGCTCCTCGAGTGCTCGTTCTACCCTGACTACAATTTGTAATCCAACAGTTTGGACACTTGCAAAGATGAAAGATCCATCACTTTATTTCCTACGACTATTTATAATGAATGTTCTAACTGCTACTCCTAACCGCCAAGCTAACCGTCTCCTACACGGATCGCTCTCTCCTAAGTCTTCTACTCTAATCTAAGCCGCTCGATCGCGCCTGGCCGCTTGCGTGAATGCGTCGATTCCTACTTGCATCTCTGTACATACGCAACAATCTCACATCGATGAAGAGCCATGGCTTCCCGGAAATTCCGAGCCAATGCTTTGTACATCTTCTTCCTTCGGTCTTTCGTGTCTCCAGGATTTTCCATCGCTGCCATCAAGTGCCCTAACCGCTACGTCTCAACACGATCACATCGTGTGAACAGATGTTGCGAACATCTGTTGGCGAGGTTCTCCAGCTTCACAGGTGCCTCCACTTCCACCTGAATCAATCTTCGTTTTAGGTCCTGCACGGTCTCCCGAAGATGAGCATTCTCCTTCTCCATAAAATGGATCTCCGCACTTTTGAATCACGACGGATCTCTTCGTAGGCCTTCTTCGCCTCTTCAACCTGCTTCTCCATCTAAACTTTTTTCCCTGGGACGACTTGTCCATATTCTCTGTCAACTCCTTCTTTGCGTGATGGGTGATCTTCCTTCCCCAACGTAGGGCGGTTCATCATTTGAATCAATTCCATATACCCGTCTGCTTGAGGGTCCCACCCTGGCATATACATTGGTACCATCTCGTTCAACTCCAACAATACTGGGACCACCACGACCTCCAACTCTCTGCGGCACGGTATGAAGTACCGATGCCATGGGTTCTGCAATCTCCTTCGAGGCTTTTGGCCCCGGCTTCACCGCCATCATCTTCGGTCGAGAGGACTTTTCCGGTCCTACTTCTTCCATCTTCTTCTTGCCTACATCTTTTCCTACCGCTAGAGCGGCAGGGGGACTGTCTTCCACTACTCTCTTCCTCTTCCTCGATGTCCCAATCACCTCCAGGTCTGAGTCCGAATCATGCTTGCTCCACACCGCTGGTCTCACTTCTCCCGTACTCGTGCCTAGACTCCTCGTCGACCCACTGCTAGCGCTGTCGATGTCCGCATCCAAGTCCGACAACCCACTCTCCAACCAATACAGCTTCCTCTCCTTAGGCGTTAGCCATTCCAACTTTGCATACAGGTGTACTAAGAAAGACGAGAGATAGACTACACTCTTATTGTCTTCCCGTAACTTAGTCGCCATGGCCCGCATATTTCTCGCAAAGATCTCTCCCCAGTTCACCCTAATAGTTCCTCCGATGAACCCTTCCACGATCCTCACTTTATGCATACTCACGTACGTTGTTCTCTGCGGTGAGAAAAGCTGATTCAAGGTGAGTGCCATCTTTCTCCTAAAGACGTCTTTGATTAAGTCGAGCTTGTAGCCATTCGTCCCCTTCCTCTCTCTAGGGTTGAACCACTTCCGCTCGTCAAAAGTGAACGCCGTATGCACTGCCGACCCCTCCCAATCGACTACGCCTTTGTCCTCTTCGTGGTTGCGTCCCAAAGCTTTCGCCCATAACTTCGCATCCCACGTCTCCGGATGTGCTCTGCTCCCAATTCTTTGTCGGTGGCTTCCCTCTCCGGACTTCATCATACGACTCCGGACACACATAGTCCCAGCGCCATGACACAAATGCTCCACCGAGGTTCTTCAACCTCAGCAGCTCCGCTGGAGTCAATCCGCCATCAGAATGAGCGGTCGAATTCTCCCCATCGTCGCACTTCTTCATGCTGGAACTCCTCCGGCTCGACGCTTCGACATTGCAGCTAGCTTTCCTTCTCTCCGGCCGCTCGGCAAGTTCTTGGCATCGACTTCCTCTCGACAATTCCTCAATCTGCCGCCCAAACGCGTGCTTAAATTCCCTCGCAATTCACTCGTGTGAACTCCCCAATGGTATTCCTAGCTAACAAACATATATTCGGACGAATATCTTCAAGAGAACCCGAATATAACGCATTATTCACAAAAACCAAAAAAAATCCTACTTATCCTAAGAACTATGCTCCTACACTCTACATCATACCCATTGATTCTTGGTCAACCTTACATCATAGCACTGAGGATGGAGACAAGAGTGCTTGATGATGGATTGGCATATGCACGAATTCGCAGCCAAGATGGGAAGCGGTTGGTGCAGTTTTTAACAATTCCAGCAAATCATGAGAGAAACAAAGCATGGTTGAGAGAGGGAGCTTTTTCAAAATCTGAAGATTTTGAGGATTTTGGAGAAGTACCGTTGTAAAGAGAGGATATAGTGGTACGGAGAAGAAGGTACTCTCACCTATGCAAGAAAAAGGTACCTTTTGTACATGGATGTGCTACATACAAGGAGGTTGCTGATTTGAAAAGATGGGAGAAGAACAAACTGCAAAGATATGAAGAAAACCTTGCAGATTTGAAGCTTCTTGAGGAAGGTGAATATATATCATGAGTTTATGAGGAGTTTGGTTTGGGAGACCCGTTGAAGGAGATGATGGAGGTTGGATTTAGGGATGGAGACAAGATAGTGGAGGTTCACTCTAGAGAGCTCTACTCCACTATTGAGATGTTCCAAGCACCCGAGGTTCGAGTGGAGACTAGATATAAAACGGTTGATAAGAAGGTGAAACCGATAGCTCCTCCTTTACCAAACGACTCAAAGGAACAAGTGCAGCAAGCGAGGAGAGAAAGTAACTTGAGGGATCGTAGTAAAATGGGACACAAGTTTACTGAAACCACTATGAAGGAGTTGAAGGTTGGATCTGATGGTTTCCTTCTTGCAAATGAGGAAAGGTGTTTCAAAGAGATGCTTGCTAGACATGGAAAAGCATTCTCTTTTGAAGCAAAGGAGATAGGGTGTGTGGATCCAAATGTAGTAGCTCCCATGATCATTTTTACTGTGCCTCATGCGCCTTGGGACTTGAGACCGATCCCAGTACCTAGAGCCCATCTTCCAAAACTCATTGAGTTGTTCAAGGAGAAGATGAGGATGAGGATTTTGGAGCCGTCCTTTGCATCATATTCCATTCGATGGTTTATAGTGCCAAAAAAGAATGGATCACTACGATTCATTCAAGACATGCAACCGGTGAATCAAGTGACTATCAGGAATATGGGGGTGGGACCAATTGTGGATGAGTTTGCACAAGCCTTTGCAGGAAGAGCTATCTACTCCATGAGGGATCTTTACTCTGGGTATGATCAGTTTCAACTATCAGAAGGAAACAGGGATGTTACCACAATGAGAACACCCTTGGGCTTGGTAAAGATGTGCACGCTACCACAAGGGGCCACAAATTCAATAGCACACATGATGAATGGGATGAATAAAGTGTTAAGGGACTTTATTCCGGAAAAGACTTTGCCTTTTCTAGATGATGTGTCAATCAAAGGATGTACAGAAGAGGAGAAGGATGGAACCATCGATAAAAGGGGATGTCTGAAGTTTGTGAAGGATCACATTGAAGATTGTGAGAGGATATTATCTCGATTGGAGGAGGTTCATCTTACATTGTCAGGAGCAAAATCTATATTTGGGGTGCGAGAGGTTGTGATTGTTGGTCATTTGTGTGGATGGTACGGCAGAAAACCAGATCCCAACAAGGTGGATGCTATTCAAAGGATGCGCGAAATCTGCAACTCCTTGACAGAAGTGAGGCGGTTTTTAGGTGCTGTTGTGTTCTATCACATATGGGTTGTTAAGGAAAAATCAGAAGTTTGTATGGGAGAATAGACATGTAGAGGCCATGAGGAAGTTGAAGAGGTGTATGTCATCACCTCCGGTGTTGAGAAGGATAGAATATCATGGTAACAAGCCAGTGATATTGACGGTGGATACCAGTCCTATTGCCATAGGATGGGCCGTGGGGCAGGATGACGAAGATGAAGGGAGTAGGTATCTTTGTGAGATTTGAAGCCAAGGTCTTGAGTGAAAGACAAGCGGGTTATCCTCGGTGAAGAAGGAATTGTGGGGTGTTGTTACGGCCATGAAGTCGGAAAGGAACTACCTGATTGGAGCACATGTGATTGTGGAGAAGGATTGTTTACCATTGTTGGGGATGATCACCAATTCCAATACACCGGATATTGCAATGTTGAGGTGGATAGCATACATCAAGATGCTTAATCCGGAGTTCGGGCATGGCGGGAAAGGATAACAAGGTACAGATATGTTGTCAAGAGCTAGATATGAGGGAGAAGAAGAAATGGTTGATGATACTGATGATGTTGGAACGACATTTTATTCTGTGGCTCATTAGCAAGGAGTAACACAAAGTTTGGAGATGTTTCTGGAGGATTTGTATGAAAGTGAGTGGTTAGATATTGGAAAATATCTCAGCACTCTAGCACGACAAAGCGGTTGGAGTGATCATGAGTTCAAACATGTAAGAAGGAAGGCCTACAACTATATGTTACAAGATGGATACCTATGGAAGAGACCGAAGCGGAAGGGTGACATGCCACAATGTGTGATTTGTGGAAAGGAGGCTCAACAGGAGTTGATGCGGGAGTTTCATGAGAGCTTATGGGCAGATCATAGGGGGATATATGCCACTTTCATGAAATTGAAAGAGAGATATTGGTGGAAAAACATCTACAAGGATGTGGTAGGATTTGTGGAGACTTGTGAGACATGTCAAATGTATTCCGTAATCCGACACCGTGATGGTTTGCATCCTACATATCCACTTGCTATCCATAACAAGTGGGTTGTGGATTTGGTGGTCATGCCGATGGGATTAGGGCAGATGAGGTATCTGGTGTTAGCAAGGGAGGATCTATCCAATCAAGTGGAGGGGAGAGCACTACGATCAAAAGCAACAGAAGGGGTTTGCAGATTTCTTTTGGAGGATGTTGTGTGTCGTTATGGATGTGTTGGGAAGATAACCGCTGATCGAAGAGAGTTGAATGCTCAAGAGGCACGTGACTTCTTTGAGAGATGTGGAGTCAAGTCGCTCTCTCACCTTTGCTTTTTAATCCAGAAGTGAATGCAAAGAGTGAGCGGGGTCATCCACCTATTATCAAAGCAATTGTGAAGTCATATAGGGGGAAGGCTGAACAATGGCCTCGTTTGTTACCTTTTGCATTATGGGCTGATCGTACAACCCATAGCTCTGTGACCGGCTATATGCCATCGGAGTTAATGCAAGGCCAAAAGCCGATTATGCCAATAGAGGAAAACATTCCCACATGGAGTGTATTACCTTGGGAGGATAATCTGAGTAGAGAAGATCTTTTGGCGATACGCATTCGACAGCTGGAGAGGAGAACGGAGGATGTACAATTGGCAATGGAGAGACTTAGAGAGGCACGCCTTAAAAACAAGGACAGATTTGACAAACGGCATAGGCTGAGACCAAAGGAGGTTAAAGAAGGTGATTGGGTGTTGGTGTATGACAAAAGTAAATTGTGGGTAAATCACCAATTGTTTTGAGAGATCTAGAAAAGAAAAACATTTGAAACTTTTTTGAGTGATAGTTAGGGTTGTGGAGCAGTTCTCTGTAAAGTTTGAGGGAAAGTTATCAGTAGAATCATCAGATATCATAATCTTCTTCCGCTGAAGTTTTACTGGCTATAATGTGGAGTGCTGAGGAGAAGAAGAAGAGATTGTCAACTCACACGAGGTTCTAGAGGGTTCTTCTACAGCCAGGCGCTCGGGCGTTCTCAGAGCAAAGAAATGTCCATGCGACACCGTGTGAAGGGGTCTTCTCATCACAATCTTTTCTCTCCTTCTTTCTCTCTTCGCTAAGAGTCCAACTGCCTCCTCGACATCCTTCCAACTACATGTTAGCCCTTCTTCCTCATTTTTGTCTTCGAGAAGCAACTCCAACTTCTCTTGCAACTCCATATCAGCAGCTCGGAGAAACAACTCTGTTTTATGTGACTCCAAGGTGATCTTCTCCAATCGAGACAATTGTGAGAATTGTCTCTCAAACTCCCTAAGAAGATCAGTTGCATGAGACTTCTTATTGGGCCTTTCGACCCACTCCATGAAGGACTTCTTAATGACTCAATCAGAATCTTCTAAGAAGTACTTATCCCTCAAGGCGAGGGAATAGGTTTCCCAACCCTCACCAAAGTTTTCCTGCATGGATTTCACATGGCTTCTAATCTCCGGCACCACAGCAAGACGAATCATTTCTATCATCTCTTTTTCAGCAACACGGTTCAGCTCCATTTCCCTGACGTAGTATGTCAAGTACTTTGAGACATCCCTCCCGTCAAACTGATCCATCTTCCCCACCACAGCTTGCAGCGCCCTTGTGGCTGAATTCTCCCTTCGGTCCTGCAATTGTTGCTGTTGAAGGAAGAGCGTGAACGCTTGAAACATCTCCATTGTTGCCGGATCAAGCTGCACCTTAGGTACCTCACTTGCTCTGCTCGACCCCTCCCCACTCATTGTAACCGTCCTTGTGATCCCTAACATCCACTCGGCTTGTTGTCAATGAAAAGCCGTCTTGATCGTTGACCCCTCAAATTCCCCAAGTATTCAACCTTCTGCGTCTATCTACTCTGATCTAAATCTAGATCCCCGTGGTCTGTGCCTAATGGATTGGGCAACCTAACCTGCCATCACCTCAAGCACTCTTGGGAGAGTTGGCCATCACTTCCAACTTCTCACAAGAGAAATACGCAGCACGCACTAGAGTGGTAACCGGTGATCAAGTCCGGAGCACTCCTATAGAATCAGGCGCCCACACAAATCCAGCATGGCGCACACACAAGAAGCCAGTATGGAGGGGATCCAAACACAAGAAGCAAACAGCGACCCTCCATACTTGAATTTTCCCAACCCACCCATGACTGACTCTTGCCAGCACTTGGCATTTGACATATCATAAAACTCAATGTTCTGCGCTAAGCTATCACTATAGAGTTCTTACAATCTGATTCCTCACTAATTTTATATCTCAAGTCCAAACAAAACTTGAACTTGCATCCTTATTGTTAATATCCCAAGCTCATCGAGTTGATCTAGGGTTGTTACGTACCTATGGTACAGATCTGTTTAGGGCTAACCGAAATTAGGGTTTCCTTATACTCACCCTATATATATAGAAGGGAAGGCAAAGCCTTCCCAATCTCATTCCTGAACACTCTCTCTTGTCCCTTTGATGTGCTCTCCTCTTCTTGGAGTGATTCCTGAAGAGTCGATTTCTCAACATGGTATCAGAGCATGGTGGGAACATTAGTTATGCAGATTAGACATAGAGGAGTCTTTGGAGATCGATGAGGAGTGAGCCTCAAAGTTGGAGGTTGTCCCGCTGAAGCGATTAGATTGTTGGGAAACCGTTTCGTGTTTTCTCAGAATCTTCAATCGCGTTTTCGGAGGTCAAGATAATCGTTATTGACCTATTTCTGATCGCCCAACTCCCTAAAGAGAATTGTCTTGCGCAGAATGGTCGAATTTGGTAGCCATGAAGTTTTCGTGCGATTTGGAGTTGTTGGTGGTAGTTATCCCCTTTTCCAAAATCTTTGAGGAGCTGTTTGGCTCCTACCACGAAAAATTTCAGCTCAATCCGAGCTTTCTTCGTCATTTTCGCTTAAGTACTACGCAGGCGCAGAATCGCGAACATATTTCATTCTTTGTATGCGGGTCAAGACAGGCATATTTCGCCAATTTCTGGAGTTTTACATGTTTCTTGATCGAGGTGCAGAGGAGCTATTTTTCCGCCGTAGTCGCGGAGGTGTTCTTTCTGTTCGTTTTGTGTCTGTGCAGGTACTTGCCGTGTTGGAGTCCTAATTTCCGCTTGTGACCACAACCATGGCAGAATCAGTGAGCATGATCACTGGAGAGAAACTCGACAAGAACAATTTCCAAACGTGGAAATTTCGAATGAAGACCTTCCTTCAAGGCCAGGGGCTATGGTAGCTTGTGACCGGGGAGGAGAAAGCACCATTCATGGTTGCTGGTGATCTTCGCAGTGAGCAGACATTGCGTGAGTGGAGAAAGCGGTCATATCAAGCCATCCACTACATTGCGCTCACGATCTCAAGCTCGATGATCGGTCACATTCAAGACTGTGACACACCCAAGGGAGCTTGAGACGCATTGTCACAGATGTTCCATTCGGGAACAGAAGCTCGGAAGCCGCAGCGATTCGCAGCGGCAATTCAATCTGGTCAAGAAAGGCTCGATGTGTGCTAGTGACTATGTCAATCACATCAAGCAACTAGCGAATCGATTAGCATCGTCAATGTTCAACTTGATCCGATCGTGATTATTGGTGTGACATTGCAAGGACTGCCTGCCGAGTACAAGCAGTTCATTACGTCAATTTCGACCAGAGAACCTCTTCCGAAGTTCGACGAATTGGTCCCAATGATGTTGGGAGAAGAAGTGCGAATTATGAGTAGTACTAGTGCTTCGTCCAGCCCGCAAGAATGTATGTTTTTTGCAGGTTCTGGAGGTCGAGGTAGAGGTCGTGGCAGAGGAGCCAGATATGGTGGTGGTAGAGGTATGTGAGAACAAGGCACCCAACCCGCCCAGTGCACACCACGGCTACCGGAAGTAAAAAGTTAACACCGCAACCATCACAAGAATGGCCACTATGCCAAAAATTGTTACAAGCGTCAGAACGATCTGCGCGCTTCGGGCCAAGTAGCTGCTGAAGAACAGTTACTCATTGTGACACACCAGAGTTATGTTGCTTTCGCTTTGATCTGATTTGGTGATCGATTTCGAGCTACCAGCCACATGACGCCGCATCAAGAATGGTTTGCGTCGCTCGACACTGTGGAGACTCCTCAGTTCATGGTGACTGGAGATGATACCAAGCACGAGATCAAGCATAAGGGTAAAATTCCGCTTGACATTCCAGGATCCAATCTTTTTGGAATCGGAAATGTTTTACATGTTCCTACTCTGACTCAAAATCTGTTATCAGTAGGACAGATGGTAGAACAAAATTTCCAAGTGAGTTTTCAACAAAGATGGATGCTTTGTTGAAGACTCCACAGGTACTTTTGTAGCTCGAGGTAGCAAGAGTGGTAGACTGTTCAAGCTAGATGCTACTGGTTAATGTCGATGCAGCCACCAACCCCGTCATTGAGAAAGTGGCTTTGTAGTATCGACATAGATATTTGGCACAAGCGAATTGGGCACATGAACTTTCGTAAACGAAGACTCTTCCGAGTTCAGATCTAGTCACGGGTTTGCCCAACTTCATACCTTTCGCCCAAGCTAAGTATGTCCCGCTTGTCAATTTGGCAAGCAAGCTAGACAACCCTTTAAGGGATCACGTAGGAGAGCGACCAAGCTTCTAGAGTGGGGCACACGGATGTATGGACTTCTTCTCAACCAAGTTTATCCGTTTTGAGTACTTCGTGTCCTTCATTGATGATTTCTCTCGCTACACTGGGTTTACTCACTTAAGAGTAGGAGCTCTTCGGATGTCTTTGTCGGCTTTCCGGACTTTCCACACCTTGGTGGAGAAACTTGAGTCCGGACAATCTATCCTTTGTCTACGTCCGATGGAGTATGCGAGTTTACATGCGGAGAATTCACCGCTTACCTACGTAAGCATGGCATACGGCCTAGGAAGACTTGGTAGTTATACTCCACAACGTAATGGCGTTGCGGTGAGGAAGAATCGTCACATAGCGGAAGGCTGCTTTCGCTATGTTGAATGAGAAGAACCGCCTAGACCGTTCAGGCGTAAGCCGTTTCCGTTGCGGTGTACTTGATGAATCGAACTCCGATCGCAGCTATTCACAACAAAACCCCGATGGAGGTATTCACGGGCCACAAGCCCGATTACTCATTTTGAAAGTTTTTGGTTGCATACGTTATGTACACATTCCGGATGAGAAGCGCAAGAAGCTAGATCCCAAAGTTGAGAAGTGTATTTTCCTTGGATATGCCTTAGATACGAAAGGATATAGATGCTATAATCCTTCCTCTATGCAATTCTATATCAGTAGAGATGTTGTATTTGAAGAGTTGCAATCTTGGTATGCACCTGCGATTGTTCCAGTCATACCTACTCTTCATGCTGAAACTGCACCAAGGAGTCCATCCACTGTACCTTTACAGAGTGGAGTTTCTGGAGTCACAAAGTCTAGAGTCGAAGTCTCATACACTGAGCTCGCTACGGATGAAGTTCACCGAGCACCATCCAGACCGACTCCTAGACTTGAGGATCATCTTATTTTGCAACATATGATATCCTCACCACGGATTACAGGTATTCATCCGTTGGATGAACCATCCTGCATGACGCCGGGCGGTACCTCGGATCCGAAGCAGGGGGCGACAAACGGTACATCCGATCACGCCCTACTGAAAATCCGAGAGAGAGTTCGGCATCCTGTTCAGCGATTTATGCATGAAAGTTTCCTTGCTGATCATCATGCATACATGACTCACGTTCTTGCTGAGCCAGAACCGAGTACGCTTGAGGAGGCGATGCACAAAAATGAGTGGATTGAAGCCATGGAGACAGAATTTGCTGCACTTCGTCACCAACAAACATGGGAATTGGTGGACTTACCTCAAGGTAAGAAAGCGATTGGTTACAGATGGATCTTCAAGGTCAAGCGCAACTCGGATGGATCGTATCTCGATACAAGGCCGATTGGTAGCCAAGGGCTATGCACAACAAACATGGAGTGGACTACAAAGAGACGCGTTTAGTCCGATTGCCAAGATGGCAACCATTAAACGGTGGTTGCTATTGATGTCAACAAGGGATGGCGACTGCATCAAATGGACTTCAAGAACGCCTTTCTCAATGGAGATCTCGGCGAGGAAGTCTACATGCAGCAACCACCTGGTTACGAAGATCCAAAGTTTCTTTCCCGCGTTTGTAAGTTAAGGAAATCCCTCTATGGTTTGAAACAGGCTCCCAAGAGCATGGTATGAGAAGATCAATTCCTTTCTCATGTCTCTTGGATTTGTAGTCTGTCATTCCGACTCATCCCTATACTGCATGAGATCAGGAGTTCATGTAGTGATGATTTCCATCTACATAGATGATCTTATTATCATTGGGAACCATGAGGAGATGATTTCCAACATCAAGAGTATCTTATGTTCCGAATTTGAGATACAAGACTTAGGGTATCTTAAATTTTTTCTTGGTGTGGAGTTTATCACAAAGGGAAAGGATATGTGGCTAATACAACGCCAATATGCTTTAGAAGCTTAAGGAGTTCAAGATGTCTGATTGTAAACCAATAGACACTCCTCTACAACAAGGTCTAAAGCTAGAGTTAGACGATGGAGAGTTACTTGTAGATCCCCGCCTGCATGCATGCATGGTTGGGAGTTTGATTTATCTGACTATCACTAGACCGGATTTGAGCTATGCTGTTGGTCTAGTCAGTCAGTTCCTGCATGCGCCACGGGTACGGCATATGATGGCGGTTAAGCGAATTCTCCGCTATGTGAAGTCCACACTTCATTTTGGACTTCGATACAGATTTGGAGGTGAGCTAAACCTGCATGGCTACACCGATGCTGATTGGGCAGGAGACATTTCTGGCAGGAGATCCACGTTTGGATATGCATTTGGACTTGGGAGTACGGCTGTGAGCTGGGCTTCTAAGAAGCAACCGACCGTGGCACTGTCTTCCACAGAGGCAGAGTATCGTGGTGCTATGAACGCCACTTGTGAAGCTTGATTTGGCTTCGTTCCTTGCTTTTCTCGATATTGGAGTAGATTATCCTAGTCCTACAATTATCCTAGCCGATAACATTAGCGACATGATATTAGCTAACAATCTTGTTTTCCATGCTAGGACAAAGCACATTGAGGTACATTACCACTTTGTTAGGGAGAAGGTCCTTTCAGGTGTAGTAGATCTTAGATATATACATACAGAAGATCAGGTTGCAGATATCTTCACCAAAGCTTTGCCTAGAGAGTCGTTTGCTACATTTCGACATTGTCTAGGAGTTCAGGATGTACAGTTGAGCTTGAAGGGGAGTGTTAATATCCCAAGCTCATCGCGTTGATCTAGGGTTGTTCCCTTGTCGTGTTGTGACGCGGCTACTATGAGAAGATGATGACATGTGTCATCTTCATAGCTGTTGTCATGACGGCGATAGTTTAGGTTAGGATAACCGACGGCGCACTGTAAGGCTGTTAAGAGCCCACCGTTGGATCTACTTTGTAGGGTCAGGATGTTGAAAAGGCTCCAAGAGATATTATCTTGGACCTTATCATATATAAAGCGCAGTCAGGATGGAAAGGGTATGGGAGAGTGCTAGACACATCACTTTGCTGACTAAGGAGCATATATGATCGAAGTGGAGCCGACGAGGACATGGATAGAGGACAACATGATCCTCTAGATGTACCGATGCCTAATCCATTTATGATCAACATCCGGTGTCTTCATCGTGATTATTTTTGGGCGTGGTTAGTGTATCATTTTGGAGATAACTTTCTGCAACAAGTGATAAACTCTCCAGACCCGATTATTCTTCCAGTTGTTTCCTACGGCGCGATTTGGGACGTAAACGGTACGCGTTTTGATTTAGTTTGGGCGCTATGGATTTGAACTTACCAGTAGTGGTGACTTTCAACACATGGGTTCCAATCCATCACTATTGCTTACCGAAAACAAGCCATAGGGAGTTGATTGTTAGGAACTTTGATGAGGAGTATTATTCTCAAGTTATAAACTCCACGGTTCCGTTTGTAGTTCCGTTCATACTTAGCCGGTTTCGAGTTGTCATTTTGACTCTTTATTAGTGGCAACTCGTATTGTGTATAGGATGGCTAAGTAGTGTGTTTAGGATAGTTGTAAAGCTCTAAGTTAAAATGGAGCTAATTTGGCCACACTAGAGGTCAAAATAACACTCTTCATTCTCATTGGTCTTGGAGTTTGGGCCAATGAGGGCTCTTGGACAACTTCTTCGAGGTTTTGAGGAGTTTTGGAGATCTTCCAGGGAGACATTCAAAGATCTGAGGATTGGGTTGGAGAGCTGACGGGACGAGCTACAACGTGGGCTCAAGAATGGATGGATTTGAAGGATTTGTCACTCTGAAGTGATGATTCAAAGTTAGAGTGAGAAATTTAGAACTTTGAGTGTATTTGGGGAGTTTCTGAGAACCTTACAAGGGTTTTGGGAGATCTGAGGCGACAGAGATATAGTTTTTGACTCGGGCTTGTGTTTTGATGAGTTTTATGATATGTCAAATGCCAAGTGCTGGCAAGAGTCAGTCATGGGTGAGTTGGGAAAATTCAAGTATGGAGGGTCGTTGCTTGCTTCTTGTGTTTGGATCCCCTCTATAATGGCTTCTTGTGTGTGCGCCATGCTGGATTTGTGTGGGCGCATGATTCTATAGGAGTGCTCCGGACTTGATCACCGGTTACCACTCTAGTGCGTGCTGCGTATTTCTCTTGTGAGAAGTTGGAAGTGATGGCCAACTCTCCCAAGAGTGCTTGAGGTGATGGCAGGTTAGGTTGCCCAATCCATTAGGCACAGACCACGGGGATCTAGATTTAGGTCAGAGTAGATAGACGCAAAAGGTTGGATACTTGGGGAATTTGAGGGGTCAATGATCAAGACGGCTTTTCATTGACAACAAGCTGAATGGATGTTCGGGATCACAAGGACGGTTATAATGAGTGGGGAGGGGTCAAGCAGAGCAAGCGAGGTACCTAAGGTGCAGCTTGATCCGGCAACAACGGAGATGTTTCAAGCGTTCACGCTCTTCCTTCAACATCAACAATTGCAGGACCGAAGGGAGAATTCAGCCACAAGGGCGCTGCAAGCTGTGGTGGGGAAGATGGATCAGTTTGACGGGAGGGATGTCTCAAAGTACTTGAGATACTACGTCAGGGAAATGGAGCTGAACCGTGTTGCTGAAAAAGAGATGATAGAAATGTTTCGGCTCTTTCGCGGTGCCGAGATTAGAAGCCATGTGAAATCCCTCGCAGGAACACTTTTGGCGAGGGTTGGGAAACCTATTCCGTGCCTTGAGGGATGAGTACTTCTTAGAAGATTCTGATAGAGTCACTAAGAAGTCCTTCATGGAGTGGGTCTGAAAGGCCCAATAAGAAGTCTCATGCAACCGAGGCTTTTAGGGAGTTTGAGAGACAATTTTCACAATTGTCTCGATTGGAGAAGATCACCTTGGAGTCACATAAAAACAGTTGTTTCTCCGAGCCGATGATGTGGAGTTGCAAGAGAAGTTGGACTTGCTTCTCGAAGACAAAAAATGAGGAAGAAGGGCTAATGTGTAGTTGGAAGGATGTCGAGGGAGGCGGTTTGGACTCTTAGCGAAGAGAGAAAGAAGGAGAGAAAAGATTGTGATGAGAAGACCCCTTCACACGGTTGTTTCTATTGCTCCAAAGACTGTTATTACTAGGCAAATGGTTCCAAACTCCAACATTCAAGCTCCGGTTGTGAATTACAGAATGGAAGAATCATCCATCGATGAGATCATGCGAGGGATGAAGGAGCTTAAGATCAAATTTGCAATGTTGGAAGAGAAAGACATGGGAGGGGAGAAGAAGACTTCCACCAAGCAAGCGTATGTGCAACGGTGCATATGGTGTGACAGCACTGATCATGCACGGAGGGATTGTGGGGACTTTGCACAAACATTGCAAAGTGGAGAAATTTTCTGGAAAGAAGGGAAGGTAGCCCTCAAGGACACCGGAGCAATCATCCAAACCAATTTTGGTAAGGGAGGGATGAGAAGGATTGTGGATGATTACCATAGTGCACATGCAAGTGTCATCGTTTGAAGCTTTTAGCTATGGTGCTAAGATTAGAGGAGCAGGAGAGGAGTTTGAAGGCCACGTACCGCTTTATGGCCTATGGTCAAGTGCTCTCGCTACGATGGAGAAAGGGAAAGTAGCTAGAGAGACTCTTCTAAGAACAAATGGGCGGAAATTGTGCTACTCTTTGGATGGGAAGATCCAGTAGAAACCATGTCGGTTCATGCTTATATTGCTAAGACTCAATATGAAGCATTGGTGGAAGATAAGAGACGGAGGGAAGAGGAGGATTCTGGCGAAGGACTCTCATTGAAGAGGTTGGCTAGAGAACGTATCAGACCTGATACACCTCTCCCACCTGATCACGCTATGGAGGAAGTTGGTCCCTCGAGGTTGAAGGAAAGAACCAAAGGGGGTGAGAAGGACAAGGGGAAGGTACCAGCTTACAAACTACAATCGGATATTGAGGCGGAGACAGATTTGAAGGGAGTCTTGGAGGAGAGGATTTTGAATGCCAAGGTAGAGTTTACCTTGAGGGAGATACTAGGAATAGCAAAGAGGGAGTTTCATGATGTTATCATTGATATCATCAAGAGGAAACGGCAGATTTCCAATGAGACTGCTCTACTTCATGCTATGGGTACAAAGATATCAAGGGACGAAGAAGATGCACTGGTAGAGTGTTGTGGATTGAAATCTCAGAAGGTTCGCTTTGAGGATGAGGCAAAAGAAGAAGATGTGAAGGTGTCTAGCCACTACACCCGACCGCATTGGGCAAGGGCGATCACCGAAAACCCTTGTGAAGCTAGGGGATCTCAGTGAACCAGTGTTAGCACTAATTGATCATGGATCAGAGATCAATATAATGTCGAGAGAGCTCTACAAGAAGGGGAACTGGCCCGTAGATACCAATCATGGTTGGGTGATTAGGGCAGTCAACAATACTCGAGGGGGCTTGTATGGAGCATGCCCTGATATTCCGGTGAAGGTTGGAGATGTAGTAGCTGAGCAGAATTTCTCCGTGCAAGACTCTACATCATACCCATTGATTCTTGATCAACCTTACATCATAGCACTGAGGATGGAGACAAGAGTGCTTGATGATGGATCGGCATATGCACGAATTCACAGCCAAGATGGGAAGCGGTTGGTGCAGTTTCTAACAATTCCAGCAAATCATGAGAGAAACAAAGCATGGTTGAGAGAGGGAGCTTTCTCAAAATCTGAAGATTTTGAGGATTTTGGAGAAGTACCGCTATAGAGAGAGGGTATAGTGGTACGGAGGAGAAGGTACTCTCACCTATGCAAGAGAAAGGTACCTTTTGTACAGGGTTGATGGAGTTTTCGCGTGATGGATATGCTACATACAAGGAGGTTGCTAATTTGAAAAGATGGGAGAAGAACAAACGGCAAAGATATTAAGAAAACCTTGCAGATTTGAAGCTTCTTGAGGAAGGTGAATATATATCAAGAGTTTATGAGGAGTTTGGTTTGGAAGACCCGTTGAAGGAGATGATGGAGATTGGATTTGGGGATGAAGACAAGATAGTGGAGGTTCACTCTAGAGAGCTCTACTCCACTAATGAGATGTTCCAAGCACCCAAGGTTCGAGTGGAGACTAGATATAAAACGGTTGATAAGAAGGTGAAACCGATAGCTCCTCCTTTACCAAACGACTCAAAGGAACAAGTGCAGCAAGCGAGGAGAGAAAGTAACTTGAGGGATCGTAGTAAAATGGGACACAAGTTTACTGAAACCACTATGAAGGAGTTGAAGGTTGGATCTGATGGTTTCCTTCTTGCAAATGAGGAAAGGTGTTTCAAAGAGATGCTTGCTAGACATGGAAAAGCATTCTCTTTTGAAGCAAAGGAGATAGGGTGTGTGGATCCAAATGTAGTAGCTCCCATGATCATTTTTACTGTGCCTCATGCGCCTTGGGACTTGAGACCGATCCCATTACCTAGAGCCCATCTTCCAAAACTCATTGAGTTGTTCAAGGAGAAGATGAGGATGAGGATTTTGGAGCCGTCCTTTGCACCATATTCCATTCGATGGTTTACAGTGCCAAAAAAGAATGGATCACTACGATTCATTCAAGACATGCAACCGGTGAATCAAGTGACTATTAGGAATATGGGGGTGGGACCAATTGTGGACGAGTTTGATAAGTATTTTGCGAGGGAGAGCTATCTACTCCATGGGGATCTTTACTCAGGTATGATCGGTTTCAACTATCGGGAAGCAGGGATGTTACCACAATGAGAACAACCTTGGGCTTGGTAAGGATGTGCACGCTACCACAAGGGGCCACAAATTCAGTAGCACACATGATGAATGGGATGAATAAAGTGTTAAGGGACTTTATTCCGGAGAAGACTATGCCTTTTCTAGATGATGTGCCAATCAAAGGATGTACAGAAGAGGAGAAGGATGGAACCATCGATAAAAGGGGTTGTCGGAAGTTTGTGAAGGATCACATTGAAGATTGTGAGAGGATATTATCTCGATTGGAGGAGGTTCATCTTATATTGTCAGGAGCAAAATCTATATTTGGAGCCAAGGTCTTGAGTGAAAGACAGCGAAGTTATCCTCAGGTGAAGAAGGAATTGTGGGGTGTTGTTACGGCCATGAAGTCGGAAAGGAACTACCTGATTGGAGCACATGTTATTGTGGAGACGGATTGTTTACCATTGCTGGGATGATCACCAATTGCAATACACCGGATATTGCAATGTTGAGGTGGATAGCATACATCAAGATGCTTAATCCGGAGTTCAGGCATGTGGCAGGAAAGGATAACAAGGTGGCAAATATGTTGTCAAGAGCTAGATATGAGGGAGAAGAAGAAATGGTTGATGATACTGATGATGTTGGAACGACATTTTATTCTGTGGCTCATCAACAAGGAGTAACACAAAGTTTAGAGATGTTTCTGGAGGATTTGTATGAGGGTGAGTGGTTAGATATTGGAAAATATCTCAGCACACTAGCACGACAAAGCGGTTGGAGTGATCATGAGTTCAAACATGTAAGAAGGAAGGCCTACAACTATATGTTACAAGATGGATACATATGGAAGAGACCGAAGCGGAAGGGTGACATGCCACAACGTGTGATTTGTGGAAAGGAGACTCAACAAAAGTTGATGCGGGAGTTTCATGAGAGCTTATGGGTAGACCAGAGGGGGATATATGCCACTTTCATGAAATTGAAAGAGAGATATTGGTGGAAAAACATCTACAAGGATGTGGTAGGATTTGTGGAGACTTGTGAGACATGTCAGATGTATTCGGTAATCCGACACCGTGATGGTTTGCATCCTAGATATCCACTTGCTATCCATTACAAGTGGATTGTGGATTTGGTGGTCATGCCGATGGGATTAGGGCAGATGAGGTATCTGGTGTTAGCAAGGGAGGATCTATCCAATCAAGTGGAGGGGAGAGCACTACGATCAAAAGCAACAGAAGGGGTTTGCAGATTTCTTTTGGAGGATGTTGTGTGTCGTTATGGATGTGTTGGGAAGTTAACCGCTGATCGAGGAGAGTTGAATGCTCAAGAGGCACGTGACTTCTTTGAGAGATTTGGAGTCAAGCTGTCTCTCACCACTGCTTATAATCCAGAAGGGAATGCGAAGAGTGAGCGGGGTCATCCATCTATTATCAAAGCAATTGTGAAGTCATGTAGGGGAAATTTGGACAATGGCCTCGTTTGTTACCTTTTGCATTATGGGCTGATCAGACAACCCATAGCTCTGTGACCGGCTATATGCCATCAGAGTTAATGCAAGGCCAAAAGCCGATTATGCCAATAGAGGAAAACTTTCCCACATGGAGTGTATAACCTTGGGAGGATAATCTGAGTAGAGAAGATCTTTTGGCGATATGCGTTTGACAGCTGGAGAGGAGAACGGAGGATGTACAATTGGCAATGGAGAGACTTAGAGAGGCACGCCTTAAAAACAAGGACAGATTTGACAATCGGCATAGGCTGAGACCAAAGGAGGTTAAAGAAGGTGATTGGATGTTGGTGTATGACAATAGTCTGGATAACCAACAAAGCACCTTGAGGAAGTTTTCAAAGAGGTGGTTTGGGCCATATGTGGTGATCAATGTCCATGACAATGCTACTTATTCGCTAAGAGAGTTGGATGGTACAAAGCTGAAGATGCCTATTGCAGGAAATCGAATAAAGATCTTCAAAAGTCGGGATAAGAAGATCGACCTCGACCAACTTGAGGAGGAGTTTGACCTTTTTGATGAAGATGAGTCATATGGGGAGGATCTAGCTGGAGCAGGAGATCAGGTTGATCTTATCTGACACCGCGCATGACTTGGTTAAGTTCTTGGTGCATACCGGAGGGTGCACAGGTTTAGAGAGGATGGATGTCGTGTTGTGACGCGGCTACTATGAGAAGATGATGACATGTGTCATCTTCAGAGCTGTTGTCATGACGGCGATAGTTTAGGTTAGGATAACCGACGGCGCACTGTAAGGCTGTTAAGAGCCCACCGTTGGATCTATTTTGTAGGGTCAGGATGTTGAAAAGGCTCCAAGAGATATTATCTTGGACCTTATCATATATAAAGCGCAGTCAGGATGGAAAGGGTATGGGAGAGTGCTAGACACATCACTTTGCTGACTAAGGAGCATATCTGATCGAAGTGGAGCCGACGAGGACATGGATAGAGGACAACATGATCCTCTAGATGTACCGATGCCTAATCCATTTATGATCAACATCCGGTGTCTTCATCGTGATTATTTTCAGGCGTGGTTAGTGTATCATTTTGGAGATAACTTTCTGCAACAAGTGATAAACTCTCCAGACCCGATTATTCTTCCGATTGTTTTCCTACGGTGCGATTTGGGGACGTAATAAATGTAATGCGTTTTGATTTAGTTTGGGCGCTATGGATTTGAACTTACCAGTAGTGGTGGCTTTCAACACATGGGTTCCAATCCATCACTATTGCTTACCGAAAACAAGCCATAGGGAGTTGATTGTTAGGAACTTTGGCGAGGAGTATTATTCTCAAGTTATAAACTCCCCGGTTCCGTTTGTAGTTCCGTTCATACTTAGCCGGTTTCGAGTTGTCATTTTGACTCTTTATTAGTGGCAACTCGTATTGTGTATAGGATGGCTAAGTAGTGTGTTTAGGATAGTTGTAAAGCTCTAAGTTAAAATGGAGCTAATTTGGCCACACTAGAGGTCAAAATAACACTCTTCATTCTCATTGGTCTTGGAGTTTGGGCCAATGAGGGCTCTTGGGCAACTTCTTCGAGGTTTTGATGAGTTTTGGAGACCTTCCAGGGAGACATTTAAAGATCTGAGGATTGGGTTGGAGAGCTGACGGGACGAGCTACAACGTGGGCTCAAGAATGGATGGATTTGAAGGATTTGTCACTCTGAAGTGATGATTCAAAGTTAGAGTGAGAAATTTAGAACTTTGAGTGTATTTGGGGAGTTTCTGAGAACCTTACAAGGGTTTTGGGAGATCTGAGTCAACAGAGATATAGTTTTTGACTTGAGTTTGTGTTTTGATTGAAGTTTTGACTCGATTGGACGAGTTTTGAGTACATTGTGATAGCTTGAAGTTTGTGTATACAGTCAAAATTGCAGGACTGCACTGATTGTCACGAAGTTAGTACAGAGATCATATCTTTTGATATCAGAAATTTCTGTTAATAAAAATTTGCATAGTTTAAGTTCTGATGATGAGTGACCTTCTTATAAAATTTGGGAGCAATTGAAGTCAAGGATTGAGATGTGTGATGGGTTTTGTACATAGGGGTCTGCATATCACCTTGTGTTACAGTGGGTAAATCATCAATTGTTTTGAGAGATCTAGAAAAAAAAACATTTGAAACTTTTCTGAGTGATAGTAAGGGTCGTGGAGCAATTTTCTGTAAAGTTTGAGGGAAAGTTATTGGTCGAATCATCAGATATCATAATCTCCTTCCGCTGAAGTTTTACCGGCTATAATGTGGAGTGCTGAGGAGAAGAAGAAGAGATTGTCAACTCACACGAGGTTCTAGAGGGTTCTTCTACAGCCAGGCGCTCGGGCGTTCTCAGAGCAAAGAAATGTCCATGCGACAATGTACCTATGGTACAGATCTGTTTAGGGCTAACCCGAAATTAGGGTTTCCTTGTACTCACCCGATATATATACAAGGGAAGGCAAAGCCTTCCCAATCTCATTCCTGAACACTCTCTCTTGTCCCTTTGGTGTGCTCTCCTCTTCTTGGAGTGATTCCTGAAGAGTCAATTTCTCAACACTTATATCTCAAAGCCAACCCACAACCTAACCTTGCAATCTACACCTTACTCTAAACTTGGAACATCCAACCATAAACCGAAATTCATGAAACTGAAAACTCGCAACAAGAGAACTCATGAAAGTTCCTCCACCTCAGAGGTTTCACGTCGAGTTCACCACTTATGTCGCATGGACATTTCTTTGCTCTGAGAACGCCCAAGCGCCTGGCTGTAGAAGAACCCTCTAGAACCTCGTGTGAGTAGACAATCTCTTCTTCTTCTCCTCAGCACTCCACATTATAGCCGGTAAAACTTCAGCGGAAGAAGATTATGATATCTGATGATTCGACCCATAACTTTCCCTCAAACTTTACAGAAAATTGCTCCACAACCCTTACTATCACTCAGAAAAGTTTCAGATGTTTTTCTTTTCTAGATCTCTCAAAACAATTGGTGATTTACCCGCTGTAACACAAGGCGATATGCAGACCCCTGTGTACAAAACCCATCACACATCCCAATCCTTGACTTCAATTGCTCCCAGATTTTATGAGAAGGTCTCATCATCAGACTTGAACTGTGCAAAGTTTTATTGATAGACATTTCTAATATAAAAAGATATGATCTCTGTACTAACTTCGTGACAATCAGTGCAGTCTTGCAATTCTGACTGTATACACAAACTTCAAGCTATCACTCTGTACTCAAAACTCGTCCAATCGAGTCAAAACTTCGATCAAAACACAAGCCTGAGTCAAAAACTATATCTCTGTTGACTCAGATCTCCCAAAACCCTCGTAACGTTCTCCGAAACTCCCCAAATACACTCAAAGGTCTAAATTTCTCACTCTAACTTTGAATCATCACTTCAAAGTGACAAATCCTTCAAATCCATCCATTCTTGAGCCCACGTCGTAGCTCGTCCTGTCAGCTCTCCAACCCAATCCTCAGATCGCCGAATGTCCCCCTAGAAGGTCTCCAAAACTCCTCAAAACCTCGAAGAAGTTGCCCAAGAGCCCTCATTGGCCCAAACTCCAAGACCAATGACAATGAAGAGTGTTATTAAGATGACACATGTCATCATCTTATCATAGTAGCCGCGTCACAACACGACAACGGGTGCCCTTTAGAGCTTGTTAATGACAGGGGAATCCATTTCTTGAATAACTTAATTGAAGAACTCACCATGTATTTTTAGATAAAGAATCGCAAGACTGCACCTTACAACCCAAAGACGAATGGCCTTACAGAGAAGTCTAATGGATTGTTGTGCAAAATCCTCAATAAGGTGCCAGTCAATCATATTTACGAATGGGATACTAAGGTACTAGCAGTGTTGTGGGCTTTTCAAAGATCACGGATCAAGCAAAAGTTGTTCTGCTTAATGTACGGGATGCCTTCCATCATGTCTGTTGAGTTTGAGATTCCCTCATATCGCATTCTGGTGAAGGATCGCTTAGGGCTAGAGGAGAGTCAATTACATAGGTTACTAATGCTACCGCAGCTAGAAGAAGCGAGGGATGAGTCTGATGATCTAACCAAGTAGATTCAAGCCAAGTGGAAAGAGAAGTATGACGTTGGACTCCGGGTAACCAAGGTTGTAGCGGGCGACAAAGTTTTGTTATACGATAGTTGTTACATGAAGTTTCCAAGGAAGTTACATCTCCATTAGATGGATCCATATGTGGTGAAGGAAGTTTTTGACAATGGATACCTGCAGTTGGTGGATTTGGAGGGCACGGTGTTTGCTACCCGAGTGAATGGCTGGAGGGTGAACAAGTATTATGACTGAAGGTGTTCGCGGGGCACTCACAGTTAAGGGCAGACATATTGTAACAACAAGGTTGCACAAAGGATAATCGTAGTTATAGCAAAGTGAAGTTCGTTCCCATGAATTCGAAGAGTAATTTGCTTGTAGAAGGAAATATTTAGAGTTTACACGTCTTTCACCATTCTGGACAGTTCAGGTCTGAAGAGGGTCACCGAATATGCCACTTCCTCGTGCGCACACTCAGATGAAACACACACATACATCCACAAAGCATCCACTAGAGACCAATTATACTTAAAATTGAGGAATTGCTGTATTTACTGATGGAGAGGTCGATCTACTCTATTACAAGATGGAATCGAACTCAATGAAGTTCTACTAAACCCGTCGAAGGTCAATAGCTCGTGGGGAAATACTCGGTTAACTTCTCGAGTAATTTCACCAGTCTATGCAATGTCCAATTGACAGAACTCAGCTTCACATATTCCCGTTCTACCCTGACTACATTTGCAGTTCGACAACGAATTCTTGCAACAGAAGAAGATGAACCTTCTTTCTAGTGTTACTCCTATTTATACAAAAGAATGTCTAACTGCTAAGACTAACTGATCTACACCGAGCTCCGACTACTCTCTTCTCGGGCACCCGTCTCTCCCATCGATTTAATTCTCCACACAAAAACGTCCATACTCACTTGCAATTCCCGGAGATCCTCTACAATCTCTCGCCTATGAATTTGGAGTGACTCTTGGCACTCCCGTCCCATGGCTTTATACATTTCTTTTCGTCCGGCCTTTGAATCGGCAGGAGAATTCATAACCGCCCTGATCCTTTCTAGCCACCGGATCTCTTCATCATTGCATCGTGCAAGGAGGTAGTTAGAACATTTGCTGGCCAGCGTTCTAATCTCCCAAGTCGCTCGACATGCACCTCTCTGAGTTGCCGCTTCGACTTCAACAATTGTCGCTTCAACTCATCAATTTCTATCTCTGTAAATCTAGCGTCTCCTCTTCTGGCTCTGCATACTTCCTCATACGCCAATTTTAGTTGCTGGTGCTTCTTCTCCATGGCAGATTTATGACTCTCTAACCGCTTTACTGACTCCGCCAACTGTTGAGTCACCTTCGCCTGGTCTTCCTTGCCTTGTGCCGCATAGTCCATGGTCTTGATCACGTCCATATATCCGTCCTCCTGGGGATTCCACCCTTGGATATAACAAGATCCTAATTCGTTCAACTCCATGAAGACAGGTATGGCCACCGCCTCCATCTTCTACGTCAATTGAAGGTACGAAGAGATTGTGTCTCCTCCTACCTTAGAAGCTTTCATCTTCGGCCATGAATTCTTCGGGGTAGGGTTCGGAAAATACGTGGCTTGTTTCTACCTCTTTGTCTTCGTTGTTGGCTCAGATGCTATCTCCAAACTGGGGCTTCTCTTCCTTTGGGACCCTCCTGCTTCTCCGTGTTCTCTTTCTAAAGCTTCTATCTCGCGAAGAACATTCTCCAGTTCTCCCGAAGATGCGTCGTCTCCCAATCGACTCCTCTTATGTTGTGAGGTTCCTAATCCCGTGGACCCCAGACTTGGCGTCGATCCACTGCTTGTTACTTCCAAGGGAGGCTTCGTTCTTGATTCCTCTGCTCCCAGGTGGTACTTTTGTCGCTCGTGAGGAGTCAACCAGCCCATCCTCGAATACATATGGACCAAGAATGACGAAATATACACTACTCCTTTTTCTCCCGCTCGCAATTTCTCTCCCATGGCATGTACATTACGAGCAAATATCTCTCCCCAATTGACTCTAATGGATCATGTCACAAATCCCTCAACAATCCTCACCTTATGCATACTTACATAGGTAGTGAGCTGAGGCGAGAAGAGCTGGTTCAAGTGTACATTATCTTCCTTCAAAAATCATCCTTGATGAGATTGATTTTGTATCCGTTCGTGCCCTTTCATTCCTTTGGGTCGAATCACTTTGATTTGTCGAAGTTGAACCCAGAGACCATCGCTGAGCCCTCCCAGTCAATCTCATCCTTCTCCTCCTTGTAGTCCCATCCAAGCGCCTCCGCCCATAATATCGCGTCCCATGAATCTGGGTAGCCTCGCCACCCGATTGGATTTTGTTCCTTTTTGGCCCGAACTTTCTCACGCAACTCCGGACACACATAATCCCAGCGCCATGCTAAGAATGCTCCTCCCAATTCTTCCAATCTTTCTAATTCACGCGTGGTCCAATCAGGTTTTGGCACCAATGGTTTGTATGCTTTAGAGATAGACTTCTGTTGCACATGCAGCCAAATAGCCTCTCTCGCTTTTGCTTTACTCGCAGATCTTTTCTTTGTCAAATTCACACGATCCATCGCTCTCTCCGGTTCCCGCCCTTCTCGTCTGCAATGGTGCTCGTCGAAGCAAGAATGTCGGCATCTTCTTCCGTTCTTCTGAATTTCTATTGTTCCTCCTAATGCTTTCCCTAACGACCTATTTGTATTCGGCCGACCAATTCGTAGTTATCACAAATATTTACACTCATATTCGGTGTACTTTCCCGAATATCATCTTCTTTATTCAGAAAACAAAAAAACAACTCTACAACCCGCTAATTAGGATTGTACACGTATGTAGGAGCATAGTTCTTGGATAAGTAAGAATTTTTTTTGGTTTTAGTACAATAAAGCGTTATATTCATGACCTCGGCATTCGTTGTATTCGTTTGAATATATGGAAGTTAGTTGTGTATGAATATAGCTAGCAAATTCACACGAGCAGGTCGATAGGAATAAGGTTGCGCAATCGGTCTGTGGATCAAAGAAACGTCGGAAACGAGGATGTATGCCAAGAACTTGCGAAACCAAAGAGCCACTAAAGAAGTCTAAACTCACATTCACTTCCCTGAAAGCTTATTCGGATCCTTTATTCCCTTGGGAACAAATCAGAAGACTACATTCTCGCTCATATTGAGATTACTGTGTTATTACAGAATGTAATAGTTCCAATTCTGATGGAACTAAATGAGATGGGAACCAACTACATCCAAGGATATTGTACTTGTACATCTCGTACTTGTACATCCAACTACATTAAGGTATTGTATCGCACAGCTCAAGGAAGGAAGGACCAGACGCAGACAATCAAGCAGTTGATAGAGTTGGTGGAGCGGCTAGAGAAATATAAGGTGGAGGCGAGGAAGGAAGCCACAACGACGAAGCAAGCCTACAATGAAATTTGTAAGATCAGAGACGCACAAATGAAGTTTGTGGAGAGGGAGAATGAGAAGCTCCAACAGCAATTAAAGAGGGTGAAGCAGTAGTTGCACGAAGTTGATGTTGAGAGACCGGCTAGATTAGAAGTTTTAGTGAGTAAATGCTTGCAATACCTTTTTGCTCGATGTGACGAGGTGGAGACTGAACAATTGGAACGATTGACTGTGGCAATGAACACTCCTTGTGATTCGAAAGAGAAGCGAAAGTAGATATACAAGGCCATGAGTCACGAATGTCAGGAAGCGATGTGTGTTCATCAAAAGGAGATCACAGAAGACATAAGAGAGTTGCAGATGAGCGTAGATGTTTTCGTATGGAGAGAATAGACATCATCGAAGGGACCAGCAACTTTCTGAAGAGGTAGTTGCGTGCAATCCTTGTAGGCAACGGTTAGGAATAGGTGCAAGTATTTATATAAATAGAAGTAGAGTTAGAGTAGGATTATCTTTTTCTTTGCAAGTGTTCATTGAGAACCGCAAGTGCCGTGAGGGTAGATTGAAGTTGTCAAGAAGCTGATGGGTGTTACATTCAATCGGCCTAGATTGGTGTGACATACCTGTGAAGTTACTTGGATATTCGTCCATGAGCCATGGTCAAATACACCTCAGTAGTAGAACTTCATCGAGAACATTGCCTCGACTTCGGCTTGTAAAGGAGAGATCAATCTCCCATCAGTAAATCAGGAGTAAAATTTCATTTATATGTGTAATTGCGTGAAATCTAATGGATGGATAGTGACATTGGAATCAAATTGAATGTTTGAATACTACTTATTTGCAGATTTCTTCAGACTGTGATTGTCCAGAGTCTACAAAAGATGCATAAACTCACTTATTCATCACTGATAGTGAATTAACACTTCATTTCCTTGGGAACAAACTTTAATTCCTTAAAATTGGCAAACCTTTGTGTAACTTGTATGTTACATAAGAAGCAAAAGTTGAAGTAGGTTGCTAAACTGAGAAGTCAATACCAAAAATATTGAGGCCTAAGGTGAAGGCATCAAAAGTAGATGGTGGAGAATCGCTTTCTTTGGTGTTACTGTTGGCACAGAAACTAGATAATGTAATTGCGTCATTTTTCATGGAGCTGAACGAGATGGGAACTAACTACATCCAAGGGTGGGATCCACAAAAAGACGATTACATGGATCTGATTCAAGTAATGAATTGCACTGCAACAAGAAGGAAAGACCAGACGCAGACAATCAAAATAATTGATAGAATTCGTGGGACGTCTAGAGAAGAAGAAGGCAAAAGCACAACAAGAAATGAAGGTAGAAAAGTAGGGCTATGATGAGATTTGCAAGATCCGTAGAGCATAATTGAAGATTGTGGAAGTGGAGAATGAGAAGCTCCAAAGACAACTGAAGGAGGTGAAGCGGTAGTTGCGTGAAGTTGATGTAGAGATACTAACTAGATTAGAAGTTTTGGCGAGTAAGTGCTCATAGTATCTATTTGTCCAATGTATCAAAGTTGAGGCCAAACGATTGCAGAGATTAATGGTGGTGATGAACATTCCTTGCGATTTAAAAGAGAAGCAAAAGGAGATGTTCAAAGCCATGGGTTGTGAATGTCAGGAAGAGATGTGTCATATTCGGGATGCAGAGATCGGCTACGTCGAGAAAGAGAACTCGCATCTTTGGGAGGCAGTGCAGGATCTGAAGAGGCGATTGAATGAGGTTGACGTGGAGTCACTTGCGAGGTTGGAGACTCTTGCGAATCGGTGTGGACTTAGAGTAGGTTGGTAAAGATGCAAAGTGTGAGCAACTAATGAAACAAAAAAGACCTACAAGTGTGTAACAAAGATTAATGAGAAAATTATTTCATTAACATAAAAATGTTTCATGCATATGGTTCATGATTCTTTTGTCTCCAAAAGTACATTCTCAAACCTCAAATGCAAAATTGTGTATTTTTAAATTAATGATACTTACAAATTTGAAACTAATGTATATTTTTAAATATTTTTAATATGATTAATTTTTTCACATAATAAAATTAAATTTTTTTGTTTATTTTATCCCGCCTTATGTAGCAGCACTCCTAGTTAGTTAGGTGCGCTCTGCAAGAGTAAACACAAAATTAGAACTCATAGTGTAGTTAGTGCCGTTTGCTTTGGACATACCATTAAGATCAACAATGGTGTTAAACGACCTAGGGTTTAAGGGGTAGAGTTTGAATTAGGACTCCTTGGAGTGTAGTTTTCAAAGTTCAACCTTTGAGAGTTTGACTATGGTGGATAGTAGCTAGTGCAAGAATCTAGAGTATTTGAAGCTCCAAGTCAGTTTGGCTCGACTCTAATCTCTCTTTTATGCTATGGTTATGAGCAGAGTGCACTTTTGAATGTTTTGAGAATAGAAAAGTTTACTTCAAAAGTTGCATTATGGTACACTTGTGTTGGTGTATGACGATCTATGTATTGTGATGTATGATGTGATAGCGATGTATATTGTGATATGTATGTGCGCAATAATTTTTTTTATCTCATGTGGGATTACAAAAGTTAATTATCAAGTAAAACTAAACTATTGACAATAAAACATTATAAATTTTTTAAACCATTAAAGAGCAAAGTTAAAACTTTTCATATGTAATATTTAGAATATCAATTTGAACTAGTTAGAGTTTTCAACGACCCATATTAAAATTTTCTAGTAAAAAAATTGGATTTGATAATGTTTCATTTTAGTAAATACATTGATGAAAAAAAAATAAAATTTAATTCATAAAATAACAAATCAAATTCTAGATCAAATATTATTTTATACAATTTGATTGATTATCAATTATTTTTATGAGGAATAGAATACTATCAAGCATCAAAGTTGACAAATTTTTGAAATGACAATATAGTTAACCAAATTTCAAAACTTTTCTTCTAAAATTATAGTTTCATCATTTTCTGCACTTCAAATCTATAATCCATAAGGGATAATAATAATCATTCATGTATAATTCATCTTTGACAAGAACTCTATGAAATTCATGCAACCTTTTAAAAAATGTTCCTAGATGTTATCATATTTCTATCCAAAGAGTAAACGTCAATAAATTATTTCTCCTTACATCTCTTTATCTTAATTCTTGATAAAACTGCACTTGAACGCTTTTAAAAAGAAGATTTTGATAATTTTTGATTTGGATATTTGTTAAGGTTGAACGTTGATTCTTCTTTTCTTATCTTTATTCTTCCATATCTTTCTTTTTCTTCAATTGGTCTTCATACTTCATCTGTATAAAAAAATAAAAATTAATTACTATGTGATGATAATTGTAACTGAAAAATAAATAGTTGGTCATTTGTCATATGAAATGAATAAATATGTTAAAATTATCAGCTTAAATTTTTTTTGGTCACAAAACAAGAACAAAAATAACTCATTTTGGTTGGAGATCATAAGCTCATAAGATATTTACTTAAATATATTTTAGTTTGAATGGTTGTGGAGGTACATAAAAAAAATTTCGTTTTTTGATTTAAGATCAGTAAAATTATATTAAAATTACCAACAAAAAATTTGATTGATCATAATAGAAAACAAAAATGACTTAATTTTTTTAGGAATTATAACTTCAAAGCAGTTTTATTTACATATATTTTAATCTAGATGGGTGAGATGAAATATGATAAAAAAAATTTAAATATTTAAGAGATACTTAATCTGTTTTGTTTCCTTTATCATTCATGTGATGAAGAATTATTTCACTTTGATACATTAGAAAAGACTAACAAGATTAGTTTCTTATCAAATCCCTTAAAAAAATACTTTATTTAATTAAATTTATATTTTTTGCTAGCTTAAAAATCTTTAAGTTAAGATTTCTTTGCTGATTTCTTTCAAGGAGTATCAATATTTTATTTTGTCCTTTCAATTCTCATAGTTCGTGCACGGTAAAGATTTTTTGTTGAAGTGATCTAATTTGTTTGTGTTTGTATACAAGTTAACATAATAATTATACTTTTGTACAATCTTCTTGTCTCCTATAACAAAATCATGTAAATACATATAACCCAAAGGAAGAACAATACTTCTTTTCACCTCCTCAAATTAGTAAGATATTGTGAATATTTTAATCATGTATAAATCTATCAATTGTTGTCATTTTTTATAATCATGGTTGAGATGGTAGTTCCAAGGAAAAATCTAAATATCTTCTACTGAGAAAGATTCAATAGATGCAATTCAAAAAATACAGACTCTCATAAATTATTGCATGATTGTGCTCCATGAATTTTGTCGACAATATATTAGCTATGATATTTTGAATTAACAAAATTAGATCTGTATCAGTTTAATTATGATTATTATAAAAAAGTTAAATATTAAATATAATTGTACAATTAATGATACATGTATCATTTTGCATTACCATAACCTGTGAACAATGTAAGTTTTGAAGTTGTTTTAGAATGTTGATACATGTAAAACTAATCTTGTTGTAAACACATGAGCAATGTAAGTTTTAAAGTTGTTTTAGAGTTATGATACATGTAAAACTAATGTTGTTATAAAATTTCAAACAATGATGTTTAATTAGACAACTTATCTTTAATGCTAAATAAAAAATTTGTTTGATTCAAAATGTGTTATTATAACATCTTTACAATCAATAAGAATTGCAAATTTGAACTATATGATAAATTCCATGTTGTTCTGATTTTCAAGATCTTGAACTGATCTATTTATCTCCCAGATCTGCACATTTTGAAAAGATGATCTTTCATGAATTTTAAAAATTAAAAATTATCTTATTTATTAAATAAATAACTTTAATATCATAATATTTATCGTGAGATTAGATCTTTTTTTCTTTTTATGTGCATCAAAATCATAGGCTTGGAGTTCCAAACAGTCCATTTCATATCAAAAATTTTTTAAATTTTTTTTTAAACTATTGGTTGGCTTTTGATCATTACCAAAATATTGTGTAACACACATGATGATTGATATTATTTTTGTATAAACCATTTCTTACACTCTTGATTTAAGTTTCTCCTTGTCCATCTTATGTTACATTCGTTTTATAATCTTCAATTATTTTTACAACATGAGAAATTTTAGTTACTTTTGTATATCCAAATTTCTCATTGAAGTACGTTTGTTCTTACATCTCAAAAATATAGATCTCTAGATTATATTGGCAGATGCAATTGGTATTCTTGTTAACAACTTGATTTTAAAAATCTTTAAACTCATGTCTTTCAAAATGTTTAATCCAAAAAATGAATAATGATAAATAATAAATTTTTTTTTAATAATTATGACTTATTATCACATTATACTTTTGAACAATATCAACTACAGAAATGTATAGATATCTGTACAATGCTTGCTTGAAAATATTTCAAATGAAAAGATTAAAGTAATATTTTTCATGAATTTCGTATATTTACATAATACATTGTTTAATTTTACAATGCATAATTTAAAATATGCAATTTTTAAATTTATAAAAAAATCGTAAATATAAATTTCAAAATTAAAATTCATCTAGTGAAAAAAGTGCAATTTAGTAGACATAATCTCTACATTTATGATCAATTTCATGTGAATAGAGTTAAAAAAACTAAGGATAGTTACACTTATAAAAAATTATTTTTTTTGAAATTTATATTAGTTTGATGTATCTACTCAAGTTTTTCTCTTTCACCTCTATGTTAATTATATCCAAAATCTGTAAAAATTGATTTCAAAAAATATAATATGTGTAAGATAGAGCAAGTACATGTTTTTTAAAAGAGAGGGAATTGAAATAAATTAAAGTGAATTGAGTCAAACTGTCAAACTGTCAAACTTGAATTGCATCAACTCTGCAAGCAATTCAGTCTTATCAATTCTGGTCTTATGTATTTCGTTTTAACCCTAAGCTCCGGAAATGGAAAGGCATTGTGAAAGTCAGGACGGAAATAAATCGGTGAGCATAATGCACAGTAGGATTTTTAACACCAGCGAAAAGACCAGGGTCTTTTCGCTTATCGTTCTTGGTCCAGAGAAAAAGTTTACAGACGGCTTGCGACCTGCATAAAAAGAACGGAGACGGGACAGGTCAGGCTGACTTACGGTATAATAAAAACCCGGCATGGTTTTGCGATGCGGGATACTAACCTGAAAGCGGTAAACGTCTTCGCGGGGCTGGCGACGGGAGTCCAATACCAGTTTGCACCCTCTTTCTCATTCAAACTCAAGCACTGGAATCTGGATCTTTGTTCGGTGAGATTGTAACAAACTGCTCCGACCTTCTCCTTTTCGGTGCTCGGCCTTGCTCGTAGTAACGAATTTCTCGTTATGAAAATAAACACCTTCGCTAGTCTCGGGCTTGGTCAGCCCGAGACTAGCGTAGGTGTTTATTTTCATGCAATGCACTGTTGTTAAGCATGAAGTGCTGTCCTTAGTCCTTACGTTGTCGCAGTTTTAGATTCCATAATCTGAAACTGATGACAAGGTGTCTGTCTCGGTCTGTCTACGAATTTGGTGTGCCGAAAATTGCGATGCGTCGCGTCACCTCATGTGCAGACATAAGTTCCCACTTGCTATTAAAACTTCCCAAACTGTCGAACTTCCGAACCAGGTGTTTTCCACAGTAGAGCTCTTGGCTTGGATGGCTCATTGCAGTGATTTGCTGGTCGCAAGCGGCAAAGAGAGAGCGATCAGTTGAAACGGCCATCGAGTGAAGCCAATATTACGTCAAGTCGAGACAATTACTTGAGTCCAAGAAGATCTTGGATTCTTCAGCCGGGCCAGGAGGAGAAAGAACTGACATTGTTCAGCAGGACATGGGCTGCCAGAAATAGGTCTAGCAAAGATGGCTGATACCCACTAGTACAAGGACACAGACCAAAAGATGGTGTTACTTCATGTGAAGCAGAGTGAAGAGCAGCAGTTTCTATATGAATGCGCAGGGGCGCGTTTTGTGGATGAGGCGATACGTGATGTCGTGCTCATACGCAACCTATTGAAAAAAATGATGCACTTGAAAGAACAAGGAGGCCAGCTTGTTATGTATGGTCCAGCAAAGGATCCCACGCGCAATGAGGATGATGACAGTGACGATGATGTTGAGAGTCCACAATGCTCGTCCTCTGTAAAGCCGCGGGGTCCTTTCTACAAACGTGACCCCGCCAATAAACGGACCGGAGAAGGTTCGTCGCTCACCTCCGCTTCTATTCTACCACAGTCCTCAACCACAGAAAACGCTCCACCGTGACTATTGCAATTATTTCGGTGGCTTGCACTCAATTTTGCTGAGTTCAAATTTTATTTCATTCCTAGTGTTCAGTCGTCACCTAACCTCGTTTGTACTCACCATTCAATTACCAGCTTGTGATCCGGAAGTGGCAGAAAAGCTCACACGAGCTCTGGCAGATACAGAAGCGTGCGCCTCAAAGGTCTGAACTGCAAATACTTCTTCCTGTATCACATGAAAATCACTTGCAACTCGCAAATGGGAAGGCACGAGGACAATGCTTATATCCACTGCATGCTTCAAAGAAGCTTAAATGTCGGATCTTTGGATTCACCTGCCCTTTGTGGGGTCAGGTACAGGTCGTAAATAAGGTGCCTCTTACAGCAGCCGTGTTGAAGGAGAGCATTGACCTGGTAAGGGGTGCAGTGAAGATATGCTATCCCATGGGACTGCCTCACTACGATCCCGTTTATGAGGAGCTCATGGGAGCCTACACAGGTATGACTGCTGGCAGGCAAGCGTCAGATGACTCTATCATGCCTCCTCTGTGTAAGGTTATTGTTTGGCAAATTTGACACTACCCGACATCTTTTGCATGTTGGGCTCATTCATGAAGCCCAACTATGTGGAAGTTTGTCAGAAAAGTGCAAGATGTGTCATAGACGTTCCCCACCATTCTCGGTCCATGATGGCCGTTCGATGCCCCTGGAAAGGTGATGAATGTCAAGGACGAAAGAACAAGTATTAGTGAGAATGTCCCTCACCTTCGCCTATTATGTCTCCTCACCAGCCAGATAAGGACGCGTTAGATCCAGACACAACGACAATGTGGTGGGCAGGGAAGGAGTTCATGCGGGAAAATAAAATATCCGATCACGTTGGTAGGAATGACAAGACCAAGGTGGACTCCAACTTTGTCTTCACGTCACTGTCTAGGAAATAACAGTCCACGCTGAATAGACCTGAAATTGAACGTGGCGGTTTGATGTCTACTGCACCTCAAAAATGCATCTGACATTCAAAGGCTTCTAAGGGGTACAGAGTGAAGCACTTTTTATTGCGACCCTGCATAAGTGGTAATATCTGAGTCGTTTTATCATCATCCGGGACGTGGTCACATGGCAGGTAATTGTAAAACTCCAGGGCAAGGGACATGGCGCTCCTGCTCGTGAGCCGGTGGGCCTTTCCAACTTTTCTATTCTCCATCACTCATGTCTAATCCAAAGATGTTAACCCAATCAGAATAGCGAGAGAAACATTAATGAACTTGGAGCAGCGGCAGCAGAGTTAACATGAATACAGAAACTTTCACTCTTGAAAGACCAAATCTTACTATAACAATACATCGCCCCATAAGTCCTTGGAAACTTCGAATACAAGATAGATTCTCTTCCACAACTAGCATTGGTGACAATGACTGACAAGGATCGATCGTTCAAAAATTTGCAGCCAGTAGACTCTGAGACCCAAAAGGCTATGATGGCTTGGTACTACAAGAAGCAGGAGGAGCAGAAGGTGAGGAACTTGAGTTTGATTTCATGACATCTAATATTACTAGTAAAACTGGCTGAACAACATTGCTTGTGAAACACAAGCAATGTTGTTCAGGAAGAAACCACCATAATCAAGTACTCACGCTGTCTAGTGTGTGCTACAATCATCATGCACCTGGCAGGCCTTGAGCGTCGATGAAGATGATAATTACACGAACTCAGAGTGGGCCAATCCCAAGGCGCTAAAATCCGCTCTGCATCGTATGCCTCAGGTGGCTTTGAAGTGATTGAAGCTTGGGGTTTTCCCACGCATCGGAAGAGCTTTGCATCACGAATACATCTTGATTTCGGCAATCTGTAGATCCATGAAGCAGATACAGAGGGACCTCAAAATCCTATATGAACTCATCTTATACACAACTTTTAATTGAATAGATTTAATAATTTAAATCGAAGACAACATTAACCGTAATATTGTCTTCTTCACATCACATCTTCCTTTCAATCGTAAACCACAAAGTATAAGGATGTGTGAAACAGGCTATCGACTTCAATTTTTGTCAGGATATAAAGGCTTTGCTTCAAATGGTTTGGAGTTCAAGACAGATAACCTCGCCTGATTATGCATTCCGAGTTTGCAATTTCAACAAACGAGAAAAACCATCTGACGTCGAACTAGTCTGTATCTCTCTCAGGACACAGCTTCCGTAGAGTTACTGATATTCGCTGTTGCTGCTCAATCTTTTGTCCCAACCACACTTGCTCATCCTTGCTGCGGTCTATTTCATGAGTCCAGAGGTAACGAGCTGGCCCGTAGATCACGATGAGATCTCCAGGTTTGAGAAGTAAATCCACCTTCTTTGCGAGTCCACTCCTCTTATCTCGCTCTCGAACAAAGCTTACTTTCTCCTGCTGCCGCTGCTCACTCAAACTCAAACATGGACTAGAATGGGAGATTCCATCCACAGGCAGGTCAATCTCCAACTGCTCACTCATATTTACTTCTTCGGAAATGTGAGCAGAGTCTCCCAGGAGGGCAAAAGTCATGATACAGGTCGACAGCAAAGAAACGATGGCAATTCCATCTTCAAAGCGCATCAGGTCCACATGTGCTCTGATGCCCTACACCGCACAGAAGGTCAGCAAGTTTTAAAAGATACATGAGATCATGTCCATCGTCCTACAAACTGTTCTTCGATTCCTTACCTCACCAGGCTGATAAGAGTTGGCAATCATCTGATCAAATAGCGGCTCCCGTTCAAGAATCTGCCTCGGTAGTGGCGCTACGGTGCCCTCAATTTTTCCTTCCGAGTGCTGGAACTCGGTGCCAGATCTGTAGGCACGAATGCTGCTGCATATGAGACCACATAAGTCGTGTGCCCATTCAGGTAGGTCTCCGAACCTCATAGCCTGTGCAGCATCATAAGCAGGATGATATATTATGTGCGATCACCGCGGTTCAACAAAGATGGGTACAGCAAGTAGGTCATGCCTCATCTTGCTGGGAGCTGTTCGGTACCGATTGCACTAAATTCAACCTTGATAGAACAACGCAATCAATTACTGCACTAAAGGAAGGCTGGGAACCGGCCCAAAATCCAAATCTCCACACGAATCCCTAACTCATCCAACTTTGTTTCTACAGAGCTTATCATCTCGCACCTGATTCTGCTGAGGATGCGACAACCATCCCTCTGTAACGACAACAGCCCAAAGTTTATTTATATTGTCAGTGGAGGTTCAGACCATAGTCTTGAAACATTAACTAGGACAGATACAGTCTTACCAGAATATAGACATTCTACTTCCGAAATACATACAATGCAATGAGCATGAATGCAAATAGCTTCTGCCTGACCTGCAGCAATTGCCTTGGTGAGAGAATCTTGCTGTTGAGCTGAGAGAAACTGGCTGCAATGCCACAATCCTTCCACTCCATCCACCTTCAACCACTGATGTGACCGGTTTGACTCCCACTACATTTGGCACCAGGAAACTCTGTAATAACTAGGTAAAGGTCGAAATCAGGGCGGCGATGGATCCTTTCCGGAACCACGCTGGAAATCATTCATGTCAGGGATGTTTTGCAAGTCCAGAAATTACCTCTTCAGCTAACTCATCCTCACTACCGAAGACATCATCATCATCATCGTCTGAATCCGTGTCTCCAAACACAGAAGAGAATAATTCTGCATGACGATCGGTGTCCGTGGTCTCCCAATCTGGTTCTTCTGAGTTACACTCCATGATCCGAGAGCTCGATATCCCTCTTCCTCTGCAAAACACAAGCCTTGATTTTGACACACGAAGGAAGCTACTCTGAATACCCAAGAGACTAAGTATAATAGAATAAGGGATGGGAAGACCCCATCAAATCTTACAAGGATGGAACCAAACCTGTAACATGGGGCTAGGCCCCAATAGTATGACACTGGGAAATATGTCCTACATCACCTAAGATATCTCAACTATCCAAAGTCAAAAGGTCTACAAACAACATAAACATCCGAAGAAGCATCACGTAAAGTGATTGCTCTCCTATGGATTGCACCAGCTAGTGCTCTCTGTAGAGCAATGGAAACCCGTAGCCTAAAATAGGCTATACAGTAAGCTAAAGAGAATGATACCCCATGTCGCCTAGTATGGTAGGCTTTCGTGCACTCCCTCACGAACATGTCGAAGTCGTGTCTATAGCTCCATATAACTCCAAAGCTAGAGGAACAAAGAGGTGACCTCTCTGCATACCTCTATACTTGAGACCTTTTTCTTTGCCGCTCCACTCGCCGCCCATCCTGGAGAATGGGTGATCAGCCCCTCTGAAACTGTGTCTCTAGTAGGATCGGTAACCACCACATCAGCCATAGTGACCTGGTCCTCCTGAACCAAGTACAGGTCTGCCTTAACCCTAGTCGACTGCAATGCATACCAACGCTCTCTCCATGTGATGTATCCACCCTCTCGCGCCATAGCAAACACCACATCCCTAATGGCATCATGGGTAGTTATCCTTTGACCTCCGAATGGACAACGAGTCATATGAACACCTCTTGCATCTAAAGTGATACCACACTTACATGTAAGTAATGAAGATCTAGATGGATGGACCAAGCCAAGACGGAACCTCATCGCTGTGGAGAAAGTAGCTGGTGCGAGTCGGAAAGCCCTGATGCATGGTCGAGCCAAGATCCACGAGCCTGCACCCTTGCGCGAGCAAGAACGTAGACGAGCTCTAGTAATACGAGGAATGGTCGGATCCACTAAGAGTGAATGTAGAGCCTCATGAAACTATCGGTCCATCAAGATAGACTGTAGACCCCTAGTCCAATCGGGAGCCAAAGAGGAAAAAGATGGGAACTCATGTTGTACATCCCGTGGTATAGCGTCTCTCGTATGTCGTAATAATACCTGTAAGGGAAATGATACTGTATCAACGTCCCTCGTATATATCTCCAAAATAAGTCTATCTGTGATCACAAATCGAGAAGATAACAAAGGTGCAACGAGCGTCCAACTCGCCAAGAATGCTGCATGTGAGATCTCTTCCATCGATAATAAACCTACCCCTCCACACGAAACTGGCAAAGATGTATGTGTCCTTGCCAAATCTCCCGTCACACACTCAGTGTCCCTGGTGCGATGATGTCACCAAAGTCACCCATGATCCTCTGCATGGGAAGCTAAACCCTAGACTCTAACCCTAAACCCTAAACTCTAAATAGGACTTACTGCCTAAACCGTATCGTTCGTGGGAGTCCCACAGAGCATCTAATGACGGACTGCACTTGCAACTACGGTAGATTAATTTTTGAGCATCCAGAGAACACATTTCGCAGCTTACGGGTCCGTTCTGAATTCTTCTGACTCAATTTGAATGGGTACAAGTAATTCCCCGACCTAATCGCTCTACCGGAGATGAACTAAACCACCTCCACTACCAAAAAACTCACAGCATGAGAAAGCATTCACTTTGTCCCGAAAGAACACATGGACGAGCTGAGGAAGATTGCTGCCCTAGCAGCTCCATGTCAGTAGCACTTGAATGTCTGTACAATTGCCTCCACACTAATTGCAAAGCTTCTACAAAGGAAGGAAGGAATGAATGACTAATGCCCACAATATTCTTCTCACTGCATCCTAAGAGCAGCATTTCTAGTATGTACTTTGCAGGAAGAACTAGAACATCAAAGGAGAATTTGTACGTGAAACTGAAACGTTTCGCTTTCAGGAGCTCCTGTAAGAAAAATATTGAAGCTATATGTCGAAAAAATATTAACATGGAGCATTATAATTTTATTGGTTTGCATCTTTACATAAACAATGTCAAAGAAATTGGAGCATATGATGCCGCAGGCTAAATTTATAAATCACATAAAGTATTGTTCTAAACTTTGACATGAATTTACTGTTGATTGTGAAAAAAACTTCTTCTTATGTTTCTTCATGTTTTCAATTTAACTTGGGGTATAAAAAAAACTAGTGTTTTTAATTTTCCAAAAATTAAAAACACACAAAAAATTCAAATTTTTGTGTTGATTGATAATATTAATACTATGTACAATTATAGATAAATTTCTTAGGTATATATATATATATTCTAGCATGAATGATCAGTTTTTTATATTTTAGTAACAAATGTATATTTTTAAAGACTATTATTTCTTCTTTTTAGCCAAAGACAAGTAAGACCTTTTATGTTTTTTTGGGTGGGCTTTGACCAACCATAAAATCAAAATCTTATTGTAGTTTTTTTAAAATAAAGAGGAGCTTACAAACCTAGTACATATGGCTTGTTATGGTCTTTTGAGAAAAAATAATTTCATGGATGAAATGAACTTATGTCAGTCCAAGATTTATAAGAAAGATATAACTCAATCCACTTGAAAAAATGCTCTACAATGACCAACACATATAGATGATATCGTATAGTCAATGGCAAAGGTACCGCAAAATCCAAGCTCCAACAATAACCAAGTCCCATAATCATGAGAGGATATAATTGTGGTGTAGAGACATTGAATGATGCTCGAACATGATCACATACCATACATCTCGCCACAAACTGTTACACCATAGTTTGCATACATCTCCACCAATATTGACTTTGAAGTAAGCTATATGTTTGCTTCACTCCAAAATGACCTAACTCCTCATGAGCATGTCTTATCAACTTTGCTCTCTAAGATGTAAGTGGCACAACATGAACGCTTCCATATCCCCATATTTAAAGAAGTTGTCTACATTTCCATCTGAACCGTTGAGCTCTATGTAAAACTCCATCCTGCTCCTTTGCAATCAAAATGCCCACCAAAGCACATATACAAAGATACTCCAACACCACCATGTCATCATGAATGTCTTGGCTTACCATCAAACCGTCCTCAGTCTCAACGTCCAAGGATAACATATCCGCTCTCTGACCCAAAAGAGATATCACATAGCTCTCAAGCAGCAACAGATGCATGACAACCCGACACCATCTCCTCGTCAATATCACCGTGTCATTGAGCCCCGGTTTCGTCAAATTGACTTGTACATGGGTTTCAACTTAACCCATCCGCATCACCGTTCAGAAATCCAGGTCTGTGAACAACCATGAAATCATACTCTTGTAGGATAAGAGCACATCGTGCAAGCTTTCTTGGAACCTTGTTGGATTCCATCAACCATTTCAATGGTTGATGATAAGTGATGAGAGTGAAGGAGTTTCCAAACAAATAACATATGAAATGTGCCACCGCCCAAATAGCTGCCAAACTTTCTATTTCATAAGAACTATACCTTGATTCTGCTGCATTGTTGGAGAGACTTGCATAAGCTACTACAAACTCCTTCCCCTCATCATCATGTTGGATAAACATTGCTCCCAAACCCAATATACTCCAATCAATATGTACTTGAAAGGAAGTGACTCTCAAATGTCTCCTCAAAATAGGAGCAGATGTCAACCTTTCCTTGAGCTCAACAAAAGCTCTCTCATGTACATCTTCCCTACTCCACTCTTGATCTAGCTTTGTGAGCTTTATCAAGGTTTTGGCAATAGTGATAAATCCTCGCACATATCGACGATAGAAGTTTGCAAGTCCAAGGAGGGCTTGAACCCTACTCACATTTAAGAGTTGTGGAATATGCAAGATTGCCTCCACCTTGGTTTGCTGAACTCCCAATCCTCCTGGATATATGATATGTCCCAAGCATTCTACCTGATGCTGAAAGAACTTACACTTTCCTAGATGTAACTTGACGCCATGAGCAATCAATCGCTCGAATACCTCATGCAAATGTATCTCATGCTCCATCACAATATCACTATATACTAGAATATCATCGATGTAGGTTAGGGCACAATCAAGTCTAGCTAGGATCCTATCCATCACTCTTTGGAACTCAACAGGTGCATTCTTCAATCCAAATGGTAAGAACTTCCACTAATACAACACATCCTTGCCATGCAAATCAATTGTCCAAAAGGTTGTGTTGGCCTTATCCTCATCTCGAATCCACAACTAATGATTGTATTTACAAGCAAATCCAATGTACTGAAAATCTTTGCATGCCCAACCACATCAAAGATCTCCTCATGTGTAGGCATAGCATATGGATCAAATTTTGTCAGTCAATTGATAGATCGGTAGTCACCACACATGCGTCTATCTATATTATTGTCATGTATATCCTTCTTGACTTGCATCATCATAGTAGAGGCATACTTTCCATATGATATCTCCACTAATCCAGCCTCAAGAAGGTCTTGACACCTACTTTGGATAAGATCTCTCTCCATATCGCTGTATCGATTGGGACGACGGAAAACTGATGCATCAGTTATCAAGTCAATCCGTATACCAAGTCCTTTCAAACAGCCTCAATCCTTCATAGTAAAGGAAAAATAGTTTCTGAAACTCCTCAGAAACCTAGAGAAAGAGAAGAAAGACAGGAGAAGAAAGATGTAGGTCTTTCTTCTTTTGTCACTTTGGGACCAATCTCAATATACCAAATCTCCTCTTCATTGGCACTAGAGATAGAAGACATAGAATCTAGTTGCTAAACGACAATCTCTAGAGCAAAAAGCTTTTTCTGCTCTCATACTAGACTCCACTAGCTTAGTGTGAACAACTCCAACAGATGTAGCTCTAACTTCTTGAGTTATATCATAAAGGTTCATACCGGTAACCACCGCTTGCTTCACGCAAAAAAATCCAACCATACTTGCAGAAGACTCTACCTCTCTTTTCTAATATCCCCATAAGACCGAGGATGAAAGCTTGGACACTTCTCGTCCCCAACTTTTGCCTCCACCGTCTCGGTAGGCAAAAAGCTTACCAATGGTCTTGCAGTTACACATGTGGACCGCATACTTGCAGAAGACTCTACCTCTCCTTTTCTAACATTCCCATAAGACCAAGGATGAGATCTTGGACGCTTCTCGCCCCCAATTTTTGCCTCCACCGTCTCGGTAGTCAAAAAGCTTACCAATGATTTTGCAGGACCACATGCTCTACTTAGTCAATCCGAGACTCACAATCCATGTCAAACAGTTAAGATCCATAGCCCGACCCAACACCTGACATCGTGATGCCTATGACAATGTAGGTACTTTTGTAGTACCGGTACAAAATCCCATAGCTTGCTCTCTCAACCACTGCAAGAAAGAATCTCATATAAGTCCAAGTCCTCACTCTCTATATGCATGGGAATCCGGATAACTCAACAATGTGGGTAATGCAGCTCTTGGCTAACCCATAAGATTCATCACTATCATCCTCACTAGGTTGTGGCTGGTTTGAACACCTTGTATATTTTGTCAAAATGCTCGTCGGTTGAGTGAATATTTGAAAAAACATATTATTTTTTTGGCTGAAACCTATGGACAAGTGTAGGTATTGTATAGGTATTTTATGTTAATTCAAAAATATTATTTTTTTATAAATTTATATGAATATTTTTATAAATATTTCTTTCAGCACCCCACTTTGGATGCATGTCATATTCTGAAGTTGAAAGAATGGTTTGAATTATTTTTGTAAGTGAAGTTTGTGAGAATAAAGGTGGTTTGAAGTTCTCTAACTTCCAAAAACACTACATACTCTCCATATGATCCAAGGTAAACTGATAGTTGTATTTTTGTCAAAAATACACTCTGCTGTTATAGTGTGGTTATTAATATGTATGTATGTATTGAAAGCAGAAAATTTCTTACAAATACATGTAAATGTGAAGACGAATGTAATGTAAAATTCAGTTCACAAACTTTTGAGACATTCATGCTGATTTGTATAGGTGCCGACATTCGCAATAGAACAACGGCTGGTACACCCCTCTGACAACATATTCTTTCAAAATTAGGAAACGGTATCTAAGAAAAGGGTGCTGAAGGGTTAGATTCATTTTTTATTCAGAGTGAATTTCACTGACAAGTTTTTTGTGCACAGCTCTTGAAACACTTCAATCTGTGCAACTCTCCTGATGAGATATATTATCTTCATGTTATGAGTTGTCATATATTCACAGCAGTAAACTTGTGTGTATTTCTTCGTGGTTTTTGACTCTGTTCCTGCGCAATACATATCGAGTTGAAAACTGAAGTAACATCACAGTTACTCTAATATATCTGCTGCAGTTTTCTGTTCAAGGAGAGACTGTCCATTTGTGCAATTGAACTTGACAGTGCCACGCATTGGGTTTTGATGACTCTTCAATTACATCTTTTTATAGAAAAATGAGCAAAAATTTGTACAGCTGCCCTGCAGTAATGTCTGACTCTGAAGTAGAAGCCTACGTGACCTGAATTTTATGGATCGTCTATGAGGTGTGCATTCTCTTCTCACAATCCTCAAACTAAGGTCGGATAAAAAAAGGATATTCACTAACCGTCATCTGGAGTGGTTCAGCCATCTGCTGCTTCAAGCCTCTCTCCGCGACGAGTCGAAAGAATATGGTTCTTACATCCATAATCATGTCCTTCACTGTAATTCCAGAGGCTCATGCGTCTTGCTCGTCGATTGCAAGTTGAAGTATGACATAAGATGAAAGACTTTCTGAACTGAATTGATCTATTGCGGCCTAATCCGTAGCACTCAATGGTCTCATTTGATCACGAGTTGAAGTGGGCAAAGGAGTCGGGCTTGGTGGAGCCCGATAATCTTGAACTGCTTTGTCCTCCAAAGGTACATTGGTAAATTCTGGTGCTGCATCTGTTCGAGGCGAAGTTTCTCCCTGCACAGTAGACACCCCTTTCGTGTCCTGTGCAGCCTTCATATCTTGTTCCATTGCATGTGGACTTGAAGAAAGTGCTGGTTTCTCCATGTCAATTGCGTGATCACCATTGGGAGCATCTGATTTCAGGCAGTTGCTGTGCATATGAGATTTTTCTGCTTCCTTTTCCAGCTGGATATTCTTTGATTTCGTCATGTATAAGACATACAGAAGAATTTGCAGTATCCCGAACACCATTCCTACTCCGTTCGGAATCTGCTCAATTATGCAGAGTGGCTGTCGTTAGTTCCAAGAGTAAAATATCATTGTGCCAAGACCTTCATGATTGGATTCGTGCAAGAATGAGCAGAATGCAATCGATAAAAGTACAAACTTTTCAAATAACTCTGCGCAATCCGAAAAAATTCAAGATTATCAAGTCATATACCGGAATATTAAGGTAAGAATTTACCCCAACATAGATGTCCTTCACCAATAGGGCGTAGAGGGACCAAACGGTTCCATTCAGTAGGAGGATTGCGGATAAAGTGAAAGGCATGAAAGTCACACTCTTGGTCTGGACAACCATTTTCTGTCACAAGCAAATTAGAAGGCATCAGCTATCTTCTGAAGGTGGTTGATAACGTTAAATACCTCAAGATTCCCATGACGGGAGTTTTGCCATCTGTGTAACCATTCTAGGATACTAAAAAAAAAATGCAAGGACATCCATTTGAATAGTAACACGTACCATAGCTCGCAAAGGTGATGCATACATGATTATCGAGAAGATCAAAGACACTATGCCAGAGACCATCACTCGTGTATCTTTAACCTTTGTGGCAGTCAATGATGATGCTACAACGATACCAAAAATCGCGAGCACCAACAGTATCGATTGCGAGGTTTTAATCTGTTGCAAATCCAGACTTAGAGACCAGAACAAATTTGTAGCGGTATCAATTGTTTCTAAATTTGCAGCTAACGACTTAACGAGTTGTGTATTCAGGGGATTACATTCGTGACTACGATACATAACTGGTGGTGTATAGACATCTGATGGACAAGAAGTAAACTATAATATTGGGAAAAGGAAAACAGCTGCTATCATCTTAAGTTCTAAGCAGCTAAGAAGTTTCTATCTGCCTGCTTAGTCTGAAAAAAATTTCACAATTGAATTGGATTATCAGTTCATAGATATTCCACCAAGGGCGAGGGTTGCAAAGTCTCGTAGCAAAACCTACTGAGCTTCTGAAAAAGATCTTGGTTTGTGAATCAGAACTCATAGCAAGAAAGTGTATGTGTATGCAGATACGATCCCTTTCAACTGGCAATGGTAGGGACGTTAGGGGTGGAGTGCAAGAAAACGTACTCGCGCTTTTCGGTCAGCGTAGTATAAGAAACAAATCAAGTAACATATTTCCAGAAACGTTCCAGCTCCGTTGATTGTGACAATGAGTGTAGCCGGCTTCACGAGACCATAAAAACTCCACAGGAGAACGCTGAGAAGGGTGCAGACATAGGGTGTGGATTTGAAGTTCATAATTGACTTCGCTTTGATGATTTTGCGGAAAGTTTTCCTGCATATCAATAGAAAGCACATGATACTTATTGTCCTGAAACAGCGACAGTCACCACAACTTACAGCTCAGCTGACTGAGGTCATGACAGAAGTGCGACAATTCATGGATATCATGTGAAATGTATATGACACTTACACAGGCGCCAGAAACAGGCATATCGAAATAATGTTCCCTGAACAATGTCCACAGCCACCAAAGAATTCGATCAGTAAATGATATGCTTCTGGCTTCTAGTGCACAAAAAAAAGAGCAGCATTTACGATAGATTTCGAAGCTCATATGTACCAACTCCATTTCTTGCATGAGAGCGACAAGTTACTGCGTCATGGCAAGAGATAAAGCATGAAATAAACGAATTTTCAGATACTACACTGAGTACACATACCGATGATACCGACTATATTCTCCGCCAACGCCATGATAACACCCTTGACAATTGATCGATTTGCTGTACGGCAGGCAGAATATATGGACGAGTAGATCAAGACTAATTTTCCTCAGACTGAGGCTCAAGCCGTGCGGGAGCCCAGATATAACAAATTCAAAAACTCTATTGGAGCACCGAATCAAATCTATTTGATCTGATAATCAAGAATGTAGATCAGCACCCTCTGAGATACAACCAAAGACGATACAAAACTTCTCAATTAAAATGAAGAAGTTAGACAGAGAAATCAACTAAGAAAATTATACAGGACAATCTCAGATTGACGGCAGAGCTTTGGACCTTTGGGAGGAGAATGAAGATAGTCAGAGACTCAGAATAATGAATGACATTCCTTTCTGCGCTGCTAAATACTGATCGACAGATCAGGCACATTTTTTACTCATCCCCATTCTCTCGTCATCTGGCGCTTCCTAGATTCCAAGATCACCTGCAACCGTCGATCTGCTCTATATCTACAACCTGTTCATCCGGGACACGTCGGAGGGACTCATTGGCTTTCTGGGGCTTTAAGCACAAGAGGAAAGAGACACAAGACAGTGAAACAAAGGGCCACCAAGTAAAGGAGGAAACGGCGTCGCAGTAAAATAGCAAAAGGGATTGGAAGACCCCATCAAGTCGTACAGGGATGAATCCCCAAAAGACAGTGAAACTAGAAGTAATGGAGCGGAAGGTCCTATCTTAACAACAGATCGACGGCTTTAAAGGGTGCGGAATGCGTGCTCGTACCTTATAGACCGTTCGATTCTGTGGTGAAGATCACGGAAAATCTGATGAGATTAAAACATGCTAACGTGAAAGTTCTTCGGTACACGCTTTGTAACGAAGGTCGCTTCGCTGACTGCGGCTATGAAGGGAGATCGCAGATCAGCCACGTATTGCGGCCATGCACAGCCGGACATCGGGTCCGGAATTGTAATCAAGCTCGCCATGAAACTCTCGAAGTAGATTCCGACAACCATTTACTTTGAACTACTATGACGGGTGTCTTGCGGCCGAATGTTGGCGGATGCCTTGTCCGTGGACGCGTGGACCGTAGTAGGACCCAGCACTACGGAGACAGGATCTAAACTGGTTCCTGCCGGTATACAGTCTGCAGTACCGGTATTTTGGTACTAGCGGTACTCCAGACTCTGCTCCACCACCACGGGAAATAAACCGACCGCAGTCGTCCGGATCTTGCACTCGTTGTTGATCCAGGTCTAATTTGAATTAGTAACATTTAAATTAATTTTTAAAAATAAAAAACCAACATCTAGATGGTTTTCAATTAATAACATATCTTACAAATACATATTTCTATAAATAAATCTTCGTATATCATCTAGTTTCTTTCAGTAATTGGCTCTACTCGAAGAGTTTCCCATCTTGGCTTGGTCCATCTATTTGGATATTCATTATTCACATGTGAGTGTTGTATCATTTTAAAAACGACATGTGTTCATATAACTCATTGGAGTGCAGAGTATAGCTACCCATGATGTTAGGGATTTTGATGTTTACTATGGTGCGAGAGGATGGATATCTCACATGGATGAAGCATTGGTATACCTTGCACTCTACTAGGGTTAGGGTAGACCTTTACTTGGTTCAGAAGGATCACATTACTATGGCATATGTGGTGGTTATTGATCTTACACATGATCCAGTTTCAGAGAGGGTGATCACCCATCCTCCAGGATGGACAACAAGTGGAGCGGCAACAGCCAAGATCTCCAAGTATATGGATATCCAGAGAGGTCATGTCTTTGTTGCTCTAGCTTTGGAGTTATATAGAGCTTTGGACACCGACTTCGACATGTTTCTGAGGGATTGTGCGAGAGCCTACCATACTATGCAGCATGGGGTGTCAATCTCTTCAGCTTATTGTATAATCCATTAAATGCAAAATGTTTCCATTGCTTTACATAGAGCACTAGCTGGTGCAATCCATATGAAACTAATCACGTTATGTTATGCTTCTTTGGATAATCTCTTATTTGTATACCGTTTGATAGATATATATAGATAGATAGATATATATATATATATTCATATAAATTAAAATAGAATTTTTACAAAATAAAATAATTCAAAATTTCACCAATTAATTTTTATTAAAAAATAAAAATTATTTAAAAAGTTAATAAATATTACGGAGTATCCACGACAAAAAAAAATTTATTTAATTTTTTGACTTGAACGAGATCTTTCTCTTTCTCTTCGAGCTCTATAAGTAACATAAAGTCTTCTTAACATTTTTTCATCTATAAGACAGTATGACATATTTTTCATTGTGATGATATTAGGGCCTAGCTCCATGCTACCAAACGTGTACCAAACGTTTCGTTTCGTACATGTGCAACTTAATGGGGTCTTCCCATCCTTTTTATTATTTTATTATGACTTCTTTTGCTTCTTTCACCTCACATAAGAATTAGGCATAAAATAAACATATAAAAATCTTAATATAAAAAAGATCAAATTATTCATGTATTGATATCTAAATTGACTTTTTGTTTAAAACTGCTATTTGAAAAAAAAATTTATCAATCATCCAACACACTCAATGTATTCTGCCCAATATGATCTTGAGATGATACTTTCATTCAATATTGCTCTAGATGACTTTTTAAAGTGTTGATTTTTCTTTTTTGCTATTTCATTGTAATAATGGCTATAAATTATGATAAATTTTCTATTATACTATGCTAAGTGTAGTTCAGTTCAACTAAAATATTTGTTCAATGTTTATGGCTCATGTTTCATATTTATACCCATGTTATCCGAAAGAATTCATTTAGGAAGGATACGAAGCAGTTTGTTCCACTCAAACTATTAGTCGATAATGTCAATATGTTTAAATGTATGATACAAAATGTTTATTTCCACTCAAGCTAATATTAGATGGTGTCCATGTATGAGATTATATGAAATCTAATAAACGAAAAATTTGGCTTTTCTTGTTTCTTAATCTAGCATAAAAAACATATAATGAGATTGTATTGATCATTGACTTTAGTTATGCATGTTGTTAGATTCACTTTTACATTTCCATGATTATCATGAAAATTACCACTTTTTTTGGCCTGCCTTCTCGGGCCTTGGCTTCGTATTTCTGCTTATGACTTTGAGATTCGTTCGTTTCTTACCCATGCGATGCCGTTTATATTTACATGATAAAGGATTAAACACCGTCCTTGAGCGCTCAAAGACGGTGTTTCACTCATCTTACTCCTTATCAAATCATCGTAATAAAATTATATCATTGAAGATTTAAAAACTTTAGAATTTTCTCTTATACAACTGTAGAAGAGGGAATATATGTCACTTTTTGTAATCCGTTCTGGCAAATTTGAGCAGACGCTTTGTTTTGAATCGAGGATCGATGTGGTGGTGGTACGTGCTGATCTGCAGTGATAATACGTGAGTAATAAATCGCTAATCGTGCCCGGGAGATTCCATTTTGAAGTGTGTCATCACGCCAAAGATTCCTCTTCTGCCCATAGCCGCAAATAGCAACGTTAACTAGCAGATGCTCTCTGTGCCTAGTGCCCACGCCAAAGGAGCGCGCAGCTACAATCTAGAAAATCTAGAAGCGCCCGAGAGCGTGCGTACTACTCAAAGGCCGTAGAGGGAGGGCCCTGTCCTAGGGACTAAAACCATTCGTTGAACGGTCACAGACCACCCTTGGAGCCTAGGAGGGTCGGACCACGCCAAGATTCCCATTGCCTAGGCTTTCTACGGTTCTGCCCCGCTGTGGACCGACCTACTACTACTGTACCGTACCGTACTCCAATTTGAAGTCGAGAAGGATTAACACGCCGCGACTCGCCAGTGACTGCGACGGAATGTGGTCTGCCTAAGTGGAAATGGGGCCATGGGCACAAGCACAGAAAGAGCCCGATTGATTTAGTTCATCCCACATGCGGACAAGCGAAAGGACCTGAGAACTCACGACCGCCGTAGCAGGGTTCCTGCCAAAGTGCCGGGCCGATTCTCCCTCGGACTCGAAATTCGGGACGAGTGAAGAGGGAAAGTGGAACTGTTTGCTGGGTTGGAGTGATCCGCTGACCGAGCGAGCGAACAGTTGGGCCCCGTGAGAAAAAAAGCTTCTGGGCTCTCGCGGATTTTAATAACACAGACTACACGGCTGCAGCTCTGAACTGTGTCGTACAGTGCCGCAAGAACGCAATGGTTTTTGCTGTGGGTGGGTGGGTGGGCTGGCTGGCTAGGTGTCGCCGAGGATGAGATGAGCGTTCGAGGTGTGTTAGATGAGGAGGTGATTGACAAGATGGGGAAAGTGGTGAGACAGGAGGGATAGATAAGAGTAGATGTAGGACCTCAGTTAGGATGGATTGAATAGTCGTGACTCGTGAGACGGCGAAGTAGATAATTGTGTTTATCGGTTGATGATTTCGAGCAGGTCAGGTCACCGGTGCTCTGGTCAACACTTGATGAGAAAAGATAAAGAAAAGAAAAAGCACAAGAGCCCACAGTAAACACGCGAAGAGAAACAACATTTCGGAAAAGCTTTTCCTGGTGATCGCGGTGCCCGCAACGCTTCTCCTAAGCGTGCGGTTTGTAGCTCGGGGGGCTGGGGCCCTGTTTGCAGGACTCTGGGTCTACCAAATGGACCAATGAAATGCTGTCGAATCATCGAATGAGCTACTGTGCTGTAGTAGATAAATCACTCTTGGTCCTTTCCGAATTCAACCGGTACCAACCTGACCTGCCTTACATTCATTCTTGATAGAGGAAAGGCGCTGTTAACTTGTCAGCTGCGGAACGTGCCAGGAGTGTGGCTGCCCCGACAAAATGCGAAATATTTTTTTAACATTTTTCGACTCAGAAAATGAGCCTCCAAACCCCTGAGGTTGTTGATATTTGAACATTGTAGCGATCTTAAGCTCTTCGCTCTAGTATTGCAGATCATCGTCGTGATTTCCAAGAAGTGTGGGTACATACTAATCCATCCATCAAAACACTTCGAGCGAACCGATGCTGTGCGGTCTTGACGAGGTGTGCCCCCTCGGTGCTACACTATGGAGGATATTTTGGGCGTCTTGATGGCAAGATCGACAAACAAGCTTTCGTTTGGTGCCACGCCCGAAGTAATCGAACCTAGTTCAGGGTCAGGATCTCCGTAGAGGAAACGAACCAAAACAAAACAAGCCCATAAGCTGGTATCAGTGATCAAGCAAGCCACTTTCGGTATACTTAGGACTGCTAAACTTCAATCACTCGCTTGAACTGCAGTGCAATGAAAGACGACATGGCTTTCCTCCAGCACAGACTGCAGTCCAGCTTCCAAAGAGGGTGCTGTCATCCAGGTATAAGCGACGGAATCTTTAGGTGGGGCAGTCTCGGGCAGCAGCAATTACTTCTGTGCTTAAGAATTGCAGTACTCTACTAAGTCAGGACAAAACTCCCTTCGAACCTCTTGTAGTATGGTCATGGATTGTGAGACTGTGTTATATCCAAGATCCACGCTTGTTTCAGTGCGAAACTAAAAACATGCTCTGGTGTAAATTCGGTCGAATATCCATCCCCAAATTTACACGGTCTTCACGGACAATTTGCCCCTTCGACTTCCACTTTTCAAGTCGCCATGGCAGATCTCTCTGTCAGAGGAGGACGTGTCCTTCGAATATTGAAGTAAATCCGTCTCAAAAGCGAGCCACATGCTGCATATCAAGTCGAACACTTGGTAATCACATCAACAGCACTGCATTGTTCCGAGACACATATGAGCGGGTGTACAGAATACGTGTTGTCCATGGCACAAAATCCCACACCTTTAATCTTATGGTTGGAAGTTCTCATACTCCTTTAGACAGAAGGCACTTTTCCCTTATTCCCTCGGAATTCGAGCTCGAGCTCTCACAGCTTCCAGTTCCTTTTCCCATGGGATGAAGAAACCACGGGTGAATCCGGAATCCAGCAAATATTATAGGTCATACTGTATACTGTAAACAGTTTATATCATAGATCAAGCTCTTTATTGAAAATAGCAGAAGTATGCCTAAGGAATAAACTATTCCTAGAAAAGCTGAAACAGCATGAAAAAGATATTGCAAAGAGTTGTGTCTCTTAATTTAAGCAGTGATGTTGTCATCATGCTGTGCGGTAGAATGAGGTACATTTTCCTGCTCAGTCAAAAGTCATGGGGCTTCGAGCCAAACTCACTTTGAGTAATGTGACAGTGCAATATAGTTTGGAAAGAGTGATCGTAGAAGAAGAAGACCGGATAAAATTCTGACTCTTGTATGCAGTGATACCCACTACTCACTACTAATCTATAGGAAGCCAAGTTCATGAGTTAAAGTGGAGCAAGTTGTAACACCCGGACCACCATCACTGGTTTGGAACATTATTATGCATTATTAACTTGAACAGATCAACTCCCTGAAACCATTTCCTAATACTCGATTCACATCTCAAGAACAACTATTGTTGCAGAAGGGAAGTAGTTATTGGCATGCGTCCTGTGACAGATTCCTATGGAGGTAGGATTATGGAGAGAGGTGCTTGGCACCTCTTTCCATAATCCAATCGCACCATGTTTTTGTGTTTTATTTAACCAAGTGATTTAAAAATATTTTACTGCAATAGCAGCAATTTGGGAATGACCACAGGGAAATGAAGAGATGACGAGAGAGCACGTGGAAAACACAAGAAGGATGTTGAAGAGAGGAGGAGGGAGCAAATCAGGCACCCCTTGCGGCATTCAGAGAACTATAGTTCAATTTTATTACTGTAGAACATCTTTACCATAATTTAATTTTTTTATACAGTGTCTCTCGCCCTAAATGCTTCCAAGTAGTATGGAGATAAATTATAGCAAATCCCCGCAACTAGCTCTCATGGGCACGCGCTGGCAAACGCGCATGGAAGGAATCTCATTGTGAAGAAGAAGATTTTTACAGTCATATGACTACAGAGATTTTTTTAAATTGGAGGTTTCAAAACATTTCCGTAATTTTTTACGTCAGTTCCAAAGAATGTACGGGTTATGGAAAGCTTTTTCAAAGGTTTTTACTCTGCCCTTCACTTGTAAGGGCAGAGTACTAGTACCCTACAATTTTACTACACCTTGGAGCTTTTTAAGAGTCAAGATATTTCACAAATTTCGTACAATTTTCCGAGGATTTTTTCATCATCGTTGCTGTTGTATTCGTTACAAATTTGTATAGTCCCGTTTAATCGGTTTGTATCCGGTTTCAAACCGATTGAAACATACAATTACAGAAATATATTCTTCCCCATTCTTTTTATTATGGTACTATTCTGAACTTTCCTGAGAGTGGTATGTTATATAATTGTTATGAATTGTGCTATTAATATAATCGTTTTACAGATTCTGTTTTGCTTTTGATATTCTTCTCTCTTTTCACTAAAAAGGAATTAAAGTTTTCAATTGGTATTAAACTTTTTAATAAATGTTTATATGAGGAAGTATTTATAAAATTTGTAAATAATTAATTTCACCGTGAAAATGATGAATATTGATGGAATTTGATTCAAAGTTGGTTTTATCAGAGAAGATTGTGAACATTTTTTTTGTATGAATAGATATTGTGACACGAGCAAGTTTCAAAGTCTAATATGGTTGGAACAGTCCTGGTGTGCGTTGGGAAACTCAACTATAATCTACCATCATTTAGACAAACTCGTGTAAGGAAACAAACAGCTGTAGGGAATACGTTGAAATTCTTCGAGTTAACGATAGAGTAGATATATATTACTGTATCTATCTGCGAAACTCTTTGAACTTATTGATTTCTGTCTATCTTGTTGATTCCACTCCTACTGATATTGAAGTCAAAATGTTAAATATTGATACTTATGCACACGAAATAGCTTGGTTCCGATCCTCGTTGTATTCGAGATTATGGTGAGAAAGAAGAAAAACGCAGATGGATGCACACCTCTCATTCACAGACTCAGATCATTCAGCTACTCCATCTTAGTGTACAAGTATGGTACAAAAGCAACTTTAGACAAGTGACGGTTTCGTCCCAGTCGCTGCGTGATGATCTAATGTACAGGTATGCTACAAAGACAGACTTCGAGTGCAAATTCTAGGAAAAAAATCTAGGGCATTTTCGATTGTTCCTCTGGAGGAAGATCACTGGCATCTAAGATTTCATCAGGACTTTCTTCGCCCTGTGCGATCAGAGCCCTCTTTGCAAACTCGTAAACCATGAACGTGATGGCGGTCATGGGAACGATCTGAAGAGTGTTGGGTGACAAGCCACGGTACAGTCCTCGGAAACCATCCCTCTTCACAATCCCTTGCAGTGCCTGCCAGGTGTTGTTGTAATGAAAATTGCCAATATTTACTGCCTCCTTCGATAACGTGCTGTAAACAATTTGCCTGCGGGCCTCTTCTAGAGGAAATGTGATAGTAGTCGAAACTGCACCTGCGATTCCTCCGATTATGAGAGATGCCAGGGCTTGAGGATTTTGTAGATTTTCAGCCGCCACGTATTTGTTCTTCAAGGTCTCGTAGGTGTAGAAACTGATGGCTGCACTTGGAACCATGCTCATGAGTGCAGGGACAATACCCCGATACAACTCACGTATACCTCCTTCGTTCATCACAATGGTCTTCAATGTTCCTATCATGGACTTGTACTTCTCGGGCTGCGCATTTTACACCAACATATGTTAACATTTCGTCATACTGAGTAAGGATGCATCCTTCCTATACCACCATCAAAACCTCAGTCCATCACGTCTCGAGAACAGGTGCATATGCTCTAGCTGCCCGACACAAGGGCAACATCACATACCGCTAACCTTGAACTTCATTCCACTGCAGACATGTGTTCTACTTAATCCATGAAGAGACAACACCTTGAACACAGAGATAAATGAGTATAAAATAAATATTTTTCAAAGTCATAAACTGGCTACATAGTCTAGTGGTTACGACATTGGACCCCGGATTTAGAGCTCGAGATCGAACTTCGTTGTGGCCTGCAGGCATGAATTAACTGTGGGTTTCTTTCCTCGTAATACTCGGAGATAGCAGTCTGCAATGATTTTGTGAGCTGTTTCTTCTTACAATAGTTGAGATTCACCATTCTCGGTTCGTTGGACATGATTTTCAGACCAAGATTCCAAAATCAAAATATCTAAAACTAAATTTTGCTTGAAACTTCGTCCTATACGTGTTTCAACTTTCGCCTTGCTGAAATTGTTCGACCTACAGTGAATGTTTTCTCTCACTTTTCCATTACTGCAACCCTTCTGATATTCCTTTTATTTCTATGAAATGCAAGTACCAAAAATTTAAGAAAGGAAGAACCAATTTCCTCTCACATTGTTCCCTCTAAAGACATGCTGGTTGGGATCAGACCCTACCTCCGTTCAGGTACTCGATAGAGTGACAAAGATGTCAAGCTCTGATACCCAAGAGTAATGGCGGGGCATGTGAGCTGAGGTTAAGTCAGAGGCTATGGACGAATGGGATGGAGTTGTGAGACGAACCTGGAGAAGGCATCTGGAGAAAACAGGTTGAAGAGGGTAGCTGAGCAAGGTGCCGATGAACCCGGCCGCGGCACCTCCTGCTGTGGACAGCGGTATTGCTCTAGGAATCGGGAGCACTTTGGGCTGCTTGCCCTTCTTCCTCTGCTGATTCCTTTTCACAGCCTCGAATATGGTGAACTGCACAAAAACAGCAACAATGTGGCAAAACAGAGTGGTGTGGCCTTCCTTCGACCCTCAATAATCATTCAGGCACTTCTTTTCATGTCTGTGCATTGGACTGGGTTGAATTGAATTGAATGGAGAAGTATCCGCTGGAAGAATTTGAAAGCAACATGCTCTCACCTGCAGGCCTTTCTCTATGCCATTCTTGATGATGTTGAAATTCAAGTTTCCCTTCATGAGAGATTGCAGGCCTTCTTCTCGGGCAACAGTGCTCACAACTTGTCCCATAGTTCGCCCTCCCTGCCCAGCGATGACTTTGCTCTGTAGGACGTCGAAAGGCACGACCGCTGTCGACGCCACAGCACCGGCAATCACTCCGCACAGAAGCTTGGGCACGGAGCCACATGCCAAATTCAAATGTCCGCAACTTATCAGGTCACAGCAATCTCAGCATTTGCTGCTTTGTTTAAATGAAATTCGGTTGGATTTTGACTTTCATATCAAAATTTACTCACCTGTTTGATGGTCAGACTGTGCACGTAACCAATATATGGCAAATTTGCTGACGGCACAGGAACTCGGTAATCTTTAGCTGTGTCTACAACCTCCTCTTTCACTTTTGCTAGCTTTTCCTGAAGAAAACCGTGGAAACATTGTCAGCGAGATACTCTTGCTATACACAAAATGTACCTTTCTTGTAAATGAGTCGAGATGCTACTCGTCCTCTGTGTGCTCCGAGAATTTTGAGAATAGTTCGGCGGGTGGATGATTGATCGTTAAAGAAGGTAACGAACCTTTGTGTCGGCATCGAAGACGTCAGCCACTCGCGCAAATGGCGAGTAATGCTTCTCTCCGTGCGTTCGAACAGAAGATGTGAGACCGGTTCGCGCCAGGCCTGCATCAATTCTCATATCTAAGGTGTTGACCAACCTCGTCTTCAATCTGTTGAGGATGAGCCTCCTGTTATCGACATTACAAGCCACCCATTCCGCTCCTCTATCTGTAATTTCGCCCATTCTGTCGAGGAACAACGTGTGAACCTCATCGTAGCTCAGTCTCTGGCGCTGGTCCAGACTCCTCCTCGCCATTGCAGTCTTGGAACTTATGAACTCGCACGTCCGTCCGTGACCAAACTCTACTCTCCTCTCCGCTCCTCTCCACTTCTCTTCAGTTCCTGCCTTGGAGTATATATGCCCTCTGAGAAGGAAGCTCTGCTGAAGTTTTGAAGCCATGAGGCGAATTGGAAATCCACTGCATGCGAATCATGTCACCGGGGTACTTTGCCCACAAACTCGACATGTGGAATCGTCTACAAGCTTCACGCTTCCGAGGCTCTCCCAACTTCGGGCGCTTAGCTCCAATCCGAAGCATAGATTTGCCGCCCGTCCAATGAACCATTCAATTCTGAATCAGGGATCGAGACGCATTGGCGGAAGCGCAATGTCGCCATTCCGATCTGTGGCCTGGTGACGGACTCCCCACGTGTACAAGCGTCACATGGTGACATAGTCCCCCCGAGCCAAGTAATGCTCGTAGGCACACACTTGTACCGACTGCGCCCGGTCAACACCATGCAACCTACGATCCACGTGCCAGCCCGCAGCTTTGCAATGCAGCAGCAGCAATAAGCATCGAGAACCCATGGGACATTTCATCGCATCCGTCTCATCCCATGATTGTAAATAAGCTCGTCCTTCCCTTCCTCTCCTTTTCTCTCCTAGAGCGCTGAAGTCCTACGGAACTTTTTCCTACTCTAGCTCTTGCTCTCCAAATTCTCGAGCTGTGGCGGCTGCTGCCGCTGCTGTAGCAGCAGCATCGCAAGCAATGCATACACTATTTATAGGCGGTGGAATAAATGATTCGATCGATGAATCAATGTATGTTCCAGGATGCAGAGGCAGCAAGATATTTGCGTCCATGGTGTGCAAGAGACAGGGAGGTCGGAGCTACTGTGGTGCTGTGGCAGAAGCTCAAACGTGACCATGACGTATTTCAATGCATCCATCAAACTATCGTCCGTAAATGCATGCAAGTGCATGGACGATCAAGAAGCTCCTGTGGAAGAGGAGCATTGAAAGCGAAACGTTTGCTACAAGCACGTGGTTGATGACTAAGAGTAAGCCGTTGATGACTAAGAGTAAGGGTGGGGGTGGTTTTGGGCAGAGCTACCGGTACAGTAGCATCCCTCTCATTCAGACAGGGAGGGAGCATGGTGCTTCTTTCTTCTCTCGTTCGAGTTTGTTAGTTAGCCCAATATTGAACATTATTCCGATGGGAGAACAGACTCTCTCGGGAATTCCCCGAGTCGTGATTCCCCGTGACTTCTCCCTTCTGTTCTGACAGTATATTCATTGGTGTTGGACCCAATTTTGGGCTGCAGGAACGACCAAACTTCTTCTGTGTGCCGTATTTGAGCGCCAGAGATTTCTAGAATGTTCAGTCAGATAGGTATGCCACTTCGCTCGCACATTGGCTGGCTGGCTTCCTAAGCATTCGAGCTTCATACCAGTAACATGTGCTCGTTGGGGGCTCATGCTGAAGAGTTCGAGCAGCAGACAATCCTACCGAGCTAGACCTGACTGAGATTGGTAGGAAGCTACCGAAGATTTTTGTCGTGACGGAAGATGGTACAAAATGCATGACCACTTTCTCCTGGACTCACAGCGACGGAAAATGGTTCGAGTACCAGAGCATTCAGGCGAATCTTGCCCTGGAACTGCTACTCATGCATCGAGGATCTCAATCAGTGGTTAACACGGAGATGAATCTAGAACTGTTGCTAGTGTCAACTGACTCTGCCTGCAATCTGCGAAAACAAAATCTTTCCAGAGGTGCGTCCGGCCGGTTTTGTCACTTTATGTGGTCTTTGACAAACACTTGCTCTTCCCGGCTGAGAATCAAAGCAAACGAAAAGACGATCCGAAAACTCAGTAGCTGCTGCTGCAGTACAGCTCCATCCATACAGAAGTTGACATGTGGTGGCAAAATTGTGATCGAAGTATCTCCTAACTGCTGAGAAATTGACTGACTGACTGACTCATCACGTACATTCTAGTTCTCAACGTAGCAGCAGCTGATTCTTGGCATCTTCGTTTTCTTTGGTGAACAATAATCATCGAATATCTATGATGCTGATCATCTTCCTACACCGCGATGGATATAGCACAATGTCCTATGATGGCATAAAGTCAGTGACACACTATCAAACAAACTCCGGCTTTGCTGTACGAAATGTGATTGCTAGCACGCAGGATACCCGTCAGTGCAGTGAGTGGGTCATCGGTCAAGTCTGCTCCATGTCCCATACCAAGAAAGGTTCCTACCTTTCTTGAACCAGTACAGTCATTCAACTATTCAGGCACCCTTTGGATAAAAGATCGCATACATTCCAACATCCATCGGAAAGTGGGATCTAGAGGCCTTCCACCTAAACACTCATCTCCCGTACAGATCAGATAGGTTAGATGTTAGGTGTTGTTAGGTCGGAAGCATCTGGTCACAGCAGAACTGCCGTAGGTATTGCGAAGGTTATGTTATAACTTTGGCAAGGGAATGAGAGTGCAAGCGCAGGAGAAGACCATGGAGACAACCACGGAAGGAGAACAATGCGAAAATGATGGCAAAGTGCCCGTTCTGGAGCATCGTAATGTAAAGTGCAAGACTGAGGTTAGAGGGAATAATACGGCACCTGCCGGCGACCACTACTAGGGGGAAAGAGCGTCAAAGTGTTGAAAGACTTTGAGACAAAGTCCCTAACAGTCCTCTTCCTGGAGTAGCTCCAGGAATCACCAAGTTTAAATTGCGGTAGGTATTTGTAGAAAAAATATTTAGCTCATGAGTTTCAGGCTGAAGTAAACATTAGGGGTACCATTCTATGTATTGGATTTCAGTTTCTTGACCTTCAACGTAGTAACGAGTCTCGTGTCAAAATCCATCAATAACCAGAAAAACTTAAGATTAAACTACACAAATCTTCAACTTTAATGTTATTATCCATGGCTTCTGTTGTTTCAGTAATGATTTCATACCCGGCAATATTTTGCAGTTCGAAGTCGATGTCCATTATTGAAACTTTAATGACCTGAAAATGTCTAATCTGGTAACATACAGTAATGATACACTCAAAAGAGTCCAGCAATATCTTGCGTTTTGAAGTGGATGTCCAATATTGTAACTTGTATTGACCCGCAAATGTCTTGATCTATGACGCAATAACAAGGCCGATAGAAATGCTGCTCCAAGAACGATATGATCTAAAACAGATTTAAGTCGCCAATCGCACATTATTACTAACGATTGCCTCGTTGCTACCGACTGCCATGAATCCAGTCTGTGCATGTCCAAACTCAAAAACACTTTCTAACATCATTCCGTCCGAATAAACCGAGATGAACAATCATAAAACGGGATCAACCAATGGAGAACATTTCGATTTAGAACAAAGTGAATCTCGAACTGAACACATGAGTATCGCAAGTTCAAACTACAACTTCAGATGATGGAAGAATCATAAAATCATTCATCAGAGTAACCACTCGAATCGTTAAGGAAGTGCATGCATACGAAAGACAAGCAAACGAGTAAAAACAAGAATTCAATTTCTTTGTGTTTTGCTATTCAAATTTTTGATTGGTGGATGAGACTTAGCGAATTCATGGTCACGGCCACGAAGCTCCTGTCACTCCACTTTAGTATACAATTTAACGGGATGAGAAGAATTCATCCATCCCCAATAGGAGGACAAGAGAAAGAAAGAGAGACTACAGAAACACTACGACACAATGAAAGTGGGAACTTTGGAAGCTTAAGACGCACTTTCGGTACTTCTCCGCTCCTTTATCTCTCATCTTATAATATTCATCATATCCAATTTGACCCGGCGTTTTCCCTTCGCGTTTTGTTTCCCCATGGCGATTCGAAGGAGTGGAATGGAAGTGATGTCACTGTCCTCTGAGGGCATCATTGCAGGCTGATTTGCTCAGTCACTTGTATGCAGGCACGCTGGTGGATGATCATCGCCACTGTACAGCAATTCGAATTCGATCATTTCTGTCGGGAAAAAAAGATTGAGGAGCCCTCCTCCCTCTCCACCTCTGCTCTTCTTCTCCTCTTCCCCCTTCGCAGCGTTTGCTCCGGTAAGAAGAACGTCAGAGATCATCGACAAGCCCATCGCTCTCCATGGAATCATCCCGTCTCTTTATTGAGCCCTTACCTAGCCCTAAATCTCGGCTTGCATAAGCAAACGATTGGCTCAACCCTCGTCTTCCACCCTCTCGCCAGCCCTAGATTTTCCTTCACTTGGCTGGGCACGGCAGGTCGGGTCGGGTCGTCAGTCAGTCATCGGTCATCGATCGTCAATAATAAGCCTCTGCGAGAGTGGGAGCCAGACGATCGGATAGAAGGAAGGAAGGATGATGATGAAAATAGTGCTTAAAAAAAGCGAGGAAATAGAAAGCGAGAGCTAGCACTGCCAGGCGGATGCGGCGAGCAAAGGTCTGCCGTGCCAGCAGAGAGTGAGACAACCGCGGTTGTCTTCCACTCTGTAGCCCGAGCCCGAGAAGAGTGTGAGCAGCATGCTGGCTTGCTTGAAGGCATTGGGTCCCATGTGGACCTGTTGAAAGCCGGCGTTGCGCAGCCGAAGTCTCCATAGCTCCAGAGTTTCGTGTCTCTCGACTCTTTTCGCGCCCTCGCAGGCGACGACGTTGCAGATTTCTCTCCCCAGGTACATTTCTGCGCGCATTTGCTCGGAACTGCCCGAGCAGTAATTGGAAGCCTCAAGAGAGTCGAACATGGAGGAGTAGAAGTGCAGGGCTTCCATGAAGCGATCCAGGAAGTTGAGGCTGTTGTGATTGGCCTCCTGCTCCGCAATGGCCACCACTTTGGGATTCATGCTCTTCACCGCCCGCAGAACCTCGTTAATTCCCGCTTCGTTGCTTCCGTCCGCGTGCAGCAGCTTGTGCAGCTGAAACATGGAGTTCACTGCAACTACCTCCCCCGGCTGAACCTGGAGCATCCACGGTTGGATATCGTCCAACCTTTCCGCCACTACGCCACGAAATTGAAAGTTAACATTCACAGACTTGGCCAACTGCGCCAGGCTCATGCCAATCTCTTGCAGAGAATCTTCTCCGCCCAGTTCTGGGGGGCCGATGCCCGTCAATCTCAAGGACGGAGGACCGCCCTGCCGAAGAGCCAACGCCTGTATGAGGGCAGGCCATTGCAACCCGTGATTCAGGTTGAAATCGATCACGTGGACGTGATTCGCGCCCTTAAACGCTTCCAGGATCGATTGATTGGCTGTGAAATGCGCAAATTTCAAGTAAGGGCAGATCTCGTAAAATTGGAGGAGTTCCGAGAGAAACTCAGCTTTCATGCCGGCTGATGATAGCATAGCCTCTTGAGAATTGGGAGACACCCCGTAGATCCGCCGGGTGAGCGCTTCGGCAAAATGAGCAGCCACTCTGGTCATAGGGCCCGCTGTCTGCTGGGGAGCCATGGACACGGCCTGATTGATCTTTCTCACCGTCGCTTCTGCAGAATGACGGTCCCCTGCTTGAATCGCCTTCGCGCAAGCCAGCAGCAAGTGCACCAGCCGCAGTCCTGAATCCTCAGGCTCTGGTTCAACCGGCAGCGCTGGTCGTCGTAGCGTCTGCTGCAGCTGTTGCGGCAGTTGTGGTGCTGCTTGTTGTTGTTGCTGTTGAGGTGAAGATGCCTGTACAGGTTGGGTGTTCCAATTCAGAATTTCCTGCTCCTGTTGAAAGATTGATTCCGGATAAGCTTCGACACCCCGACACGACTGGAGGTACTTTTCGCCGGCTGGCTTCATTCGGCTGCTGTTATTCCGAGGAGGCGGAAGAACCATTCGCGGAGAAGCCACGCCGAACGATGCAGTGCTGGAAACACTCCCCACAGATCTGCCCCTCGAGAGGCTATTCCCCGACGACATGTTTCCCGACGATCCACTGCTGCACGAGCCCACGGATGAAGCTGTATCGCTGCCTTTAAGGAGTGAAAATGGGGGATTATTGAAGCCGTAGGCCGATCCATACGAATGTGATAGAAACTGTCGTCGCAAGTCTTCCTCCTCCTGCTGAAGGCGATGTAGGAAAAAATCATCCTGCGGTTCGGAGAAGATCCTGTTTTTTGGAAGGGTATATGCCTGATCGAGTCCTGCTGGTGCTGAGCTCCTTCCGATTCCAGAATTTTTGCTGGGGGCATCAGACGAGATCGGGAAAGAGACGAGGTTTCCAGAATCGTCGAACCAGGGCTCATTGACGACGAAGGTCTGGGTCAATGCAGACATATCAGTCTGCGCGATTTCAGAATCGAGAGTGTCGTTATAGACAGAATCCGGGGGGCTTTGCCCGGAACTCACATCGACAAAGGAGGACTGCGAAGCAGATGACGGACTCTGCCCGTAGCCCAATCCCGCATTGGCGTAGGGAGACTGAGAACAGCTCTGCTGGTTGCCTCCCGCCTGGTCCAGTGAAATCATCATAGCATCCAACCCGTCCATGAAACTCGCAAGCTGGAAGTCTGGAGCCCCGTAGTTCATCTGCTCCATCAGCACCTCCATGGTGACTCCTCGATACCGGCCGGCGGCAGTCGCTCCCGTTGAGGCACCACCTCTGCCTGCCTCTCCCTCTCTCTTAGCCCTCCCTAACGTCACAGTTGACCTCTAACACATTCTGTTCTAGGCTACAGCAGCGCACTCATGCCGAGCTCAAAATTCCACGAAGACCTGTCGACGAATAAGAAAGTCTGCATCTCTCACCGCTCTCTGGTCCTGCCACACAAGCGCAGCAATGCTCTACAATACCCCTTCCTTCATTATCTTCCCTTCCTTCCTCGCTCGCTTGCTTCACTCGTCAAACCTCGTGGAACGGACACTGACCTCGGCCCTTCGCTCCTATAGCACACAATTATAAACGCTACGCTCTTCCCTGCACGCCTCCCTCCCCCTTCTTTTCTCCCTTGCTTGCTTTCCCAACCCGGCCAGCGAGCACAAACTCAGCAGCTCAAGCCACAAACAGCAAGAACCAACACCCTAAAGGGATTACGGCTTACAGATCATACGCATAGCAGTAGCAGCAGCAGCAGCATGCATGAAGAGCAAAAAGGAGCTGAGCTCAGAAGAGGAAAAGGCAGGAGAGAGGCGATGCGAGGCGAGGAGAAGAGAAAAGAAAAAGAGAGCACAGAGATGCTAAAAGGTAAAGAAGGAAAGATGGGGCGAGAGAGAGAGAGAGAGAGAGAGAGAGAAGCGGAATGAAGAAGTGAAAGACAGGAGGCAGGTGGACGAGGAGGAGCCGAGATAGTGATTGAGGGGAGGGAGACACCAGAATCGAGAGTGAGAGAGAGCGAGCGGACGAACAACGAGGTAAAGGAGAATAGAAAAACGTGGAGGAGATCGCTGATCTAATCGCAGCAGAGGGAGTGAGGAAAGAAGGGTGGGAGGTGGGAGCGAATGCTATGAGCTATCGCCAGCTACAGAGACACAGGCCTTTTAATATGATGGTGCTGCGGCGTGAGACGGGAATGGTCAGAGAGGAGGAGTGGGACGTGAAGCAGGAGGAGAGGGAGCCACAGTGCCGACCGAGTGCCCGACCTCGGTCGACGAGGGCTACTATCCCAGGGCCCAAGTAAGGCCTTCTTAGTGCTGGCTCACTCAGGGGTCTTTACATATTGGGGGCCATAGCCCGCAGTGCCTTTCCTCCAGTCCAGCCCATGAAACTGGCTCACTGGCGACACCTCCCATCCAAAGTCCCCACCGATTCGAGATTCGACAGTGGCGTTGGGGTAGCCCTCTTCCGGGCGGGCAGGCTGCAGACAGGAAAAAGTAGAGGGACCGAGATAGAATGACCGAGGTCTCAGGACCACCCCAAGGCCGCCCCCCACCCCTCTATCTCGGCTCCTCCCCCTCCCCATGATTGCCAACAGCTGCTGCACACTGGCCGACGTCGCTCGCTCTTACAGCACAGCGGTCCGACCGATTCCAGAGGGACCTTTGGATAGCCATGGGTCCAGGGTTACCAAGGCCCCTCTAAATTTATCTCGGCCCCTCTACTTTTCCTTCCTTGCTTACCGAGGGTGATCTCAGCTCTCCCTCCCTTATCTCCTCCATCATTAACTCAGTTCGAATCGCTCATGCTTGACCGAGAGCTATCTCAAGGGCCATCTTCATTTTCATCAGCATCATGTATTTATGTTCTCTAATATATGCTCTTCATTTTTTGAGCCAGGTGGTATAGCTCATAAGGTCGTGCTAATATCTGTCAATCTTTTTCATATTTTTCTAAAATTGACAATACCATTTGTCATGGGTAAGGGTGTTCACATTTTTAATCTATTTAGATAAGATCCCATGTACTTTTCCGTCTCACATTTATATACTTTGGCCTCTTGCGCCTTCCCTGCTTACATCAAGTTGGAGTACATAAACTTGGATTCTAAAATAATTTCTCCATGGCTAAGTATTTTATTTTGTGAGAAGATGGTCGATTTTAAGTCTTTACTTTCAGATTGAAATGAAAGGAGAACGACATCGTGTTTTACAATTTGTTTCCTTGGTTATCTTCTTCTTAAGCCTGTGTGGCCGAGGGTACTCTCTTTCACTATATCAGCTCGATTCGCTGATGCTGGCCTGCCTGACCGAGCGCTACCCCAAGGCGCCCTCTACTTTTTCCGGCCTCTATGCTTTTAGCCTTTCATACAACAATTGTAAGGGTCTTTCCATCTCTTGTACCTGCGCATGAGCGAATCGAGCCGTGTCGATCCTCCACCCGTCCTGATGTTACAGTGCCGGCTGATTCCTTCCATTCCTAATCTGCGGTGGGTATGCCACCCCCTCCTCGCCCCCTCCCGTCTCGGCTTACTACAGTACAGATTCTGGGCTTCTTTATCTCCTTTTCCTCTCCCCGCCTCCGGGTCCCATGCCCCTCCCCGCCTCTATGCAGAGTAGCCATTCCTCTCCCGTCCTCTTCTTGCTGCTTTTTTTCCCCGTCTCGTTTCTTTCCCCTCAGTCATTCCTTACCCTGCGCGGATACATTCTCCAAGAGAATACATACCTCACAGGCTCACACTTCGAACTCGGACTCTCGGACCCTCCTCGTCCGCAGTCCTAGCTGCATCGCCTATCGCTCCTAGCTCCTGCCTCAGCTGGCTAGCTGCTGAGGCAGCTATAGCTAGTGCTTATTCAACCCACTGCAGTACGAGCATCAGCTACCCTGAATGTTTCACGCTCGGCCCGGTGCGATGCGAGCACTGCGACCAACGTACAGTAGCTCGGATCTCTACAAGCAATCGAGCGAGCACTATTTATCGGCTTAACGGAACAAACAAAGCGAAACAAAGCGAACTCGGGCATCCCAGCCGCAAGCGCAATGTGTCTCTCGTCTCGTCCGGTGACCGGGTCCAGCTAGCGCTGCCCGGTGCCCAGCGGCCATTCCAGACTCCGGACTCCAGGCACCTCGTCTCCACTCCACTCCACTCCACACTTTTGACTTCCGCCAGCTCCAATACCAACTACAGTGAGCGCCTGCCTGCCTGCCTCTCTCTTGCTCTCTGTCCGGCCTTGTGATCTCATCCTCCCGCCCTCCGCCTGCTGAATCTGCTCCATCCGCCAAACCCCACACCGCGGGAGAACGTGGAACGAAGATCCTCTCAGATTTAAAGGTAGGATTGGCGACTTCGATGATGCCGGGCAGCCCCAGTCTCTTCAGGGTTTTCCCAACCTTCCCCTCCTCCAGCCATGCATCCACCCGCTCATAATACTGTACGATATGCGTACAGTAGTACGTACATTATGGACAACGGAACTGAAGGATGATGATGATGTGACATTGTGACTGTGATTCGTGTACACAAGGGCTCTTGACGCAAATCATGATCAATCGGGAAAAGAGATCAATCTGATCAATCTGATCTCTCTCTTTCTCTCTTCTCTCCCTTCCCGCCCGCGAAAAGTCTATATTTCCCGGCCTCTGGTACACCCATGAGCAGTATATTACTACTTCGTCCTGCTCTCGAGTGAAATGAACTTCTTCCAACGCCTGAGTGGCAGCTGCCGGTTTCGTGGGTGAAGTTGAGTTCTTACAACTGTACCAGATCACCGTCCATAATTTGGTGTCACTCTATGCTTATCTAATCTCTACACTATCACCAGATTTAGTGACATTACTCGTAATAGCCGGTCGCAAGTGAGGTGAGTATGACGACCTGCGATGTAGTTATTCTCACAAAAGCGAAAGCGTCCCACAAGAACAGTCCCAACGCGCCTACCCGTGAAACGATGGAATGGCATGGGATCGAGAATCCCGCTCTCCACTCTGGCAGCCCGCGAAAACATCTGGCGGCGACTAGAGTAAATTTGAAGACCAGGGGTAGAGGGCATATGGGTTTAGGGTTACTCCCCAAGTCACAACATTATTATTGCAAACCCTATGTGATTGCAATCACATACTTCTTCGATGTGATTGCAATCACACTGTCATTTGCATTAAAAAGGGCTTAGTTTATTAGTAAACTGCCATGCCAATACTCTCTACCTCTTTTTGATTCAGGAAAATATGACTTATGATACTAAACTACGTTGGGTCAATCACTTACGTATTCAATCAAAGCTTTCAATATGCATTTTTACTTTCATATTATCCAATAGTTTTTTATTCTTTCTCAACTTCGCAGCAACCACCTTCCTTGAACTTGTCAAGGTGTGTGACAACATCGTATACATCAACTCTTTTATGAGCAAACCTATGAATAATCATTTGTAATCATCTCACAGAATCCCACATCAATCTATTGCTCTGCGTTGCCTCCCTAAACTTATAAGAACAAATTTTTAATAAGTGAAAAATTTAGAGTTTTTACAATTATAGAGGGTTTTGGATATGCGCAAACTCTACAATAGTAACAAATGGGCTATTCCCGACATGTTGCACTTAGAGAGAATCCCGACTGTACCATGCCGGTCGGCAATAAAGCAAGACAGGAGGGGAGGGGTCATCAGTCAGTCATTCCAACATCCAAAAGAAAAAGATAGGGAGGAACGGAAATGCAACGCTGCATCTCCGCAGACATACAAAGCCTTGCATCCCTCTCTCTCTCCTCCGCTTTACTGGAGGGAGGGGAGAGAACACCGGCAGTCGCTCTTCAGCCGAGGCTTGCAAACGGTGGGACCCACAGGAGGCGGGCTCCACCGGCAGGGCGAGAAGAGGAGATGGGAAGGGAGGGGACGGTCGACCTTCCCACACCGCTCCACCCTTGGAACCTCTTTGTTTTGACCCTGCTTATCTGTCACCCGAAAGTATACCGGCGATTTCTAGGGAGAATTGATAACAAAAGTAATATAAAAAGTAATGTACTGCGGGAATAATAAGGGATAAAGTAAAGTAATTTAAATTGATTTATTCACTGGGTACAGTACAATTGTACTGCTTGTTGGGATAGCCTGTACCCATGCGAAGGAATTTATTTGGATTCTAATATACTAAAATTGGATTTTCACATACTCATGTGATATTTTGAACTGTAGTATATTTTACCATTCTCAAGCCCTGAAAGAAACATGTAGATTTCTTTTCGTAGGCTTTTCTGTTCGCTTTTGGTTTCTCTCTTACATCCTTTTTTTCCTTCATTGTCCAGTACAGATATCAACGTGTAATAACTTGCATGTTACATTTGCATGAAAAATAATACATACATTATATTTACATAGGCTTTTGTGATGTCAGCATGCAATTTCAAACTCATGTTATAATATTTACTTTAATAATCTCAAATTTTGTTATCAAATTCATTAAAACCAGGGAAAAAGAACTTTTCTGAGTATATTTTCTTAGATTTATGTAACGTCACTACCAGTAAGGTGCGTGCTTTCTGTAAGAGAGATAACATGCTATTTTCTTTGCACTGGATTGTCGTTATGAAAAGTGTTCTAGCGAAGAGAAAAATAAGATACCAATAAAATATGAGATTTTCAAACAGAATTCGAATTATCATTATATATTATATCTAAAAATGCTTGACCTCAAGATCTCATTGAATAACATGCCCTGAAAATTTATCTTATGTTTAACCTTCAATATGCACGGCTATGGTAGCTAGAGCACAAAACTCATTTCTCTAATGGTGGAGTGGCTTGGGCTTGTCTCTACATTTTCTTTATTGCTATCATAAGTAGCGAACAATCATTAAAATTTCGTTGGAGAAAAAAACGATTGTGATACGTTCGAGTTGGTGTACTGCCGTTTATGATATAGTATAATATGTATGTACGTAATGATTTTACGATTAGGGTAGTTATACAATATAAGCATAATGTCATCAGATGATTTTTTATGAATTTTTTAATCTGATCAAGGAATAAAACTTGAACGATAACCTTTTTTAAAGAAAATTTAAATCCAAAATATTATAATCCCTTATATTAAATCAAAATAAATTAAAAATAGATTTCACTTTAAAATCTTGAATATATTTTCCAAGATAAATTCTCAAATAAAATTTACAATTTTTTGTTAAAAAACTCCCAAAAATTAAAATTTTATTTTTTGGTAAAAAAACTACTAAGTATATGTAAAATTACAAAAATGTAAAATTTTTAATTATAATAATTTTTCAAAAAAGAACGTTCATTGTTCATTATTTTAAGTGATTTAACAAAATTAAATTACTATAATTTTATATTTTCAATCTATTTTAATAATTTCAAAATGTAGAATTTAAAAATCAACATTATTCTATTGATATTTACATCTCACATTCTGTTTTAGATGCATATATGAGTTTTAATAAATACATAAATTCGTGGTTGTTACTTGGTGATGTGTACAAAGGTGGGAACTAAAGCTGGATTGACAATCAGTCTGTGTCCTGCACAATCCGCAGACGAAGTAAACAAATTCCAAGATGGGAGATTGAAAATTCATTTTTGTGGAAATCGTGTGTGATGTGTAAAACTAACGTTTAAGAGTCTAACCAGTTTCAGAATCTAAGCAGTTTTAAGAGTACGCTGTGTATTTCTGCAGAACACGTTATCATCCATTGAAGTGGTAACGCTCGCACCAAATAGGTACAAATATAAGACGTTTGATGCTAAAAATGTTAAAACCCGCTACCGTCGTAGGGATCTTTTTCCTTGCCATTTAACTCCCGATATCATTAGACTTCTAGATTGCTGTCGCCTTGAAGTTTGCAAATCTCAAAAGATTTACACACACCTTAAAAAAGGTTAATTTTCTCTTTACTTCATGACCTATGAAACCATGTAAATGTTGCTGCCTCTGGGCCTGGACCTCCTTTACTTTCACCTCTTGCATAAATGAGTGCAGCAATAGAGACCGTTAGATGTTCTTATCCCGTGCACGGTATTGAACAGGACATGTCGTTCTAGGGTCCACTAGCCAGCACGTACGTAACATGCGGTCCCACTTTACTCAAAAGATGGTCTACTCTAATAACTATTCTAATCATGATCATCCGAGATCAAAAGTAGTTAATTACCAGTGGCCACTTTTCCAGACGAGCTTCACTTTCATATGCCAGTTCCCAGTCCACTAAACTGCAAGTATAAAGGAACAGATTTTTAATTAAAAAAAGGATAGACAGCAATGAATAAAGAAGCCACCACATTTACTGCTAAGCTTTCGTTAAAGGGGTCGGTCTTTGGTAAACATTGACCACTGTTTTTGGCCTTCCCTTCGATTACGTGGTCAAGTATTCTCATATTTTCACCCATGGGAAGAAGAGAGTGCACTAGATTCGTGCCATGGGATAGTGATTTTTTTCTTGGATGGACACCGAATCACATGTTTGTTCATTTTTTGTTTCAGAGAGGGCCACCTTGTAAAGCCCTTTATGACTTTTTCTTGAAATGGAGAATAATGTACACATAGTGGAGGAGTGCTCAAATTTGGTGGTTCAGCAACAGGAGTGGACGATAGCTTCAGTCTCAAACAATGTATGATTTTGTGGGCTCCCATAGGAGCGGAAGTGAAGGGGAATGTTTATTTTCTACGTTTTCCCGGTGGTCTTTTTGAAGAATTTCCAACCAACTGCCACATGCTCCAGTGGCTCAGCTTCCAAAGTATCAAGGTCTAAAGACTGCCCGAAGGGAATCCTTTGACTTATATATACTTGATGGGGTCTTCCCATCCTTGTTGCTATATAACTTGGTTCCCTCTCGGACGATAACTTCTATATGTAAAGCAGGTCCTCTTTCTTCTATCAGCATCTAGTTCTTTTGATGGCTGTGTACAAGTCCACTAAATTCTTTCATGCTTGTCACCAAATTCTAAAAATGTCTGTTATCAGTAAGTGGAAGATTATTTATTTTAAAAATTCTAAATTTAGATTAGATATTTTCAATGAAAATATATATAGTATATAAATTTAATATTATAATCAATTAAAAATCATTTACTTATTTTCTTTACTTGGCAGCCTCTTATAGGAGTATCACAAACATATTTGGTGGCATCCTTGTCAATTTTGTGTGGATGGGTAGATTTATTATCTATGTATGAAATAACACACCTACAACATTTTTTGGTAATAGTCACTATGTGCACCTTTGATATCTGCCTAGTTTGTGATTGATACTCATCCTGACAAGGGGCGTTTCCAAACATGTACTATTGTGCATATTTACACTATAACATCATGCATGTAAAATAATCAGCTATAAGAGCTTTTTTTTCCTCTCCAAATTGAAGATAATATATTCAAGCTGTACAACCACGTTGGAATAATGTTGGAAGTGGAACGAGAATGAATTCCCTAAGTCTAATCAACATAATGATGACGGAAAACTCAACCTACGGACAGACCTGGCTAGGCTTAGGCAAGGCAACAAGGTCCCTATCTCAACAGGCATCCCACAAGAAGGTAGGATTTCCCCGGTACTTCATCCCCCAACAGGTGGGCCTAATTCACCTTGTAATAGTAGCTGCAAGTCTGACATTCAAATTGATGATTGCCATAACTTCCATCTATATTTCCATATTTTTTTAATGTGAAGGTTTGATAATAATTTATAACAAAAAAGTAAATGAAAATCCTCAACAAAGGATGATAAGCTTTGACTGGGTGAGTACACTGTGCAATTATCATACTCCCTGTATTCGGCCTCGGGAAAGACGGGGAACGGCCTCCCGTTGGAAGATCCAAGGCCGAAGGACTCCTGAGAGACACACGATCATACAAACTCGAGACCGAAGCCTGATGATATATTCAACGCGAGAGGATGAATTTGACTTGAGAATTTGTAATTCGAGTCAATTATCGGCAAAGTCTGCTTCTCCCAGGCTTAAAAATGCTTTGTTGACCGAGGCCCGTATGATCCAACCGGAATAATAGAACAGTGATGGAGATTTCCACCGCTTCCTTTGCTGGTCAAAGTGACGTGAGCCGGCAGAATCCGGGCAGATGCTTTCATGATGACAGAAATTCCGTATGATCCGCTCGCTGGGAGGCTTGCAGCAGAAAGAGTTTTGATGTTGATGCTGTTTCTTGAACCTAGTTTTGGATTCTGTCATTGACGACCGACACTCCGAGTCTGTCCGACCGACTCCGAAGCGCATTCCTTGTGCGAGCATTATGGTTCCGATCATGTGAAGGAGAATGTGAAAGATTCAAAGGACATCAAGTTCTAGGTTGCTGGATCGATGATCATAGCTACTGACGTGGATCACGGATTGAATGATTTGGTTTCGATTTTGATTTGACTTGCTCTGAAATTCAGCCCCCATCCTCCCTCAGCGCCTCATCTACAAGGTAGGGAAGCCAGTTTAGGTGCTTCATGGTAGGAATTTTTCATGGAATATGATTTTAATGTACGACTTGATGGGGTCTTCCCATCCTTTTTGCTATATGACTTGGTTCCCTTCATTTTAATGCTATTTCTTATCTTCTCCTTTCCTTCAGTGTAGGAAAGAACCGACTTTTGTAGCTTCTCGTAATCACCTTGTCCTGCGACATTTGATAGATGTTGGTAACTTACCCCTGTTTGAAAAGACTTCTATACCTGAGACTAGGTATAGTAGGGATTTTGACTTGATAGTGTTGGTGATTTACCGTGATCTAATATGATAAATTCTTTCCAAGTCAGAATGTTGAGGGGAGATGGTAGCTAAACTGCCTCCTCTCTATTGCCAAAGAAGACGAAAATGGATCTCATAGATGTTGGTCATTTTATTGACATGATCAGAAGTGACAATGGCAAAAGGACAAGTAAAAGCAATGAAAAGTGGAGAAAATCCCAAATGCAAAGTAAAAACAGAAAGTTCATCTCTCTCTAGAACAACCCTCATTACTCCCACTTTATTCCTGATATTTCCTACATGCAAGTTGTGACATTTAGAAACACTGGAAGGTTTGGTATACACAGGATCTGTCATTGCAACCTTCTATATATCCATGTGTCTAATCCAAGCTGCACTGCAGAACTAAAAATACTTAATTATAGAGTGCTCCTATAAAAAAAAGTAAAGAGAGTCCTCTATATTTTCACGAGAACATTCTGAGAGTAACAAACTTGCCACAATAGATAAGGACATTTCTAGAGTTTTAACACAACCTCATCCGACATTCGTGAGAAATTAAATCCCAACAGAGTCATACATTGGTGTAATTACTGTTGGAACTTTAACTTGTGACCGTGATCAAACTATTTGTCACTGAATGTGAGATCTCATGTATCCCGACTTTAGCAAATGTGATAGGGAGGTGAGATGATGAAAGGAACAAATGTTGTTGACATGATTTGATAGAGTGAATATATTGTTGTTTTAAAGCTTGAGAGTATGGGAAAGAAGTGAAATTACATATACAACCTGCATCAACCAAGAGCACATCAATAAACAGGTGATTAAAATAACCCAAAGAGTGAATGCAAGTAACGTTTTGTTGCATGTGTAGCACATTCGATGTCCGAAATTTATACACTTGTAATGGAAATAGCATGTGAAAGGCAGAACACAGATGATATCAAGTGAATGAATATGAAGATTTAAAGATATTTTAGTTAATTTCTTGACATATAGAACATAAAGAGTGAAGATTTTTAAAAGACACTCACCTGCCAAAACAAAAAACAATTCAAGTATGAATTGTTTATGAAGAATGAAAATTAATCCATACAATATTTTGATTACATATTCTATGTCTTGACATCTTTCTATCTATTCAATGAAATTACATCCTCAATAAGATTGTTCCATTATTTTCTGGTGCCCGTTGATTTCATTGCTTCAATCATCTACGAAACAAGATGCGCCATGTGGACAAAGAACCACACTTCTTACATGCTCCTCACAAATGCTATCAACTATAGCCTATGAGTGAGATGTTTTATATTTCATTATCTATTCCCGCCTCTACTTTCATCACCCCATCTAGGATGAGGTAATGAGATCACATGTACTCACATGTACTACTAGGGGCATATCGATAGTTGTGTCAAAAGTTCATATATCGTTGAGATCTTGTTACTCATTAGGAACAAACTGGATCAACTCCTTATTCCATTCAATTCAGTTTTTTTACGTTTTACTTTTTCGTAGAATGGATTGATGTGCTTTATGGTACACATAAGGAGTTGAAAAAATGAATATGGCATTCTTGAAAGCTTTATTTCTGACAGTAACCTCGAATGGCCTATACAACGCTCTTGACATCAAATTGCAATTTTGTAGTCTCGGAATAGAGTTCCGTGGCTCAGCAAGATTTGAGCTATAAATCTCATTCACAGGCTACGAAAGTTGTTCCATATCAGTAGAGGATCCTCTTCGTCATTCGCAAAGGAACAACAATATTGATATTAAAAAGTCTAGACTAATGAGACTTCACGTGGATATAGACTACAAGCTCAATGGTACCTAGCTAGCACAGAGCTACGTCTACAATCCATGGGTCTGCTTTATTGCTTCTGCCATGAAGTGTTGATTTGTTTATGTGTATTTCTAGGATATTTTGGTGGGTAAACTTTCCGAAACATAGCCCTAGCTCTGAAACTGAAATGATGAGACAACATTCCAGACATACATGTTTTCTTGCAAACTCAGAATCATGATATCTAGAGCTATGAACTCCGATGTTGTGCTCATGTACAGTATCTCAACATATATTTACCACTTATGTAAATGATTTGGTTAGCTAGTACCACTTTATGGATCCTACCTGGTACTATCCGAAAGGCATCCAGTTTACTACTCAAATCATAGAACAACAAACAAAATATCTGGTCAATTTTTTAAAAAAAACTCCTTGTGAGCTCCTTTCATGGCCCAGCATATTTTTCTGATTTTCAATTTGTATCACTTTAAAAATATTTTTCTGGAAAATTGTAACCTACAGTAGTGACTTCAGATTATTTCTTAGTAAGAAGTTTTCTTAGACTTGCTTAAAATATAGCTCAATAGCTTGTGATCATTTCTGGCATTTCTTTCTCTCAAAGATTTTTGGTCCCCTAGCAAAGGCAAAGTGCGAACAAGTGAATGTCTGCTATCTAGACCATAAAAGTCATGCTAGAAAAGAGTTTTGGTCCTGTAACTGAGAAAGGAAAGGTGTGAAATGGTGTATAACGAGACATGATAAAATGGTAGCACGTGGCGAGCTCTGACACGCACCCAGCCCGATGATAAGGACAGAAGGGAAGGATATCTGAATCGAACGATGCATGGACGGGGAAATCAATCAACCAGCTTACTGCAGGTGAGCAAGAGATATCTCCTTGTAACAGGCGTGCTTGTGGAAAGAAGTGAAGGACGGAAGGCAGGAATGAAAGAAAGAAAGCCAAGTCTTGGTAAGGAAGGGGGACAGGGCCCACCGAGCCAGCCCAGACCAGTTCAGAGCAGAGCAGACCAACCCAGCCGAGCTGAGCCCCATCGCAAATTTCGATTATTCCGTCCAACATTTCCTACCCTTGCTTGGTGAAGTTCTTCGTCACCGGTTGTGACCGGATCCCAACCCCACACCCGTGCGTGGGCCCAAGGTGCTACTCAAAGGACCCTGCCACTCAACATCTCCACCAATAGACTCCATGTCATCTGTTGATGGTTCGGCCCCGCCTCGCATTAGCCACTTCTGGCCGTCTGTCGGGCCGGCCTCGGTGGTCCTGCCCTCAAGATGCTCGCCCCATCAGGCAGCCGCCAACTTAGGGACGAACCTAAGTTGAAGGGAAGGGAAGGAGTTCTTCCTGCTGACGTGCACACTTCCTCTCAACCCAGCTTTGCCCTGTCCTCAAGGGGACCGGGTAGATTGTGTACTTAGTTCTTATAACAATAATTTACTAGAAATTTTCCAGGCTGGAAACATGATTTATTCCCCATGTTGAAATTTGTAATTTTATAAAGGGATAGGGGATTGCATGCTGAAATTACATAAATAGCTTACAACCGAAGTTTAAAGCATGCAAGTATTCTATTCTTCTTCAAGTCTATGTAAGATATTAGAGATCGTGTCCTACAGGTGCCACACCCCCGGTCTCAGTGGCCTACTTGTATGTATAGCAGCGCAAGATTTATATCTATTTGGTTTCGCAAGATTTATATCTATTGTCTTCTTCCAATAATTTATGTTTATATTTACTCAAGCTTTTCATTGCATTGTACATTTTTCATGTTTTAGCTCAAAATGCTCGAGAGAAAAGTACATCTCTCCTCTATTAAATGTCGGGTTAGAGAGCACAGATTTTGTGAGAGAGAAGGTTAGGATGGTTTCAGATTTTGCTGCAGAAGTATTTTTACTTTTCTGCCTCCTTTTCCTCGGAAATCCTGGGTATATGATGATAGTAAAGTTCTGTTCTTAGATTCATTACACTGCTCAAAGGAAAAGGTCTTGTGAAACTTCCCGAGGAATTGAGACATGCTGCTCAAAAAATCTTATAAGAAAGCGCTGGAATCTGGATAGAAATGTCTAACATGACAACTGAATGAAAGTAAAAAAAATAAAAATAATAGACCCAGTCCGGCGACGAGCATTCTGGTTTTAATGTGGCTTCAGTGCTAAACACCTGTCTCATTATTTCTCAGAAAAAATGCTGAAGAAGATTGTCAAATATTTTTTATGTTCATAGAACCAGGAACCAGCCCGTGGAATCTTCATAGACTGTAGGACTTCTTTATCCATGCCCACAGGGGAAAAGCCGAGACAGGGCAGGGCAGCCTCTCCATTTTATCCCATTCACGGTCCACCACCGAAATCAGGCACACAGTTTCACCCATCATCATCATATACATTGCACATACATCGTCACACGCTATGAATGCCCTACAGTACATGTCTCCCAGCCCGAGGTTTCAGACGGATGTTTTGCTAATAACGGAACAGGTCAGTACCAAAACGGAGAATTTGTCGGTCCTGACCAGACCTCCTTCCACGCCCGCGGCCCGCCTGCAGGTGCCGGACACGTGGACATCCCTTCTGTCACTCCGAATGACCAGGGGAAAGTCAAATCATTGTGGTACCTATACTGCAGGACATGCCAGTCATTCCACGACCCCGTGACCTCCAGTCCGTCACTATTTTCACTATTTTTCCTCCCTCAACGGGCAGAGCTCCCTGCTCCCGGGACAGGGTACATCTCACAATCGCTCCCTTCTCGTCAGTCATTGCAACAATTCTGAAGCTACCTCTGGACTCTGAGCTGAAGTTGCTGAACGCTTCCTTCGCATACAAGAACATTCTCCATGAAAGTTATTCCTTCCATCACGTTCTCGAACGTTTGGTAGTAAAGCAGACGTATAACGAATAAAAAGCAGCAGTAGATTACATGCCATTGAGTACCCCTATGCCAATTTCCTCGTTCCGGGTATATTTAACAATATTATATATTATCATAGTAACAAAATATATCTATGTTTTTACCACAGCCAGTCCTTACATCACCTTTTTACCGCCCTATTCCGCTCATGGGACAGGCAGAAGCCTGGGCATTGGGGGCTAGCCCCATGTTACCGGTTTGGTTCCATCCTTGTACGTTTTGATGGGTCTTCCCATCCCTTTTTTATTATACTTTGTCCCCTCTTGCTTTGACAGGCAGAAGAGCCAGTTGCCTTCCGAGACTCTGCAATATTCTCTCCTTTTTCATCTCCAACATCAGTATGTTGGTTGTATGCAGCATGCACTCTTTTTCGATCCGGTTTGATATTTGAAAATTTCATGGCTGCATTAGAAGGAAATATGTGAAAATTTATTAGAGGCTGAGGCCAGCTAAAATATGTAAAGCCGAAATTTTTGAAACTCTCTAAGGCGGAGACTGGGCAGAAAATTAGCTAATGAATAATATTTTGCTAAGATAAAATACCGTTTTGGTTCCATCTTGTACGATTTGATGGGTCTTCCGTCCCTTTTGTTATTTTACTGTGTCTCTCTAAAAAAGAAGATTTTGTATTTGTAGACTGTTGTATTGAAGCCAATATGCTACAATACAACAGGAGATGGCGTGACATACATCGTTGTTGTTTCGACTTCTGCCGTACCCACAAGTACAATACATGGAGCCAGTTGAATCTCTACGCATTATGTACTGGTTTTCTTTAGCATTAAGTTCTTCTTGATCCTTCATGGGCTAATCTGAATTTTGGAAAAAGAAATTGATAAATGTTGAAAGTTCTGTGGCAACGTAAATACAGCGAGATCCGAGTACTGTACTCTTCGGTACTGTAAAGAAATATTGTTTCATACGTACCGGGAAAACTTTACTGCCCCTGTATCGAGAAATTATACATGTGGGTCTGTAGCACCTGCTCTATACATGATTATTCTATTTGAAATGAATGTGTTAATATTCGTAATCAATACAATAAACCCCTAGGAACAGTTATGTACTGTTGGGATCTGAATGATTCCAAGGCTCGAGCAAGATGGAACTTGGAACGTGGAAGATGATATTTCCTTTGACCCCGGCCATCTAACGACTTCTTGGTGAGGAAATTCACTTGACCTACGCCAGACCGTGATCAGAAGGGTCAGTGGTCTGTAGCATGTCAACGTTCTTCTAAATCGCCTTTGAGAACTATCTTTTGGAGACTTGGACTCGGTTTCACGAGATCGTTGCAGCACTGTACATCTCGAGTTCTGTGTTTCAAGAACGGCTGACTGGAAACCGGACGATTAGCTAATGTGTCTGGACTATGGAGACGCTATTTTTTTAAGTTCTATCGTGCGGTACCTCGTTCTTGTGGCTCATAGCCACTAAATAAGTTTTTTCGGAGTTCTTGCTTCAATAAGAAGCAGTTTTAAGTTCTATCGTGCGGTACCTCGTTCTTGTGGCTCATAGCCTCTAAATAAGTTTTTTCAAAGTTTCTTGCTTCAATAAGAAGCAGGAAAGGTTTGCAGTGTTGACCTCTCATATTTCCGTGATTGTTATATATATTGATTTACACTTGACGAGAAAAAAAAACACGAAATTTCACTTTAGTTTGATAACCGCATAGATGAAGTTCTTCTAAGTTACCCTTTTTGGTGGTTATTGGTCTGAATATACATTGGAGTGTGTTATACCCATATGTTTTGCCAAGTAACTTAAGAGCCTCATCACTACATTAAATCGAAAGTTAAGATGAGATAATATGTAATAATCAAGTAAGTCAGGTTGAATGTCACACGCAGGTTGAAGAAGGGAGCAATTTTTGAAATATTTCAATTATGATTCGAGTGAATTTTAGAATTCCTTTTTCATCATATATATCAATATTTAGATTCATTTTATGTTATACATCAATTTTGAATATTTATACAATTAGTATAGGTTTATTTATAAAAATTCATGTATGAGTTTTAAGATCTAATCATTTGATAAAATCTGTAAAAGAATTTGGTTTATGAATTTTTTATAAAATCCAAAATTCTAGGTTAAAAAAAATATAAATAATTTATTATAAATATCAATAAAAATATAATATATTCATATAAGTCGCACATAAAATATAACTTTATTGTTACAAAAATATTTCAAAAAAAAATCAATGCAAAAATAACACTTTCAAATTTAAAACTTTTTTACACAAACCCTCCCAGGATTGGTCTAAACATTATTCAAAACTTCAAGACGATAAAATCAACATAAACATACATTTTTGTCACTCATGTATCATGGTTCACCTCATATCGAGGCTAATTCACTAGTGAAATACTCCTCATTTATACTTTATTCAATTTGATTGATTCACACAAAGATTTTTTCTGAAAACTATCTTTCTCAAATAACCACTTGATGATTCTTTTGCTCTTGTGATGAACCTTATGACCATCTCTCCTTTCTCAACTTAAAAAATTGAGCTTCAAGTTTGAGAGTAGAGGATTTGTGTAAAAAATTCATCTCTCATCTCTATATACTCTTGAGCTTGCATCATAACCATCAAATGATATGTATCAAATCAGATTCATTCAAATACAAAAAATCTGCCATTTGAAATCAATCTCAAAATTCTGGCAACAACGTCAAAGCCACTTCTAATTTTGCTTACTAACCAAGTTCACTAGCCACCAAGTTGTCATCAATTTGATTTACACATTGTACTTGGCTTCTAATCATACAACTAAGCCAAAAAATGAGTGGACATGTGATCACCTCTATCTTACTAAAGTAATAGTCAACTACGTAACTAGAAACTACATAAACATCAAGATTTATATTAATATTTACAATATAAAATTTTGGATTTTTATTTTAATTCATTTAATTTTTTTAAATCTAAATCAAGAATTAGGGAATCTCATGTTTCCTGTACATTTTGATTCAAGCACATAGGGTCAAAAACTAATTCCAAAAGTGGTTCAATTGTGTGAGAGGGGGAGAAAATTTCTGGAAAGCAAACCCAACCACTTGAAGCATTCAGCGACACATCACCACCGAAATCAAAGCCCAATATTTCACAAATTATTTTTGGCCCTTTACACTGCCCTTCTGAAATATGTATGTGAGGGCGAAAGTTTCTGGAAAGCAAACCCAACCACTGAGAGCATTCAGCGACACAACTCTACCGAAGACCAAAGCCCAAATGTTTCACACTTTATTGGTTATTTATATGGTCCGTCCCACAATTTTCTAAATAGCAAGCCCGACAACTGAGAAATAAGCACGTAATAAAATTTTCTAAACGCAGCCCATTGCGTGTCAAAAGTCTGATATTTCCTTCTTAGCCTTCTGCCGCATGGCTCTTTGAGCACACCATCTTTGCGGCTGCATGGCTGTATAAAACACACCGTCTTGGGTAGCAGAGAACTTATTTGTGTTATCGACGAGAACGATCACGGGCAGTACAAAGATTCTGGGATGGAGCGTTTTGATTTCGGCGCCGTCGCCAAAGTGGGACATTGTGTGCCGTACGATATACAGATGAAACCCACAACTTGAGCAATCAGATACTTGTTCTGGCGGCGCTAAATATCAGTCGCGAGGGCTCTTGGCTGACCATTCGCTGAATCCCTGTTCGGTGGGACTCGACAACGGCCCGGGTGTCTCGAACGGTGCGGGTACTCGAACGGACACGCCCACAATTATCCGTATGAGGCAGTGATTCCCGTCGCCATTGCCGGTGGGCAAATTCAGTGTCTCCGGTTGCACCGATGTCGTGCCGTCTCCGAGTAGCTAGATCATCGCTTCGCGACGTCAATCTAGATTCGCGTCTCCGATGATTGTAGCTGCGTTCCCATGAGCAAATACTTTTACGTTTTGCTGCAGACCTTCAGCTAATAACAAGACAACCTTCAATTCAGCTGAACATTGGGGAAGTGCAGAAAGACCAGTCTTACCTTACCTCAATGAGATAGTATAATAACAAAAGGGATGGGAAGACCCCATCAAAGCTTACAAGGATGGAACCAAACCCGTAACATGGGGCTAGCCCCAATAACATCACACTGGGAAATATGTCATACAACACGTAAGATATGTGAACTATCCAGGTCAAAAAACAACAGAGCATCCGAAGAAGCATCACCTAACGTGATTGCTCTCCTATGGATTGCACCAACTAGTGCTCTATGTAAAGCAATGGAATCTTACTTTACCTGGAGAAATAGGTCACTGCAATTTTATTAACACTATAGTACAGGTTATCATGAGTTTGTATTTTATTATTATTATTATTTTAATATGTGAACAAAGTTAAGGTTTTTGTTATAAGAATATCTACGAAACTCTAACTGATGACAACACGTGACTCTAACCGATGGTGACATATGTCTCTAGCTACGACCAAATAAATTCATTGTAATGAGAACTATATATGAACACCAAGGACGTCTTTTGATAGACGATCTTTTCCACTCGAATTCTCATGTTGGTTTACTTTCATGTTCTGTTTTGTAGGAACTCTCATGTCAAATATGTTTTGCCTTTCACTCGTTATTTGCACGATATTTCTCCATGAGCACTTGCTGTTCAAGTATCATCAACTCCACCTTTAGCTCTGCATCTGTCTGCTTCTAGTCCGACTTGTTTTTCTCCCGCGCTCGTTCATCTCTTCATTCATTTGGTCAGTCGATTGAGTTGGAGCAATAATTGATCAAGCGGAAAATGAATTAGTAGAGGATGCTGCTAAGCTGCTTTTTCTTCCCGGAGGATTTGAGTCTCGGAATAGAATACACACACATACAGAAAGCATTGTTGATCGATTGATTCAGTAGTGCACTAGTGGATTGGTTGGTTGATTGCTGGATTGATCTTTGTCGTGGAAGAAGCGCAGCTGGGAGAGGATCTTAGATCTTGATCATTCGTCATCAACTCACTCAACCAACATCCACAACGACGAGAAGAGGATTTTACACAAAAAGTGAAGAACCCATGCACACTCCATAGGAGGAGGAGGAGCCATTGAGTTCTTGTGTGCGTTGGCGTCACATCATGATTGAGATCAAGGAAGGAAGTCCATGTAGGCTCCCTAGAAAGAAGCAATTCTCAAAAAAACCGGATAAATGGAACAGATTTTTTGTGGGTTCTATGTAATGTATTAGTGTTTGAGGGAGGAGTTACGCTCAGTACAAGTCGTAAGTGATTTGCCGGAAGGGCATGGTGATGGCAAACAACACTTCATCCTCGTCTGGTCATAACGTAATTGGTGCTTTCATCGTCCCATGTTTTTAGTCCCCTTTTTGCAGTACTCAACCATAAGGTATTGCACACTCAACCATAAGGTATTGCACACTGTGGAAACAAACGGAAGTTTTTTTGTTTGGCAATAGAGAATGAGATGCACTTGCATCACTAATTACTATTTTTATGTAGCAAGTTCTTCTTTGACATTATCATAGGGAAATATCTTTTTTATTTTTATTTTTTTCCAATTGAAATTTTTTGATAAAATGTGTTCTAACCCACTAGATGTTGATGGGGGTAACTATCTAGTTTGGACCATGGATTGTAAACTTAACTTGCAATGATGTGACTTATTCTCCAAGATAGTAGAGATACATAATCATTCATATGTTGTTAGCGGTGATGCAACTTGGGCCAAGGCTTTGGTCTCTATTTTGCCATCTCATAGACCCTACACTACAATTGCAATATCAAAATGTACTAATACTTAAAAATCTGGTTAAACTTGAAGGAGTGTTTCAACCATGAGAAGACATTGTTCCTACCCCGGGCATGGTACGATTGGATAAACTTGAAAATTCAGGATTTTATGATCATTTCGAACTTACACTTTGTGACAAGTACATTAATTATGAACATATGAACTTTCCATTGTGCCATGATTGTATTGGCCCAACAGTATTGAAATATGCACTACACCAATTATTCTAAGTTAATGTCTATTTTGCTCTTGGAAAATAGCAAAATGAGCTTTTGCATACAGACCATGGTGCAAGGCCATAGGGACTGGACCCATGCAACTGAGGTCACGCATAGTACTCACCATCCTTCCAAACGCAAGTTTAAGCATCAACAAAGTCTCCATTATCCACGATCAAAGTATTCATTCATGGAAATTCATTATTGTGCTCATTGTCAACTTCAGCCATAAGTCTTATCAATGAAGAAGACTAGGACTTGTTTTAATGTGGCACTACATGACATATTGCACCCAACTACAAGACTGCCCTCTCATCTAATAGAACTCTACAAACCCCATGGTAATGGAAAGGGAAGCCGTCTTGATCAGCAAAATCTATTTGTAGACCACTACACTTGAAGATACAATGAGTGATCCTTTTGATGATTTTGAAAGTCATCTTATCTCCTTATCTTCCAACATAGGTTCTTTGTCTAGTTCTCTCTTATTGGACAATGAAATCATTGATTGTATACTACACGACAAGCCTTATTTTACTTCACTAAGATCAATAGTAAGGCACAAGATCACCACCATTACTAACAATCAACTCATGCAATATCATGTTGGTGAGTCATGTCTTGTCATGCCTTAAGATACTATAAGACCCATGGTTATACATATAGTATGAAATGTAAGTATATCTAAATTGTGCCTAAGTTTATCTTAATCATGACTATGTTTAGCTAGTTATGGTTAAGTTGGAGAAAAATATAGAGTAATTTTTGGTGTGGTGGATGAGAACAACTATTTTGTTATTTAGTAGGATTCAAAAAACAGATTCCATCATATGGATATCTTGACTTTCCTTGACTTGGACTAGTTTTCATTGATTGGACTTGGTGAAGACCCTTAAATCTACGGACGAGATTGACTTGGTATAAAAGTCAATTGGAAAGTAGTTGGGCTTCTAGAAGATCCAAGTGGACCAATTGCATGTTGCCATGTACCCTTTTCATTAGGGTTTGTGATCTCTATCTCGTTTAAACTTGGTATAGTTACTAGGGTAAGATTCTAAGTAGTATAAATAGAGAGGTTGAGAATCACCTCTCAAGCTAGTTTTGAGAGAAGTTAGTTTTGGGAGAATTTAGTTTTGTGATCTTAGTTTTGGAGAGACCTTGTTTTGGGAAGCTTGGTTCTTGGAGAAGTCATGTTCGGGGTGGAGCCTTGATTCAATGAAGACTTTGATCACCAAACTATCCCTTCCTTTTGAGTGATATCTTATTCTTGGTGAGAATTTGCATCATGGAGTTTGGACTTTGAGAGTTTGTGTAAGAGTGTGCATTAGGGTCATGATCATAGGGTGGGAACAAGTCCTTCTAGATTCATGATGAGCTTCCAAAAAACCATCGGAGGTAAACCTGAATGAGAGTTAGCCCGGAGATCACATTTTTGGTTCCGTTGTCGGGACCTCAATCTAGAAGGAGTAGAGATGTTTCGAATCCAGTTTAGTCCCCGTGAGAGTATAACGATGATGAGAACTCATATGGAGAGGACTCTGCCGAAAGAGTGAGCCGAGATCATGATGCATAGTAATGTACCATTTGTGTATCCGGTAGTATTATATGATAGCTTGGAAGTTATTTTGTACAATTTGTTTACTTAAGTGTTGTTTGGGATGATGTGATAGTGCTATAGTGCATATTTGGGAGGAAAACTTTATTTTCCAAAGTTTTTCCAAGAATTTTATTGATTTTAGATTAGTAGATAGGATACGTTTTTCTCTTAAAATAATAATCATATCACATTTACATCAAAAGTTATGATGTTTAGAATTTGCTAGGGTCCTAACAGGTTTTGAAAGAGAGATCTCGGGAAAAAGTGTACAGAGCTCATCAATTCGTGCAAGAGTGAAATCAGGATTTGAAACTTTGCATGAGTGTTAATTACAAGCTAAGCTACATGTGGATTTAAATTTCGTTGAGAGATCATTTTGAAAGAGAAAGTTATGATACCTGAAGTATAGGGGGTATAAAAATGAGCAAAACCGCTTTACTTTTCAGATTTGCTTCTTCCTTGTTTATGGTCATTCCGAGAGTTAGTGCATGAGTGTTTTGCATAATGAGGATGACTTGAAACTCATTGGAAAATGGGAGATCAACCTCTTTGGAAGATCAGGTTGTCTAAGGTACCTCAAGGGCTGGACGTGATTATTTCAGTGGATTTGAACACGAGGGAATTTAGAGTGGAGTTTGAAGAGGAGACACTAAAAAGTTCCCCAAGAGCGAAATATGAGAGTTGCTTCTATTTTGGAGAGCAGGGACATAAGCTTGTGAGTTGTCCTTTGAGGATCAAAGATTGGAGGTTGAGAGAGAGAAGAAACGTGGGAAAGCTAAATCTTCATATGGGACCATCGTCTCCCCATGAATCCAAGAGTGAAACCTATTGGGAAAATTGTGGAGTGACAAGACTTCCCTTAGGACACGAGAGTAGTGGTGTGAAAGCTCTGTTGGAGTCATTGGTGGAGGGCTTTGAAGATACATTGAGTGCAGGTACCGAAAAGTTGAAATCTCCAAGTGGTTCAAGTTCTAACTGAAGATGGAGATCATTTTCAGAATGATCGAGAAGATGTCAATGAGGGTAAGGCTCAACATGTGTCTAGGGAAAGAGAGAGCCATGGCAATCTTGGACCAACCAATTCCATTCATTTTGCTATTGATGAATTACTCTAGAATGGAGCTAGTTTTGTTTGTGTTGTATTAGGGAGTCCCATATAAATTTCCAACAACAACAAAAGAAGTTGGAAATGGGGAAGCTTCCGGTGTTTTATGGGAGAGAGAAAAAAGATGTAGAAGCTTTTGTGAAGGACTTCAAGAGAGCATGTATAGGAAACAATGAGAGAAGGAAACCCGAATGGGCTATCCTTTTGCCTGACTTCTTGGAGAATTTTGCATTGAAGTGGTACAATGAGTACAAGAAGGAACATGTGGAGAAAAACACTTGGGAGAGTTTGACGGAGAATCTTATTGAAAACTTTCTTCCGGATGAAAGTTACGAGAAGCTGATGTGTGAAGTCATCTTTTTGAAGCAAGGAGAGAGTGAAAAGGTGAGGTCATATGTGGAGAGAACGGAGAAGCAGGAGTCACATTTTCGTGTGGTGTTGAGAAAAAGTGGAGACGAGGTGAAGCCAACCATGGTGGAGATTGTGTAGATGTTGACAAAGAACTTCATTGGAGGTTTGAAGCCTTAGATTCGAAGCAAGGTGAGATATAAAAAGTACTCTTCTAGGGTTGAGGCTATTCGCATTGCTATTCAAATGGAGGAGAGCCTAGAGGAGAGATGATTCTAGCTTGGTGGCTAGAGAAGCATCACCACATGTTGTGGTAAGAATGGCAACTCCTATTATTATTGCTTTGCCAGTAGTAAATACTCCAGTGGTAGACTTGCACCATGAGTTGAATCTATCACGGATAAAGTGAGAATAGTAGAGGGATTCATGGGAGGATTGATCAAGGTCAATTGGGGAGAGATCTTTGTCCGGAATGTGCAAGAGATGGGCCAAAAGCTATGAGCAGGAGAAAAGGGAGTGATATATATCTCCTCGTTCTTGGTGCACATGTATTCACGAATGGGATGGTTAACACCACTAGAGAGGAAGAGATATCAACTGAATGTGATGGATACTTTGGATGGGCCAGAGGGGATTGACGGAAGCAGTGGATCAACGAGAAGTTTCGGACCTAACAGAGGAGAGAGCTTGCAGTCGCATGCAGAGGAGAACCAAGAGGAGATTCCTTCAGAGGAGCTAAACAAGGTAATACGGGACATTGAGGAGACCGTTGTCACATGGACATTTCTTTGCTATGAGAATGCCTGAGCGCCTGGCTGTAGAAGAACCCTCTTGAATCTTGTATGAGTTGACAATCTCTTCTTCTTCTCCTCAGCACTCCACATTCGAGTTCATTACAACCGGTAAAGCTTCAGCGGAAGAAGATTATGATATCCAATGATTAGACCAATAACTCTTGCTTAAACTTCACAAAATTTTTTTCTACAACCTTTTTGTTCTCTCGAGTAAGTTTCGTATGTTTCTTTCCTCTAGATCTCTCGAAACAATTGTCAAGTTACACACTATATCACAAGGTGATATGAAGACCCCTTTGTATTAAAACCATCACACATCCCAATCTTTAACTCCAATTGCTTTCAAATTTCATGAGAAGGTCACTTATCATCAAAACTTCAACTGTGGAAAGTTTTATTGATGAAACCTTATGATAGCAAAAGATATGATTGCTGTACTAACTTTGTGACAGTCCGTGCAATCCTACAACTCTAACTGTATACACAAACTTCAAGCTATCACTCCGTACTCAAAACTCATCCAATTGAATCAAAATTTCAATCCAAGCATAAGCCTAAGTCGTAAACTATATCTCAGTTGAATCAGATCTCTCAAAACGCTCGTAAGATTCTCAAAAACATCCCAAATATACTCATAGGTATTAATTTTCCTCTCTATCTTCGAATCATCATATCAGAGTGGCAGACCCCTTAAATGCATCCATTCTTGAGCGCACATCGTAGCTCTTCCCGTCAGCTCTCCAACCCTGTCCTCAAATCTTCAAATGTCTTCCTAGAAGGTCTCCAAAACTCCTCAAAACCTCAAAGAAGTTGTCCAAGTGCCCTCATTGGCCCAAACTCCAAGAACAATGAGAATTAAGAGTGTTATTTTGACCTCGAGTGTGGCCAAATTAGCTCCATATTAACTTAGAGCTTTACAACTATCCTAAACACACTACTTAGACATCATATACACAATATGAGTTGCCACTAATAAAGAGTCAAAATGACAACTCGAAACCAGATAAGTATGAACAGAACTACAAACTAAACCAGGGAGTTTATAACTTGAGAATAATACTCCTCGCCAAAATTCCTAACAATCAACTCCATATGGCGTGTTTTCGGTAAACAATAGTGATGGATTGGAACTCACGTGTTGAAAGCCACCATTACTGGTAAGTTCAGATCCATAGCGCCCAAACTAAATCAAAACGTATACTGTTAAGTCCCAAATTGCGGTGTAGAAAATAACTAGAAGAATAATCGGGTCCGGAGAGTTTATCACTTGTTGCATAAAGTTATTTCCAAAGTGATATACTAACCACGTCCGAAAGTGATCACGATGAAGACATCGGATGTTGATCACAAATGGATTGGACATCGGTACATCAAGAGGATCATGTTGTCCTCTATCCATGTCCTATGTCGGCTCCACTTCGATCAGATAAGCTCCTTATTCAACAAAGTGATGTGTCTAGATCTCTCTCATACCCTTTCCACCCTGACTGCGCTTTATATCTCATAAGGTCCAAGATAATATCTCTTGGAGCCTTTTCAACATCATGGCCCTACAAAGTTGATCCAACGGTGGGCTCTTAACAGCCTTACAATGTGCCGTCGGTTATCCTAACCTAAAGTATTGTCGTCATGACAACAGCTGTGAAGATGACACATGTCATCATCTTCTCATACTGGCCGCGTCACAACACGACACCGTATTCGGATGGAAAGAATCAATGGGGACCACCGAGAGGAGAAGTTCAAGTGTGGAAGTAGTTCCGGAACCCATCGGCAAGAAGAGGAAGCTAAAGGAGATCGCTCAGCCAAGTAGTCAAGTACTAAAGATATTGCGGCCTAAGGTGAAAGCGTCGAAGGTAATCGGTGAAGGGTCGATTTTTTCGGTGTTACAGTTAGCGTAAAAATTGGAGAACATAATAGTGTCAGTTGTAATGGAGCTAAACGAGATGGGGAACAATTATATCCAAGGGTGGAATCCGCAGGAAGACGGTTACATGGACTTAATTTAGTTGATGAACCATACAGCTCAGGGGAAGAAGGACCACACGTAGAGCATTAAGCAGTTCACAGAATCGGAAGAGCGGTTGGAGAAATCAGAAGGTAGAGGCAACATAGGAAGCCACAAGAGCAAAGCAAGCCTACAAAGAGATTTGCAAGATCAAAGGCGTTGAGGTGAAGTTTGTAGAGAGGGAGAATGAGAAGCTTTAACAAAAATTGAAGAGGGTGAAGCAGCAGCAATTGCATGAAGTTGATGTTGAGCTGCCGGCTAGATTAGAAGTTTTGGCGAGTAAGTGCTTGCAATACCTTTTTGCTCGATGTGACGAGGAGGAGACTAAACGGTTGGAACGATTGACTATGGAGATAAACACTCCTTGCGATTCAAAGGAGAAGTGAAAGGAAATGTACAAAGCCATGGGTCACGAATGCCAGGAAGCTATGAGTGTCCATCGAAAGGAGATCGCAGAAGACATCAGAGAGTTGCAGATGAGCGTAGATGCTTTCGGCTGGAGAGAAGAGACATCATTGAAGGGACCAATAACTTTCCGAAAAAGTAGTCGGGCGTGATCAGTGTAGGCAAGGGTTAAGAATGGTGCAAGTAATTGTATAAATATGAGTAGAGTTAAAGTAGGATTATGTCTTTTTCTTTGCAAGTGTTCATTGAGAATTGCAAATGTAGTCAGGGTAGAAACTGATGGGTATTGCGTTCGACCGGCCTAGATTGGTATGTTATACCTGTGAAGTTATCCGGATATTCACCCATGAGCCATGGTCGGATTCACCTCAGCAATAGAACTTCATCAAGAACATCACCTCAACTTCGGCTTGTAAAGGAGAGATCAATCTCCCATCAGTAAATCAGGAGTGGAATTTCATTTATATGTGTAATTACATGTAATCTAATGGATGGGTAGTGACTTGATAGTCAAATTGAGTGGTTGAATACTGCTTATTTGCAACACTCTTTGGATTGTGAATGTCTAGAGTCTACAAAAGATGCATAAACTCATATATTTGTCGCTGGTAGTGAATTAACAACTCATTCCCTTGGGAACAAACTCTAATTCTTTACAATTGACAAACCTTTGTGTAACTTGTATGTTACAAAAGATTCATTATGGTACACTTGTGTTGGTGTATGATGATCTATGTATTGTAATATTTGATGTGATAGTGATGTATGTTGTGATGCGATATGTATGTGTATGACATTTAGCACAACATGTCGAACAACTACATCTCATGAGCCTTCATCGCAATGAAACTTCATTCTAATAAACACCAACCTGCAACTTGAAGGTTGGTGTTTTGGGTCCAAGTCCACCAGAGAAAAACCAACCAAAGATGATTTGAACATCCATTTGAAGGTTAGCATCAATGTCCAAGTCTTGATTTTGACTTAGAGGCGTTTAGTCATAATCCTATTCATGGTAGCTTCACGTATTGACTTTTCAACCAAATTCTTTCATAGACATTTTTCCTCTTAGTGGATCAATCGTCCACAATGTTTGTCTATATTTGGGTTTGAGTCTTAAGTATAGTCGTCTATGTTTGGATCTCGCTCTAAGTTCCACGGATCTTGAGTTCATTAATTGGATAGTGAGTCTAATCTTGGGTCCCTTGGGTTTGAGTTGGACTTTCAAGTCATTGTTTGTTGTGACTGAATCTTAGGTCTAGCATTTGATTTGTGACCTCACGGCTGACTTTCACTCAGCTTTACCTCCGATGGCTTTTTAAAAACTTATCATAAATCTAGAAAGATCCCAAATCAAATCAAATCTCGATTACCTTAACCCTACTACATCTTTGTAACAACAAGGGTACATACTCCAAGACAATTTATGATATATTAGGTTCTTTCACAAGGGAATGAGCTAACCGAATATGCTAACCAGAAATAAAAAAGGTGAGTTTAATCTTCTTAAAGGAGCTATGGACTGCACAATCCGAAGAGCAATACGAATAGGAGGTTGCAGTCTTCCTATTCTATAGATTTGCTATTTCCCTCAATTAGAGAAATCTTAATGCACGGTGGCAGACACATGAATCGTTCACTACAATTTTACTGATGGTGGACATCTCTCCCTTAGAGACTGAAGTCGAGGTGAGAATCTTGATGAAGTTCTTTTGGAGTGACGAACGCGGCCACATCTCATGGAAAAATACCCGGGTATCTTCGTAAGTATTTGGCACTGTCTAGGCTGATTTCATGGATCTCACACCAGCTTCACGAGTTCTTGTTCTACGCTGACTACAATTGAGATTCAATCAAGTGAACACTTGCAAGAAAGGAGATGTCATCACTCTATTCCTATGACTATTTATACAAAATTCTAATGCCTACTCCTAAATGTTGCCTACATAAATCAACCTCTCCTAATCCTTCATGATCTATCTACTCCGCTCGATCGGACCTCCAACTCCTAAGTAAACGCTTGATTTCTACTCGTAACTCTTGGATGTCCGCAGTGATTTCATGTCAGTGAAGACCCATGGCCTCTTGGAATTTTCTTCCCAAGGCTTTATACTTTGCCATTCTCTCCTTCTTGATATCCCCTACTTTTCAAGATATTTCCAATCCCAACATACTCTGTCGCTTGTGTGAACTGCTTATTATATTTGTACTTTCCTAACATCATCATATTTGTAAGAATACACTTCCATATTGCTCCAAAAATAAGATTTTTATTACTCAAATTTTATTTTTTTTCAAATTTCTAGGTCCTAAGCCCCTACAACCCTCTTACACAAACACTCAACACCTAATTTTCATACTCTTCTATCTACGATATCTCACAAAGAAATCTCAGAGAGGACTCAAATATCATTCAACAAGGTTGAGATCTGTCATTGAATGTCCAAAATAATCCCCAAAATAACGCTTGAGAGGTGTTTCTCAACCTCTCTATTACACTACACCTAATCCTTAGGTGTAGTGTAAGTGTTAATATAGGGATGTGATATTCATCTCCCTTTAGATGGTCGATATCCTCATCGATACAATCAATCACAAGTCCTAAGTTAAACGAGCTAGACAATCTCTTAGGACCAAATTGCGTTATAGTAACTAATCTGTAATTTTCTTATTGGCTGAATCTCTTGGGTTGTTGCAAGTCTCCTCTTTATACATTGTTGTCTTAATCTATAATGTTTCAAAGTAGAGTTTCAAGTAACCAATCAAGGGTCTATCATTTGCCCACTTGAACTTTTTCCCTTGTTCCACAAGTTAGATGAGAATCCTTTTTTTTACTACTATTTGATCTTACTTAAGATGTGGCCCTAATTTTATGGTTTATATAACATATCACAAGATCACCCCAAGCTTCAAAACATGAATCATCATGCTTTATTTTTTTTCATTGAAACAAACCTTAGTTACACTAAGTCTTTTTTGAATGCTTATCCATATCAAACAATTTTTCCCAAGGATCCACTTTTGATCTTTTGACCAAAATCTTAAGTTTAGTCCATGATCTCTCCTAAACTTTACACCACCAAACAAATTTCACTTCACCTCAAGCTCATCACACTTGTGTGAAGGTTCCAAAAGTGAGTAGTCTTACGACTTGGAGCGGACTTTCTCTCAAGTCCTCTTGGACTTGAGAGAAAGTCAACTTGTGGTCCAACCCCTACACTTTATTTATAAAACTTGTTTCATTATAATAGCATCATGGCTTTAGTCAAACTATATAACATACTTCTTTTGAACTAGTTTCACCCCTCTTTGGAGGATGATGTCAGAATCTCAACTATTGTGTTTGGCATTGCAATTGGCTCTTAAATTCCTCTAAGGTATCTTGAGCATTCTCCAAATTTGCTTTAGGCACCCAAGTCGTTTCTTTCACATTGTAACCTTGCCACTTTACCAAGTATTTCTCAATTTCATTTCATGATCAAAGGATAGTTTCCACTTCATATTCAGATTTGTCTTCTATCACCTTATGAAAGTATGCAACACTTGCGTCCATTCCGGATGCACGTCATCAGCATGATACTTTTTGAGTAAGCAACATGGAAGGTTGGGTGCATCCATCTCTAAAGGAAGATCCAATGTTTAGAGGTCTTTGTGAGGATACAATTTGATGAAAATGATCCAACATACTTTGATGTAAACTTGGATGTAAATCCTTTGAGTAGTGTGAAATTCTTCACACTAAGCCAAACTTGTTTTCTCACTAGATATTTAACTTATAGTTGTGCTTTGTTGGCCTACTTGACATATCTCTCATGCAACTTTTGCAAGCATTCCTTTGCTCGCTCCTCACACTCCTTCATGTCTACTACCAACTCCATTGCCCTTCTTGATATGGTCCGTGTTGTTGTCATGTCAAGAGGTCCCTCTGACTCTGGTCCATAGGTCAAAAGGAATGATGATTGGAACCATCATTTTGACTTAGGTTGGTCCTTCTCATCATTTTCAATGCATTCCCTCAACTTGAAGAATTCCGCACAAACATGCAAACAAGTATTTTCTCAATGTTAGATTTGAGGCAAGCTAATAATTTATATTTCTTAGAAAACTCATCGAGTTTTGGAAGTAGGTACAATTTTTTGGTAAACTCTCATACATATAAACTTAGATTCATCACATGTTTCAACCTGAAAAACTCTTGCCCATCTCAAAGTTCTTGGATCCTCAAGTTGCCGACGCAATCCTAGATCATGTTGCAGGTCATGAATGTTATAGCTTTCTTGATGGGTTTTCTGGTTATAACTAGGTATCTATACGAGAGCACGATAAGGATAAGACCACTTTCACTACTGACTGGGGAACTAACGCCTACCATAAGATGCCATTTGATTTATGCAATGCTGTTGCCACCTTTCAACGGATGATGACCCATATTTTCCAGGATTACCTGAGGAAAATATTTTTATAGATGATTTTTGTGTATTCAGGTCTCGGGACGAACACTTGCACCACTTACATCAAACTTTCCAGAAGTGCAGGAACAGTCAACTAGCCTTGCATCCGGAGAAGTGTTATTTTATGATGACCGAAGGTATATTGCTCAGTCATCACGTCTCGGCTCGAGGATTAGAAGTAGATGTGGATAAGATTAGAGTGATTCACTCGCTAGAACCTCCTAGGAATATTTGGGAGCTTCTGGCCTTTTTAGGCCACACAGGCTATTATCGACGCTACGTCAAGAACTATGCAGCTATTGCCGCACCCTTTGGTTGGGCTTCTGAAGAAGGAAGCAGTATATCTGGACGGAGAGGCATCATACCACCTTTCACCAGATGAAGCATGAATTGGTCAATGTTGAGAAATCGACTCTTCAGGAATCACTCCAAGAAAAGGAGAGCACACCAAAGGGACAAGAGAGAGTGTTCAGGAATGAGATGAGGAAGGCTTTGCCTTCCCTTGTATATATATAGGGTGAGTACAAGAAAACCCTAATTTCGGGTTAGCCCTAAACAAATCTGTACCATAGGTACGTAACAACCCTAGATCAACTCAATGAGCTTGGGATATTAACACTCCCCTTCAAGCTCAACTGTACATCCTGAACTCCTAGACAATGTCGAAATGTAGCAAACGAGTCTCTAGGCAAAGCTTTGGTGAAGATATACGCAACTTTGATCTCATGTATGTATATATCTAAGATCTACTACACCTGAAAGGACCTTCTCCCTAACAAAGTGATAGTGCACCTCAATGTGCTTTGTCCTAGCATGAAAAACAGGATTGTTAGCTAACATCATCTTTGCTAATGTTATCAACTAGGATAATTGTAGGACTAGGATAATCTATTCCAATATCGAGAAAGCAAGGAACGAAGCCAAACCGCTTCACAAGTGGCATTCATAGCACCACGATCTTTCGCCTACGTGGAAGGCAAGTGCCACGGTCGGTTGCTTCTTAGAAACCGAGCTCACAATTGCATTCCCAAGTCCAAACGCATATCCGGACGTGGATCTCCGCCGAAATATCTCCTTGTCGGTATCGGTGTAGCCATGCGAGTTGACTCACCTCCAAATCGTATCGAAGTCCAAAATGAAGTGTGGACTTCACATAGCGGAGAATTCCGCTTAACCGCCATCATATGCGGTACCCGTGGAGCATGCGGAGGGAACCGACTAACTAGACCAACAACATAGCTCAAATCCGGTCTAGTGATAGTCGGATAAATCAAACTCCCAACCATCATGCATGCAGGCGCGGGGATGCGCAAGTAACTCTCCATCGTCTAACTCTAGCTTTAGACCTTGTTGTAGAGGAGTGTCTATTGGTTTACAATCGGACATCTTGAACTCCTTAAGCTTATCTAAAGCATATTGGCGTTGTATTAGCCACATATCCTTTCCCCTCTGTGATAAACTCCACACCAAGAAAGAATTTAAGATACCCTAAGTCTTGTATCTCAAATTGAACATAAGATCTTTCTTGATGCGGGAAATCATCTCCTCATGGTTCCAAGTGATAATAAGATCATCTCGTAGATGGAAATCATCACTACATGAACTCATGATCTCATGCAATATAGGGATGAGTCGGAATGACGGACTACAAATCCAAGAGACATGAGAAAGGAATTGATCTTCTCATACCATGCTCGAGAGCCTGTTTCAAACCATAGAGGGATTTCCTTAACTTACAAACGGGGAAAGAAACTTGGATCTTCGTAACCTGGTGGTTGTTGCATGTAGACTTCCTCGCCGAGATCTCCATTGAGAAAAGACGTTCTTGAAGTCCATTTGATGCGATCGCCATCCCTTGTTGACGACAATAGCAACCACCGCATTTAATGGTTGCCATCTTGACAACCGGACTAAACGTCTCTTCGTAGTCCACTCCATCTTTGTTGTGCATAGCCCTTGGCTACCAATCCGGCCTTGTATCGAGATCTGAGTGCCATCCGAAGGCGCTTTGACCTTGAAGACCCATATGCAACCAATCGCTTCCTTACCTTGAGGTAAGTCCACCAATTCCCATGTTTGTTGGTGACAAAGTGCAGCAAGTTGTCTCCATGGCTTCAATCCACTCATTTTTGTGCATCGCCTCCTCAAGCGTACTCGGTTCTGGCTCAACAAGAACGTGAGTCATGTATGCATGATGATCAGAAAGGAAACTTTCATGCATAAATCGCTGAATTGGATGCCGAACTCTCTCGATTTTAAGTAGGGGCGTGATCGGATGTCTTGTTTGTCGCCCCTTGCTTCGGATCTGAGGTACCAGCAGCGTCGTTTTGGGATGCTTCATCCAACGGATGAATACCTGTAATCCGTGGTGAGGACATCATATGTTGCAAAATAAGATGATCCTCAAGTCTAGGAGTCGGTCTGGATGGTGCTCGGTGAACTTCATCCGTAGCAGCTCCAGGTATAGTAGACTCAGCTCTAGACTATTTGACTCCAGAAACTCCACTCTGTAAAGGTACAGTGGATGGACTCCTTGGTGCAGTTTCAGCAGGAAGAGTAGGTATGAATGGAACAATCGCAGGTGCATACCAAGATTGCAACTCTTCAAATACAACATCTCTACTGATATAGAATTGCGTGGAGGAAGGATTATAGCATCTATATCCTTTCGTATCTAAGGCATATCCAAGGAAAATACACTTCTCAGCTTTCGGATCTAGCTTCTTGCGCCTCTCATCCGGAATGTGTACATAATAGATGCAACCAAAAACTTTCAGAAATGAGTAATCAGGCTTGTGGCCTGTGAATACCTCCATCGGGATCTTGTTGTGAAGCCGCCAGCAATGGAGTTCGATTCATCAAGTACACCGCAACGGAAACTTGACTTCCGCCCACAACGGTCTAGGCAGGTTCTTCTCGTTCAACATAGTGCGGCGACACGCTATGTGACGATTGTTCCTCTCCGCAACGCCATTCATTTGTGGAGTATAGCGCAAGTCTTTCGGCGTTGTATGCCATGCTTACGTAGGTAAGCGGTGAATTCTCCGCACGTAAACTTCGCCTCCTCCATCGAACGTAGACAAAGGATAGATTGTCGCATCAAGTTTTCTCCACCAAGGTGTGGAAAGTCTAGAAAGCTGACAACACATCTGAAGAGCTCTTGCTCTTAAGTGAGTAAACCCAGGTGTAGCGAGAGAAATCATCAATGAAGGACACGAAGTACTCAAAACCAGATAAACTTGGTTGAGAAGAAGTCCATACATCTGTGTGCACCAGCTCTAGAAGCTTGGTCGCTCTCCTACTTGATCCCTTAAAGGCTTGTCTAGCTTGCTTGCCGAACTGACAAAATTTGGACATACCGCCGGTAAATTTGAGCAAAAGTGAAGTTGGGCAAACCTGTGACAAGATCTGAACTCGTAAGAGTCTTCAGTTTCTGAAAGTTCATGTGCCCAATTCGCTTGTGCCAAATATCTATGTCAGATACTACAAAGCCACTTTCTGTAATGATAGGAGTTGGCTGTTTACTAACATTAACTATAGCATCTAGCTTGAACAGTTTACCACTCCTGCTACCTCGAGCTACAAAAGTACCTGTGGAGTCTTCAACAAAGCATCCATCTTTGTTGAAACGCACTTGGAAATTTTGTTCTACCATCTGTCCTACTGATAACAGATTTCGAGTCAGAGTAGGAACATGTAAAACATTTTCGATTCCAAAAAGATTGGATCCTGGAATGTCAAGCGGAATTTTACCCTTATGCTTGATCTCGTGCTTGGTATCATCTCTAGTCATCATGAACTGAGGAGTCTCCACAGTGTCGAGTGACGTAAATCATTCTTGATGCGGCGTCATGTGGCTGGTAGCTTCGGAATCGATCACCCAATCTGTATCAGTTGCAAAAGCTGCATAACTCTGGTGTGTCACAATGAGTAGCTGTTCTTCAGCAGCTACATGGCCTTGTTGGTCCCCGAAGCCGAGATCGTTCGACGCTTGTAACAATTTTTGGCATAGTGGCCATTCTTGTGACAGTAGTTGCAGGTGTTAACCTGCCTTCTGGCAGCCGGTGGCGCACATGGCTGGTTGGGTGCCTTGTTTTGCACACGACCTCTACCACCACCATATCCGACTCCTCTGCCACGACCTAAACCCTAGACCTCCAAAACCTGCAAAAAACACACATTCTTGCGGGCTGGACGAAGCACTAGTACTGCCCGCACTGCACTTCTTCTCCCAACATCATTGGAACCAATTTGTCAAACTTGGAGAGAGGTTCTGCGAGGTCGGAATTGACGTAATGAAGCGCTTGTACTCGGCAGGCAGTCCTTGCAATGTTGCACCAATAATCACAGTCGGATGAAGTTGAACATTGACATATGCTAACTGATCTGCCAATTGCTTGATGTGATTGACATAGTCACTAGCACACATCGAGCCTTTCTTGACCAGTATTGAATTCTGCGGCAAATGCGGCTTCCGAGCTACGTTCCCGAATGGAACATCAGGACAATGCGTCCCAAGCTTCCTTGGGTGTGTCAGCGATCTTGAATGTGACCGATCATCGAGCCTGAGATTGTGAGCGCAATGTAGTGGATGGCTTGATACGACCGCTTTCTCCACTCACGCAATGTACGCTCCTTTGCGAAGATCACCAAAGAACCACGATTGGTGCTTTCTCCTCCCCGGTCACAAGCTCCCATATCCCCTGGCCTTGAAGGAAGGTCTTCATTCAAAATTTCCACGTTTGGAAATTGTTCTTGTCGAGTTTCTCTCCGATTGATCATGCTCACCGATTACGCCATGGTTGTGGTTACGAGCGGAAATCAGGACTCCAACACGGCAAGTACCTGCACATACACAAAACGAACAGAAAAAACACCTATGTGACTAGGGCGGAAAAACAACTCCTCTGCACCTCGATCAAGAAACATGTAAAACTCCAGAAATTGGTGAAATGTGCCTGTCTTGACCAATGAGACAAAAGAATGAAATATGTTCGCGATTTTGCGCCTGCGCAGTACTTAAGCGAAAATGACAAAGAAAGCTCGGATTGAGCTGAAATTTTTCGTGGTAGGAGCTCTGATAGAGGCGAGCAAAGTTCCCTCAAACCCTCAAACCTCTAAAAAACCTCGTTCAGGCCTCCAAACAGCTCCTCAAAGATTTTGGAAAAGGCGATAACTACCACCAACAACTCCAAATCGCACGAAAACTTCATGGCTACCAAATTCGACCATTCTGCGCAAGACAACTACCTTTAGGGCGTTCGGCAATCAGAAATAGGTCGAAAATGATCATCTTGACCTCCGAAAACGCGATTGAAGATTATGAGAAAACACGAAACGGTTCCCCAACAATCTAATCGCTTCAGCGGGACAACCTCCAACTTTGAGGCTCACTCCTCACTGATCTCCAACACTACTCTATGTCTAATATGCATAACTAATGCTCCCACCATGCTCTGATACCATGTTGAGAAATCGACTCTTCAGGAATCACTCCAAGAAGAGGAGAGCACACCAAAGGGACAAGAGAGAGTGTTCAGGAATGAGATGAGGAAGGCTTTGCCTTCCCTTGTATATATATAGGGTGAGTACAAGGAAACCCTAATTTCGGGTTAGCCCTAAACAGATATGTACCATAGGTACGTAACAACCCTAGATCAACTCGATGAGCTTGGGATATTAACAGTCAAGGCACCTACGTTGGTGCCACCGAATTGGGAAGTGGTGTTTCATGTTGACATAGACACGTCCTCCATTGCCATTGGCGTAGTCTTGGGCTAGAAGGATCCGATCTACTTTGCTAGTTATATGCTTATTGCGGTAGAACAAAATTATTCCACAACCAAACGAGAAGCATTGGGCATGGTCTATGCGGTTTGGAAATTCCGCCATTACTTATTGGGTTACGAGTTTGTGTACCATGTGGATCATTATCCCTTGAAATACTTGGTACAAAAAGCGGATTTATTAGATAGATTAGCAAGATGAATGTTATTACAACAAGAATTTTCCTTCACGGTACAAACGAAGAAGGGAACGCAACATACCAATGCTGACTTTTTGTCCCGATTAGAGACAGCTGTGCCTGCTACTGCACTAGATGATGAGTTCCCGGACGAGCAACTTTTTCAATTGACCGATTATAAGGAGACTCAGTACTACGACTTATATCGATACCTGCAAACTTTGGAGCTACTTGAAGGGTTGTCAATTTAACATCATAAAGTGTTTGTACATAAAGCAGCGCCATACCAGCTGGAAAATGGAATATTGTTCAAATTGGGGGCGGACGAGGTACTACAAAGATGTCTAGAAAAGTACAAAGTCCCTCGGGTGATTCGGGCCATGCATGAAGAGGCGGCTGGTGGTCACTATGCGCTACAAAATACCGTCAAGAAAATCCTAGCAGTAGGGTACTGGTGGCCGACGATGTATAAAGATGTCCATCGGCTGATTCAGAAATGTGATGCCTATCAGAGCATTGGTAGACCCACCCCTACCACGAGATGGCCACTCAAGCCAATTTTACCCCTAGCATCTTTTGAGAAGTGGGGTATTGATTTTGTAAGCCCGCTAGTAGAGGAATTCGGAAACGCTACATTCTAGTGGCTACGGATTATGCTACGAAGATTGTAGAGGTGGTTGCAACCCGGAGAAACGATGCGAAGACAATAGCCGAGTTTTTCTTCAATCAAGTTATTTGTCGATATGGCTGGTTAGTGATCGTGGGATGCACTTCTTGAATACTTTGATCGAAGAACTCACAACATATAAAAATAAAGTATCCGGAGAACGACTCCTTACAACCCAAAGACGAATGGCCTTACTGAGAAGTCTAATGGATTTTTGTGCAAGATTTTGAATAAAGTGACAGTAAGTCACATTTATGATTGGGATACCAAGGTGCGGGCCGCGTTATGGGCTTTCCGCACTGTGGAAAAGATCATGACGCGACAAACCCCATTTTACCTTACTTACGGCATGCATCTGATTGCCCCCGTCGAATTTGAAGTTCCTATTGTCGAATTTTGATGGAGGATCGTTTATCAGTAGAAGAAAGTCAATTACACCGTTTGGTGGACTTGGCCAAGCTAGAGGAATCTCACGATGAAGCCGAGGAATTGACAAAGGTGATTCAAACCAAGCGGAAGGAGACCTATGACGCTCGATTGCGACCTCACATCATCAAGGTGGGATATAAGGTTCTCCTTTACGATAGCATGCATATGAAGTTCCCGGGAAAGTTGCATCTGCGCAAGATGGGACCTTATGAAGTCAAGCAGATTTGGTTCTTTCCAATTGTACGATTAAGATAGCGCTTTGTTTGCTACCCGAGTGAATGGATGGCGGGTAAAGAAGTACTATGAATAGAAATGCTCACGAGGGCCGCTCGTAGTTAAGGGCGGACGTATGTAGAACCTTGGTTAGCCTGTTTTAGGGCTGTTTTTTTGTTTTCTGAATAAAGAAGATGATATTCGGAGAAATACACCAAATATGAGTGTAAATATTCCTGATCAGTACGAATTGCTCGGCCGGGTACGAATAGGCCGTTAGGTAAAGAATTAGGAGGAACAGTAGAAATGAGGAAGAACGGATGAAGATGCCGACATTCTTGTTTCGACGAGCGCCGCAGGACGCGAGAAGGACGGGAATCGGAGAACGATGGATCGGGTGAATTTGACCAAGAAAAGATCTGCGAGTAGATCCAGAGCAAGAGAGGCTATTCGGTTGCATGTGCAACAGAATACGGTATCCAGAGCATACATGTCATTGGTGCCAAAACCTGATTGGACCGCACACGAATTAGAAAGATTGGAAGCATTGGGAGTAGCATTCTTGGCATGGCCCTGGGATTATGTGTGTCTGGAGCTGTGTGAGGAAGTTCGGGCCAAGAAGGTTTGCAATCCAATCGGATGGCGGGACAATCCAGATTCGTGAAATGCGATATTATGGGCGGAAGTACTGGGACGTGATTACAAGGAGGAGAAGGATGGGATTGATTGGGAGGGCTCATCTATGGTCTCTGGGTTCAAATTTGATGAGTCAAAGTGGTTTGACCCAAAGGAACGGAAGGGCATGAACGGATACAAAATTGATCTCATCAAGGATGGCTTCCGAAGGAAGATAATGTACACCTTGAACCAGCTCTTCTCGCCTGAACGCACTACCTATGTTAGTATGCATAAGGTGAGGATTGTTGAAGGGTTTGTGACAGGATCTGTTAGAGTCAATTGGGGAGAGATATTCCCTCGTAATGTATAGGCCATGGGAGAGAAATTGCGAGCAGGAGAAAAAGGAGTTGTATATATTTCTTCATTCTTGGTCCATATGTATTCGAGGATGGGTTGGTTGACTCCTCATGAGCGATAAAAGTACCACATGGGAGGAGAGGAATCAAGAACCAAACCTCCCGTGGAAGCAACAAGTAGTGGATCGACGCCAAGTCTAGGTTCCACGGGGTAAGGAACATCGCTGAAGCAAAGTTGACCGAGAGACGACGCATCTTTGGGGGAATTCGAGAATGTTCTTGAGGAGATAGAAACATCATAGAGAGGTTGTGGTGAAGCCGACGGATCCCAAAGGAAGAGAAGCCCCAGTTTGGAGATAGCTTCGGAGCCAACGACGAAGACGAAGAAACAGAAACAAGCTACGTATTTGCCGACTCCTACTCCAAGGAATTCACGGCCAAAGATGAAAGCTTCTAAGGTAGGATGAGAGATAATCTCTTTGTACCTCCAATTGATGCATAAGATTGAGGCAGTGGCCATACCTGTCTTCATGAAGCTGAACGAATTAGGATCCCGTTATATTCAAGGGTGGAACCCCCAGGAGGACGGATATATGGACGTAATCAAGACCATGGACTATGCAGCCCAAGGCAAGGAAGACTAGCAAAGGTGACTCAACAGTTGGCAGAGTTAGTGAAGCGATTGGAGAGTCAGAAATCCGCCATGGAGAAGGAGCATCAGCAACTAAAATTGGCGTATGAGGAAGTATGTAGAGCCAGAAGAGGAGACGCCAAATTTGCTGAGATAGAAATTGACAAGTTGAAACAACAACTGCTAAAGTCGAAGCGGCAACTAAGAGAGATGGATGTTGAGCAACCTGGAAGATTAGAAACGTTGGCCAGTAAGTGTTCAGACTACCTTCTTGCGCGGTGTGATGATGAAGAGATCTGTCGACTAGAGAGGATTCGGGCTGTTATGAATTCTTGTGCCGATTCGAAGGCAGGAAGGAAAGAAATGTATAAAGCCATGGGGCGGGAGTGCCAAGAGTCACTCCAATTTCACAAGCGAGAGATTGCAGAGGATCTTCGGGAATTACAAGTGAGCATGGATGCTTTTGCGTGGAGACTCGAATTGGCGGAAGGCAAGAATGTCCAAGAAGAGAGAACTGATTTACACCGAGCTCCGGCTCGGTGTAAATCAGTTAGCCTTAGCAGTTAGACATTCTTTTGTATAAATAGGAGTAACACTAGTAAGAAGGTTCATCTTCTTCAGTTGCAAGAGTTCGTTGTCGAACTGCAAATGTAGTCAAGATAGAAAGGGAACTTGTGAAGCTGAGTTCTGTCAAATTGAAATTGCACAGACTTGTGAAATTACTCGAGAAGTTATCCAAGTATTTTCCCACGAGCTAATGACCTTCGACGGACACATTAGAACTTCATTGAGTTTGCCGCCTCGATTCCATCTTGTATTAGAGTAGATCGACCTTTCCATAAGTAAATACAGAAGTTCCTCAATCTTAAGTATAATTGGACTTTGGTGGATGTTTTGTGGATGTATGTGTGTGTTTCATCGGGGATGTGTATGAGGAAGTAGCATATTCGGTGACCCTCTTTGGACCTGAACTGTCTTGAGTGGTGAAAGACGTGTAAACTCTAAATATTTCCTTCTGCAAGCAAATTTCCCTTCGATCTCATGGGACAAACTTCACTTTGTTATAACTTCGATCACCCTTTGTGCAACCTTGTCGTTACACTTTTCTACTCTCAAAATGTCCACAAGGACACTCCACTCATAGCCATAGCATAAAAGAGAGATTACAATCGATCCAAATCCACTTTGTGCTTCAAAGACTCCAAGTTCCCGCACTAGCTACTATCTACCATAGCCACATTCTCAAAGTCTCAACTTCAAAAATTGCCCTCCAAGGAATCCCTTTTCAAACTCTACCCCTTGAGCTCTAGGTTTTCTAATGACGTTGTTGGCCCTAACGGCAGTTCCAGTGCAAATGGCGATAACTACACAATTGACTCTAATTGCTATATCAACTCTTGCATACGCGCATCTACCTAACTAGAGATACCGCTACAAAAGTTATGACAGTTGTTGTACACATACATATCGCATCACAACATACATCATTGTCACATCAAACATCACAATACATAGATCGTCATACACCAACACAAGTGTACCATAATCGCCCCCCTAACTGGTGGTTAGGTCATGTAAGACCCAAGGTTGTACATATAGGATAAAATGTAAGTATATCTAAATTGTGCATAAGTTTATCTTATTCATGATTATGTTTAGCTAGTTATGGTTAAGTTGAAGAAAAATATAGAGTAACTTTTGATGTGGTAGATGAGAACTACTATTTTGTTGTTTAGTAGGAATCAAGAAACAGATTCCATCATATGGATATCTTGACTTTCCTTGACTTGGACTAGTTTCATTGGTTGGACTTGGTGAAGACCCTTAAATCTAAGGGCGAGATTGACTTGGTACACTAAAGTCAATTAGAGAGTAGTTGGGCTTCTAAAAGATCCAAGTGGACCAATTGCATGTTGCCATGTATCCTTTTCATTGGGGTTTGTGATCTTTACCTTGTTTAAACTTGGTAAGAAAAAGTTGCATGGTGATTATTTATAGTTACTAGAGTAAGATTCTAAGTAGTATAAATAGAGAGGTTGGGAAGCACCTCTCAAGTTAGTTTTCAAGGATGTTAGTTTTGGGAGAAGTTAGTTTTGTGATCTTAGTTTTGGAGAGCCCTTGTTTTGGGAAACTTGGTTTTTGGAGAAGTCATGTTCAAGTTGGAGCCTTGAATCAATGAAGACTTTGATCACCAAAGTATCCTTTCCTTTTGAGTGATATCTTACTCTTGGTGAGAATTTGCATCATGGAGTTTGGAATTTGAGAGTTTGTATAAGAATGTGCATTATGGACATGGTCATAAGTGGAAACAAATCCTTCTAGATTTATGATGAGTTTCCATAAAGCCATCGGAGGTAAACCTGAGTGAGAGTCACCCCGGAGGTCACAATCCCTCTAACACCAGGTAGCCATCTAGTCCATACCATGATATGCCCTTCGTGGGACTAAGATCAAAAGGTTGTATGCTATAATGCCCCATCGTTAGTCATCTATTTGCAATCTATATCATGTAATTGTCAACTTGCTTGCATGTTAATTGCATCAAGGACATCTCCACCACTATCGCATGGACATTTCTTTGCTCTGAGAACGCCCGAGCGTCTGGCTGTAGAAGAACCCTCTAGAACCTCTGTGAGTTGACAATTTCTTCTTCTTTTCCTCAGCACTCCACATTCGAGTTCATTATAAACTGGTAAAACTTCAGCAGAAGAAGATTATGATAGCCAATGATTCGACCAATAACTCTCGCTTAAACTTTACGGAAAATTTCTCCACGACCCTTTCAATCTCTCAAAAAAGTTTCAAATGGTTTTCTCCTCTAGATCTCTCATAACAATTGTTGATTTGCACATTGTATCACAAGGTGATATGCAGACCCCTATGTACAAAACCCATCACACATCCCTATATTTCATGATAAGGTCATCATTATCAGAACTTCAACTGTGCAAAGTTTTATTGATAGAACTTTTTAATATCAAAAGATATGATCTCCGAACTAACTTCATGACAGTCAATGCAGTCTTGCAACTCTGACTGTATACACAAACTCCAAGCTATCACTCCGTTCTCAAAACTCATCCAATTGAATCAAAATTTCAATCCAAACGCAAGCCCAGTCATAACTATATCACAGTCAACTCAGATCTCCCAAAACCCTTGTAAGATTCTCAAAAACACCCCAAATACACTCAAAGGTCTAAATTTCTCACTCTATCTTTGAATCACCATTTTAGGGTGACAAATCCTTCAAATCCATCCATTCTTGAGCGGACGTTGTACTCGTCTTGTCATATCTCCAACCCTCTCTTCCGATCTTCGAATGTCTCCTTGGAAGGTCTTCAAAACTCCTCAAAACCTCAAAGAAGTTGCCCAAGTGCCTTCATTGGTCCAAACTTCAAGACCAATGAGAATGAAGAGTGTTATATTGACCTCTAGTGTGGCCAAATTAGCTCCATTTTAACTAAGAGCTTTACAACTATCCTAAACACACTACTTAGCCATCCTATACACAATACGAGTTGCCACTAATAAAGAGTCAAAATGACAACTCGAAACTAGCTAAGTATGAACGGAACTACAAACGGAACTGGGGAGTTTATAACTTGAGAATAATACTCCTCGTCAAAGTTCCTAACAATCAACTCCCTATGGCTTATTTTCGGTAAGCAATAGTGATGGATTGGAACCCATGTGTTGAAAGCCACCACTAGTGGTAAGTTCAGATCCATAGTGCCCAAACTAAATCAAAACGTATATTGTTACGTCCCAAATCGCCCCGTAAGAAACAACTGGAAGAATAATCGGGTCTGGAGAGTTTATCACTTGTTGTAGAAAGTTATCTCCGAAATGATACACTAACCACACCCAAAAGTGATCACAATGAAGACACCGAATGTTGATCACAAATGGATTGGGCATTGGTACATCTAGAGGATCATGTTGTCTTCTATCCATGTCTTACGTCGGCTCCACTTCGATCAGATAAGCTCATTAGTCAGCAAAGTCATTCCATCCTGACTGCGCTTTATATCTGATAAGGTCCAAGATAATATCTCTTGGAGCCTTTTCAACATCCTGACCCTACAAAGTTGATCCAATGGTGGACTCTTAGCAACCTTATAGTGCGCCGTCGGTTATCCTAACCTAAAATATTACCGTCATAACAACAGCTCTGAAGATGACACATGTCATCATCTTCTCATAGTAGCCGCGTCACAATACGACACCGCCCACTAGACATCGCATATGTCATATGTCAAACATGACATATGACATCCTCTCAAACAAGAATCACAAATCAACATACTTGCTGCTCCACTAGTTGATCCACATAACATACATGTCAAGCCTGCGCGCACAACTGCCAAGCTTGGATCCATAGTACAATCAATGTTTGTAAGGTGACATTGCGCATTGCTACAAGTAAATGTAATCATCAACATGAAATCCGTGAATTGAAAGTCAATATTCACCTCCTCGGATAGTAGCATAACGCAAAGTATCTCTATGCTATGCAATAGTCAGGTTCTGAAATGCCATGTGCGTTACCCTACAGAAGAGTTCTGCCCTCTAAGAACACACCTTAACCCAAACATAAAGGTTATAAAGTCCAAGACTTCAGCTGACTCTCAATGAATAGTTGCACGTAAGTCTATATCTCTTCCTTATAATAAAAGGTACGGTGAGAATGACACTAAAGATGCTTTTTGGCTGAATCGATAACCCATGACCAACCATAGTAGTTGAATGTCCCAATCTTCCAGATGACGTTTCTCCAAGCCAAACTTTCTTAGTGCTCTCTTCATCATCTAAACAACTCTCTTTGCTAGACCATCAATCTCGAGATGATCTCTTGAGGTGGTTCGATGATCGACCAATGCTCGATCACACAAAGTCTAAAACTTGTCCAAAAACTCAGTATCCTGATCAATCAACACTTCTGATGGTACACCAAATCGGCTAAGCACCGCAGCTAAAAACACATAAGTTGTTCTCTCACTTGATTTGTTGGGCAATGCTACCAACTCAATCCACTTGGAGAAATGTTCCACCGTGACCAAGACATATCGATGATGTCGTATAATCAATGACAAAGGTCATGCAAAATCCAAGCTCCAACGATAACCAAGTTCCATACTTGATACATGATGTAATTGTGGTGTAGGGGCATTGAATGATATTCAAGCACGATCACATAGCATACATCTGATCACAAACTATTGCACCTCAATTTCCATACCTCTCCACCAATAGTGATTTTGAAGTAAGCGATATGTCCGCTTCACTCCAAAATGACCTAACTTCTCATGAGCATATCTGACCAATTGTGCTCTCTTAGGTGGAAGTGGTACAACAAAATTGTTGCCATCTCCCCATACTCAAAGAAGATGTCTCCCTACCCATCAGAACTGTTGAGCTCTTTGTAAAACTACAATCCCCACCATGGTTGACTCCACATTGTCTCCATTCTTTCTTAACATCACATGAAAAGTATCTTCGTACATGTGCTTTGGTGGGCACTTTGAGTACCAAGGAACGTGTTTGATCCTTGTCACTCAAAGTGCCTACCAAAGTACATGTACGAAGATACTTCAACACCACTATGTCATCATGGATGTCTTGGCTTACCATCAAACCGTCCTGTGACCTCCGGGCTGACTCTCACTCAGGTTTACCTCCGATGGCTTTTTGGAAGCTCATCATGAATCTAGAAGGACTTAGTCCCACCCTTTGCCCATGATCCTATTGCTCACTCTTACACAAACTCTCAAAGTCCAAGCTCTATTATGCACATTATCACCAAGAGTAAGATATCACTCAAAAGGAAAGGGATACTTTGGTAATCAAAGTCTTCATTGAATCAAGGTTCCACTCCGAACATGACATCTCCAAGAACCAAGCTCCCTAAAACTAAGATCACCACACTATCTCCTCCCAAAACTAACTTCCATTGAAAAACTACTTGAGAGGTGCTTCTCAACCTCTCTATTTATACTACTTAGAATCTTACCCTAGTAACTACAAGTAATCACCATGTAACTTCCTCTTACCAAGTTTAAAACGAGGTAGAGAACACAAACCCCAATGAAAAGGGTACATGGCAACATGCAATTGGTCCACTTGGATCTTCTAGAAGCCCAACTACTCCCTAATTGACTTCTAGTGTACCAAGTCAATCTCGCCCCTAGATTTAAGGGTCTTCACCAAGTCCAACCAATGAAAACTAGTCCAAGTCAAGGGAAGTCAAGATACCCATGTGATGGAATCTATTCCTTGACTCATACTAAACAACAAAATAGTAGTTCTCATCTACCACACCAAAAGTTACTCTATATTTTCCTCCAACTTAACCATAACTAGCTAAACATAGTCATGACTAAGATAAACTTAGGCACAATTTAGATATACTTTCATTTTATCCTATATGTACAACCCTAGGTCTTACATTTACCCCCGGACCAAGATTTCACTCCGTCCTCGGAGTGAAAGAATCTGATCGTCGATGAAACGGCTTCAACTTGTCGTGATTCATCCGGTCAAAATGTCGTCCTCCCAACTCCTTCAAATCGTAAGTAAAGTTTCCCCACACCTTGTGAACTATGAAAGGACCAAAGTACTTTGGAAGAAATTTCTTTCTTGCTCTCTTATATCTAATGGAATCGTAAAGCATTACCCAATCACCTTCTTTGAAAATCTTCATCTTTTTCGTCCCAAATCGATTATCATGATACTTCTTCTGCAATTGTTGAGCCCGCTCCACACGCGTACCATGGCCACAACTCGAGCCTCCTCCGGCTCCAACGGTTGTTGACATCTTGATTTGATAGCTTCTACTCCATTCTTCCTCTTTAACTTCCGTTGGATAGTTAAGAAGGTCGATCAAATCAAATTGAATTGGAAGCTTTGACTCGACACCATATACCATACGGAAAGGTGAGTACCCTGTTGATGTCTTCCAAGTCGTCCGATACTCCCACAAGATAGCATGCAGCCTTTTGTCCCAATTTTGCTTGCTCCCGTCCATGTTCCGCATCCTTGGCCAACATCATGCAAAGCGTATAGTTGGTTCGCTCGCGCTAACCCATTAGCATTTGGTTTGTAGGAAGTAGTCACCCGTGCCTTGATGGAGAAATGACCTAGCATGGCTTGTATAATGCTTCCAACAAACTCACCACCTCTATCGATACAATTTCTAGAGGGCATCCGAATCTAGTTATTATCCTCTCATATAGAAATCTACCCACTTCTTCCTCACTAGTAGATTTTAGAGGTCTAGCTTCTACCCACTTGGTTAGATAATCTGTAGCTACCACAATGAACTTGTTACCCCGAGGAGTAAGATTCAAGGGTCCTACAAAAATCTATTCCCCACTTTTCAAAAGGACCTAAAATAGGAACTGATGTCAAAGGAGGGGTTTTCATGGACTTTTTAGCAAAAGCTTGACACACATCACAACTCTTGCAAAATTCCACACAATCTTTGAAAATGCCCTTCCAATGATAGCTTTGCATCTAGGATCTTAAATGCGATTTACCTTTCCCCGCAAAGTGTCCTCCACATACCGAGCCTTCATGAAACTCCTTCATAAGTTGAATTGACTCCTCCCTTCCAACAACCCTTACGAGTAGTCCATCCGCTCCTTGATGAAACAACACGCCCTCTATGATGGTATACGGTTCACATCGCTTCACCAATGCATTCCTCTCCCGTGAATGCATGCCTTGGGGAAACTCTCCCTCCGAGATGAAATCCCATATCCCCTTGTATTCAGCCGGTACCTTTGTTATGGTGTCCATCATCAAGAAATCCTCATCTGGAAATGTATCATCCTTTGGTTGATCTCCTTCCTCATCGTATGCTCGAGACATCAAATCAAAGATTGGCATGTTTCTTACCGGTCGATCCTCAATGATGTAATCAAACTCCGCCAAGAACAACTTCCATCCGGCTATCCTACCCTCGGCATTAGGCTTGTTGAAAATGTACTTCAAAGCCTTGTGGTCGCAGAACGATAGTAAACTTCCCTCCCAATAGATAGTGTCGAAACTTCTTGAGTGAGAAGATCACAACTAGAGCCTCCCTTTCGATCCATCGAATAATTTCTCTCTCACCGCACCATCCGCCTACTAGCATAAGCAATTGGATGATCATGGCTATCTTCATCTAAGCGGCTTAGAGTGCATCCTATAGCAATGTTTGATGCATCCGTGTAGAGAATGAAAGGCTTACCCCAATTTGGTTTGGCTAAAATAGGAGCCGTTACCAACGCCTTCTTAAGAAGTTCGAACGCCATACAATCGCCTCTCCATCCTTGAGGATTAAATCGTAATCCGTCCCCTTCTTCATGTAAACCGTCAAGGCATAAGCTTTGTTGGAGAAGGAAAAGATGAACCGTCGATAGTATCCCACCATTCCAAGGAACCGCCTCAACTTGGTCAACGCCACCGAAAAGGTAAGTCGAGGATGCGTTTCACCTTTTCTCGATCCACCGCTATACCATCTTTTGGAGATGATGTGCCCTAACAACAAACCTTCCTCACATCCAAAAATGCATTTTTTCTGGATTGAGCGAGGCCTTGGCTTTCTCCAACCGTTGTAGAATTTTGATCAAATGATCAAAATGATCCTCCTTCTTCCGTAAACACAAAAATCATCTATGAAATCTCGCACAAATTTCCCAATAAAAGGTTCAAACACCTTGTTCATGAACCTCTGAAAAGTTTTTGGAGCATTACATAGACCAAAGGCATTACTCTAAAGGCAAAAGTTCCCCATGGCGTGGTAAAAGTGGTTTTGAGCTGATCTTCGGGAGCAATTTGAATTTGGTTATAACCACTATAACCATCTCCAAAACTATACCACTCATGACCTGCCACCTCCTCTAGAATCTCATCTATGAAAGGTAAAGGATAGTAATGCTTCTTTTGTGACATTCAACTTCTTGTAATCTACGCATACACGTAGCTTACCATTCTTCTTCTTGACTATCACAATAGGAGAAACCCATTCAGAATTCTCTACCTCATAGATGAAACCCGCATCCTTTAGCTTGTCGATCTCCTCCTTGACCACCACAGCCCGTTGGTGGATTTATCCGACGTTGCTTCCGACGCATCGACGAGCCTTCTCCTCTAACTCAATGCGATGAGTTTCTAAGGTTACTTCCTTCAAATCCTTGTAGCTAAAGGCAAAGACATGGATATATTTTGAAATATATCCAAGAACCTTGACTTCTCCTCCATAGTAACCTTGGGACCAAACTTGAGAGTGGAGAGCCGTCGAAGTTATCTCATCTTTACTCATCTTCATCTTGTCGGGATCTTTCACCACCCCCGGCCTAGGAAGTAAATCCATTGCAGCAAGAACTTGAACTTGAACATCATCGTCCGAGGTATCTTCAGATGATGTCTCCTCATCGGTCGGCATGTTGGTGTCAACCTCTGAAAAACTACCACTTTCTTCACTCTCAGACTCTGAGTAATCACTCGTAGGTCTATCCGAGTCTGAGACCGCTCCTCCGCCACTTGTGAGAGGGACCTTCACTCGATGGTTTTTCGGCCCTATACAAAGGTAACCCTTATGCCACCGATCAGTTGTCCTCACAGCCCTCAACCAAGGTCTTCCTAACAACAAGTCGTAGCTAGCCTCCTCAAGCACTTGAAAGGACAACAAGGTTTGAACTCCCATCACACTTACCACCACCTTGTCCACCACTCCAATGGGTCGCACCTTTTGCTTGTTGGCCATCCCAACAATGATGTTGGAAGGTCTTGAAAGCTTCATCCCCAACTTCTTCAACAAACGTTCTCACATGGCATTCACCGCAGATCCACCATCCACTAGTACATCCGAAACATCACGTCCATTAATGCGTACTTCAATCTTGGCTTTGAGTGCATACCTCCGAGGCAGCGGCATCCACCACTCCTACTCCAACATTCGCCATGGAAGCTTTCCCCTTGGATCGTCGCTTCTTGGTCCTTTTGGAGCTTAGGCCTCCCCTCAACTCCTTTCTTATCGTAGGATTTAGAGCAATCAATTGGCCAACAAGTTATATTGGCTTTTTGATTCCCCACATCCTCCACCACGTCGTATTTGAGCTGGGTAGATGAAATGGAGAAATCATCCATTCCCAACTTCTTTCTCGGTGCTCTCGGTTGACTCACACCTGGATCGAGTGCTCGGCTTGGTTGATCTTCCATTGAGATGGACTCCTCCGCAAATCTTGCTCTCTTCTTCTCGTGTGCAAGAATATCAACTCTGGAACTTATAGAGCTCTCTCCCTTCTCAAACGTGCGCGATGAGGAAACACATCAATAGACACTACTCCCTTATCCTTGATTGACTTGGAGCAGGAGTAGAATTGTTGTGTCTAACTCCATCATGTTGTCGAGGATTAGGACAATTTCGATTTGGAAATGAGGGCCTCCACAACTAAAGCATGAAACCGTGAAGTTCCCTTGTGGTGGATTTCCTTTTGGAGGATAATTCCCATACCCTCTAGATCCTCCCCCCTACATTCTGATTCCTCCTCTCCCATAGTTGTACTACGTTAATCTTGAGATCAGCGAGTGTTTACGTGATAGATTTCAACTCATGGTGCAAGTCTACCCTTTGGAGAATTTACTATTGGGCGCAAAGAACAACAAGTAGGAGTTGCCATTCTAACCACAACAGGTGGTGATGCTTCTCTAGCCACCAAGCTAGAATCATCGTCTTCTAGGCTCTCCTCCATTCGAATAGCAATGCGAATAGCCTCAACCTTAGAAGAGGGCTTTTCATATCTCACCTTGCTTCGAATCCGAGGCTTCAAACCTCCAATGAAGTTCTTTGTCAACATCGCCACAATCCCCACCATGGTTGGCTCGACCTCGTCTCCACTCTTTCTCAACACCACACGAAAACGTGACTCCAGCTTCTCCGTTCTCTCTACGTATGATCTCACCTTCTCACTCTCTCCTTGCTTCAAAAGGTGACTCACACATCAGCTTCTCGTAACTTTCATCCGAAGAAAGTTTTCAACAAGATTCTCCGTCAAACTCTCCCAAGTGTCTTCCTCCACATGCTCCTTCTTGTACTCATTGTACCACTTCAATGCAGAATCCTCCAAGAAGTCGAGCAAAAGGATAGCCCATTCGGGTTTCCTTCTCTCATTGTTTCCTATGCATGCCCTCTTGAAGTCTCTCACAAAAGATTCTACATCTTCTTTCTCTCTCCCATAGAACACCGGAAGCTTCCCCATTTCCAACTCCTTTTGTCGTTGTTGTTGGAAATTTATAATGGACTCCCTAATACAACACAAACAAAACTAGCTCCATTCTAGAGTAATTCATCAATGGCAAAATGAACGGAATTGGTTGGTCCAAGATTGCCATGGCTCTCTCCTCTCCTAAACACACTATGAGCCTTACCCTCATCGACATCTTCTCGATCATTCTGAAAATGATCTCCATCTTGATTAGAACTTGAGCCACATGGAGATTTCAACTTTTCGGTATCTGCACTCAATTTATCTTCAAAGCCCTCCACTAGTGACTCCAAAGAGCTTTCACGCCACTACACTCGTGTCCTAAGGGAAGTCCGGTCACTCCACAATTTTCACAATAGTTTCCACTCTTGGATTCATGGGGAGATGATGGTCCCAGATGAAGGTTTAGCTCTCCCACGTTTTTCGTCTCTCTCTCAACCTCCGATCTTTGGTCCTCAAAGGACAACTCACAAGCTTATGTCCCTCCTCTCCACAATAGAAGCAACTCTCACGTTTCGCTCTCGGGGAACTTTTTAGTGTCCTCTCTTCAAACTCCACTCTGAACTCCCTCGTGTTCGAATCCGCTGAAACAATCACGCCCGGCCCTTGAGGTATCTTAGATAACCGGATCTTTCAAAGAGGTTGATCTCCCATTTTCCAATGAGTGTCAAGTCATCCTCACTATGCAAAACACTCATGCACTCACTCTCTCTCGGAATGACCATAAACAAGGAAAAAGTAAATCTGAAAAGTAAAGCAGTTTTGCTCACTTTTATACCCCCTATACTTCAGGTATCATAACTTTCTCTATAAAAATGATCTCTCAACGAAATTTAAACCCACATGTAGCTTAGCTCTTGATATACAATCGTGCAAAGTTTCAAATCCTGATTCAATTCTTGCACGAATTGATAAGCTCTGTACACTTTTTCCCGAGAGCTATCTTTCAAAACCCGTCAAGACCCTAGCAAATTCTAAACATCATAACTTTTGATCTAGACATGATATGACTGTTATTTTAAGTGCAAAACGTATCCCATCTACTAATCTAAAATCAATAAAATTATCGGAAAAACTTTGGAAAATAAAGTTTTCCTCCCAAATACATACTATAGCACTCTCGCCTCATCCCAAACAACACTTAAGTAAACAAAATGTACAAAATAACTTCCAGGCTATCATATAACACTACCGGATACACAAATGGTACATTACTATGCATCATGATCTCGGTTCGCTCTTCCCCACAGTCCTCTCCATATGAGTTCTCATCGTTGCGCTCTCACGGGCAATAAACTGGATTGAACATCTCTTCTCCTTCTAGACGAGGTCCCGGCAACGGAACCAAAAATGTGACCTCCGGGCTGACTCTCACTCAGGTTTACCTCCGATGGCTTTTTGGAAGCTCATCATGAATCTAGAAGGACTTAGTCCCACCCTTTGCCCATGATCCTATTGCTCACTCTTACACAAACTCTCAAAGTCCAAGCTCTATTATGCACATTATCACCAAGAGTAAGATATCACTCAAAAGGAAAGGGATACTTTGGTAATCAAAGTCTTCATTGAATCAAGGTTCCACTCCGAACATGACATCTCCAAGAACCAAGCTCCCTAAAACTAAGATCACCACACTATCTCCTCCCAAAACTAACTTCCATTGAAAAACTACTTGAGAGGTGCTTCTCAACCTCTCTATTTATACTACTTAGAATCTTACCCTAGTAACTACAAGTAATCACCATGTAACTTCCTCTTACCAAGTTTAAACGAGGTAGAGAACACAAACCCCAATGAAAAGGGTACATGGCAACATGCAATTGGTCCACTTGGATCTTCTAGAAGCCCAACTACTCCCTAATTGACTTCTAGTGTACCAAGTCAATCTCGCCCCATTTTAAGGGTCTTCACCAAGTCCAACCAATGAAAACTAGTCCAAGTCAAGGGAAGTCAAGATACCCATGTGATGGAATCTATTCCTTGACTCATACTAAACAACAAAATAGTAGTTCTCATCTACCACACCAAAAGTTACTCTATATTTTCCTCCAACTTAACCATAACTAGCTAAACATAGTCATGACTAAGATAAACTTAGGCACAATTTAGATATACTTTCATTTTATCCTATATGTACAACCCTGGGTCTTACAGTCCTTCGTCTCAACGTCCAAGGATAACATATCCGCTCTTTGAACAAAGAGATATATCATATAGCTCTCAAGCACCAACATACTCAAAAACGCAGATGCATGCCAACGCGGCACCGTCTCCTCATCAGTATCACCATGCCATTGAGCCCTAGTTTCATCAACTTGACTTGTACATGGGTTTCGACTTAACCCATCCGCATCATGGTTCACCACTTTTGGTATGTGAACAATAGTGAAATCATAATCTTGTAGGATAAGAGCCTGTCGTGCAAGCTTTCTTGTAAGCTTGTCTGATTCCATCAACTATTTCAATGGTTGATGATCAGTGATGAGAGTGAAGGAGTTTCCAAACAAATAACATCTGAAATGTGCCACAGCCCAAACAGCTGACAAACATTCTCCTTCATAAGAACTATACTTTGACTTTGCTACATTGTTGGAAAGACTTGGATAAGCAACTACAATCTCCTTCTCTCATTATCATGTTGGATAAGCACTGCTCCCATTCTCAACATACTCCAATCAGTATGTACTTGAAAGGGACACCCTCTCACAAGTCTCCTCAAAATAGGGGCAGATGTCAACCTTTCCTTGAGCTCAAAAAAAACTCTCTCCTCTTCATCTCCCCAACACTACTCTTGATCTAGCTTTGTCAAAGCTTTGGCAATTGTGCTAAATTCTTGCACATATCGACGATAGAATTTTGCAAATCCAAGGAAGGCTCACACCCTATTCACATCTAAGGGTTGTGGAATATGAAAGATTGGCTCCATCTTGGTTTGCTGAACTCCCAATCCTCCTAGGTATATGGATTGACCCAAGTACTCTACCTGCTCCTAAAAGAACTTACATTTTTCAGGATGCGACTTGAGGCCATAAGCAATCAATCGCTCAAATACCTTCTGCAAATGTATTAAATGCTCCATCACTGTAGCAATATATACTTGAATATCATCAATGTAGGCACAATCAACTTTGGCTAGGATCCTATCCATCACACTTTGAAACTCAGCAGGTGCATTCTTCAACCCAAATAGTAAGAATTTCCACTAATACAACACATCCTTGCCATGCAAATCAATTGCCCAAAAGGCTATCTTAGCCTTATTTTTATGTTGAATCTGCAACTGATGATAACCTGCTCGTAAATCCAATGTATTGAAAATCTTTGCATGTCCAACCGCATCAAAGCTCTCCTAAGGTGTAGCCATAGCATATCAATCAAATTTTATCTATCATTTGATGAAGCAATAGTCATCACACATGCATCAATCTATATAATTGCCATGTATATCCTTCTTGACTCGCATCACCACAACAGAATCATACTCTCGATATGATATCTCCACTAATCTAGCCTCAAGAAGGTCTTGACACCTATTTGGATCAAATCTCTCTCCATATCATTATATCAATAGGGATGACGGAAGACAATTGCATCAGTTGTCAAGTCAATCCGTATAGCGTAATCCCTTTGAACAGCCTAAATCCTTCATACTAAAGGTAAAACAAGAGAAGAAAGACCTAGAGTGTGGAGGTTTCTGAAACTCCTCAGAAACCTCCACACTCTAAGTCTTTCTTCTCCTATCACTCTGGGACCAATCTCAATATCCCAAATCTTCTCTCCACCGATACTAGAGATAGAAGACGTAGTATCTGGTTGCTTAATGACAACCTCTTGAGCATAAAGCTTTTTTTTTGCTTTCTCATACAATGCTCCACTAGCTCTGTGTGAACAACTCAAGTAGCTCTAGATGTAACCTCTTGAGTTGTATCATAAAGCTCCGTAGTGATAACCACCGCTTGCTCCACGCAAAAAACTCCAACCATACTTGAAGAAGACTCTACCTCTCCTTCTTTAAATTCCCAATAAGACCAAGGATGAGATCTTCAGCACTTTCGTCCCCAGCTTTTGCCTCCATGATTTCGGTAGGCAAAGAGCTTACCAATGGTCTTGCAGTCACACATGTGGACTACATGGGTCTCTGCTCAACCAATCCAAGGATCACAATCCATGTCAAACAGTTCAGGTCCATAGCTTGACCCAACACTTGACGTCATGATGCCTTTGACAATGTCTTCCCACATCCAAAATACTCTCCATTGTGAGATGTGAGGGCCTCTCCACTCCGTCATATGCTCGTAAAAACCTCCCTTGGAAGAAGCTTTGTCCACCATAGATGTGTATGAGATCCTACTCTCGCTGCATCCAAAGAATACCAAGAGTCCAATCCATGACCGCTTTGATGTGCACTCGTCATCACTCGATGATCTTGGTGGGGCACTTGCTCTGTGAAGCAATTCTGCTGAAGAAGGGATCCTTATTCTCTTCGTTTGGCCCAACAGCCTTACCCAACTTCCTTCCCGTTCCTTCCTTCTTAACTCTTCTCCTACCCAAGCTCATCGTTCTTATGCAGAAGACTTAGGCTGAGAAGGAGGAGGTCTTTGATCCATGTCTTTTGCTTTGTCTGACATTCATCCTTGATTCTTGTCTGATCTTCCATACACCGTCTTTGGAAGAACCAACAACCATTTCTTACTACAAAAATCCTCCAAAAGGTTGGATCGCAATTGGATGTCTTGGCTTCCACTGCCAAAAAAAAACTCTTCCTAGATAATATACAACTTTGTTTCTCGGCAGTGGCACCAAAAAAAAGTTGGATAAGATTTCTTCCTTATGTAACATCAAAGTCACACAAAGGAATGTCGAATATATTGAATTTAAGATTTGTTCCCAAGAGAACAAAGCGTTAATCCTTATTCAGAAGTGAATTTGTGAGATTATGCTTCTTTTCCTCACTCCGGACAATCACAATCCGAAGAGCTCTGCTAATGCATCTCCCCTTGGATCACCATTCAACTAGTTCAACACAAAAAACACCCATCAAAAAACAATTGAGTCATAATATGAGAGAATTCCTCAATTTTACTAGTAAAAGGGTCTATCCTTCTGATTACAAGTTGGAATCCAGGTGGTAAGCTCTAAGAAGTCCTACTGATGCACCCAATTTCACAACAGCTCGTGGAAAAACATTAGAATAACTTTACGAGTATAACTTTGTCATTCGAATAACTTTGTCAAACACATGTTTTGAAAGATCTTATATGTTTTATGATCTTTTATGATCTTTTATCTTTTAAGATCTTTTATCTTTTATCGCTTTTATGGAATAAAAGCGAACAATATTCGGAAAAAGTCTAGCCCGCCGAATACGAATAGGTGAAATAAGTACGAAGATGATCAAGACGAATGAGTTGTTAAGGAGGTTTGAAGCGTCGAACGGATTAGGGCAGTTAGTAAAAACATCGACGAGCTCAACGAGCCGCAGAGGAGCAAGCACGAGCCGACGAGTCAAGTAGATAGGATGAAGAGGAAATCGGCCATTCGATCGGGGGCTTGTCAGGCTATTCAATTGTGAGTAAAGAAGATGTCGACATGAGTATATCAACCTTTGGTGCCAAAGCCATAGTGGTTAGCCGGAGAATTAACACGATTAAAGAACTTGGGCTTGGAGTTCTTGGCATGGCGATGGGACCATGTGTGCCCAGAATTGTGCGAAGAAGTTCGAGCTAAGAAGACAGCCAACCCAATAGGTTGGAGAGGACATCCAGATTCGTGGGATGCGTTGCTTTGGGCTGAGGCCTTAGGAAGAGATTACTTGAAGGAGAAGGATGGAGTCGAATGGGAAGGTTTGGCAATGCATACTGCATTCACTTTCGATGAGACCAAGTGGTTTGACCCTAGGGAGAGGAAGGGTACAAACGGCTTCAAGATCGATCTTATTCGGGACGATTTCCAAAGGAAGATAATGTATACCTTGAACCAGCTCTTCTCACCACAATGAACTAATTATGTAAGTATGCATAAGGTGAGAATAGTGGAGGGATTCGTCGGCGGATCGATAAAGGTCAATTGGGGAGAGATCTTCGCTCGCAATGTGCAAGCGATGGGACAGAGGCTGCGAGCGGGAGAGAAGGGAGTGATCTATATTTCTTCCTTCTTGGTGCATATGTATTCGCGCATGGGATGGTTGACACCACAGGAGAGAAGGCGCTATCAAGTGAATGTGGTCAGCAATCTCGGTGGGCCCGTGGCAAGCAATGGCAGTAGTGGATCGACGAGAAGTGTGGGACCCCACCAAGATGATGGTGTGCAGTCACCAGTGCAACCAACTCGACAGGAGACACCTTCGGAGGCTAGAGCAAAGGCAGTGAGAGAGCAGGAAGAAGCGATATTCGGGAAGGAGGACTCCGTGGGGACCACAGAGAAGAGGAATCCGAGTGTGTAGATAATTGCGGAGCCCAAAGAAGAAGAAGCGGAAGTCAAGGAAAACCAGAAGTCTTGTACCGAAGGCATCGAGGCCTAAGGTAAAAGCAACCAAGGTAACAGTAGAAGAACCACTTTCTTCAGTGTTACAGTTGGCACAAAAGCTGGAGAACGTGGTGATGCCAATTCTGATGGAGCTGAACGAGATGGGTAGCAGTTATATCCAAGGGTGGAATCCCCAGGAAGACGGTTACATGGAGCTGATCTAGTTGCTGAACCACACCACCAGAGGGAAGAAGGATCAGGCAGATACTATAAAGTAATTGATAGAGTCAGTGGAGCGTCTGGAGAAGCAGAAGAAGGAGGCAGCGCATAAAGCTATCACGGTGAAGCAGACATACAGTGAGGTCTGTAAGATACAAAGCGCAGAAGTGAAGTTTGTGGAGAGGGAGAATGAGAAGCTTCAACAGCAATTGAAGAGGGCGAAGCAACAATTGCATGAAGTCGATGTTGAACGGCTAGATTAGAAGATTTGGCGAGTAGGTGCTCGCAATACCCCTTTGCTCGGTGTGACGATGTGGAGGCTGAAAGGTTGGAACATTTGACAGTGGCGATGAACACCCCTTGCGATTCGAAGGATCGAAGGAAGGAGATGTACAAGGCCATGGGACGCGAATGCCAGGAAGCGATGCAAGTCCATCGAAAGGAGATCGCAGAAGACATCAGGTAGTTGCAAGTGAGCGTCGATGCTTTTGCATTGAGGGAAGAGACGTCATCAAAGGGATCAACAACTTTTCAAAGAAGTTGTCGGGCGCGATCCGTGTAGGCGACGATTAGGAATCGGTGCGAGTAGATTGTATAAATAGGAGTAGTGTTAGAGTAGGATTATCGCTTTCTTTACATGTGTTCATTGAGAACCGTAATTGTAATCGTGGTAGAACAAAGTGCTCGAGAAGCTGTTGAATGTTGCATTCGATTGGCCTTGACTAGTGCGCAATACCTGTGAAGATACCAGGGTATTCGTCCATGAGCCATAGTCAGATACACTTCGCAGTAGAACTTCATCGAGGACACGCCTCGTCGACGCCTTTGTAAAGGAGTGATCAAACTCCCATCAAGAAACCTCGAGGAAATTTCAATTACATGTGTAATTAATTGCAATGTAATGGATGGGTAATGGTTTGTCAATTTGACTTAGTGGTCTTGGACTACTCACACAAAGACTCTTAGGACTATGCATGTCCAGAGTCTTCAAAAGAAGCATAAACATTCATATTCGTCGATGACAGAAAGATAACACCTCATTCCCTTGGGAACGAACTGTAATTCTGTACAAATGGCAAAACCTTTGTGTAACCTGTTTGTTACATAAAGAAGGAAGTTTAGTCCAAATTTTTCTTGGCGCCGCTGCCAGGGAACGAAGTTGCTATTCATATGCCAGCGGAGATTGTACAACATAGCTAGGACTTCACTAGGAACGTGTTGACACCAGTGGTGACCAAGAACGAGTAAAAACGTCAGTGTTGTGAGTGGGTGTCTCTAAAATCTTCAAGAGCTTTGAAGGTTGAGAACCTCATCCTCATGAGCCGCGGTGCGAGATGAATGACAGACAAAGATCAGGAGCCAGACCCATCTTCAAGTCATACTGCTGAACCTTTGGCACGAGTGAGACGGGCCACAGCCAGAGAAGAAACCAAAAGAAGAGAAAGAGAGCGTGGGTGGATTCGGCCTCTAGGCCAAAGGAGGAAGAAAGCTCCGGTTGAACCAGACCTGCTTAGGTGGGTCGTGGGTCACGAGCACTCCACCTCACCATTGGCAAGAAGTCCCCAAAGCAACCGGCCTAATCATTCGAGTAGTCCGGGAAGATTGGAGACTTGAGCCCAGCCAGGGGCCATCACATCATCAGACTCCTCGGAAGAAAACGGTAGTTCAAATACCGACACCTCTACGAAGGCCGTGACACCCTCGGGTGACGAAGCCAATGTTGAGAAACCGACTCTTCAGGAATCACTCCAAGAAGTGAAGAACACACCAAAGGGACAAGAGAGAGTGTACAGGAATGAGATGAGGAAGGCTTCGCCCATCCCTGTATATATAGGATGAGTACAGGGAAACCCTAATCTCGGGTTAGCCCTAAACAGATCTGTACCATCGGTATGTAACAACCCTAGATCTACGACATGTAGTCATCAAGCACGGATCGACCTATATCAACTAGATGAGCTTGGGATATTAACACTCCCCTTCAAGCTCAACTGTACATCCTGAACTCCTAGACAATGTCGAAATGTAGCAAACGACTCTCTAGGTAAAACTTTGGTGAAGATATCTGCAACTTGATCTCCTGTATGTATATATCTAAGATCTACTACTCCTGAAAGGACCTTCTCCCTAACAAAGTGATAGTGCACCTCAATGTGTTTTGTCCTAGCATGAAAAATAGGATTGTTAGCTAACATCATGCTGCTAATGTTATCAGCTAGGATAACTGTAGGACTAGGATAATCTACTCCAATATCAGAAAGCAAGGAACGAAGCCAAACTGCTTCACAAGTGGCATTCATAGCACCACGATACTCTGCCTCTGTGGAAGAGCGGCCACGGTCGGTTACTTCTTAGAAGCCCAACTCATAGCCGCACTCCCAAGTCCAAACGCATATCCAAACGTGGATCTCCCCGCCAGAAATATCTCCGCCCAATCAAAGATCGGTGTAGCCATGGAGGTTGAGGCTCACCTCCAAATCAGATCGAAGTTCAAAATGAAGTGTGTACTTCATATAGCGAAAAATCGACTTGACCGCCATCATATGCGGTACCCGTGGAGCATGTAGGGAACTGCCCGACTAGACCAACGGCATAGCTCAAATCTGGTCTAGTGATAGTCGGATAAATCAAACTCCCAACCATCATGCATGACAGCGGGACCGCAAGTAACTCTCCATCCTCTAACTCTAGCTTTAGACCTTGTTAGAGAGGAGTATCAATTGGTTTACAATCATACATCTTGAACTCCTTAAGCTTATCTAAAGCATATTGGCGTTGTATTAGCCACATATCCTTTCACTCAGTAATAAACTCCACACCAAGAAAGAATTTGAGATATCCTAAGTCCTGTATCTCAAACTCAGAACATAAGATACTCTTGATGTGGACAATCACCTCCTCATGGTTTCTAGTGACAATGAGATCATCTACGTAGATGGAAATCATCACTACATGAACTCCCCGATCTCATGCAATAAAAGCGATGAGTCGGAATGACAGACTATAAATCCAAGAGATTTGAGAAAGGAATTGATCTTCTCATACCATGCTCTCGGAGCCTGTTTCAAACCATAGAGGGATTTCCTTAACTTACAAATGCGGGAAAGAAACTTTGGATCTTCGTAACCAGGTGGTTGTTGCATGTAGACTTCTTCTTCGAGATCACCGTTGAGAAAGGCGTTCTTGAAGTCCATCTGATGCATACGCCATCCCTTGTTGACAGCAATAGCGACCACAGTACTAATCGTTGCCATTTTGACAACAGGACTAAACGTCTCTTCGTAGTCCACTCCATGCTGTTGTGCGTAGCCTTTGGCTAATAATCGGCCTTGTATCGAGATACAATGCCATCCGAAAGGCGCTTGACCTTGAAGACCCATCTGCAACCATCGCTTACCTTGAGGTAAGTCCACCAACTCCCATGTTTGTTGGTGATGAAGTACAGCAAGTTTTGTCTTCATGGCTTTAATCCACTCATTTTTGTGCATCGCCTCCTCAAGCGCACTGGGCTCGGCTCAAGTAGAACTTGAGTCATATATGCATGGTGAACAGCAAGGAAACTCCCATGCATAAATCTCCGAACCGGATGCCGAACTCTCTCAGATTTACGTAGGGAAGTATCTGATGTACTGTTTGTCTCCCCTTGCTTCGGATTTGAGGTACCAGTAGCGTCGTTTTGGGACGCTTCATCCAACAAATGAATATCGGTAATCCGTGGTGAGGACATCATATGTTGCAAAATAATATGATCCTCAAGACTAGGAGTCGGTCTGGATGATGCTCGATGAACTTCATCCGTAGCAGCTCCATGTACTGTAGACTCAGCTCTAGACTGTGTGACTCCAAAAGCTCCACTCTGTAAAGGTACAGTGGACGAACTCCTTGGTGCAGTTTCAGCAGGAAGAGTGGGTATGACCGGAACAATTGCAGATGCATACCAAGATTGCAACTCTTCAAATACAACATCTCTACTGATATAGAATTGCCCAGAGGAAGGATTATAGCATCTATATCCTTTTGTATCTAAGGCATATCGAAGGAAAATACACTTCTCAGCTTTCGGATCTAGCTTCTTGCGCTTCTCATCCGGAATGTGTACATAACAAATGCAACCGAAAACTTTCAGAAATGAGTAATCAGGCTTGTGGCATGTGAATACCTCCATCGGGGTCTTGTTGTGAACTGCTGCAGTCGGAGTTCGATTCATCAAGTACATTGCAACAAAAACAGCTTCTATCCAGAACGGTCAAGGCAGGTTCTTCTCGTTCAACATAGCGCGAGCAGCTTATGCTATGTGATGATTCTTCCTCTCCGCAACGCCATTCTGTTAAGGAGTATAACTGCAAGTCTTCTGGCGTTGTATGTCATGCTTACGTAGGTAAGCATTGAATTCTCCAGACAAAAACTCGCCTCCTCCATCCAAACGTAGACAAAGGATAGATTGTCCAGACTGTTTCTCCACCAAGGTGTGGAAAGTCTAGAAAGCTGACAACACATCTAAAGAGCTCTTGCTCTTAAGGAAGTAAACCCAGGTGTAGCAAGAGAAATCATCAATGAAGGACACAAAGTACTCAAAACCAGATAAACTTGGTTGAGAAGAAGTCCATACATCTGTGTGCACCAGCTCTAGAAGCTTGGTCGCTCTCCTACTTGATCCCTTAAAGGGTTGTCTAGCTTGCTTGCCAAACTGACAAGCGGGACACACTGCAGTGGGCTCAGCAGAAGTGAAGTTGGGCAAACCTGTAACTAGGTCTGAACTCCGAAGAGTCTTCAGTTTCTGAAAGTTCATATGCCCAATTCGCTTGTGCCAAATATCTATGTCAGATACTACAAAGCCACTTTCTGTAATGACAGGAGTTGGTTGTTTAATGACATTACCTGTAGCATCTAGCTTGAACAGTCTACCACTCCTGCTACCTCGAGCTACGAGAGTACCTGTGGGGTCTTCAACAATGCATCCATCTTTGTTGAAACGCACTTGGAAATTTTGTTCTACCATCTGTCCTACTGATAACAGATCTCGAGTCAGAGTAGGAACATGTAAAACGTTTCTTATTCCAGAAAGATTAGATCCTGGAATATCAAGCGGAATTTTACTCTTATGCTTGATCTCGTGCTTCGTATCATCTCCAGTCACCATGAACTGTAAGACCCAGGGTTGTACATATAGGATAAAATGAAAGTATATCTAAATTGTGCCTAAGTTTATCTTAGTCATGACTATGTTTAGCTAGTTATGGTTAAGTTGGAGGAAAATATAGAGTAACTTTTGGTGTGGTAGATGAGAACTACTATTTTGTTGTTTAGTATGAGTCAAGGAATAGATTCCATCACATGGGTATCTTGACTTCCCTTGACTTGGACTAGTTTTCATTGGTTGGACTTGGTGAAGACCCTTAAATCTAGGGCTTAGATTGACTTGGTACACTAGAAGTCAATTAGGGAGTAGTTGGGCTTCTAGAAGATCCAAGTGGACCAATTGCATGTTGCCATGTACCCTTTTCATTGGGGTTTGTGATCTCTACCTCGTTTAAACTTGGTAAGAGGAAGTTACATGGTGATTACTTGTAGTTACTAGGGTAAGATTCTAAGTAGTATAAATAGAGAGGTTGAGAAGCACCTCTCAAGTAGTTTTTCAATGGAAGTTAGTTTTGGAAGGAGATAGTGTGGTGATCTTAGTTTTAGGGAGCTTGGTTCTTGGAGATGTCATGTTCGGAGTGGAACCTTGATTCAATGAAGACTTTGATTACCAAAGTATCCCTTTCCTTTTGAGTGATATCTTACTCTTGGTGATAATGTGCATAATAGAGCTTGGACTTTGAGAGTTTGTGTAAGAGTGAGCAATAGGATCATGGGCAAAGGGTGGGACTAAGTCCTTCTAGATTCATGATGAGCTTCCAAAAGCCATCGGAGGTAAACCTGAGTGAGAGTCAGCCCGGAGGTCACATTTTTGGTTCCGTTGCCGGGACCTCAGTCTAGAAGGAGAAGAGATGTTCCGAATCCAGTTTATTGCCCGTGAGAGCGCAACGATGAGAACTCATATGGAGAGGACTGGGGGGAAGAGCGAACCGAGATCATGATGCATAGTAATGTACCATTTGTGTATCCGGTAGTGTTATATGATAGCCTGGAAGTTATTTTGTACATTTTGTTTACTTAAGTGTTGTTTGGGATGAGGCGAGAGTGCTATAGTATGTATTTGGGAGGAAAACTTTATTTTCCAAAGTTTTTCCGATAATTTTATTGATTTTAGATTAGTAGATGGGATACGTTTTGCACTTGAAATAACAGTCATATCATGTCTAGATCAAAAGTTATGATGTTTAGAATTTGCTAGGGTCTTGACGGGTTTTGAAAGATAGCTCTCGGGGAAAAAGTGTACAGAGCTTATCAATTCGTGCAAGAATTGAATCAGGATTTGAAACTTTGCACGATTGTATATCAAGAGCTAAGCTACATGTGGGTTTAAATTTCGTTGAGAGATCATTTTTATAGAGAAAGTTATGATACCTGAAGTATAGGGGGTATAAAAGTGAGCAAAACTGCTTTACTTTTCAGATTTACTTTTTCCTTGTTTATGGTCATTCCGAGAGAGTGAGTGCATGAGTGTTTTGCATAGTGAGGATGACTTGACACTCATTGGAAAATGGGAGATCAACCTCTTTGGAAGATCCGGTTATCTAAGATACCTCAAGGGCTGGACGTGATTGTTTCAGCGGATTCGAACACGAGGGAGTTCAGAGTGGAGTTTGAAGAGAGGACACTAAAAAGTTCCCGAGAGCGAAACGTGAGAGTTGCTTCTATTGTGGAGAGGAGGGACATAAGCTTGTGAGTTGTCCTTTGAGGACCAAAGATCGGAGGTTGAGAGAGAGACGAAACGTGGGAGAGCTAAACCTTCATCCGGGACCATCATCTCCCCATGAATCCAAGAGTGGAAACTATTGTGAAAATTGTGGAGTGACCGGACTTCCCTTAGGACACGAGTGTAGTGGCGTGAAAGCTCTGTTGGAGTCACTAGTGGAGGGCTTTGAAGATAAATTGAGTGCAGATACCGAAAAGTTGAAATCTCCATGTGGCTCAAGTTCTAACTGAAGATGGAGATCATTTTCAGAATGATCGAGAAGATGTCGATGAGGGTAAGGCTCATAGTGTGTTTAGGGAGAGGAGAGAGCCATGGCAATCTTGGACCAACCAATTCCGTTCATTTTGCCATTGATGAATTACTCTAGAATGGAGCTAGTTTTGTTTGTGTTGTATTAGGGAGTCCCGTATAAATTTCCAACAACAACGACAAAAGGAGTTGGAAATGGGGAAGCTTCCGGTGTTCTATGGGAGAGAGAAAGAAGATGTAGAATCTTTTTGTGAGAGACTTCAAGAGGGCATGCATAGGAAACAATGAGAGAAGGAAACCCGAATGGGCTATCCTTTTGCCCGACTTCTTGGAGGATGCATTGAAGTGGTACAATGAGTACAAGAAGGAGCATGTGGAGGAAGACACTTGGGAGAGTTTGACGGAGAATCTTGTTGAAAACTTTCTTCCGGATGAAAGTTACGAAGCGATGTGTGAAGTCACCTTTTTGAAGCAAGGAGAGAGTGAGAAGGTGAGATCATACGTAGAGAGAACGGAGAAGCCGGGAGTCACGCTTTCGTGTGGTGTTGAGAAAGAGTGGAGACGAGGTCGAGCCAACCATGGTGGGGATTGTGGCGATGTTGACAAAGAACTTCATTGGAGGTTTGAAGCCTCGATTGAAGCAAGGTGAGATATGAAAAGCCCTCTTCTAAGGTTGAGGCTATTCGCATTGCTATTCGAATGGAGGAGAGCCTAGAAGACGATGATTCTAGCTTGGTGGCTAGAGAAGCATCACCACCTGTTGTGGTTAGAATGGCAACTCCTACTGTTGTTGTTCTGCGCCAATAGTAAATTCTCCAAAGTGGTAGACTTGCACCATGAGTTGAAATCTATCACGAAACACTCGCTGATCTCAAGATTAACGTAGTACAACTATGGGAGAGGAGGAATCGAGAATGTAGGGGGAGGATCTAGAGGGTATGGGAATTATCCTCCAAAAGGAAATCCACCACAAGGGAACTTCACGGTTTCATGCTTTAGTTGTGGAGGCCCTCATTTCCAACGAAATTGTCCTAATCCTCGACAACATGATGGAGTTAGACACAACAATTCTACTCCCTGCTCCAAGTCAATCGAAGGATAAGGGAGTAGCGTCTATTGATGTGTTTCCTCATCGGTGCACGTTTGAGAAAGGAGAGAGCTCTATAAGTTCCAGAGTTGATATTCTTGCACACAAGAAGAAGAGAGCAAGATTTGCAGAGGAGTCCATCTCAATGGAAGATCAACCAAGCCGGAGCACTCGATCCAGTGGTGTGAGTCAACCGAGAGCACCGAGAAAGAAGTTGGGAATGGATGATTTCTCCATTTCATCTACCCAGCTCAAATACGACGTGGTGGAGGATGTGGGGAATCAAAAGCCAATATAACTGTTGGCCAATTGATTGCTCTAAATCCTACGATAAGAAAGGAGTTGAGGGGGAGGCCTAAGCTCCAAAAGGACCAAGAAGCGACGATCCAAGGGGAAAGCTTCCATGGCGAATGTTGGAGTAGGAGTGGTGGATGCCGCTGCCTCGGAGGTATGCACTCAGGCTTCGAAGATTGAAGTACGCATTAATGGACGTGATGTTTCGGATGTACTAGTGGATGGTGGATCTGCGGTGAATGCCATGTGAGAACGTTTGTTGAAGAAGTTGGGGATGAAGCTTTCAAGACCTTCCAACATCATTGTTGGGATGGCCAACAAGCAAAAGGTGCGACCCATTGGAGTGGTGGACAAGGTGGTGGTAAGTGTGATGGGAGTTCAAACCTTGTTGTCCTTTCAAGTGCTTGAGGAGGCTAGCTACGACTTGTTGTTAGGAAGACCTTGGTTGAGGGCTGTGAGGACAACTGATCGGTGGCATAAGGGTTACCTTTGTATAGGGCCGAAAAACCATCGAGTGAAGGTCCCTCTCACAAGTGGCGGAGGAGCGGTCTCGGACTTCGGATAGACCTACAGTGATTACTCGTAGTCCGAGAGTGAAGAAAGTGGTAGTTTTTCAGAGGTTGACACCAACATGCCGGCCGATGAGGAGACATCATCGAAGATACCTCGGACGATGATGTTCAAGTTCAAGTTCTTGCTGCAATGGATTTACTTCCTAGGCCGGGGGTGGTGAAAGATCCCGACAAGATGAAGATGAGTAAAAGATGAGATAACTCCGACGGCTCTCCACTCTCAAGTTTGGTCCCAAGGTTACTATGGAGGAGAAGTCAAGGTTCTTGGATATATTTCGAAAATATATCCATGTCTTTGCCTTTAGCTACAAGGATTTGAAGGAAGTAACCTTAGAAACTCATCGCATTGAGTTAGAGGAGAAGGCTCGCCCAAATGCGTGGAAGCAACGTCGGATAAATCCACCAACGGCTGTGGTGGTCAAGGAGGAGATCGACAAGCTAAAGGATGCGGGTTTCATCTATGAGGTAGAGAATTTGAATGGGTTTCTCCTATTGTGATAGTCAAGAAGAAGAATGGTAAGCTACGTGTATGCGTAGATTACAAGAAGCTGAATGTTGTGACAAAGAAGGATTATTATCCTTTGCCATTCATCGATGAGATTTTGGAGGAGGTAGCAGGTCATGAGTGGTATAGCTTTGGAGATGGATATAGTGGTTATAACCAAATTCAAATTGCTCCCGAAGATCAGCTCAAAACCACTTTTACCACGCCATGGGGAACTTTTGCCTTTAGGGTAATGCCCTTTGGTCTATGTAATGCTCCAAAGCAACTTTTCAGAGGTTCATGAATAAAGTGTTTGAACCTTTCCTTGGAAAGTTTGTTCGAGACTTTATTGATGATTTTTGTGTATACGGTAAGAAGGAGGATCACTTTGATCATTTGATCAAAATTCTACAACGGTTGGAGAAAGCCAAGGCCCTCAATCAATCCAGAAAAATGCATTTTTGGATGTGAGGAAGGTTTGTTGTTAGGGCACATCATCTCCAAAGATGGTATAGCGGTGGATCCGAAAAGGTGAAACGCATCCTCGACTTACCTTTTCCGGTGACGTTGACCAAGTTGAGGCGGTTCCTTGGAATGGTGGGATACTATCGACGGTTCATCTTTTCCTTCTCCAACAAAGCTTATGCCTTGACGGTTTACATGAAGAAGGGACGGATTACGATTTAATCCTCAAGGATGGAGAGGCGGTGTGGCATTCGAACTTCTTAAGAAGGCGTTGGTAACGGCTCCTATTTTAGCCAAACCAAATTGGGGTAAACCTTTCATTCTCTACATGGATGCATCAAACATTGCTATAGGATGCACTCTAAGCCGATTAGATGAAGATAGCCATGATCATCCAATTGCTTATGCTAGTAGACGGATGGGTGCGAGAGAAATTATTCATGGATGAAAGGGAGGCTTTAGTCGTGATCTTCTCACTCAAGAAGTTTCGACACTATCTATTGGGAGGGAAGTTTACTATCGTTATCGACCACAAGGCTTTGAAGTACATTTTCAACAAGCCTAATGCCGAGGGTAGGATAGCGGATGGAAGTTGTTATGGCGGAGTTTGATTACATCATTGAGGATCGACCGGTAAGAAACATGCCAATCTTTGATTTGATGTCTCGAGCATACGATGAGGAAGGAGATCAACCAGGTGGATGATACATTTCAGATGAGGATTTGCCGATGATGGACACCATAACAAAGGTACCGGAAATTTGAATACAAGGGGATATGGGATTTCATCTCGGAGGGAGAGTTTCCCCAAGGCATGCATTCACGGGAGAGGAATGCATTGGTGAAGCGATGTGAACCTTATACCATCATAGAGGGCGTGTTGTTTCATCAAGGAGGCGGATGGACTACTCAGAAGGGTTGTTGGAAGGAGGAGTCAATTCAACTTATGAAGGAGTTTCATGAAGGCTCGGTATGTGGAGGACACTTTGCGGGGAAAGGTAAGCGCATTTAAGATCCTAGATGCGTGCTATCATTGGAAGGGCATTTTCAAAGATTGTGTGGAATTTTGCAAGAGTTGTGATGTGTGTCAAGCTTTTGCTAAAAAGTCCATGAAAACCCTCCTTTGACATCAGTTCCTATTTTAGGTCCTTTTGAAAAGTGGGGGGAATAGATTTTGTAGGACCCTTGAATCTTACTCCTCGGGGTAACAAGTTCATTGTGGTAGCTACAGATTATCTAACCAAGTGGGTAGAAGCTAGACCTCTAAAATCTACTAGTGAGAAAGAAGTGGGTAGATTTCTATATGAGAGGATAATAACTAGATTCGGATGCCCTCTAGAAATTGTGTCTGATAGAGGTGGTGAGTTTGTTGGAAGCATTATACAAGCCATGCTAGGTCATTTCTCCATCAAGGCACGGGTGACTACTTCCTACAAACCAAATGCTAATGGGTTGGCGGAAGCGAACCAACTATACGCTTTGCATGATGTTGGCCAAGGATGCGGAACATGGACGGAGCAAGCAAAAATTGGGACAAAAGGCTGCATGCTATCTTGTGGGAGTATCGGACGACTTGGAAGACATCAACAGGGTACTCACCTTTCCGTATGGTATATGGTGTCGAGTCAAAGCTTCCAATTCAATTTGATTTGACGACCTTCTTAACTATCCAACGGAAGTTAAAGAGGAAGAATGGAGTAGAAGCTATCAAATCAAGATGTCAACAACCTGTTGGAGCCGGAGGAGGCTCGAGTCAGTGGCCATGGTACGTGTGGAGCGGGCTCAACAATTGCGTAAAGAAGTATCATGATAATCGATTTGGGACGAAGAAGATGAAGATTTTCAAAGAAGGTGATTGGGTAATGCTTTACGATTCCATTAGATATAAGAGAGCAAGAAAGAAATTTCTTCCAAAGTACTTTGGTCCTTTCATAGTTCACAAGGTGTGGGAAACTTTACTTACGATTTGAAGGAGTTGGGAGGACGACATTTTGACCGGGTGAATCACGACAAGTTGAAGCCGTTTCATCGACGATCAGATTCTTTCACTCGAGGACGGAGGAAATCTTGGTCCGGGGTAAATGTAAGACCCGGGGTTGTACATATAGGATAAAATGAAAGTATATCTAAATTGTGCCTAAGTTTATCTTAGTCATGACTATGTTTAGCTAGTTATGGTTAAGTTGGAGGAAAATATAGAGTAACTTTTGGTGTGGTAGATGAGAACTACTATTTTGTTGTTTAGTATGAGTCAAGGAATAGATTCCATCACATGGGTATCTTGACTTCCCTTGACTTGGACTAGTTTTCATTGGTTGGACTTGGTGAAGACCCTTAAATCTAGGGGGCGAGATTGACTTGGTACACTAGAAGTCAATTAGGGAGTAGTTGGGCTTCTAGAAGATCCAAGTGGACCAATTGCATGTTGCCATGTACCCTTTTCATTGGGGTTTGTGATCTCTACCTCGTTTAAACTTGGTAAGAGGAAGTTACATGGTGATTACTTGTAGTTACTAGGGTAAGATTCTAAGTAGTATAAATAGAGAGGTTGAGAAGCACCTCTCAAGTAGTTTTTCAATGGAAGTTAGTTTTGGGAGGAGATAGTGTGGTGATCTTAGTTTTAGGGAGCTTGGTTCTTGGAGATGTCATGTTCGGAGTGGAACCTTGATTCAATGAAGACTTTGATTACCAAAGTATCCCTTTCCTTTTGAGTGATATCTTACTCTTGGTGATAATGTGCATAATAGAGCTTGGACTTTGAGAGTTTGTGTAAGAGTGAGCAATAGGATCATGGGCAAAGGGTGGGACTAAGTCCTTCTAGATTCATGATGAGCTTCCAAAAAGCCATCGGAGGTAAACCTGAGTGAGAGTCAGCCCGGAGGTCACAGAACTGAGGAGTCTCCATAGTGTCGAGCGACGCAAACCATTCTTGATACGGCGTCATGTGGCTGGTAGCTCCGGAATCAATCACCCAATATGTATCAGGTTCGAAAGCAAAGATAACTCGGTGTGTCACAATGAGTCGTTGTTCTTGGCCAGCCTACATGCCCCTGTTGTTGGCGGCAAGCCAGATCATTCGGACGCTTGTAATAATTTTTGGCATAGTGGCCATTCTTGTGACAAGAAGTTGCAGTGTTAACCCCGCCTTTCGGGTAGCCGGTGGCGCACCTGGCTGGTTGGGCGCCTTATTCTGCACACGACCTCTACCACCACCATATCTAGCTCCTATGCTTCGACCTCTAGAATCTGCAAAAAACACACATTCTTCCGGGTTGGACAAAGCACTAGTACTGCCCAGAATTTGCATTTCTTCTCCCAACATCATTGGGACCAGTTCGTCAAACTTCGGAAGAGGTTCTCTAATCGAAATTGACGTAATGAACTGCTTGTACTCGGCATGCAGTCCTTGCAATGTCACACCGATAATCACGGTCAGATCAAGTTGAACATTGACAGATGCTAACTGATCTGCCAGTTGTTTGATGTGATTGACGTAGTCACTGGCACACATCGAGCCTTTCTTGACCGTATTGAATTGCCGGAAGAATCGTAGCTTCCGAGCTTGTTCCCGAATGAAACATCTGTGACAACGCGTCCCAAGCTTCCTTGGGTGTGTCACAGTCTTGAATGTGACCAATCATCGAGCCTGAAATCATGAGCGCAATGTAGTGGATGGCTTGATATGATCGCTTTCTCCACTCACGCAATGTCTGCTCACTACGAAGATCACCAGCAACCACGATTGGTGGTTTCTCCTCCCCGGTCACAAGCTCCCATAGCCCCTGGCCTTGAAGGAAGGTCTTCATTTGAAATTTCCACGTTTGGAAATTATTCTTGTCGAGTTTCTCTCCGGTGATCATACTCACGGATTCTGCCATGGTTGTGGTCACGAGCGGAAATCACGACCCCAACACAGCAAGTACCTGCACAGACACAAAACGAACACAAAGAACACCTCCGCGACTATGGCGGGAAAATAATTCCTCTGCACCTTGATCAAGAAACATGCAAAACTCCATAAACTGGCGAAATGCGACTGTCTTGACCCACAGACAAAGAATGAAATGTGTTCGCGATTCTGCACCTACGTAGTACTTAAGCGAACACGACGAAGAAAGCTCGAATTGAGCTGAAATTTTTCGTGGTAGGAGCTCTGACAGAGGCAAGCAAAGTTCCGTTTTGATCTTTGCTAAGGCTGAGCCTTTGCTCAGGTGGAAACCCTCAAATCTCTAAAAAACCTCGTTTAGGCCTCCAAACAGCTCCTCAAAGATTTTGGAAAAGGCGATAACTATCACCAACAACTCCAAATCGCACGAAAACTTCATGGCTACCAATTCGACCATTTTGCGCAAGACAACTCCCTTGAGGGAGTTGGGCAATCAGAAATAGGTCGAAAACCATCATCTTGATCTCCGAAAACACGATTGAAGATTCTGTTAAAACACGAAACAGTTCCCCAACAATCTAATCACTTCAGCGGGACAGCTTCCAATGCTGAGGCACACTCCTCACTGATCTCCAGCACTCCTCTATGTCTAATCTACAAAACTAATGCTCCCACCATGCTCTGATACCATGTTGAGAAACCGACTCTTCAGGAATCACTCCAAGAAGAGAAGAGCACATCAAAGGGACAAGAGAGAGTGTACATGAATGAGATGAAGAAGGCTTCGCCTTCCCCTGTATATATAGGGTGAGTACATGGAAACCCTAATCTCGGGTTAGCCCTAAATAGATCTGTACCATCGGTATGAAAAAAGCCTAGATCTACGGCCTGTAATCATCATGCACGGATCGACCTATATCAACTAGGTCGGTGGTCGGCTTTTCAAGAAGGACCAAGATCATCCCTTGCTGACACAGTGAGGGTCTGAAGATCCTGAAAATCAACCTTGAACCTACGTTTCAAGTTCTGACTACGGAGAACCATGACAACATGGCAGCACCAATCACCAAACAACAGTACCCCAAGTTTAAGGGTACTTCGGATGAGGATGACGCTGACTCGTATATTCGTACCTTTGAAGCCATCTCCAGTGCCAACAAAGAAAATGATCCAATGGATCGGAGAAGGATCTTCCCAGGGCTGCTACGGAAAGGAACCCGGGTGTGGATGAACAACCAAGAAGAAGGCCATGCAGCTGAAATCTCTTCTTGGGATGGGCTTAAAGCCCGGTTCTTGGCAAGATTTTGGGAGATGGGATACGATAAGGTATTGTTGAGAAGACTGGGCGGCATTCGGAGAGAGAAACATCAGAAGCTCCGAGAATACACAGAGCAGTTTCTCAGCTTGCTAGATATGATGCCGGCTATCACTGCTAACACTAAACCATATTCGGCGGGCATGACCATCGAATGGTATGTTTTGGGTTTGGGAAAATTTGACCCTAACCACGAAACTTTCTATAGAAGGGCGGACCCTACCACGGTGGACGCTGTCATACAGGCAGTCGAAGCTTAGTCCAACATCCATCGGAGCCGATTGAAGGAGAATCGGTCGTCACATAAGGGACGACGGGCTAAACACCCAAAGTCCCTCCAGTAGTGAAGCGTCCACTACATAGGAAGAAGAAGAATCCAGCTCCTCTGACGAGGAATGGAAACATACCCCGAAGAGGAAGGAGGGGCGCCGGATGAAGCAGGTGGAAACTGGGCGGAAAGGCATAGAAACTAAAGTAGAGGAGCTCACCAAGAGTTTGGAAGAGCTCAAGGTACATTTGGTAAATAATAAAGATAGGAGGAAATCTCCCATGCGGGGGAGAGCTAATGTCTGGTGTACCATCTGCAGGAAGTCGGGCCACTCTAACTCTGAGCATTAGCCCAGAGAAGGGTATTCGGCCCAGTAGGTGGAATGGGTACCGGTATGGGACTATGGCCCATACGAAGGCCCCACGGATGACCAAGTTTATGGCATCCATGAGGGGGGGACTTCATCTAATATACCCCCGGTGCACATACCTCACTACGCTCCGGTAGAAATGGCGACCACAACGCCATAAAGGAAAATGGGAGGGTTGGCTCCAATCCCTCCTCCAACTAGACCGAATGAGTGCTACAATTGCGGAGCAATGGGCCACTAGTCACCCCAGTGCCCTCAACCTCGGCGACGAATGACATATCAGCCGATGTGTAGCAACTGCATGCGGCCAGGACACACGAATATGGAATGTGAACAGCCACCCCAACCACGAGGGGAGAGCGAGCGTTATCCAGCGCAAGGTGTGTGGTTTGTAACCCCGCCCAAATGGGATGTGGGAGTATACCAAATTAGTGTTGAAGAGCAGGAGCCGATGGGACCTCCAGAAGAGTCAAATTGGCCCGAAGAAGCCCTGGACGTGCTACGGGTATCGACCCGAAGTACGAAGAATACAAAGATAGCTCCGGTGAGCATCAAGGAGAAGGCCAAGCAGCGGGAGAAGAAGAAGAACGTCAAAGAAGACGTTCCCGTGCCCACAGAGTCTTCAACCAAAGAGTCGGAGGAGCCAGGAGGGTCATCATTTCCCGCCGATATTCGAGAGGAGGTGCAGGGGTACCTCAAGGAGTTAACCCCCACATCTACGAAGGTTTTGATCAGGGGCAACCCGAATAAATCAGAACCCGAGGTACGGACGGTTGTGCCCCACACATACTACGATCCAGTGGCAGACCTTGCCGAAGTCAGGGCAAATATTTCGATGAAGCAGTTGTTGGATGACAACAAAGTATACAAGAAGATTCTCATCCAAGCACTGAAGTCCAGTACGCCCGGAGCTCTAAGAAGAAACAAGTTGCCCACGGTGTATTCCGTGGAGCATGAAGATTTAGGCGCCCCGGAGATTGAGATCAAGATCGCGGGCTGTATGTTGAAGTCTGTACCCATCGACTTGGGATCGGGAGTAAACATCATGACTGAGGATACGGCTGTGGCCTTGGGGTACAAGAATTACGAAGATACCCCCCAAATTCTAAGGCTGGCAGACTAGTCCCGTAAGAAACCAGTAGGGCTAATCCGAGGGGTTCAGACCCGAATAGGGGGCGTACCTTTCTCGCTTACCTACATAATTCTCAAATCCCAGGAGGATAGTGGGTACAAAGTGTTAATAGGGAGGCCTTGGCTGTACAGTGCCAAGGTGCTAACAAACTGGCAAAGAAAGACATTGTCTTTCTTTGATCCAAGAGCTACCTCAACACGGCGGGTGACGATTACCTGGAAACACTCCAAGTACCATGGGGAGACCTCTTCAGACTCTAGCGTGACTGACCCAAGCGACGAAGAGACCGAGTCCGGCTATTCGTCCGAAGACAGGATTAACTACCTGGAATGTTATGAGGTAGAGAAACAGCTCCTCACCGACGACGAATAGCAATTACAGATCAGTGTGGAAAGGAGTGAAGTCAGCCACACTGACGGCGTAGTCTGAGCGGATGCTTGGGAAGAAGTAACAGTAACATCTGGCCACTAGCTCAAAGTCAAACGAGGCTTGCCGGCTAGAGATCTGCACCACCTATTGAGTCTCCTTAGTAGGTTCGAAGATGTCTTCGCCTGGAAGATAGAAGATATGAAAGGCATACCTCAGAAGTGGGGAGAACATCAGATAGACCTCATAGAAGGCTTGATCTGTAAAAGGCAGGCGCACTCGTTTTAAATCCCAAATACTCTTTGTTGGTCAAAGATGAAATTGATAAGTACATGCAAGCAGGTATTATTTACCCCGTTTTGAGTAGTGAATGGGTTGCACCAATTGTGATTGTTTCCAAGAAAAACACATGCAAGATTAGAGTCTATCAAGACTTTAGGAAGCTCAACGCCGCCACTAAGAAGGACCATCACCCCCTACCTTTTGCGGATGCAATATTGGATCATGTTGCGGGGCACGAATGTTATAGTTTCTTAGATGGATTTTCAGGGTACAATCAGGTGTCCATTCGAGAGGAAGATAAGGACAAGACTACCTTTACTACTGATTGGGGGACATATGCTTATCATAAGATGCCGTTCGGGTTGTGTAATGCCCCAGCCACGTTTCAACAAATGATGACACACATTTTCCAAGACTACTTAAGGAAGTTTTTGGAAATTTTTATAGATATTTTTTGTGTATTCGGGTCGAAGGCCGACCATCTGAATCATCTCCAGCAGTGCCGTTCAGAAAGTGCCGAAGTAGTCAACTAGCGTTGCATCCGGAGAAATGTTACTTCATGATGACAGAAGGAATTATGTTGGGACATCGGGTGTCAGCTCGAGGATTAGAAGTAGATGTAGACAAGGTTAAAGTTATTAACTTGTTGGAACCCCCCAGGAACATCCAGGAGCTTAGAGCCTTCCTATGACACACCGGTTATTACTGCAGATACGTGAAAGCGTATGCTGCCATCGCAGCATACTCTAACTGGATTACTTAAAAAATAGGTAGAATTCGTGTGGACAGCGGAACACGAGGCCACATTCCAACAGATGAAACGGGAATTGGTCATGGCACCAACTCTGGTTCCACGTGACTGGGACAAGCCATTCCATGTGGACGTAGATACTTCCTCCATAGCTATGGGTGTGGTGTTGGGACAGAAAGATGAGAAGGGAAAGGATCACCCGATCTATTTCGCCAGTCGAATGTTGATAGCAGCGGAGCGGAATTACTCGACTACGGAGCGCGAAGCCTTGGGAATAGTCTACACAGTAAGAAAGTTCCGACATTACCTCTTGGGCTACGAATTTATGTTCCATGTGGATCATTTCCCGTTGAAGTATCTGGTGCAGAAGGCCGATCTTTCGGGACGGTTGGCCCGATGGATGTTATTATTGCAAGAATTCTCTTTTATTGTGCAGACCAAGAAAGGGGTGCAGCATACGAATGCCGACTTCCTGTCACGATTGGAAACGAAGATACCGACAGTAGCGATGGATGATGAATTTCCCGACGAGCAGTTGTTCCAGCTCACGGAGTACAAGTATATGCAGTACTATGATTTGTACCGTTACTTGCGAACGCTGGACTTACCAGAGGGATTGTCGATTGAGCAACGCACGGTATTTATACACAAAGCCGCGCCATATCAAGTGGAAAGAGGTATACTCTTCAAGCTAGGGGCGGACGATATCCTACGAAGATGTCTGGAGACGCATGAAGTCACCAGGGTGATCAGAGCGATGCACGAGGAAGCCACGGGCGGACATTATGCCTTGCAAAATACGGTAAAGAAGATCTTGGCGGCCAATAAGATCAATCTTAAATCCATTTGTGCCTTTCCTTCCCCGAGGATCAAACCACTTCGATTCATCAAAGTTAAAACCCGTATATAATGTCGATCCCTTCCAGTCGATGTCATCTTTCTCCTTCGAGTAATCTCGTCCTAATGCTTCAGCATCACACGAAAATACTTGCTGATCTCAAGATTAACGGATGTCCTCTCCATCCTATCGGATTTGCTATCTTCTTTGTTCGAACTTCCTCACACAACTCCAGACACACATAGCCCCATCGCCATGTTAGGAAAGCTCCGCCTAAGTTCTTTAATAGTAACAACTCCTTAGCTGTCTAATTCGGCTTTGGCATCAATGGTCGATACGCTCCTATCGGTATCTTTCTCATCGGTGGTAATTGAATAGTCTCCTAAGCTCCCGAATGAATGATCGATCTTTTCTTCATGTTGTCTAATCGCTCCGTCGGCTCGTTCTTGCTTTTGCGCTGCTCGTCTCACTTGTTGATGTTCTTATTAACTATCCTAATCCGATCGACACTTAAGAAACTCCTTGATAATTTATTCATCTTGGTCCTATTCGTACTTATTTTTTATAGACTTTGTAGGACACTTGAATCTGAATTATCTTAATTTTTTTTATTGTCATTCCTCTCTATTAAAGAGGAATCAATACCCTCTAAAATAAAGTTTGGCTAAATTAAAGAAGAATAATTAGCCTCTAAAATTGAATTATACTTGGCCAAATATAAAATTCTATGCTTAAATGACTTTAAAGTTCAAACATGAAAAAAATATTTAGAATTTGGAAAAAACTGCAAGGGTTCAAGTGTATTTTACCTTCCCCTATCACTCTATAAGTGGTTCAACACTTTTTCTAATACATTAAAATTGTGATTTTGAAACATTATTGTGTTGTGGCATAATTACTACAAGAAGATGATCAAATGTATCATTTTCAAAATTTATCATGACGATGATATTTTAGCTCAAGATAATTGACGACTCATTCTAGTGTTATTAAAAGATCATGGTTGGATTGACTTCATGGGGTGGGAATATTGATAAGGCTTCAAGAGATATTATCTTGGACTTTATCATATTATAGAGTGGTCATAATGCAAAAGGGACGGCGAGATCTCAAATATTGTTTTCTTGATTAGAGAGCTTATCTAATCGAAGTGTAGCTAACATGAGACATAGATAGAGGTCGACATGGATCTCTAGATCTATCAATTTTCAATTCATTTATGATCAAAATATGATATCTTCATTGTAATCACTTTTACATCTCTTTGAAAATAATTTTATACTACAATTGATGAAGACGGGATTTGATCCATAGATCAAATCCCGTAAATGTCAAACTTGGATATCTTTTGATTGCATACAAAATCATTACTATATATTATTTTTCTGCTGACATTATATTTGTCTTGTAAATTTTTTTACACACACTTTGTTAATATTTGAGCTCTTTTGATTCTTTTTTATATCACACAAAAAGATATCATTTTAATTTACACATTTGCTTTTTTTGTTTGATTTTGATTCCCTTCCACAATCTTCACGATAGTCAATTTTTTTACAAATATTTTTCCCAATCTCCATAGAAATAATAAGAATTGATATGTCTCAATTCTTCATTTCTTACCTCCGTAACAACTTTTTTTGGAGCATGGGTCTTAGATATCATGCTCTTTGCTTATAATTTTATTTTAAAACTCATGTATTTTTATTTTCATCTCTCGCAAACATAGAATCAATATCTTGAAAGATAAAGATATTGATTCTATGACATCTTCTAGAATATAAGAGAAGAACTCTAACGCTTGATATTCTCTCTCCATCAGCTTCTTCCCTCTTGAGGTAGATATTTTGAGATGTTTTCATCACTACTTTGATGATTTCTCATTATAAGGTTAAAGCCTCAATGATAATTTGCACATCAATACTAGTGGAGTAAGGAGTGAGTAATATAGCAATAAAGATGGGAAGACCCCACCATGCCATACAGGGATGAAACCAAGCGGGTATGATGGAGCTAGGACCCAATAGTATCACAATGGGAAATATGTCCTACTGCAACTAAGATATCCAAACTATCTACATCAAAAAATCTACATAGTACTTGAACATCCAAAAAAGCATAACCTAACGTGAGTGCTCTTCTATAGATTGCAATGGCTAGTGCTCTAAGAAGAACAAGGATACATGCTTCACAATATATCCCTATAAGAATATGCAGCACTTTGGCATAAGAATATTTGCAAAAAGTTCATGGAGAAATGCTAGCACTCATTCTCATCATCACCCTTCTCCTCGCGCTTTGAATAAGCTCGAGAAATTCGGGCACTTATAAGACGTGTTTGTTACGCTGGATAAGCGTTCCACAGTCCCATGTACGAAGGAAGGAAGGAGGCCATCCAGCCAGCCAGCCACTAACTTTGCCATCCACGCCGGACAGAGATAACCCTAATCATTGTAAACAATGATTCCATTTTCTATTCTCAATTTGTTGGCCCTGATCCAGGATTGAGGTGCATTTGAAGCGCAAGAGTGGAGGCGTGTAGGACGACGTGAGATGCTGGCCGGGGGTAGGGTGGACCTTGGAAGTGTTTGTATGACCGTGTACTCGTCATTGCATCAAGTGGATGCTGCTGATTTTACTGCCTCTGCTCACAGGCTTCATTATTATAAGTTTCAGGTGCTGGGGTCAACGTGATCGGAGAGGTGAGGTGCAACTCTATCTTTGGGAAGGTGATGCAATGAGCGTAAACAATGCTGATCGTAGGAAAGTAAAAGCAATTCATTGTAGTGTGACGTAAAGGTCGTTGTTCCATTTTACAGTTCAACGATACTCGACCTCGTTCGACACTTGGCGCCCTGCAGTTTGCTTTCAGCTGTTGCGTCAAAGCTTTGTTGGGTTTCCAGGCTCTGGAATACCGTATGCCATGAGCATGAGCAGATGACCTCGGCCTTCGAAGTGTACTGCTGAAGATAATGATTAGTATGAACCTCCACCCTCCATAACCTTCCCTCCCTTGCCTCCCTCCTTGCCCCTGCTGCATAGGGTTTTGCTCAGCAGTGTTGCGCATAGATGGCCGGCCTTCCAAGTAGCTGGCTTTTACAAGGTTTGGGTGTTTCCCACCGAGCGTTTGAACTGTCTGGTCTTGGGCAAGTGAATGAGCGAGAGGAGGGTCTAGTCATTCAGCTAACCTACAGTCCTACATCTGTCGATACGCAAAGCACAGGAAGGAGTGGGAGACATGATCTGAGTTGCAGCCTTTCGAGTCTTTAGACTTGCTCAAGTCCGTAGAAGAACGTAAGCCTAACACAGCAGAGCACCTTTTGTTGGATCCATCTTTAAAAGGAGAAGAAGAAAGCAAAGTGGAATGCTTTTATCTTCAGAATGGAAGTGTCATTTCCAAAAGTCTGAAAGGAATGATAGCTCGACTTGAGGGCGGGCATCCAATAGAGATTCGGTGGTGGTTGTCGAGCCAGCGGACTTATATCAGCGCAAGGACTTCATCAGGTCCCAGCGCTGCATTATGTGAAGGCTACCAAAGTCCAGAGCCCTTGGGAACTCAAAATAAGGTACCTGCAAATCACAAGCCAAAGGAATATGCAACTGGTACCTAGGCCATTCATTGTATATATGTGGAGAGACGGGTAGGCCAGGCAAGGCAATGATTCCGGGAGCCCGGAATCATTGATATACCACACTCGATGTTCTACTTCACCAGAACCTTCCCTTCCACCCTAGTTTCGCTGGAGTGGTCTGGGAGTCTCGCAAGCCTCGTCCCAGCCAGCGACTTCAGGTGTAACGAAACGTATCTACATGGCGACATGTTTTCATCCTAAAACATTTCCACTGGGATTGCCAAGTCGCTCTTGAGTGAACGAAAAGGTCTTTGATTGGTGACTGATTAGGATATTAATTACAAACAATAACCTGTCTGGTCCATCCGTCGAGGGTTGATACGCTAAGGTAGTGAATATGGGAGTCTCTTCTCGTACTCTCCCGTCGTGTCGGGCGAAACGGGTTAAACGGGATTATCTACACTTAAGAGGCGTCGCACAATTGAGCACATCTTAGCAGAGGAGTACGGAATTGCGATGATTTCTGTCATGAAGGGGAACACGAAAGAGGAAGTTCCGTGTCCTATCGCATGGTGCAACTTTACCCACAGCATATTTCAACAGAAGACAAAGTCCATGAATCAAGAGTGAAATAATCCGTCTGGATTGATGAATTCACTACACAGTCGATGAGAACGATTCGGTTTTGGAACGATCTCCATTTTTTTGCCAGAAGAAAATACTCTTGAGGTTTATTCATGTCCTCTGATTCAAAAACAAAATACTGGTAACTTCCGCTAAGTACCAATTCGATCATATAATGAAATGTTGGATCCAAATGAGTCGATGCAGGGATCCGGCGTGCAAATTATAAGAGATGGAATGGTGTCGTGAGCAACAGAGCACAATGTCTATGAACAAGAATGGAGGGAGATGGCTGGCCCCAGAAATCCACGATGGTGCGGGGATAGGTATCTTTCGTTGGGTTGGTCAGTCCGGCATTCGACAATCAAGGCTCGCCACAGGTGCGAAGAAGTTAGGCGAAAAGCGTGTACATGTGGGGACACGTTCCACTGCCAATAGAGCCGCGGTTATTAAAGAAAGAGAAAAGAGGGATTATCTCTGCTAGAGTGATACATTTGGATATGCTGGATGACAATACGCTTAAGACGTAAGGGCATTGAGATGTGACAAGGAGCTCGAAAATTCTATCCAACTACGGTGTCAGAATGGATGTAGATGATGGGTTCATCTGGATGTCATAATCTACAACGACAAAAGGTTTTCCTCTCGAGGATGGTGTCTCGAAATAAATTTACATACACAGAATTCGTCCTCTGATCTCTGGGTAAGTACTTTCATTCGGAGTAAGGTTCGGCACCACCTTCACTGTTGCCTTCACTTTCGCCATTCACCTCAGGCTCAGGCTGCAGAAGTACGATGCTATCCTGTTCCCGTTGAACTGGGGGATTTTGAAGACTGAACACTCTCCAGAACAAAAGGAATGAGCATAGGAAGATACCGTGCTGTTCTCATGCACACCAATAGTTTGGTGAAACGGGAATCTCCAACAAATGTCAGTCACAGATATCCACTTCATGACCTGTCTACTACACGTACTTCACATCTGCTTGCTTATTCAGTAGAGGATCACACTACATCACAACGTTCCGAACCTGTCCTTTCCCAAGCATAAAACTGATGTGCCTCTCAAGTGCATGAATGACAAAATAGACTGATCTCGCAACAAACCGAAAGGTCTACCACCTCCACTTCCTACAGAGTAACCTCGCAGGCTTACTAGTGTTTACAAAACTGTTCTGAAGAGAGCTGGTGATTTGGCCACTCAATACACTCACTCTTCGTAGGTCCAGTTTTTTTCTAAGATGCCCAAGCTCAAATTTTTTTTTTCCGTGAAGGTATTGGACCCAAAGAGTCCCTACTCAAACTGAAACCTTGGGCAACATCCTGGTAGTAGGACATTGCTTTCTATGATTCATAAAGAACAGTCGTCGAAGTAAAATAGAGGTTGAGTACTCGTATGATAACCAGTAATCGCCTAGTAGTCGCACGCTAATGACAAAAATCGTGCAGGTATGAATGATATCAAAAAAATGAAAAAGAGCAGATGCAGAATAGTGGCTCATCTGTAATATGTCAGGCTTGATAATCGCCAACAACCCTCACCTCTATTTGTATTGGATGTGCAGTACTGACTTCCAATAATCAATGCACATCTAAAAAATGTAAACTAAAGCAACCAATGGTACAGATCAGGTGGAAATATTTCAATAGACTTCTCTCACAACGTAAGACCAAACAAATCCGAGGCCTTACTTTGCGTTGGATTTTATGGTCCGTCGTCGCCAGGTAGCAGTGCCACAGTCTAAGCGCAGCTCCCAAGTTGGCCAATAATGCAGATCTTGCTTCAGTGTCAGCACCCTTGGCTTGCCATTTAAGTGTACAGTCTTCACACGAACGAAGGCTCCATGCTCTGAATCCTGTCACCTCAAAGCATAAACCAAAGTCAGTCCGGCATTTGGCGCACCATTTATCCATCTCTGATAGGCACGGGCCAAATTCTATATCAATCATCGGGTTATAAGCCCGGTAATCACCCAAAATGTCACTTATTCGAATGGTCATTCCCACCCGTCCTTAAGCACTACTACACTCAGGTAACTCAAGGGCATTTTTTACCCACTTTGCAGAAAGTTACAAATTTGTAGAGATGTCAGTCTACCTTTTTTCCAGAGCTACAGCAACGTCTCTAATTTGTGACAAACGATGTACACATTTAATGACCTGGGCGCGGTATCTTTCCTTTGGAAACTGGAAGAGTAAATAAGAGAAACCACTGTTCAAGTGTACTCTGAGCCGTCTTTAAATCCACTTTTGAGAGCACCACAAACTTCTCCGCTGACCCTAATGACCAAACAGCTAATGGCAAAAAAACGAGAATCACCTCAGTTACTTCTATGAACGTCTGCAAGTCCGGGGTTGGTCTTCCATTCACCTCCACGATCCATTGCAATGCATAAAGACCATATCTATGGACAGGACTACCCTGGCACCACCTGCAAACATGATAGAAAACATCAATCGTGAAATCTCCATACCAAGCCAACAGGACATGATACTCAAATGTAGTTGAGTAACGACCTACCTTGCCACATAGACCCCATGACCTTCTTCGGGAAGAAAGCCTAATGCTCGAACTGCTGGGTGAGGATCCTGTATTACACATCCTGCCCAGTTCACCATCCTGGTTGTACCGAAGCCGTCACGTACATCCGTCTCCACAAGAAGCTCCATCTCGACCCCCTGTCGTATCGGCAATCACGAGATTAATCATAACCCACTAAGCGCAGATTCATAACAATGAAATAAAATAACAGCACTTCTCCAAAAATCACTTCATCTTACTTGTCGAAACACGGTAACCTTTAGGGCTGCTCCAGCTTCGTCATGAGACGCATCCGCCCGTTGGCACGCATTCTCAACATCGCGGAAACATGTAACAGGCTCACCGCTAATTGCGAGCAGCATGTCACCTTGCTCTAATATTCCCTCTGCCTTAGAACCCGCGAGGCAGCCCTTGACACGAAGAACTTGCCTTCTGACAGGATCTTTCTTCACCAAGGCCTGCAATTTTCCCAACGTACAATACTTACGTTTCATCCTTACCGGATCTAAATTTATCGGAGTAAGATCTAAACTTGATGTTAATACGGCAATATTGCCGTAGAATCTTCACAAAGGCTACATGAATCCTTCCTCTCCAGACAGGATACCGCTGGCCAGACACAAAGAACTACATCACAAGGATAGATTTTAAGAATACCTGAACCCATTTGCCGCTGAGGCCAAAGCTTCGAGCCTTGGAAAGTAGAGTGGGATATAACTCGACTTCTAGGATTCGGATCAAAGGCATTGATCTCGTTACGCCATTCATCAAAAGAGGTGGACCTCCTTCACAACCATTGATAATCTTCTCCACAACCTCACTAACAGGGTAGACGGGTATTCCACGAACAAACTGGTGATCCTCAGGAGAGCTGTCACCATACTTCACCTGAAGTACAATATGCAAGGTCATGATGAAATATATTCCGAAGTCAATCTTTCTGCCCAACTGGAAGATATATGCGCGAAGAACATAATTCAACATTTTGTGTGCTGATGTGATTCCACCACGAAACACTGAATGAAGTAGAAAAGAGACGTGTGCTTGACCTCGGCTAATTCTGTCTCAGAATTTCTTATTGCTAAGATCCATCATAGCTTACGATCAAGAAGTGGGAGGAGTCATCAAAGTCACTCGCTATTCTGGAAAACATGCTCTATCTACTTCAGCTTCAATCAATCCTGAACTTAATAAACCTAGGACTACCCTAGTAAAGAAGGGAAGGGTAGAGGGTGCTTCCTTGCCGTCTGCATCTGTCTTTTATATCCAATTTACAATTATTTTATATATACACTTGTTAAGTGATACATAAACAACTAATAGAAGTCCCGCCACCCGATAGTCTGGAGAATCCACCTTGTACAACGAGCGTAAACCGAGAAAAGAGCTACAAACTGGACAGACCTGTTGAGATAACTAGACAGCTTTCACAACCACGTCAGAGATAAAAGCTGAAGGCGGTAACAATGAGTACTATACGACAAGACGTGTTTGATCAACTAGGGCGTTCTTCTGTCGCATAACAACGAGGACATTATACAGGACGTACAATCCAAGTAAATGACAGTTAAATCATTGCAGGTTTTGTTGTGCGAAGTAGTGAACATTACATAAGTACAGACATGATGATAAATCGGAAATGGTGTCTGTGCCAGGAATTTTTTATGAATAATGAGAGATAACTTATACGGGCTTTTACTGCTGGGCAGCTTGCGTAATCCACTTCAGAAATCTAGTGGCAAGACTTGACTCTGCATGACTTAATAGGTTTGTGAAAGGATCATTTTCAGTGAGTTAACATGTGAGTCTTGTCTCCTGAAGTAGCAGGCTGGGAGATTCTCATGAAGGGTTTTGAACTTAGGAGTTCCAAGACGAAACGTTATTGAATTCCTGGGATCTAAAATTGGGATACTGAAGGTATAACTAAGGACATTGTCACTACAAGCACGGAGACTCAAGAGTATATAGAGCTTGAAGTACAGGGCGAAGGACGGCCGTCATCTAAGCTTTACCTTTCGAATCAAGGTGAAGATAGAAAAGTAGGTAGCCAGGAGCCTACAGAAACAATTATTCCAAGAGAGGTTTTTTGCCAAGTCCGTATACACTTTATCTATCAACATTTGGGAAAGTGGTTTTGAGCATGCATTTAGGAAGACCCCATGGAGGTACATCCATTTGTTGTGAGAAGATTCAGACTATCTCCACAGGTAACCAGTTCCGATCTGCTTTGTACACTTTACCTCTAGAAGGTGGGAGCATGTGCAGTGTCTTTTGGTTTAGCCCCCTTGATGATGGAAGAACCTGGTGTGTAAGGTTATGTAGAATAAGTCCAGGAGCCTCACCTGGATATAGAAATCTTCATCTATCCCCCACTGCGGAGATAGAGAAACACAGGAAGTTGGAGCACAAATATGAGTGTACGTACGGTCTACTAAGCCCTGAAAGGGCAAACACCCAAAAATCGACCATGACAAACAGACCCTAACCTAGGGAGGGAAAAGAGAGAGAAAGTACCGAGGACTTCCTACGCTTCGACGATGACCGGCTCACCTGATATATCATGGAACTGACGATCAGACGCCTAGTCGGGGATGAATCTCGTTCTTCTCTGCTTTTCTATAGAACCTAACGCACTAGTACATTCAAATAATTTCAAGAGGAATATAATGATAGAAGTTGGAGAGCTTAATTCGGGAATGCTGTCCTAGACGAGCACGTCACGCATAAATATGTAAGGGCATAGAAATAAAGTACCTGAGTGGAAAAACTTCCCCACAATGCCTGTACTCGCCCAAGCTCATCGGCAAGAACTCCTGAGAATGTATGGCCAAAATCTACAAGAAACTCATAGTAAAACCTCTTCAGTAAACATCGTAAGTCCTTATGAAGATTAATTCTTTGTAGAAAATGCTTAAAAACACACCAGCTCCCTTTTCTACTTACAGGCAGATCCTTTGCACTTCCAGAATGTATCCTGTTTCCTGTATCTTACTAGTTGGTTACTGCAAATTGAGAGATCAATATCTGAGGTCAGGTACATCCTACTCACTGTGTCTCCACATAGAAAATATATATATATATATATATATATTCAAACACCGAATCGAGTTTATTTATTAGACAAAATTGTCTTCTGAATTGGGACTAATTAGCTTGTAAAACCTCCAAAGAATTTGTCCAGACGCAAACTCTGACCTGTATCCAGTTCAATAACCTCCATGTTCATCGCCCTATATCGGGGGCAATCGGCAGCACCCACGTTTAAGGCAGCCCCTGGATTTGTCACAACTGATTTTCTTGAGGTCGCTTGAAGACTCCGACTTAGTCCAACGAGGTAGACAGAGTCTCCCCTCCGCAAAGCAGGCTCTGTTTCAGGCAGAAAGGAGATGTTAGTTCGTTCTCTACATTGATGCTCTCTCTTGTCGTTTTCAGGACAAAGAGAATTCCCTGCGTTGAGTACATGTAAACTGCATGCCTATACAACCGTCGCAAGGAAACGTCAATGCAGAGCCTTTTAAGACTCAAAACATCCAGGCACGTCACACATTTGACAAGTGACTGCTTTCTCTTTCAAGTAAATTTTTCTAGCATGTACCGATTAAGAGCATAGTTGACTTCAATAACAAAGTTGTGCTATACGACTGAAATCACAATTTGCAACTCCCAAAAGAATAGTATTCTGATAAGAATCTCAAGACCCCGCCTGGAATTCTGAGCTGTAAAACTCCGTAATACACTGCTGTTCTTGCGGGTATCAAGAAAATCTACATGAACAGCTGAGACTCCGAATGGGCTCTAACACTTGAACCACACCAATAATAGCGCAAGGGCTCAACACGCAAGGAGATTGAAGAGCAAAGACCCGGGAGGTACAACCACAGGGACTCTGGGAATGGACTCCGACAACTAGGAATTACCGGGAAGAAGGACTGCTGCTTTGACAGCGGCAGCCCCTGCCGGTCCAAGGGCAGATGGATCGTATGCAACGATGGCAAAGTTGTGAACAGGATGTAGGAACACTACCTGCAAAAAGTACAACATCAAACGGGTTGATAAATACTGGTGAGAACGTTATTCACATGTTCACCCGATAGGGCGATCCAGAGATTCCAATAAACTTAACAGACTGAGAAGAAGCAAACCTCGGCTGGAATTTCCATTGGATATGCAGCGAAGGCCAGCATAACATCGGAAACCGAAATCGCCACAGTATTTTTGTCAACAACCACCAAGCCCAAATCTTGCGAGTGGTGGACGATCAAACCGGTACCAAAAAAGTGTTGCGAATGGACTCCGTCCAGCATAGCAGAAGGAGGTATATGTACCTGCCAAAACGAGACAATTTAAAGACTCGAAGTTATTCTCAGTATTTAGATTTGTTCTTGGAGCTGCAACTCGGTGCATGGACTAAGCAGATGGATCCGGACTTCGGACCGAGCAAAGAACATTGCCTGCATAAAGGTCGTCTTTGAAAGTACCAACCTCTATCATAACCAAGGTTGGTTCAATAACGTGTTCGGCCAGTGACGCACTAGACCCATGAGCTCCGCCTCTTTCGTCTACAGTCTGAGTGTTTTCCACCGTTCCCCTAGCTGAAAGTGTGCCTCCTTCTAGCCTTCCAGAAGCGTTGTCCGTTATAGGAGTAGCATCCTCCCCTACAAGCTCTTGGACACGCCGTCTTTTAGGCTCAACCCTCCCAATGTCGGCTTCAGTTGGCTGTACGTCCAAGGCGACTGCTCCAACTACCTCCCCACCTTGCAAAGTTGGACTTGCACCGCCGGACTCTCTGCTAGCGACACTTGCCCGTAACAAATCACCGTCTGCCGCATCAGCTTCCCCAACAAGTGACGACGTGGATTCAATAGTTCCAGTCTTCTCATCATAGGGTGCATCAAGAGGGATGTTGGGAGAAGCTAGTACAATTGATGGAGACGGTATGGCAGGCTTCGAATGCCAAAGGCCAGTCGCATCATTGCGAGTATAAATGAGTGGAGGGGCGTACCATTCATGCCTATCTATGGTGACAAGCACAGACTGTAAACAAGCCCAGCTTGCCAAATTCAACAGCAGTGAGTAAAATCATCAGTATCTTCGAAAAGCCAGAAGACAAGATTTTGAGTCTAGTATTCCTCCAAACCTACAAACTTGTACATCTGGGCACATTCAATGAACCCTAAGCTTGGAACCCTCGGATCTAAGAACTCGTACCATCAGTAAGAAACTAGATTAACATGCCGTGAACAGATTTCAAAGAAATATTTAAGACTAGATGCTACGTTCATCCACTTGACGGCAGAACCTCTACCTTGCTTCTGTGACGATCCGCGTAACTCTGAAACTCCAGGGGAACACGAGCTCCTCTAGCCAGCTTGGCATAAACTGCGATAAAATTCTCTAACTTCAAAATCTCCTCCCCGGCCATTTTCTTGATAATTGCATGCTTTGGAACCCCGGCCCTTGATAACATGTAACTGCCAAGGAATACTAATCAGCATATTACAAGCCTGGCCTTCCCTCAAGCACGCCGAGAGGCGAGGAGCAACTCGACATGGTGAATCACACGAAACCACCAAGTAATGACAAATTACAAATCCTTCATTCACGGGGTATATTGACCTCCTTAAAACGACAAAAATTTCAGAGCACAATGAAAAGCGCATGCACTCCGACCATTGCAATCCAAAACAGCGTGATAGGGAGAAAAGTCTACCCAGGTTCAGCGACGTAAACGAGTCCACAAGTGAAACGGAAGTTCCGTGCCTGTCAAAAAATCATAACATTGTGGTTTTATAACTGCTTAGCGCTTATCTACTTCAACGCAAAAGATGTAATGCAGCAGATGAAGAGGCGTTCTAAAAGATAAACAATTCCAAATATAAATATGCCCATAACTGACGTTTTTATAAGAGCGTCTTTAGATAACATCTGATAACCTTCGCAGTCAAATTTCTACTTCACCAGCCAAGTGGGAAGTTTGTATTACATACCTGCTGATATGAGAGAGAGTGTATAACTCCACCACTGACTTCCAAGAAGTGGCTTGGCGTGATAGAATGCAAGTCTTGGACCTGAGCGCAAAAGCGTTAAAGGATTGTTAAACGTTTAGTCCCTAGATATGGACCCTAAATTTGGCCAAATAGACTCGCTCAAAATGAGCCCTTGAACTTGCTTACACTCCAATAGGTACTATCATATAAACGGCAGCAAGACAACGGTGTTAAATAATTCAAAGGAGCACTTCATGCAGTATATCCATCATTCATCGATGAGGTACAAGGTCCAGATTGTGGGATCACATAGTAGTTTCCTAGTTTAGACTTACCTGCAAAGTCACATTCACAGTTAGACCACCTCTTTCAACCTCAAGTTCAAAGTCTTTTCCAACATTGTCGTCCAGCAAGGTCTCCAGTTTTAAAAACTGCGTAACCACCTGTTCAGAAAATGTGATACAGTACTGAGTCAGATTTTGGAACTCAGCAACTCTTCACTAACTTTCCAGATCTCTCGACATGGCGCAAGTTCTTCAAATGGGTGGTAAACTGGTTCACAGTGTCATGTGTTGAGACAGGTAACGTACGCAAGGGGCGGAATACTTCTCGCTGTTAAAGCCTAAACAGAATATTTCTCTTGCGGAGGTATGAGTAAAAACCTTAGCAAATATGGGATGATGGGCTGGTTATTATTACGGTAGTGTCCATCGAAAGAGGTAAGATACACAAGGCTTCGTCGAGTGTTTTTGTGAATCTCCACTTTAGCTACTAAAATGTCAAAATTGGTGCATACTCGTAACCTAAGCCACAACCAGGGAGTTCGAAATATGAAAACGACACGACACGACTGAAATGACTTGTCCTAAGTGAGAAAAGGCTGAAATTTACTTGAGTCGATTTATACACTCCAAAAACGCAGCTCAGATGAATGAAACTTACCTCACCATTGACACGAACAAGCACATCTCCAGGTTCCAATTGTTTGTGCGCAGGCCCTCCCGGTACCTAAAGATTTAGAGAACAGAAGTCATTGGCTCACTTCAAAAGCTCCCAATATGATACTCAATATCGGCATTGTGAATGTTCAAATTATGCTTACCACTGAATCAACGACAAGCATGCCCGTCTCGCCAGCTGGAGAAGCTTCTCTGACTGTCTGCATAAACAAGCAATATAAGGACACTCGCAGGAAGCACAGGCAGAAAGTCGTTCCCCTACTTGAGGGAATTATCTCATAAAGGACTGCGAACAAACTGTTCATATCCAGATAAAATTACATATATATAATATGCAGATTAATAACAGCTCTACTCCTCCAACTTTGCAGTTCCTAGTTAGTGGTACGCGGGTATATTAGCAGAGCTCAGCTCTATGGCCTTCAATCTATGACAGGCACATACAAATAAGTGCGATTACGTGTACATTATGAACTGAGAGAAAGCCATGGAGAACTCTCAACAACTGCAATGTCATGAGTGTACCTGCTCTGTATCTCGCTTCAAACCTAACCGTCGCGTTTCGTCAAATCCCTTGTGTACGTAAGTCATCTATACGACATTAACAAAACAATCGGTCCCAAGCGGAGGAGAAGACAATCTGTAAGGAATAAGCTTATCTCTTAAGTTTTGAAAACTAGCAACTCCACAGCGAAAAGCGAAAAAACTTCTCCGCAAATCAATGTCACATAGTTACCTGGAGAGTACCTCTAGGGATACTTGCTGGACGCCATCCAACCTTAGATTCATCTTTAGTTTCTTGTAAAGATTTCAATGCCCTAACAACCTGTGGGGCATGGTTTTGGCCGTCAGCAATTGAATTTAGAGTACGAATCTCAAAATTGTTCTCTGCCATTCCTTTCCACGAAGCATATTGATAACCTTCAACTCAGAGGAAAATCATCTACAGTACCACATTGCTTCTAAATAGATTTGCAGTACGTACATAGTTTTTCTTAACCAATGTATGTACTTACTCGCTCTAGAGGAAGGAAAAATGCAGAAGCACTAGCTGATTTGCTGCCGGCATTGAGAGCTACGGCACGACCCTTGCAATCAATGACAGGGGAACCACTTGAACCTCCTTTAGTTCCTGAAGCTGCCTGCAAGTTGATAATCATGGCATGAACACGGGTTGCACATGCTACACAAATTATCCTACGACAGATGTATCAAAAAACATGTTGCACGCTGAAAGAAATGTTCATTCATAGGCACTTCACAGCCCCACGTTTCGACTCTAGAATGTAGCCTAACATATCCAAAAATTTCCAACATAAAATGCCTTCCACCACTTTCCTACGGTCAAACTGGGTAAATCAAACATATTCTAAAATTAATGTCCATTGACTTTCATGTGCCAAAGGAAAAGTTTCACCAGATAAGCACCTGCATATAGAATGTATTGAAATCGTTGTAACCGTCTCTGTAGAGGTATTTGTCCCAAACGTCAGTCTAAGCGCACAACCGTGAGAACTCCAAATACTTTGCCTCAAACAATTTACTAGTTTGACAAGGCATTAAAAGAAGAAGCTACTAGATGTGTTCTCAGTTCACGAAAACAATCCCAACTTCGTCTTCCCAGAACTATACCATGCAGCCACAAAAAAAATCCACAGCAAAGACTATATAAGCAAGTGCATACACGAGATGGAGACTTGATACAATTTATACAACCAATTTTTCTGTGCATAAAGCACCGTCCACAAGAACAGGGCAAAAAACTAATCAAGATTATTACTGTTATCGCTGAGTAAACAAGAAAGCTAATCCATAGCTCTGACCTCTTACTTTTTATAATGAGGAGCGTCCCGATCCAACCTGGCGAGTGTGCCGGCTAGTATCGACACCTGAATCAAAATACAGAATGATGACTAATGCTGGTCAATGAGTGACGAAAATAACACTGTCAAATCTCCTGGGTCGCTGCTGGCAAGCGACATATTATTGATGGTAACAATTAAAATTCTCGTTGACAAAAGAATATCTATAGGGTCCTAATGATGACTTTGTGTGAAAGACAGTATACAACTAAGTTAAAACTGTTCTCTCTACATGACACTTCTGTATGTAAGGGTCCAGTAACTTGTTGATTAGACCACCGTATCCTAAGATCAGAAAGAAATTATATAGCTGAAGAACACCTACCTTCTCACCACTATCATTCCCAACCACCCGTATCTCAAGGCCGACCGTTGCTGCTTCCGGCGCCAGAGGAATTTCTTCATATTCCATGAATTGCACGGCTCCTGGATCAAATTGTAGAAACCCAAAATCATGGACCTGTGCAACAACAAACCACCAACTCAAAAAACTAGTAACGGTCCATATTGTGCAAAAAGAGACTAAGATTCGTGATACCTCAATATGTTTCATCACTTGAGTAGGAACCAACATATACTCAGAAAGTCAAACAACTTACAGGATCTCGATACACAGGATAAACCGGAATCTCCTCACGATTAAGAAACATAGCCTCTGCGACGATTGGACCTGGCAGACAAAAGAATCAGTCCACATCGTAGCAAACATGATAAACTCGACAGAACGCAACAGCAAGACTTTTCTGCTCGTACATCTAACAAACATGATTTCCAAATTTCAAATTCTTGAGGATCAGACACAGTCACAATTGCGGAAAGCACAAGAATAAAGAGAATTTTTTTTAGAAAAAGAAGGCATGTGGACAAGGGAATGTCGAACAGTGAGGAGAAAGCACATACCGCCCCAAACACACAAGCTCTCTTGAAAGCCTTATTAAAGGAATGAAGACACAAAATGCAAGCTCCCATGCGCATAATTGTTCAAAAAAATTTTTGAAGGATTTGAACAAGACTATGTGGACATGACAGCCCACATAATGATTGCAATCCAAAAAATGAGATGTGTGCCGATGAAGGTGGGAGAGGAGGGAGTTTTTCGAAGATTAAATGTTGCACACAACAGAAATAACAGAGAACTTCCTTGTGATGTGAAGAATTAGTCGCGCTTGCAAGCTGCAAGCTTTTATGCCGTCACTTACTTTCTAGATATGCACAGAAATACAGATGAATGTAGGTGTTCACGATTCTTGCAACAATAAGTAAAAGCAGATGAAAAGGCATTCGCCTGCACTAGAACGAATGGTACGTTGTGCTCTCAACCAACATCCGATAACGATTGAGGCATGCAAAATGACCCCAAAAGATAGAAATTACAAGCACCCGATCAAAATTTGCATCAAAAGAACTACGTGACGATTGTACATCTTCAAGAACAACAACCAGAGATGCAGCAGATTGGGTTGAAAGCAACCCACAAAATTATGACTTGTTAGAATAATCATCATATCTTACTCGCTTCTTAGTGCTCAACTGACCTTGATTGACAGTTGATTCAATTACGTGCATTACAGACGAGTACCTGGCCTGACAACATGGCGATTTGTTAGAAGAATTCCACGACTCTTGTCCACAACAAATCCCGTGGCGTAGCTGGCGCCTGCAGCTTCAGTATCAAATGCCCTTGTTGCTGTGGTTCGAAGCACAACAACAGCTGGAACAACCTTGTTCAAGGCATTACGCCAGTCCTCCGGGGCTACATTCCCCAGTACGGCGCCGTTGCCGGGAGGGTCAATCTCCATGCTCAGCACCGCCTTGCTGAGTGGCAGAGCTGCTACGCTTTCAGTTGCCATGAAATTTCCTCCTCTCGAGATTGCTGGCGAACAGCAGTGCAGAGCACAGAATTGATGTTGCCACTACACTACTCTTGCGTTCAAGCCCCAAGCTGCATCATCTTCAATATGAAAGTTATATTCCCATACTTCGTTCCACAAGCGTGGTCGTGAAGCTAGGAGCCCAACAAACTTTCACATTTAGCAAAAGTTTGATCTGCAATATTTTTCTGCAAACGGGTGTCATCCACCGCATTCTCCGTGGCTCCCTCTTATCGCACCGCTTGGTCGAGCAGGATGAACATGTGAATTGCTAAATAGATTCACCAAGTTCGAGTCAATTGACGCGATGCGATCTGGCACACAACAACGACAAGGGTGAGTCTCCAAAATATAGCAGAGGCTGCACGGAGGAAAGAGTGCAGCGACCAGGACTCATCAGTACTTTGCAAAACCAGGAATCGAGGTCCACATGATGACTGTCTTCCTCGAGACGCGATTGATTCACATCACCTCAGCCACAGTAAATTACCTCTGCTTACTCAAATACATTTGTACGCGATTAACTCACACCACCTCAGCCACGGTCAATTACCTTCTGTTTCGTCCGCATACATTGTACAATACTAAAATACATTTACCTTCACAACTGAGTGCAATGACTACAATGGGCATGTTCGTTCCATATGCACACCTGAGGTTCTGCCCGACCTCATATCAACCGACATATTACGAAACCGACACTCACTACCTCCACAAATTTACTGTTCTCTGGTTTCGCATACATACCTTCCCAAGGTCATAACCTAGGCCAATATTCCGTCGAATAATTTTCGACGTGGTGAACAAAGCACACTTATAGCAACCAATTGACCAAAGAACACCAAGAACGCCCTAGTGAAGAGTCATCAATCAGGTCAGACAAGAGTTGCACGAAAATTCGTCACTCTCCCCGCACTTTCAGTCTATATCAGCAACATGACGATTGCGAACTGGACCGGACTGGATTGAACTGCACGGCATGGCGCGTACGACACAATGGTGCCAAATTGTGCAATCTATCGCAAGATCCATTTAGTGCTGTACCGCGTGACCCACTCAAGAAATATATGGTCAACCTTTCCCTACGCAATCAGTGATGAATCAGCACCACTTCCATATACATATCCGTAGCCTGCTGCAGCTTTTCTTCACGACGCTCGCTGCCACTCTGACCGATCTACCACAATATCCTGGAAAAACTAGTTAACCATTCAGGAGCTTCGATAACAGAACGTGGTTCCAGGGGAACCCCCGAGCTGACCGATCAGGGTCCCTCTACACAATTTGCTCGACAATGGCGAAGGTTACTTCGTACTTATGTCAGTACGTCATGAATTCAACCTCCCTCCTACTACATTGGACAAGAATACCGTATCTTGCCCTGTTCCTACCGCTTCCCTACCCCACGCTCTGCCTTCCACCGTGACCCCCAAACCAGTCCCAATCCTAGACCTCCCCCGGATTCTTTAATTAATCATCCCGACTATTCCTTCCATCCACAGCAGCTTCCTCAATTACAGCTTGAGCCGTTTCATCACACAGCCTCCATTATAATGTACATACCGTATGCAGGCGTGCTTTTGTTCCCAACGCGTTCTGCATCACCTGCCGATCTACAGGTACTTTAATATCTCACCCCTCCTCACTACTGCTCATGACATGCACATACACGATACACATAGATTACAGAGTCCCAGCCCCAGACCAGCATTCGACCATCAGCACCAGGTTCCAGCACAGCTAGCACCACCACCGGATCAGTGCAGCAACTGCATCATCATCAGCAGCATCAGAAGCTGCAGCAGCAGCAACGGATGAGGCAGAGATGGCAGCAGCCAGGAAGGAAGCAACAGCGCAAAAACTCCTCCTCCTCTTTCCATCCTCGCCCTCCCCTCTGTCTCCTCTACCAGAGGGACTATTACTGCGAGCCATTCCGAGCGAAACGTCCTCCAAGTCTCCTCCCTCTCTCTTCTGCCCGGGCCTGCCCTTCCTTCTCCTTTCCGTCCTTCTCCTCCCGTCTTCTCTGCGCTTCTCTGGACGGAGCAGCAGGACAGCGGTGATGAAGGCCAGAGCAGACCAGACCAGAACGATAGTACACTGTACTACCTGCAACGTACCTTACGCGCGGTCGGCGCGTCACAGGCTGCCAAGTAAGGAGCCGCGGACGTGCTGATGCGCGACGTGGTGAAACTCTGGTGCCGTGGTTAAACTTCGTTCGACTACGGTGTAGTACAGTATACTGGAGGTACTGTACAATGTTGGCTTTGCTAACTTTTCTTTTCTTCCCTCTTGCTACTGTACCTCGGAAGACGCTGCTGTTGTGAGGCGAGCGGGCTGCAGTCAGCCCACCAACTACGTCGAAGGATAGGCAAGAGGGAAGTCGTGCTCGATGGCTTGAGTGCAAGATTCTGTAAACGTACCGATATCGTTATAGACCGAGAGTGGGGGCAATTTCGTCCGACGAATGCGGGAAGATATTGCTGGGTCATACTGTTGTCGTAGTCCACTGCATCTTGCACTTTGTTTACCTGTTTGGTTCCATCCTTGTACGATTTGATGGGGTTTTCCCATCTCTTTTGTTATTTTACTGTGTCTCTTCTTCTTTGTTTGTGGGATGTCGAGATCTACTTCACATCACAACCTCTCTCTTTCTTTATCTCTCCTTCCTTACTATTGCAATTTTGAAATTACTCTTTGCGCCTATCAACTTCATGTGAGTTGATGCATACTGTTCTTTCTCTCGATAAAGCTTGCTGAAGGATTTATGTGTGTTCAATTTTATTTCCAACATCATCTGCAAAAAAAATGTCACATTATCTGATCCTGGAAAGTAGTTACACCCTTCTACGTAATTAGTGTGGACAACACTATTTGTGAAGCCCTTTTTGGAAAGTCCATGCCTAATTACTGTGAACCAAACTAGTACACACTAAATGTGGATCCACACCACTTGAGATTAAGTAAGAAAAATGAGCTTTCCATTATCTCTGAAGGGGGAAACGGGTGGACAAAAATATTTTTTGGAAATGAGGAAGCCTAAGGTTGAACCACTATGAGCTTTGTTTTAAGTTTTGAGTCTTTGAGGCGCTTTAAGTGATTTTTTTATGTTGTAAAAAAGACTATGATATCTATATACATAGGTGACTTAATAACACATGTCTTTCTGCAAAATTTGTCACAAAGGACCCTCATTTAAATTAAACTCCTTGTTAATTTTCAAGAAGAACTACATCAAGAGAAACCTTTTTTATCACATATTTTACCATCTATGAATCCTCTACATAGATCTGAGGTACCACTAATTCATCAAAATAAGCTCTATGTATATGCACAATCTATTGCAATTCAGATGATAGCTGAACCAACGTATCATGTTCTAGTCACATGATCTAAGGATAATCCACAGCATATTATTATTTTTATACCAACTCTCAAACCATGAGAGTCTCAAATTGAGTTGAGAATTTACAACAAGCTGCAAAAAAAACTTATACTATCAGGATTTTGTATTAAACTAGTAGCACTAAGAATGCTCCCGTCATAATGTGTTGCATTTTGTACTCATCTCAGCTATTTCTCCATATTTATTTGAACTTTGTAATAATGAATGAATCAACAAGTTGAATCTTGTGAAATTTTTTAATGACATCATTCAATCTTTGCAGCAATTGTTGAACATAAGCATGGTCGTTATGGGCGGCATAGTTTGCAACAATTGCTAAACATAAGTAGAATCGTTATGAGTGGCATAGTTTGCACAATTGTTGAACATAAGTAAAGTATTTATGAACGATATAGTTGTCACACAAAATATCTTTCATTTTTCTGGTAGGTATGATGGACATGAGGTTCTTCCAAGATTTTTCCTGCCACTCCTTCCAGATCTTTCTTGTCATAAACCAAGACAAGCACATCAATAACTCACCTTTAGAACATTATTTCGAACACCACGAATAGTATAATAACCATTTTTATTTTGAAAAATAAGCATCCATGTCTCTATTTTTTCGTATGGGCTGCTTGTCCACCTCACCAGCATGGTCATGTCAATTCTTCATGAAAAACAACATCATAATAATTCACATTTTTTTCACCTCAAAATCAGAGAATTTTTTCATTGTCCATATTTTTCACAAAATGAGTATCATCCATGTTTTCATCAAACCTACCATTCAAAACTGTCTAAAAATCACCTAAGTGAAACTTCTCTATGAATCTGAAGTTGTTTCTAAGTGCTAAGCATTATTTTTCCAGTATATGATCTTGGAACAATACGAGATTTGATCATAAAATGTCTTATCCAACAATAAAAAATACATCAATCAAACGTTGTCATTTCTCTTTGTTCCTTGTACTCATATATAGGTGGAAAAAACTTGATGTGTGGATTGCGGGATCAAATACATTGCAATAATCAAAATAAAAACTGTCCCCCCATCAAAATAAAAACTTATTTTCAACTTTCGTTAACGTGGACAATTTGTCTCAAGGTTTCTCATGTAACCATATAACCCAAGATATTACTTCCGGTCCCCTAATTTCAAGTTTTACCAACATCTTCCTGTTGATACATACATGGGGAAAATTCATAGATATTGGATTCAAGTTATCTTTAGTCAAACTGTTCTCTTGTTCTTTCCATATACTTGAACTTTGTAAGTGATTTGTCTCGTAAGTGCCTCACACAATGCTTGGAAAATGAAATTATGTTCTTGTAAAAAGCCCTTGCAAGCCATTCTCAGCCTCATCATCTATCATCCACCTGAAAACCCTTCTTTTCTCTGCCCACAACAAGCTCACCCTCCCCTCCCCCTTCCTCAATTTTGCCCTCAGTTTTTGACCCATTTGTTTCAACATCAACCTCTATAACACCAGAATAAGCAGCAGCAGCTTGATTTTAGGCCTCAATTTGAGCAAAAGCTACAAGGATGTAGTCCATGATCAATTGCTAACATTTTCTCTTCTGTCAAAATATATACTGACATATTTTATTTCAAAAATTCTTCTTGATAGAGGAGGTCCACCAATGTTATTGAAACCTTTTCAGATGGGTTGTTGAAACAGCCTTAAAACATATTTCGAACACAAAGAAGTGTGTTTGGCCAGCCTCCATATCCAGACTTTAATAAGTGTGAACCACACTAGTCCACACTTATTGAGTTTCCACACTATATTAGTATACACACTAATTAGTGAGAAGAGTGTAGCCAAGCATCTTACTTTGAATCTGTAAATTGGGCATTCTCACTCCCCACTTACAAGGAAACTTGACACTGGTGTATGTTGTGCATAGCATCTTCATAATTTAATTATTGACCTGCCTCATGATATCAGTCTACTATGGGATGAAGGGAGAGAGGACGATATATGGGTAAAGAAAGAGAGAAAACTTCTTGAGTCTTGTAATAACTACGCAGTCCAGCGAAAATTTGGGATACTCCCGTGTAGATGCTCTTCATACTTTCATCAAGACCATATCCACATTCAGCGGTGTCACAAGAAGGAGAAACACGGTACGTTGGTATCTACTGTGGTTAGTATCTCTTTCCATGTCGTTTTAGTATCAAGCCGGTCGTATCCAAAAGTCCCACTCACAAAAGCCCCACTCACCCATGAGAAGTAAATTAACTGCGTCTTACTAACGAGGTTATGATTTCCCGTTCATTGGCTCACATCTTGACAGCGTGATCTGACACTCGAAGTTCTATATTTGCACTATGCTTACACGCACTAATAAATCCACCATGGCTTTTTGAAATTCCAATGTCCGATCTTTAAACCAGGATCCATATTAACGGAATGAAAATTTGGGAATATGATTATCGAACTGTTTTATTGCGTCAAAAGCAAGCAGTCCATCGTCGTTAACTACTGTGATGTAGATATCGCAATCTCCAGCAAGAATATCTAGGAGCCTAACGTTGTGTCCATTTATTATGTACGTGTGAAAGGAATACGTAAGATAAATACTATACGTACACGTATACATTATGATTGCTATCAGGCACTTTGACTTCCGAACACCTCTACTGTACTTATAAATAAGTTCATGGACTTTTTTGACAAAGTAGCTCGATTGGAGGCTGTCTGGATGGTCATTCTCACATGGAAACCAGGTCATTCAATGAAGTTTGAAAAAGTGTGTTCCACATCAAACTTATAAAAACATCGGAAATGATTATCACTCCAATTTTTTTAATCATGAGTCACTTTTTTCACATGAAAAAAACAGTGGGCTCAGAATCAAGACAACCGACTCGTATGTTTTCACTACACTTTCTCAGAGAAGCGTCTGTAACACCACCACTGCTCCCTTCCATATCATGGTATCTCACTTTCTACCTGTTGCTCGAAAAGTTGCGATCAGAGGTTTGAGGAGAATGATTCGCACCAGGTTTAAGGAAGTGATGATTATAAACGAAGACTCCAAAACCACTCTCAAGCAGCTTAGAATATCTTATAAGTACAACCCAACTTCGCTAGCAATGATATGAAATCATGACCACTTGAAGTGATAAAGTGTTCATGAGGCCTGGATCCTGGTAGAGGACCTGAGCCTATTTGTAGCTTTTCCGCACGTTTGTGGCACAAATCGACCGTGTTCACACATGTGCAAATCATACAGCTTTTCTCCTTCCTCTGTTGTTAGCAGTCAAATGGAGTTCAGCAATACGATGGTACCCTAATCAGGGTTTGCGTATGATGATTTGCATATGATATTCTTTCACGAGGGTCTTCCTAGACAATGGTGCTGGGCACTGCTGGCTAACAACCTTGTGCCCAGAACCAAATTTTCTGCAGTCTAGTCTATGCCAGGCTAATCTAATCAGCTGCTTCTTTTTGTCAAATGCGTTTAGTTACGTGAAGGACTGGGTATGGCCGCATAGGCATGTTTCGTCTGCATTACTTCTTCCTCAAAGTCACACGCAGCAAGAAGAAATCAAGAAATAGCTGGTGCAGCGATCTTTCCTAAAATGTACAGATTTCAACCCTAAACAACTCTGTAGCCAATAAAATCGAATGTAGGATAGGATTGATAAAGACTGGACTGCATCGACGGTCCTTTGGCTTGCGAGTACTCGATGGAGCAGAGAAGTTAACGAAGGACCCAGAGCGACGAATCTTGTGGGGACAACCGTGTCACGAACCATCCAAACATAGTAGAGGCTACTGGTTCAGGTAAAGGGACGGTGTCGACATGTTTGACTTGTATGTCCATTTGGAAGATAAACAAAGCTTACTCAGGTCGATCATTGCTGAATCTGAATCGCGAAAGGACGGCATTGTGAGGCGTGATCTTACCGAGGAATTTTCTATCGGTTCGTTGCATGGACTGCCCAAAGATTGCAATATCATCATGCTCTCGGGATGTATATTGCAACTAAAATATTGTTGGTCAATTGTGTACTGCTCAAATCCAAGATAACCCACGAAACTACGGGCATGATTCGTTCTATTTTGGATTCCAAGTGCCACCTGATACAATTCTCAAGTCAAAACCAAATGCATGTTTAGTGGCACATAAAACAGAAAGATGTTTCATGTTGGAAATCTTCAAAAGTTTTCTGATTCTTATTTTTATTAGCCTATCGAAGACTGCCTCCATGAGAGTAATAAAGGATAACAATTATCACATAAAATCTTCTTCTCATTACATTTTTATAAAATGCGAGTTACATAACATGCATGATGTTATGTATAAAATATATAAAATGGTTCGCCACACGATATCTATATTGCTCATGAACAATAGCTTGAACTTAAACATCCCTTTGCATTCAAGTGAGCTGAAACTATCTGTGGAAGTTATTTCACAGATTTACAAATGAAATTCACTTGATGATAAAAAAATAAAATTAATATGTATCGTACGGCAGTTCCATATTTGCGCAAGTGAAAGCGTAGAACATGACACAAATAGCTAAAGTGGAAGTAATGCATTATTACATTGAAAAATATATTAAACTCCAAATTTACGTTTTGAAGATGTTATATTTTGTAATGTGTGTATAGACAGTCACGAGGAGTCAATGGATACATTTACACACGATGATTGAGTGAGTAGCAGCAAATCGGATGTTTTTTTGCAACATTGCATATTTTTTACATGCATCAAATCTCTTTCGTGTCTACGATGTAATATTTATATAATTCTCTCCAAAGTATCCCTGTTATGTATATACGCATGAATTTGATAACAAGTCATAGTTTTGCTCATCCAAATTATCTTTCAAATGTGAGATTTTTTTCTCATGTTCGTAAAGACTACATTAATACATCTGCATGGTTTAAACACAAGGCTGAAACTTATTAAAGGCATGCAATAAATACAAATACTAATTTCTGATGGGTTTTTATTTTATAAAATTTTTACAAGTAAAAAATGTATAAATTCATCATAAATGTATTTAATAGTTATATTTTTTTATAAAATATTACTCAACATGAAACTATTTTACAATAAACATGATTTAACACATATCACGACAAATGAACTTATGAAGATAATAATTGCATCAATAATTAATTTTTTTACTTATATAATTTATTTCATAAATCTTAATTTTCAATCATTTCAAGATAATTTATCTTATATTTATATATAGTAATTATTAAAACTCATTGTAACAAAGATAAAATTAGTTGTATCATGTTTGAACTTCAATTTAAATTAAACTTGAAAATGAATTTGATATTCATAATTATATATTTGAATATTATTATCAGTAAAAAATTTATTGAGTATATTTATCAACCTCCTAAAATTATCAAATCTAACTAGATATATTTTATACATTCCCATCTTGATTTAAATTCACTATATTTTTTTTTCATGTATCTTGATTATGACTTCTATAGATTACATATTGAATACTGAATATTACATAATTTCTTATTTATAATATTTTTGAAATTATATAATTTTTTTTTCAAAAAATTTATATATATTTTAATATTTTCAATTATATTTATATATTCAAAATTAATATATTATATTATTTTCATATTATTTTTATTATTAATTGAATAATAAGAATTAATTATATATTTTAGATGTTCAATTTTGTTTACTTGAGATTGACTATGATCATGGAGAATGAAATCAAACTCATATCAAATGTCTTGATATGAGTTGGTAATATTTTTTCTTCCACCTCAACTTTATAGATAATGATTTTTTGATTTTAGTGATAATATTGGATCCATTGAATAATTACTAAAATAGAAATTTATTATATATGACTCTATAAAATTATGTATATTTATTGGCCAAAGTTTCTTGACAAAAAATTTCATTCTAGGAATTTGTTTACGTCTGTAATTTTTTGTGAGAATAATTAAGAGGCTATATCGTGAAATATCTTTTAAAACACCAATTAAAAGTAAAAATTTAGAAATTTGAAACATTTTCTAACCGGTTTTCTACCAATAGTCACAATTGGTTCAATGGTCGAGACTCTCCTCCTTGACCGGATCTGAGTTTTAAATCCTTGCTCTTGTGTGGGTAATGTTCTGATTATTCCCCTTGGTTCTCCGCGTAACTGCAGATGACATGCAGGTAACTTGGTTACATTAAGTGAGTCTGCCAGTTGAGAATAATGTCTTGTTAGTCTTTCCATAGGGCCGACTACCAAACACTTAGTAAACAACCAGAAAATCATAGAGTCAAGCAGGTCAGATACATATTTTTCTTTTACCAATTTACTTCCACTGAGATGAAATGGTTTCTATAGCTCGAGCGTCATCAGTATACTCCACTTGGCTGACTTAAAGAGAAGATATTGCATCTTACATTGTCCATATATCACATGTGGTGTGAATCTGCTAGCCCTATACAAAGCACTTCCAACACTCTCACTTAAATGGATGTGAAACATGTTCTTTGTTACCTCCACGGAATTGAATAGATGGGTTTATCTACAAAGTAGTAAAATCATTTAAAAATGTTAACATTACATGAAGGGTCTAGGGAAGGCATGTGGATGAGTATGGTTGATAAGTTTGTAACAAGTGCTTGCAGCTTAACTATCATATCTAAACCACCAAGTGTGTTGTATGAAGATAATTACGATTGCACTGCCGAGATGAAAACATGTTATATTAAACTTGACTGCATGAAATACAAATTTCCTAAGTTCTTCTCTACTCACAAGTTGTTAGGATGTGAGATAGATATCAGGTAGATGATAACTTTGGACAGAGTTGCATACTTATTTCTTATTTTTCTGGTTAGGGCCACCCATCCAAAGATCATCAAATTTTCAATGCCACTGCAAGTAAGGACATAGTCTACTTATCAATCAAGGAGCTCAAATTACTATCACTTGTCTTTTGCTTCACTCCTGGAATGATACTCCGAACCTTTGTGGGTGGTTCGAGACCCCCCAGGAGGGTGTACATATACAGTACTCACTCCCAGTTTGTAATGTAGAACGTAATCACCTTCACCATCCAGTAAAGTGTTTTCACTCTCTCCCTTTCTCACTCCTTTTCTTGCTAGAGTTTTACCGACTACCTGTGTAACACATAAAACCATCATCTTCCACAATTGATTCCAACTCTGCTAAGCTTGTGACCTCATTATGCAGCTGGGAACTCCGGCTGCCAGTTTAAAACTTGTGGGATCAGAATGGCTCGGGCATACTCCGACAGCTTCGGCTATTAATCGTGAAAAAGAATACAGAAATCAGGATCTGCAAGTAGGGAGTGACGAACCCCGGTTGACCATTGTCGTGGACGACATATTATTCGATCAATGCAATCAGCGCCACCCTTAACTATATAAGGACTCCTTCAATTCGGTAAAGCGGCGTATCAGGGACAAGTCCCTAAGAATTTTAGGCCCAGAATTGCTCTCCACCAGGTCCTACTCCCCAACCTAAAGTAGCTAAATGAGGAAGTAGTATTAATCCTTGTTCATACATAGGTTTGGAAACTACCAAGCTGGAGTACGGTAGGGGCAAATTGAGTTGGAATCAAATTTTAAAGATGATGGTTTTCTGCGCGAGCTGATAGCAGCAAACGCAAGCAAATTTGGGAAAATTCTGCGAGATACTGGCAAGTATCGATTTCAGGTGCTCCTTTCGTACCAGAAATGGGCTCCTTCCGGCAAACCTGTTCTGGTTCGTCACAGGTTTCGTGTCGAGAGTATTTCTATCCTGCCAGGTTTGAATCTCTTCGCTTTGAGAAAACAGAAGCTTCCTCCTCATTCGCATCGTTGCGGAGACTTTCTACAGCTCTGAGAAGTTTTTTGTCGTCTTAATTGAGTTTCAATTGAGTTCTGGAGTTTCTTCTGACTCCTGGAAAAGCTCAAACGACCCCCACTAACAGAAGGTACGCTATCCAGATTGCTTTCTTTTGATGTCCGCCACGCAAAACTGTGCAATCACGAAGTTCATTGACGATTACCCAGTGATATACATGTATTGTGCCAATGTAGACCCTTGCCCCCTCTTCAAGTTTGATAGAAGCAGGATATTGGCTTGCAGGTAAAGACTTTCATCCAGGAACGCTCCTGTCATTTTTCCCCTCTACTGCAGGGGGATGAAGTGGTGAAAGTCCATGTGGCAAATTTGTACGACCAGAAGATCACTCTTGCTCATGAGATTCGGAAGCTGTTTTTGGTACTGAGCTACTTTGGGAAAGGAAAGCATGCAGAAGGAAATATGTACATAATTAATGTTTAGCAATATGCTCAACTACCGGGCATTCTCCCTCCATTGCTTGCTGTCAGTTTCATTTGATAACGTGGAGACCGGTTCAGACTTTTGACAAGAGAATAATTGGGAAGCTCTTGCTTGCCTGTTTGCCTTCTGGCAGGTTTCAGATACCCAAGCTTTCAATCGGTTATACGCCTAGGTAGGCCATCGCACTTTTAATGAAACCATGTAAGTACAGCTGCAATCAGTTGGTCAGATCGTCTTATCGACTTCTTTTCAGTTCCATACTTGGATTCTTGTCCTTATTCACCAATATTTGAGATTCTTATTGCAGGTGGGAGAAGGGACTGACTTCTGTAAGGCTCAATCGACGACTTTCAGTAAATCTGTCGTCCTTAATAAATCATTGTTGCGAGCCTGTAGAAGTGAATATAGACTGTGGCTCCTATACCTTGCCACCAAAAAGGAGTACACTTCTGGTTCCCGATAGTCGTTCATTACCAGGTATCTTGGTGGAGCACGCTTATCTCAACGATGATGGAAAGCTGGTATGGTTTTTCTTTCCTTTGCCTCATTCCGGTGACATACTCAAGCTTTCTGAATTGTAAATAACCACATATATTCTTATTTGATGCTATTATCGTTTCCTTTTCTTTCTCTCTATCTTGACCAGATTGGTTCCTTGTACCCATCTTGTCTTTTTCAAGGTTGCTGAACCTATGGACTTCTCTGAGAAAAATCGCATGAGCCGGGTGGACCTGCAGAATGTGTTTCTGTTGTTGGTTCGACCTGATCTTCAGGTGGCAATGTAAACCCTTTACAAGACTTGTTAAGTACTACCATATCGAATTCTCTCTTTTGAAGCACAGCTTTAGTGACTTCTGTCTAGCAGGGTTTCAGATACTCGCTGAAGTTTCAGCTGTTGTTCGACTTGTGAGTATGCATTATGAGCAATGAGTTAAGTTTCATGCTATCAATTTTACATAGACGAACAACACAAAAATTATGGCAATGCTCGTATTTACACATCTGTTGTCTCTGAAGCTAGGCCCTTCCTCCTTGAACATTGATGAAGATGTAAGAAGTATGGTTATGGAGGCCATGTCTCAGTACCCATCATCGTCATGCAACCCTCATTTCGACCCAGCTGATTATCCAGATGATTTTTGCAAGGTACAGCTTTAACATAACTTCTTTTTTTATGTATGGAATCAGCGGTTTCTATGGGTGGAATGGAAAGGTAAGTAAAGGTAGACGCCGGCAGTGTGAACTTTTCGCCTTTGGCAGCTGATCCAGATGACTGCAGGTAACTTCTTTTCCTATTGAGTCGTGATGCAAATTGCGCCCACCGTTCTTGCCAACTCATTACTTTTCTGGACGCAGTTTTTCTTACCTGGAGTCGCCCTTGTGAGAAGTAGAGGGGCCATCCGTATATAAAACCAAATCGGACTCGTTTATGGTTTCACCATCGAGAATTCGTACGTTGCACAATGAACTTGACCATGCATCTGCATTTTGCTGAAAGGACAATTGTGACACCAAGACTGAAATGGCCGAGCAACCATCGTCTCGATCAATTTTGAGTGTGAGCAAGTTCATGTATCTCTCAGGGTTTGCAACTCCAAGTTCACGCAGACCTATGTCGGTTAAAACTTGCAGGTACATTGTGGACATAGAAACAGGAAAGAATTTTTTCCTCACGGCTTTCATATACACCAACGAGAACGGGATTCTCAATGACAACACGTACGAGTACGAAATTAAGACCGGGTGCTGGCAGACCTCGGAGAAGTCATCTCCAGTGCTCTATGGCAGGTGCCAGCCTCTGCCACCAACACTTCCACTCGACTCGATCGGATACTTCAAGCATGTGGACAGATACTATGGAAAGTTCGACACAGTCAGGTCCCAAGACTTCTGAAGCTCATGAAGAGAAGGAAATATTTTGGCCTTATCAGTACTTCGTGGACGAGTGACTGAACTCCAGTCTGGGTCAGGTTTTGCAGATGATACTCTTCTTCTGAACCAGGAAACTTTTCTCGTTACTGACCGCATTCAAGCATGTAATTTTGTAATGCTGTATTTTTTCCCAACTTGGGGCACTAAACTAGTAGAGTGAGTACAATCTCTATTTGTCCCCAAGTTTTAAAACACGTGTATATTTATTGAAGTTTATTATTCTGGATATTTGATGTGATTGTCATATAATATTTTTCTTCTCTATCTTCAGATTTGTGTCAGAATCATATCCTAATTATGTTCCAACTTTAATAACGTTGTAGTAAGTATCGTCAATCACATGTATCGAAGATTAGCTCTGTAAGGGCATTTTTTCATAATTATTCTCTCCAAATCCTTAAACAAGGAATATTCCTCTATCGCGCGAAAAATGTATGCACTATGGTAGAATACAGGTGGTCAGAAACGAGTGAGATCCACATTGCTGCAAGCAGGTACTAGAGGAATGAGAGAAGGAAACAGCTGATGTATCATACACACATTTTCACGTGACATACAGTATAGACTGAATACATACACAAGCTTCTCGACCTGATGTTTGTCCCTAAGTTGTGATTGTGTGCTCCAGAAACATTAGTTTTTAAATTGAAGACTAAAATTTTGAGGACTGGGCTGAGCGTGACAACCAAGGCGCATCTACTCTCCTTCAAATTTAAACGACCGCATTTACTGGTGCTCCGGCAGTAGCTTGAAATTTACCAACAATTTTTTTTGATAACTACAAAGTTGAATGTAATTTTGTGAGGAGTGACTTTTCTACACTACCTGGAAACAATATATTTTCAATCGGTGCCGTTAGAATGTTCACGATGTAATCTCTTCTTAAGACAAATTTCAAGGTCATACCGCGTAGACGCAACGCATAAATGCCACTCGCTGGTTATGATTCTTCGGTAAAAAGGTGGTGCTCAACACACGTTTTCAAGACTTCATTGAAAATAGTCCAGGTATATTTCTTTTTGAGCCAGAGTTAACTCATAGCTAGCAAGCCATATGCCTTCGTCGACATATACGTCTACATCTGAGGCTAGCCATCTTGGTGCTTGTACGATGAAGTTTGCAGGACGGAAGGTTAACTCACGAATCGATTTATCGGCTGTGACGGATATTGTTCAATACTGTCTGCATTCACGGCAGAGACTGGAAAGTACACTAGTGGGGTACCTTACATGCTGTGATGTGGCAAGTGGTTTGGAAACTGTACTTGGTAATGTACTTCTTTAAGTAAAAGTCGACATCTTCACAAGCAACTTTTCTATATACTAGAAAAGCGCCTTCTTTTTCAATTAGTGCAAACTATGGCATGATTGGAAAAGTTAAGGACGTGCCAAGAAGCTTGAGATCTGAATAGAGCCGTTATGTATTATTCTCTCTCGTAAAAATTTGGCCCACACATGTTGACCGATAAAATTCAAAACTTTGGCAACTCAGCTATGTTCTACACTTTTTCCTGAAAAAGAAACTCTGCTCAGTCTAAACAAATGCCTAATTTCGGCACTTCCAAAATAACTATTTCCCCAACCTAGTTCAATGCAAATAATACGATATTATAACATAGAGTCGTTCCCTTTTTTCCGATCTATTCCTCGGAGAATGGTCACGACTCAAAGCTACTCTGATTCCACCAATACAGACAGAAATTATTTTTTTCCTGAATAAACCAAAACGCCAAATTCAGTCATACATATCACATGAAACAGGATGGCCTCATAGGACATTAGACTGCTTGAGGTCACCATCCAATCCATACAAATTCTGAAAACCTGTCAGTATAAAAGACGTAACGTAATAGGAGTGAATGCAAGGAAATTATTACGTTGAAGTATTACGAGTATTACCTGAATGCAAAGTAAAGGAAAGGGTAGCTGAGAAAGAAGATGAGTTCCAATCAAGAGCCACAGACTGAAGTCTCAACTCATTTCCCGTAGGTTACACCGTCTCCTTCCACGACGTGGCCTAAGAGACACGCGTTGCTATTTGTCGAAACAATCTCCTCTGCAACCTCAGAACTGACCACAAGAATCATCCCAATTCCCATGTTGAAGGTTCTTAACATCTCGGCCTCCTCCACACCTCCAGCCTTCAATTGAAAAGTTATCGTTAGTACAGGAAGTGAAAGAACAGCCATGCACCATGTGATGAGATCTAATGTACCCAATAACTGTAAAACGGAGCGCGAGAGGCCATGATAGTTACTCACTTTCTGTAGCCATTTGAAAATAGGAGGAACATCCCAAACACCAACTTTCACGTGAGCACCCAGACCAGATGGAAAAACTCGTGGAATATTGTCCGTAAAGCCCCCACCAGTTATATGGGCAATGCCCTTCACTCCACCCTTAGATATTATGTCAAGCACCTAAATGACCCAAGTTGTACCAACACCAATAACAGCCACGCATCAGTCGAAATCACCTGCCTGCTCCATTGAACTGGATGGTACTGTACACAGATGACTAAGGTCGTTTGTTGACATCCTGTGAATAGAAGAATTTTGAGCGACAGACTGACCTGCTTTACATAGATGACTGTCGGGGCAAGAAGAGCCTCTCCAATAGTTGCTCCTTCAGCACCTGGTAAGGCATCACACAGAGTCGCTCCACTCTTTGCGAGAACTCTGTCAATCCGCAAAGTTTCATCTCAAGTTAAAATTGACAGTACTTTGACGTTCGGCGACCAATTGAATCCAAAAGGGGATAAAAATATAGTCATTTGAATTCGTGCCCAAGATTTCAGTGTACCCTTTCAAACGCGAAAGAGTGGCTTACACAGAACTATGCTCCTACAATGGAAAGAGGTGAAAGAAAGTCTCCAGCCTTTAGTAGCACGCAGACATGTGAAAATATGACACATACCTGCGGACAAGGGAGAAACCATTGGAATGCACACCACTGGACGCCAAACCTATAATTTGGTCTCCAACTTTTATATTCTTCCCATCTATTAGGGCATCTTTCTTCACGCTACCGACAGCAAATCCGCTCAGATCGTATTCGCCTTCGGCATAGAAGTCTGGCATTTCTGCTGTCTAGATAACACATGCAACATATAACTCAATGAGAGAGATCTGCGCATAGGAAAGAGCGAATTTAATCCATCCGAGTAAAGATGCGGCAAAGATCATGAAAGAGTGGGCAAAAAAATTTACCTCTCCTCCAAGAAGGGCACAATCCGACAGTTTGCATCCTTCCACAATACCTTTGATAACCTGCATAATGAATCCTTCATGAGAAACTTCACTGCATGTCACGAATACTATTCAGTTAATGGTGTGATCTCAAAGACAACCTCAGGGTGAGGAAATGCTTACCTGCTCGGCCTGGTCCACGTCAAGTCGACTAGTTGCGAAATAGTCCAGAAAAAACATAGGTTTCGCACCCGAAGTGATGATATCGTTTACACTCATCGCCACCTGTAAACCGAGTAAAAAACAATATTAAACAGATAACACGGACAAAGAGCAGCATAGGCAATTTCTTCATTCAAGCACAAGCAAATTAACACATACTCCACGAAACCATTAGTGAAATTTTCTCCTCAAGTTCCTGTGAGGTATTGTTCTCTTTAGAGTTTCTGTGAGTCTTTATTGATCTCTTTATTGTGAGTTATCGAACTTTTAACTGACACGTGTTCTAGACGGAAATCAACGTCATACCAGGTCGATGCCGATGGTATCGTGAATGTCCAGATCAAAAGCAAGCTTCAATTTAGTTCCCACTCCATCAGTTCCGGCCACCAAGTACGAATCCCCTGATCACGTTACAGCACATCGAAAAAATTATTAAGCAACCTGCTTCAAGTTGGAAACATTGTAAATAAGATCACCCGGACTGGTTTTAGCTGATCAACATCTTCAAATTCAAAACATATTTACGGCAGAGACGGATATTGAGGAAAACCAAGAAAATATAACCTATTTTTCCTCCTAGTCGTAATATGACAATGCACTTGACTACGCTATCCAAAAATTTCTAAGAGTGCAAGGTGCTCGAATTTTGCAGAACGAAAGTATTTAGCTGTGGTGCAAAGGAAGAAAACGAACTGGATTCAACTGCGGAGAAAAAATACTGAAAGCAATCTAAGAAAATGAACGATCGCCCACAATCCACTTCTATTCTTTCAACGGGCTAGAAAGCTAGATATCAAGTACTACAATAATCAATTCTATGAATGAACATAATGTGTTAAAAAACTCGAAGTAAAGCAAAACCCACCAAAAGGAAACAAGCCCCCAAAACCGCCAATCCCGGGCGTCATAGCAGCAATTCTGCGGACAAGCTCGGCACCAGCGTCAATATCCACTCCGGCATCCTTGTAAGTCAATCCCGCAGCACCAGCGTCACCTTCGGCCTTGGTCCTCCAGCTTCTGCTCATCCTCCTCCTCATCTCAGCCCTTCTTGCCTCGTCTTCATCACCAAAAGAACTCGACGCCTGCGCTCTAACAAACGTTACGGCTCTGCCCAAACTCGCTCGCCTGCTACCACAACATCCTTCAATTCGAACAGCTCTTTGAATCCGCGCAGGCGCAACGACCGCCACCCCGGCCTTGTCTACTGACAACAACATAATTGATTCCACGCAGAGCAATCAAGAAGCCAAAACACGCAAAATGCCTCGAAGAAAAGCCGCGAGACAGAGATAATTGGAATTGGAAGGAGCGGAGCGGAGCTGAGCAGCGACAGGCGTTGCGAAGGCCCTCAGGGGTTTGGGCTTAGGCCAATTCTGCGTGGTTCGATCGATTGATGCGAACTGTAGTACCGTACCATCGGACTGTAGTGCCTTCAACTGACACCACGCACCACGACGGACGCACTTGCTGCACCTCACGTTCTCGAACGTTGTTTTTGTACTGCGTTGGCCGGCCCTGCCGTGCCGTACTTATTAACAACGTGGTACCGTCGTGGGTGGGAAGAGTACCGAGCGAGAGCATTACCATGTGCGTTGTTGCGCGATGTTTTTTTGAAGATTTATGCGATTTTATGCTCCCGTTGATCCCCTGCGGTTCATGTGGGATGGAATGTCATGGAATGTCCATGTGCCTAGTTCTTATCCCGCGAAACAAACAGGGGAACCAAGTAATATAGCAAAAAGGATGCCATCAAGTAGTAAATGTATGAAACCAACGGGGTAAGATGGGTTAGGCCCCAATAGCATCACAATGGGAAATATCTTGCGAAACTGCTTGGCTGTTTATGTAATTTTGTATAAGATGATTCCACATGAGGTAATCGGCCCTGTCGGACGTTCCAGAAATTTACGATTTCCAGGCTTTCCCCGAGACCGACCCCGACCGGGAGAGGCCGAAACCAAAAAACCCTCCATCGGACCCTTCGGGCCCTACGGCCTTTGCGCTTCACGGGGATGACAACCGAGTTTAAGAAGATCAAGTGCACGCGTTATCCATTTATCATATTCTGCAAAATGTGCAGTAGAGCAATCTAATTATTTGGATCATTTTATCCTCAACTTTCCACAACACTATCGCGGCAAGGTGTAGGGATATGCTTACAAATATACAAACAGAACTTCTTTCATTCCAATAAATGGGTGCTGTAGCAAGTTATTAATTACACGGAGTAATTTAATGAACATGCAATTCGCAAAACGCTCTACATTTTTTCTCTAAAAGTCAATATAGCAGTGAGATTAGTATTTATATGAAACCGACCTATGATTTATCTTCTGGAATCAATTACCTAACTGATGATAGACTTTCAAGTCACACAAGTTGACTCATGATATTGTATTGGACGTAAAAGCCTCGAGAACTCATTGTGATCGTAGTTTGCGAGAACAATTAGGGATTTGGCCATAATTGTTGTGTTAGCATGGAATAGTTATTAGAAAAATATACATTCTAGAAATGAGAAGAGTCCACATATGACATAAATAGAACGATGTACGAAGAAAGCAAAGCCAAGGCCACAAAAGTCCAAAAAGGTTACTGGTTTTTCCCATGATAAATATCTATGATGCAAACCTCTATTCTAATGTGCATGAATGATAACATCTAATGGCAAGTGGGAGTCTCAAACAATCATAATCTATCATAATGTTATTTATCTATTATTACTTCTGGTATATGTTGTATTGTAACAAGCATTGTTTACAACAAGATATAGATAAATATGCTCCATGCCATCTTTCAGATAAGTCTCACGCCATCTCAACCACAAATGTGCATATCACGTCCTAAAGTTTAATATATATCCACAGCCAATGCAATAAACAAATGTATCTCTTGAATCCCATTACTTGGGGATTTTAAACTTGTCATTAAGTTATGTAGCTCTTCCGGCTGGAGGTCCAAGAGCCAATATCGCAAACATCTCACGCATCAATTATGTGATAACTCCCTAGGCTAAAAACTCCTAAAATTAAACATACATGTAGTTTGTTTATTTTAGATTGCAAATACATCAAATAACAATAAATGTATTAAGTTTGTATTTTTAATAAAATAAAAAAATATTCATTTGGAATTGTATGATTGTTCAATAATTTTTCACTAAAAAAGTTGATATTGCAATTTTGATAATATCACTTAAAACTCTACTAATGATATTATTGCAAGAATAATAGTCAAGTTCAAAAGAATGTTAACAAAATTACTAAATATATTTATGTTAATTGCATATTTAGGTTCACAATATATAATATTTAATCATAAATTTTATATATATACCATGAATTAGGTAACAAATGACATGATAAAATTAAAATCACTTCAAATTATTTAAAAATATAATATGTTCTTTACTTCATGATTTGGATTGATGCAACTAACAAAATTCAATAATAATTTTTATTAAGATAAAAATTAATAAATTAATAAAAAATATTTTTAAACTAATTTAAAATTATATTAATCTGTAATAATTAAAATTAAATCATTTTATCATTATATTTTGATTAAAAAAATATATATATATTTCAACTTGAAAAAAATTTCATGTGTATATATATACATAATTTAATTATGTTATTATTTAAAATTTTAAAATTTTAAAAGAGGAATTAATAATTAAATTAAATATAAAAAATTAATCAAAATCTGAAAAAAATCTCAACTATTATATTTTTTATGCAAATAAAAATTTATGATTTTAAATATATAAAAATCAAATTTAATTAAAAATAGATTCATAAAACCATAAATCAATAATAAGAAATGAAACAATAATGATATTCACTCAAATTCATATGAGTTATTTAATACGAAATTTACATTTAAGCATACAAAATAAGGTTGTTGTAATTAACTTCATTGAATGATGTGTCATTACTTATGTAGCCCCAAGTTAGGTAGGTGCTCATAGGTAGGAGCATAAATAACAATTAGAGACATTAGTGTCATTAGGAGATCCACGGCTCAACATGTAGAGTTTGAAATAGCTCTTCCTAGAGTGCAACTTTCGAAATTGAGACTTAGAGTTTGAAATAGCTCTTCTTAGAGTGCAACTTTCGAAATTGAGACTTAGAGAGTGTGGCTATATCGGAATAAACTAATGATGGAATCTAGATTATTTGGAACTCAAAGTGGGTTTGATTCGACTATAATCTATCTTTAATGCTATGATTTTGAGAGAAATGTCATTGTGGACATTTTGAGAGTAGGAAAGATAACTTTGAAAACTCTAATTTGATTATATGGTAAGAATTGTGAGTTTTTGGAGCATTGAATGTGTTTTGATAAGTTTTGGTCAATGTTTCTTCTGATCTAGATATTGTTAAGTGTGTAGGGCATAACGTTAATGGAATGAAGAACATGGTGGTGATCATAAAATAAAAACAATCCAAAATTTCCAAAGTTTGTGTGATCAATTTTGAGATTCTATTTTTTGAATTGAGAGTTGATTTTTGAATCGAGAATTTGGAAGACAAAAG